>OY728161.1:778304836-779554836 GCA_963277665.1 Viscum album
ATGAGATTAATATAATAATATATATTTAAATACCATATGTTTATCATCACAATGTCTATTAACAAAAACATTCCATTTCTCTTTGGGTATCCCATCAGGTGGATTTTCATACATCTGTTGGGCGGTCAATGAAGTATCGTTGACATCACTCCACAATCTCAATTTAAATTCTTTCCATTTCTTGCCTAGATTTTTCAAGACCCACTTTTGTGCTAGCACATCACCAACCGTAATGTGCAATAACATCTTTACACATAAATTAATTTTAAAAATATTATAATTTAAAAACATAATAACATTCAATTAAAACATAATATATTAAAATTTCCTTTATTTGGGAATAAAAAACATTATATTTCCATGTTTATGTCATATGCCTCCAATCATCATTTCTAATAGGAAGTGAAAACAACTCCATGGCCTGATGGCCTAGAATCTGGCCTAGTAATCCCACAACATCATCTGTATGGACCCCATTGGAATCGAGTGGGACAACTATCTTCTCATCGGCCAGATTCCATTGATCTAAAATTTTCATATTTTTCTCTATACTTTCTTTATATCCAGCTTTTATGGACAAAAAATTAGAATAAAAAAGATCAAAAAATTTATTCTAATTAAAATTTGTACCTATAGTAGTCACTCTACAGTATCCGCATGAAGAACTAGAAGTGGTGACCCACTCCCTCACTCCCGAGGCTCCTAAAAGGGAATACAACGATTGAGCAGCTAAAGGGATACTCACGAAGGGTGTGAGAGATAGTGTAGGGGGAAGCAGATGGTGTATCAGATGCCACAGGGAGGGAGAAAAAGGGATCTTCATCTGTCGGTGTAGTCCATGAAATAATGTAATTCTTCCTCCTTATCATTCCTGTAATTTGATCAAATAAAATTATGTTCAGAACAAATATTTCAAAAAATTTATGCAGAAAAATAATTAAAAATGATAATAGATGAAAATTAATAACAAAATAAATATATATAATAGTTGAAATAAAATTTGAAATTTTAATGATTTCCATAATGTTTGAGTTAATAACAATTTTTTATATTCCTGTCATGAAACACATAGACATTTATATAGCCAATTCATGTCCTACTACTTTAAAAATTCAATGTCATCATCCTCTCAATAAATTTAATCCTTACATTAAATCTAGTGGAAGAAAATCGGAGAATAAGAAAATGGTTATTTGTTTGAGGAAGAGGTAAATGTGTTCATGAGGAATGTTGATTTTTAGTCATGTGGAACAGAGGATGTTATGTCATCAAATGCAAACGGGAAAGATTTTATGGCTTCATTAGTGGATTTTTTTGAGATACATCCTTTTCCCCATAAAGGGAAGTAAAACTTTAGTCATACATTTATGGTTACATAGGACCAAAATTAGTTTTTTAATTAATTTTTAAACCTCTTACTTTGAGAAGAAGCTAGTGAAGGATTTAGAGCATGAGTGGAAGGTTCTGTGTATGTTTGTTCAAACTAAGATTTCCCAGAGAGACTGATAAATAGAGAAAGTATTGTTTCAGGATAAGTATGTCTTATATATATTGATCAATAATATAAATCTAAACCTTCCAAGATACATGATGTGGTTTATGCATAATTGTTTCAAAGGAAAATAAAGAATGAATGATTACCCCTATTGTATGTTGATTGACCTGGTTTTAAAGAAAAAATAAGTGGATATAAATTAGAGAGATGTAGTAAAATTCCATAAGACTAATAAAATATTTTCATTCTATTGAAGTCTATAAGATAATATTGGGACACCAATTCAAACTCTTTGAATCATGTAGGTAATAAATGTGTGTCTCAGGGGGTTTCCATCTCAAACCTCACCACCTAGGGACGTAGCACCTCCTGAGATAGTGACTACTAGAGAGGTTCCTGAATCGGAAGTGGCTTGAGAAAATACTTAGTTTCAATAGGTCAATCCTACAGTGTAAGAGGTTGGTCAGAGTAAAGGATTTAGAGTAATTGAATCCACTAAAGGAGTTCATTATATTGAACAAGTTGTTGAGAAAACTATTTTATTTCCTAAAGAAAGGCCAATTGAGATGGTTCCTGATGTTTTAGTTGTTGAAGGAAGACCTAGATAAACATTTTATCATCAGTCAGGGTATATAATTCTTCTTGGACCACCTACGGGTAGAGATAGATTCATTGATGTGGGTATAGATACTATTGACCATTCTCATACACTCCATAAGTCATCACCACCTCTAGTGCATAAGCATTCCCCAAAATGAGTAAAAGATTATATAGTTTTGAAATTAAATCCTTTTCATCTACCTTGTTAACTGAATTTTATAATATCATAAGAGATTATAATAAATTAAAATAGAAGATAAGATCCTTAAAAGATGAGATCAAGGTACTCAAGGTGAATTATTTTTATATCCTTTTTAAAATACTAAAAAACAACATTTGTATTTATAATAAATATGTCATTCAATGTAACATCAATTTATTCAAGATACAATAAAGGATATATTTCATAACACTCCATACAGGAATATCATTCACACAATCTTGTTTTTAGAATTGAAATGTGAGAATTCTATTTTATTCCAAATGAAAATAAATAGGGAAAATAAATTAGTTTGATGAAAAATCAGTAATAATAAATTATATAATTATTAAACCATTTTGAGTCATTTCTTTCATATAATAAATTAATATTATAGTTATTTTATAATGAATAATATGGATAATCCTACCTAAAATCATTAAACATAAATACAATGGTTTTTATTCTAGCCATGATGGAATGATAAACCATTAAATGACCATAATGATCACTAAAATAATGAAACCTATAATGAAATTAGATTAGTGAAAAATAACTAGAAAATATATCCATATTAGAGGAATAGAATATTAAAATTGTGATGATGAATCACCTTGATGAAGGGAGGAATAAGTGTTTTTCAAATTTACTTAAGTGTTATCACTAAGGGTAAAAATAATCTATTAATGAAACCAAAAGAAAATGGTTGAAGCGAAGGGGATATTCCTAAGTGTCCTAGAATTGTTCAATAGGAATGAAGATACCCTAATATTTTTTTAAATTGAGCAAGGTAAAAGGGAAAAAATAAAAAGTTTTAAATTTGAATCATGCACACTATTTAGGCATTTGATTTGGGAAAATGTAACCCACCATGCAATGTTATTAGTTATATGTTTTCACTAACATGGTTAGGGGACCCAATTATTGCTAATAATAGAAAACCCATATTTATTTAATAAAATAATATTTCAACCTACTTAGTATTATGCCACATTTTAACTCCTAAATAATTTTTAAACACAATACTAAAAATGAAAATTAAATCATTCTATATAAGAATAGTCTGTAAAATTGCTGACACCCACATGCACACCATGTGACATAATATTTTCCCAATATTTGGAATATTCCAAACTCAAAATTATCTAATTTAATAAAAATAAATAATGAAATAAAATAATATTAATATCATACATTTTGGAATCATATGAAATAACATGAATTCTTTAACATAATGTATCATGAGCTATAGGTCATATGTGGAGAATATGGGTGTATTATAAGATGAATTCATCATGTTATGAAAACCATGGATCAATTGAACTACATCAGGACTATATTCATGAATATTTTAATGTTATTAATTGGTTATATTCCTAAAATAATGTTACTACAGTGAATACAGACTCTAGTGGAGGATTCGAGGGCTATAGAAGAGGTGGCGAGGCGCGGTGAGGCACAACGAAGCGCGGCGAGGGGTGGCGAGGTGCGGCAAGGCACAACGAGGGTGGTGAGGTGCAGCGAGGGAAATGACGGGCGGTGACGGGGCTGGTAGGGATTCAGGGATTTGGGGGAGTTGGGGGTGTTAGGGGAGGGAGATAGTGTCATTGTTATGAAAATATTTAATGTTTTAACGGTAGGTTTTTAGAAACCGATGCAAAATAATATTAAAGAATTATTTGCGGTGGTTTAATAAACCGCTGCTAGACTATCATTTTGGTGTAGTTCCACTTTCATCCGCTAATGAATACTACTTTAAAATGGGTGTAACAAGATACTACAAATCTTTAGTGAAACCCTTATTGTGTCTTACATGCAAGTTTTATGAATTGCGTGCAAGATTCCACTTTTTTTCAAAACACCTCTTGCAAGCAACTTCAATCTTATGCGCAACTCAAATCTTACTCACACGATATTTAGCATGTGTGGAAGTCCAAATCATTTACACAACACCCATTTTTAATTTTTCTTAGGCGATCTAGAGCTTGAATTATCTCTATGCCTTGATCTATCTCGAACGAGGAGGGTCACCTCTTATTTATAGGCAATACAGACCCTTTCCTGGAAGATTCACCATGTCACACAATATTCCATCTATGCAGGGAAAACCACATTTGACGTTTCCTTGGAACCTAAACCTCTTTTGTGAAAACTCATATTTCACCCCCTTTATGCCTTTCCATTTTTCGACATTATGATCTTGAAACATGCCTTGCGCGTAAGTTTCCGAATCACCTTCAAACTTGAGTGAAAAAACCAATCATTCGTGCACATTACAGATCTTTTTCACACCTTCCTTTTCCAAAAACACATGAATTCATCTCATGATTTTTAGGCCCAATTCTTTTTATACCGCCTCCATATCGTCCATTACTTTTTCATGGTTCTTTGTCAGCATAGGTTGTTATCAATAACTATAGAACTCGATAACTCACCATGGAAACCCACATTGTCCACAAAAAACCCACTTTTTCATCAAACACAATATCCTAAATTATGCCTCAATGTTACCTTGAGGGATTTTTTCCCAACAATATCCCCCTTAGTGTTTGTTGAAAAATCTTTTAAAAATTGATACCTCTTTATAACTTCATCCACCTTCTACCAATATTCGCTTTATGTGATTCAGATAGCGATAAAATAATTACTCAACACACACTCTAATCCCACATGAGCAATGATTGGCATGAGAAACAAGAGTATAATGAAAAGTTCATCAATGAATCACTTCATTCCTGACACTAATTCCTGAAACCATACTGCTTCTTTTATCACAAACCTTAACTATCATGATTTATACCCTTTGATCAAGAACTCCTAGTATTGTGGGATTTTTTACTCCTCCTACTCCACATCTTTGGTTCTTGTATTTTCCAAGATAATCTCTAGATGATCTCTTG
Source organism: Viscum album (assembly GCA_963277665.1). Lineage (NCBI taxonomy): Eukaryota > Viridiplantae > Streptophyta > Magnoliopsida > Santalales > Viscaceae > Viscum > Viscum album. The sequence continues at coordinate 778,310,031 of OY728161.1, forward strand.
AAAACCCAAATAATTCTCCCCCAATCTTGCTTCTCCCCTTATCAGCCTCTCCCCATATCTTTCCTAAGACATTTTCTCCACCTTGAATAGTCACATGTTCTCCCCCTTTGTCAATGAACCCAAAGGTCACTCCTTTGTGGTATGAAATATGGGAAAGAGAACATGTCAATACATTAGGGAAAAACACACCATACCTCAGGGAGAGGGGGTCCCACAACCACATATTTTCTAGTGAGGAGAGTAGAATGGACTCCCAGACCCAGTTGATTACTTTCAAAATATTCCTTAGGTAATGACTTTTTTAGAATATCAACATCTTGTAGCTGTGTTGTCACATACTCCAACTACAATTTCCCTTGATCCACCTTTTCCTTGATAAAATGATATTTGATTTCAATTCACTTCGTCCTTGAGTGATTGAATGATTTATTAATAATATTGATAGCACATGAATTATCTCAATTGATTTCGATTGAAGGTGTCACATTAACTCCCGTATCTTCATGCTATTTCATCATCCACAACAACTATGTGCATTCTTTAGTGGATACAATATAATCATCTTCTATGATAATCAATAAAATTAAATCTTTTTTCTTTATTATCCAAGAAATAGACAAACCACTATGATAGAAAGCATAACCTGGCGTTTATTTCCTATCATCTACTGAAACAACACATTCTACAATTATATATCCCAATAACTATAGATGAGATTTTTTATTATATATCAAACCAAAATCTATATCTCCCTTGATATGCTGATGTGCTCTTTTCACTGAAATCATGTGGCTTTCTTTGGGATTTCTTTGGTATCTCACTACTTGGAAAGTGGAAAAAACAATATCAAGTCTTGTCCCTATCAATTATAGTAAACTTCTAATGATTTGCCTGTGTTCGTTGATATTAACAACCTTACCATCATCATCTTTTGATAGTTTCATTCCGGTAGAAACCATAATCCTCACCTCCTTGGAATTTTCCATTCTAAATCTTCTCATAAGATACTTGGCATATTTTGAGTGAGAAATGAAAGTTCCATTCCTTCCTTGTGTCACCTAAAAACCAAGGAAAAATGTCATCTCTACAATTGTTGACATTTCAAGTTCACTTTTTATGAATTATGAAAATTTTCAGCATTGTGCTTTATCTGATCCACCAAATATTATGTCATCGACATAAACCAACATCATCATCCTTCAATTACTATCATTATTGAAATAGAGATTGTAATTAACTCCACCATGCTTGAAATTGAGCCTTTTCAGAGACTAATCTATCCATGAATACCATGCTCTTAGTGATTTATTTAACCCATATAGATCCGTCCGTATATGGAAAACATTGTTGACATCATCATGAATATGAAAACCATTTGGCTACTCGATATACACTTCTTCTTCCAGAACCCCATTCAGAAATCTTGAATTAATATCCATTTGGAAAACATTGAATTCTCTTTTCACTACTATGAAAATAAATAATCTAATTATATCCATCCTTACAATAGGTGAAAATGTCTCATCAACATTAATGCCCTCTATCTGGGAGTACCCTTTTCATACCAATCATGTTTTTTTTCTTCGAATCACTACACCATCTTCATTCATCTTGTTACAAAAGACCAATTTAGTCCCAATGAAATTTTTATCTGTTGGCCTTGAAACAATCTCCCACATCTGATTCTTCTCAATATGGTCTATTTCTTTATTCATAGCATGAACCCAAAAATCATCTCTAGCTACATAATTAAATAATTTAGGCTCTACTTGAGATATAAAAGATTCTTGTAATGATGACTTGATTCATCTTATTTGAATGAGAGCTATCTATTCACCAATGACATTTTTCTTGTCAATTTCAAATCGACTCTTTGGATTCTTTGTAGATATAGATTTTACTTCCCTCTACTCATCATCAATGTCTTCTTCTGAATCAACATCTTCCACTTCTGCTTCCCCTATGTTGCTTACCTCCTCATCACTTTCATTAGAAATTTTTTCAATGATTTGTTGAATATTATCTTATTTTTATAATACAATGACATCATTTCTCTTAAGACCTTTTCCCAACATCTTATTAAAGAATTTATATTATTTTCTTTTTCTTGAGTATCCAAGGAATATCCCCTCATCTCCATGCCACTCAATCTCTTTGGGTTTTTCTTTATTAAGATTAAAGAACATAGTTTCAAAGATTTGAAAGTATTTCACTGCTGGATTCTTCCCATACCACATCTAATATAGAGTCTTTCTTTGATTTGGATACAATAGAGCCCTGTTAGAAATACAGAACAATGTCAATACTACTTCCTTCCAAAATTTCCCTAGTAGGTCTTTCTCAATAAGCATCATTCTGGCAATATTGTTGATGATTCAATTTCTCCTTTAAACCACTCCATTCTATTGGGGATTTCTCACTGAAGAAACTTGATATATTATCCCATGATTCTAGAGATAGTCTTCCACTTGACTATTTGTGAATTCCATACCATTATCAATACGAAAATTCAAAATTTTCTACCCAATAAAACTTTCATATTCCCTCCAATATTGTTTGATGCAACTAAACACATCATAAATATGATAAATGACAAATACCCATGTCATTCGACTATATTCGTCAATGAAAAAGACATAATATCTCTTCCCATCAATGTATCTTGGTGAGATAGTTCGACAAACATCATCATACACCAATTCAAGCACCCATATTGGCTTCTTGTCCTTTTCCTTATATATTTTTTCTTATGATTTTCCCCTATTGGCATGCATCACACATATGAGTACGATCTTTTGATATTTTAGGGAGGTATTTAGATACATCAAATTTTACCAGATCTTCTATGGATGGTTGGCATAGATGACCAAGTCATTTACACCACAACTTGTTTTCTTCTTCTCTAGATAAAAAGCACATATCCTCTATGCTGCTTATAAAGTATAGATTCCACTTTGTCCTTTTTCCCTATAGAACAATTTCACCATATCTTATTTTGACGATATACACCTTCTTGGAAAATCTTATAGAATACCCCGAGTCACATAGTTGATTGACAATAAGAAAGTTGTGACTGAGAACTTCAACTACAAAGACATCTGCATGTCTCATGTACATACCACCAAATCTGGCCTTTCTTGAGACAACTATCTTTAGGCCTCCATCATTTCCAAATTTGACAATTCCTTATTTTTCATATTTTATTTATAACGACCCATAATTTACATACATTGTTAATACTTCAAAATTGAAGTACAGTTATTACAACATATGACAAAACCACAAAGGACCGTATAGGTATAGTGTCTTTAGAAACTGGGAAACATAAATAACTGGTTCATAAATCTTCTACAGTTTCTCCCATTTATTTCATCATATCTAGGGTCCCTTTTAGCATATTCTACTTAATAACCATCTTCCTGACCTGGGGAAAAGAAAACATAAAAGGGTGAGCTCAAATGCTCAGCAAGGGAAAATAAAGGAAATAAAAATCATATCATATCTTTTTGAAAATCAAAACCTGCAAAAGAGATCATAATATCTTAACATGGAATAAATCATAGAAGTGAAAATGAGATCCCCATAATCATAACATAAAACTTGAAACTTTGTGGCATGCACACATAATCATGGAAAATCATTTCTTGTTAGTCATGACTCATTGCCAAGACTATCTTAGTGGACAAAGTCCCTTTCTGAACCGAGTTCACTCCTCGTTTCAGTCCTGTATCACTGAACCGAAATAACCTTCCGTTCCAGCCATGTCTATCTCATGAGATATAAAATCATTACCCAATGCATTGGAGGGAGATATAGGTCCCACCCATCTTATAATGAATCCTTTCTTATGTGTGCCACATAATCATAAAACATACATCATCGCATAACACATGTAACAAAAATGGGATTCTTGAAACATCATGACATCATAAATCAATTCATATATAATAAAGGAATTCATAAACATAATTCCATCACAACATAGTCAATCCAATGTAAAAATATGGATATAAACAGAACCCTTTATTATCTTAGATGGAAAATAATTTTGATAAAACACTTGAATTGAATTCTTGAGGAAAATATCCTTTCTTCTTCAAAAACATTTTTCCTTTCATAACATGTCATACAACTTTAAAATAAAAGAAGTTGATTAAAAATAAACTTGAAAACTTGTAAAGGAAGCTTCTTTGAAGTAATGTTTTAAAAATCCATTCATGCCGTATAAGTTAAAAAAACATTCTTCGTACTTTTGTCGGAAAAGTCAAAAAGTACCTCGTACGGAAAAAAAACGACAAAAGATTCCTTTCATATTCTTTACTAAAAACTCACCTAAGGGTAAAATTGGATTTAAACTATTTCAAGTGGATGTAAAAAATATTACATATTGAGGGAACATGGATGTGGATGATAAAATACACCCCAGTAAATACTTACGAATAAACAATCTCGGATAAAAATGAGATTGTGATATTTCCCTTACCTTAGGTCCAATTTGCCTTGTATGTGTCCGAAGCTCCTGTATAATGGTTTAAATAATGTTATTGACTTATTCCAGAATCATACATATTGATATGATATCATATATGGTCATATTATTAGCTTCTTGTTAGTAATATTTCATTATTACTTGTTACTCGGGTCTTTATAACTTTTTTTTCTTATGCGTGTTTTGTCGAATAAATTCTTATTCTTATCTTTAGGTTATAGATACTTCATTTCCAGAATGGTATTAGTGTATTATATACCATATTTATTCAATTCATTTATATAATCATTATGAAATGAAGATCATGTAGAACGAGTCGCATCACATCGTGGAGACGGTATTCCGTACGTACGCACGAGTGATGATATCGTTCCTATGATCGTGGAATTGTATTGGAGTATATATATATTATTTCAGTATCAATATTACTTCATAATAATCATATATAGTTACTCATTACACCATTATACCCATCCTTGTAAGGTGATGGTGGAAAATAGATTACACCACGGCGTGGAGACGGTATTCCGTACGTACGCACGCGCGGTGATTTCATTTTTCCGTAGGATGGATAGAAGGTGAATTAGGGTTGTTTCATATTTATAATAACATATCAGTATGTAAGTAATACTGATGTTATTACTTTGTCATGAAACAACTAAAGAAGAAGAAGTTGAAGATGAAAGAAATTGAAAAGATCGGTAATGGATATTACCTCTTCTTTGGAACGCCTCTTTGAATCCTCCACTTAAGGAACTAAGAGTGGTCTTTGGAGAAGACCAGGACCTGTAGGACTATTCTAGGGAAGTGGAGAGGAGAAAAGGGCAGGGGTTGGCCGAGCTTGAGTGCTCAATTTGGTGTGAGGAGGAGGGGGAGGAGGTGCCCTTTTATAAGGGAGGAGAGGGGCACCTTAGGAATACCTCAAAATATTATTTTATATTAAAGTCAAAATCGGTTTATAATGGTTCCAAAGGGTCTTATTTCGAAGCTAAAGTGGGGATGGGTCGAAATCCTATCAACCAATAAGATTTAGACAAGTTTAGGGTATTATTTTAACCTTATCAATTAGATTTAACTCTAAGTTAAATAATTTAACTTTTACCGTATCTTTTTGTTTTCTTTCAGTATATGGTTAATACACTTACTAAAACATGCCAAACGAACCCCAAATTGTTTATTATTAATATATATATCCTTATCTAAGTCATTTGGCCGACCCTTAGATTTTTAGGAATAAAATAACAATTAATAATATAATATTTGATTTAAAAACTATTTTGTGTCAATTTTGAAACTATTTGATATATGATTTTTGTGAAAGTAATAACAGAATTATATGTTCGAACCATGTTGAGTAAATCAACACCAATATATCATAGTAACCTAGAAAATTAGTGGAATTCATAAAAAGTCTCAAATTACATTTATTTTGGTATTTATATTATCAATTTTGTCAATATTTCATTAATAAGATAATTACTGCATCATCTTTGTGTCATAAATAAATTAAATTATTTGATGTCTAAAAATTACAAATAAAATACCATCATGTAGGAAATCTTTTTATCTTTCTAATGAATATTTAAAATCTAATTTATCTTATGTATAACCCTATATTAAAAATGATTTACTTATTAAACTTTGATTTTAACTATTTTAACCCTTCTTTAAATAAATTAATAATAAATGTCCTAATCTAATCCAAGTGGGCCTAAATAGTCTTATTTTATTCCTAAGTTTGTTTTTGGTCGAATTACACTTGTCCAATAGAATTAGGACATGTGTTAGGGTAATATTAATTTCATATTTACCCTTAGTTACCCTATTTACTATTAACCGCGGTAAAAATAGTAAAAAGTTACTATTCACCAAAAAATTATTTTCATCTCATTGAACCACATTTTAGTCCTTGATATTAACCGTGTCTCTCGGATTTTTGAAATTCCATTCACAGAAGCGGTAAAATTAAGTTTTATGCAAAATTCAGTTTTTAACCTACCACTTAGTGGTTTCACTATTAATCAAAAATTGAAAGTTTTCAGAAAAATACCAAAATTTCACCCTAGGCTAATTTCGATATTCTGAGTCCAAAAATGAAGTCCATTTTGAAAAATAAAATTTATAAAATTTCAAAAAGTGGTTATTACTATTCATAACGGCTAGTTTTAATAGCATATTGTTGTTTAGTGAAACTCGGTATTGCGTACGACGCAAGCTATCGAGGAAGGTTGCGATTGCGTGTAAAGCAAGCCAAGCAAGTGTTGTGTAGAAAAAGATTCCTTTGATGATTTATATAACATAAAAGTCTCGGGTGTTACATTCTACCCCCTTTAAAAAGAATTTCGCCCTCGAAATTCGTCACTTTGTAACAAACAGATGAGTATACTTCTCCCTCATCATATCCTCAAGCTCCCATGTAGCTTCTTCAAGTTGGTGGTTCCTCCATAAAACTTTCACCAATCGAGTGGTCTTGTTTCGTAGGACTTTTTCGCTACGATCCAGAATCTCTATCGGCTGTTCTTCATAAGAAAGATCTTGCTCCAGCGGTACAACTTCTGAGCTGAGTACATGTGAAGGATCTGGTATGTACTTTCTCAGGAGAGATACATGGAACACATCGTGAACTTGAGAGAGATTCGGTGGAAGCGCCAATCGGTAAGCTACCTTCCCAACACGATCCAGTATTTCAAAAGGACCGATATATCTAGGGCTCAACTTCCCCTTCTTTCCAAATCTCATAACCCTCTTCCAGGGAGATATTCGTAAGAACACTTTATCACCCACTTCAAACTCTAGGTCTTTTCTTCGGTTGTCGGCATAACTTTTCTGTCGACTCTGAGCTGCTCTTATGTGTTGTTGAATAGATCTTACCTTTTCTACCATTTCATCAACGAGATCAGGTCCTAATAGCTTCCTTTCCCCAACTTCATCCCAGCAAGTTGGAGTCCTGCATTTCTTTCCATAGAGAGCTTCATAAGGAGCCATCTGAATACTGGAGTGAAAGCTATTATAATAAGAAAATTCCACCAAAGGTAGGTGTTGATCCCAACCTCCTTTGAAATCCATAGAGCAAGCTCTCAACATATCTTCTAGGGTTTGAATTGTTCTCTCAGACTGACCGTCTGTCTGGGGATGATAAGCAGTGCTGAAACTCAACTCTGTATCCAGAGTATGCTGAAGACTTCGCCAGAACTTCGAGGTAAATCTCGGATCTCGATCAGATATAATAGAAAGTGGTACTCCATGCAATCTTACCACTTCCTTTACATATATCCTGGCAAGCTGATCTAGATAGAAATCCTCTCTAATAGCAATGAAGTGTGCAGACTTTGTAAGACGATCAACTATGACCCAGATAGCATTATTGCCTTTGGATGTTTTAGGAAGTCCTGTGACAAAGTCCATAGTGATGTTTTCCCATTTCCATTCGGGTATGGGTAATGGTTGTAACATCCCCTTAGACTTCTGTCTCTCAGCTTTAACTTGTTGACAAACCAAGCATCGAGAGACATATTCAGCAACATCTCTTTTCATGCCATCCCACCAGAAGTACTCTTTCAGGTCCCTATACATCTTCGTGCTTCCAGGATGAATAGAGAATGAAGAACTATGAGCCTCATCCAGCAGCTCCTTCTTTAATTCAGGGATGGGAGGAACACAAACCCGATTCCTGAACTTTATTATCCCATCACAATCAAGGTTGAATTCAGGAACATTTCTCACCTTCTTTTGTAACTCGACATCTTCTTTCTGCGCCTCTTTAATCTTCACATGTATAGATGGTTGAACATTCATTTGAGGAAGACAAGATTTTTCCCCTTCCATTATAATTCCAAGATCCATCCTTTGTAAATCCATAAATATTGGATCTTTTGTGATCCTCATCATGGATAAACTAGCATGGTCTTGTCGACTTAATGCATCTGCCACCTTGTTTGCTTTCCCAGGGTGGTAATGGATTGAGCAGTCATAATCCTTAATCAGCTCCAACCATCTTCTTTGACGCATATTCAGCTCCTTTTGTGTGAAAATATACTTTAAACTTTTATGATCAGTATAAATATCACACCTTTCACCATAAAGGTAATGCCTCCAAATCTTTAATGCAAAGATTACCGCAGCCAACTCCAAATCATGTGTTGGGTAATTTTGCTCATGGATTTTCAACTGTCGTGAGGCATAAGCTATCACCATATCATTTTTCATAAGAACACACCCTAATCCCTTCTTGGATGCATCACTATAGATCACAAACCTTTCTCCACTACAAGGCAGTGTAAGCACAGGTGCACTGGATAACCTTCTTTTCAACTCCTTGAAATTCTCTTCACATTCCTCTGTCCAGACAAACTTAACTCCTTTCCGAGTCAACTTGGTGAGTGGATTAGATAATCGTGAAAAATCTTTTACAAAACGTCGATAATATCCAGCCAAACCAAGAAAACTTCGGATCTCAGTTACTGTTGTTGGTCTTGACCATCTTTCGATAACCTCTGTTTTTGCTGGATCCACAGATATCCCCTCTTTTGAGATTATATGACCCAAAAATGCAACTTTTTGAAGCCAAAATTCACACTTGGTAAATTTGGCATAAAGCTTCTCCTTTCTCAGGGTCTTCAATATAATTCTCAAGTGATCTTCATGCTCTTCCTTGCTCTTTGAATAGACAAGAATATCGTCTATAAAGACTACCACAAATTGATCAAGATAGTCTCTAAAGACTCTATTCATTAGATCCATGAAGATAGCAGGGGTATTAGTAAGACCAAATGGCATCACTATAAATTCATAGTGTCCATACCTTGTACGGAAAGCCGTCTTTGGTATATCCTCCCTTTTGACCCTTAATTGATGATACCCTGAACGAAGATCAATCTTGGAAAAGTATTGAGCTCCGCGTAGTTGGTCAAATAAGTCATCAATGCGTGGGAGAGGATATTTGTTCTTGATAGTGATCTTGTTAAGTTCTCGATAATCAATGCAGAGTCTCATTGATCCATCTTTCTTCTTAACAAATAGAACAGGTGCTCCCCAAGGTGACGCACTAGGGCGTATGAATCCCTTATCAAGATTCTCTTGGAGTTGCTTCTTCAATTCCTGCAACTCAATTGGGGCCATTCTATAAGGTGTCTTTGAAATAGGCAAAGCACCCGGTACGAGTTCTATTGAAAACTCAACTTCACGATTTGGTGGAAGACCCGGTAATTCCTCTGGAAAGACATCATCAAACTCCCGTACAATGGGCATATTCTTAATCGTGAGTTTCTCACCAACCATTTGAGATAAATAACCTTCATTTAGTGGAATCAATACCCATAAGATGGAAGAAATTTCCACTGGAAGGTTATGTTCATCCTTGCATTGATAGACGATCGTAGATTGATCTGGAATATGAAATGTGACTTCCCTTCTTTGGCAATTGATATGAGCTCCATGTAGAGAAATCCAATCCATGCCAAGAATCACATCAAATTCCACTAAAGGAAGGATCACAAGATTTGCAGGAAGCACTTTCCCACAAACTTCGATCGGAGAAGAATTATAAACTTTTGATGCGATTGATGTGCCATTAGGTGTTGTCACAGCTAACTCAACATCTAATTGTTGAGGTAATACGGTGATACCCTTAGAAAATTCTTTAGAAATAAAAGAGTGTGTGGATCCAGAATCAAATAAAACATTTGCTACTTTAGAGTGGACGGTAAGTGTACCTTTCACCACATCGTTATCGTACTCCACATCGCTGATAGAAATTGCATGTGACTTTCCTTTGTCTTTCGCCTTAAGATTTTGTTGAAGTCGACCATCATCATCAACCCTTGGATTTGGGCATTGATTGGCATAATGCCCCATCTCCTTGCACTTGAAACATTGAAGTGTAGTAGGTTCATTCTGTGTATCCCTTCCTTTGCTTGCATCATTAGATATCTTCTTCCCATTATCACGGCATTCAAATGCCCGATGACCTTCCTTTCCACATTTAAAACATTTACTTGTCCCTTTAAGACAACTCCCTCCATGTTTCTTTCCACACTTTGAGCATAAGGGAAAGTTCATCTTCTTTTCTGTGTGCTCTTTAGATTTTTCTTTGAATTCCATCTTCCTCTTCTTATCAAACCCATGTGACTGATGGGTTACTCCAATCTCCATCTCGACTTTGAGAGTACATCAAACGATTTCCTCGTAGCTATTGAAGTCCCTTATGGCTAACGCCCTTCGAAGACTTGGTTTTAAGCCACTAAAGAATCGATCGATCTTACTCTCAGGTTGGATAATAATACCAGAAGCGTACCTTGCAAGTCTTGTAAAATTTGCTTCATAGGTACTAACAGATTCATCATCCCTTTGCTTCAGTTCAAGGAACTCTTTCTCCATCTTTGTTCGGAGAATACGAGGGAAGTACTTATTGAAAAAAAAGTTCTTGAACTCGTCCCATTCCATAGACTCAATTTCATCCCTTTGCCTCGTATTCTTAACAAGATTCCACCATTGATCAGCATCTCCTTCCAAACAATACACTGCTAGGATGACTTTATCATGTTCAGAACATTGAAGAACTGAAAATATCTTTTCAGTAGTACTAATCCATTGTTCAGCAACTAATGGATCAGTAGACCCGCTGAAAGAAGGTGGACGCTGCCTCATAAAGGATTCAACAGAATGTTGCTCCCTCCTTTGCTCGTTTGGAAATCCTGCATGATTCATAGCTTGAGAAAGTTGTGTGAGCATGGCTACAAGATTTTGCATTCCAGCTCCCATATCGTTTGGTTGCTCAGGGGGACAATCATTGCACTGCCCATCGCATTCCGTATTAACACGGTTCCTTCGGGTTCCAGCCATTGACTAAAACCAAGAAGAATAATGTGAGCAACACTAATTATAATAGGAAACTACATGATTCAAGAATAAAATTTTCATGCTTAAGGTCTTATCCTAGGTTATTCATGGCCAACACTAAGATTGTGTTATATGCTTAGACTTATCCTTAGGGTTCTTACTAAGGCTTTCACATCCTAGTTTCCAAAGGTTGACTATACCTTTCCTCTGATACCAACTATAACGACCCATAATTTACATACATTGTTAATACTTCAAAATTGAAGTACACTTATTACAACATATGACAAAACCACAAAGGACCGTATAGGTATAGTGTCTTTAGAAACTGGGAAACATAAACAACTGGTTCATAAATCTTCTACAGTTTCTCCCATTTATTTCATCATATCTAGGGTCCCTTTTAGCATATTCTACTTAATAACCATCTTCCTGACCTGGGGAAAAGAAAACATAAAAGGGTGAGCTCAAATGCTCAGCAAGGGCAAATAAAGGAAATAAAAATCATATCATATCTTTTTGAAAATCAAAACCTGCAAAAGAGATCATAATATCTTAACATGGAATAAATCATAGAAGTGAAAATGAGATCCCCATAATCATAACATAAAACTTGAAACTTTGTGGCATGCACACATAATCATGGAAAATCATTTCTTGTTAGTCATGACTCATTGCCAAGACTATCTTAGTGGACAAAGTCCCTTTCTGAACCGAGTTCACTCCTCGTTTCAGTCCTGTATCACTGAACCGAAATAACCTTCCGTTCCAGCCATGTCTATCTCATGAGATATAAAATCATTACCCAATGCATTGGAGGGAGATATAGGTCCCACCCATCTTATAATTAATCCTTTCTTATGTGTGCCACATAATCATAAAACACACATCATCGCATAACACATGTAACAAAAATGGGATTCTTGAAACATCATGACATCATAAATCAATTCATATATAATAAAGGAATTCATAAACATAATTCCATCACAACATAGTCAATCCAATGTAAAAATATGGATAGAAACAGAACCCTTTATTATCTTAGATGGAAAATAATTTTGATAAAACACTTGAATTGAATTCTTGAGGAAAATATCCTTTCTTCTTCAAAAACATTTTTCCTTTCATAACATGTCATACAACTTTAAAATAAAAGAAGTTGATTAAAAATAAACTTGAAAACTTGTAAATGAAGCTTCTTTGAAGTAATGTTTTAAAAATCCATTCATGCCGTATAAGTTAAAAAAAACATTCTTCGTACTTTTGTCGGAAAAGTCAAAAAGTACCTCGTACGGAAAAAAAACGACAAAAGATTCCTTTCATATTCTTTACTAAAAACTCACCTAAGGGTAAAATTGGATTTAAACTATTTCAAGTGGATGGAAACAATATTACATATTGAGGGAACATGGATGTGGATGATAAAATACACCCCAGTAAATACTTACGAATAAACAATCTCGGATAAAAATGAGATTGTGATATTTCCCTTACCTTAGGTCCAATTTGCCTTGTATGTGTCCGAAGCTCCTGTATAATGGTTTAAATAATTTTATTGACTTATTCCAGAATCATACATATTGATATGATATCATATATGGTCATATTATTAGCTTCTTGTTAGTAATATTTCATTGTTACTTGTTACTCGGGTCTTTATAACTTTTTGTTCTTATGCGTGTTTTGTCTAATAGATTCTTATTCTTATCTTTAGGTTATAGATACTTCATTTCCAGAATGGTATTAGTGTATTATATACCATATTTATTCAATTCATTTATATAATCATTATGAAATGAAGATCATGTAGAACGAGTCGCATCACATCGTGGAGACGGTATTCCGTACGTACGCACGAGTGATGATATCGTTCCTATGATCGTGGAATTGTATTGGAGTATATATATATTATTTCAGTATCAATATTACTTCATAATAATCATATATAGTTACTCATTACACCATTATACCCATCCTTGTAAGGTGATGGTGGAAAATAGATTACACCACGGCGTGGAGACGGTATTCCGTACGTACGCACGCGCGGTGATTTCATTTTTCCGTAGGATGGATAGAAGGTGAATTAGGGTTGTTTCATATTTATAATAACATATCAGTATGTAAGTAATACTGATGTTATTACTTTGTCATGAAACAACTAAAGAAGAAGAATTTGAAGACGAAAGAAATTGAAAAGATCGGTAATGGATATTACCTCTTCTTTGGAACGCCTCTTTGAATCCTCCACTTAAGGAACTAAGAGTGGTCTTTGGAGAAGACCAGGACCTCTAGGACTATTCTAGGGAAGTGTAGAGGAGAAAAGGGCAGGGGTTGGCCGAGCATGAGTGCTCAATTTGGTGTGAGGAGGAGGGGGAGGAGGTGCCCTTTTATAAGGGAGGAGAGGGGCACCTTAGGAATACCTCAAAATATTATTTTATATTAAAGTCAAAATCGGTTTATAATGGTTCCAAAGGGTCTTATTTCGAAGCTAAAGTGGGGATGGGTCGAAATCCTATCAACCAATAAGATTTAGACAAGTTTAGGGTATTATTTTAACCTTATCAATTAGATTTAACTCTAAGTTAAATAATTTAACTTTTACCGTGTCTTTTTGTTTTCTTTCACTATATGGTTAATACACTTACTACAACATGCCAAACGAACCCCAAATTGTTTATTATTAATATATATATCCTTATCTAAGTCATTTTGCCGAACCTTATATTTTTAGGAATAAAATAACAATTAATAATATAATATTTGATTTAAAAACTATTTTGTGTCAATTTTGACACTATTTGATATATGATTTTTGTGAAAGTAATAACAGAATTATATGTTCGAACCAAGTTGAGTAAATCAACACCAATATATCATAGTAACCTAGAAAATTAGTGGAATTCATAAAAAGTCTCAAATTACATTTATTTTGGTATTTATATTATCAATTTTGTCAATATTTCATTAATAAGATAATTACTGCATCATCTTTGTGTCATAAATAAATTAAATTATTTGATGTCTAAAAATTACAAATAAAATACCATCATGTAGGAAATCTTTTTAGCTTTCTAATAATATTTACAATCGAATTTATCTTATGTATAACCCTATATTAAAAATGATTTACTTATTAAACTTTGATTTTAACTATTTTAACCCTTCTTTAAATAAATTAATAATAAATGTCCTAATCTAATCCAAGTGGGCCTAAATAGTCTTATTTTATTCCTAAGTTTGTTTTTTGTCGAATTACACTTGTCCAATAGAATTAGGACATGTGTTAGGGTAATATTAATATCATATTTACCCTTAGTTACCCTATTTACTATTAACCGCGGTAAAAATAGTAAAAAGTTACTATTCACCAAAAAATTATTTTCATCTCATTGAACCACATTTTAGCCCTTGATATTAACCGTGTCTCTCGGATTTTTGAAATTTGTAACGCCCCGACCCCAGCTACCCAGAGTCGGTGCATTAATTACATAACATTGGCATGATCACAAGAAAGATCAAAACTCGAAAGACCGATTGGTTTAGTAGCCTTGGAAACACTAGATATATTCATAAGTTTTACATTACATCATAAAATGAAAAACTACTACAACAACATAATGTCTCCATAAACCACACTACTATCCCCTCATAATATCCCTGCAGGTCATTCATAATTTACTTCTTCACATCCTGGGGAAAAATAAAACATAGAAAAGGGGTGAGCTCAAATGCCCAGTAAGGATAACAATATAGCGGAAAGAATAAACATTTAAGGCAATGTATAACTAAAACAAAAGCCTTTTAAATATGAACTTTCAACAAGGTATGGCATAAATAAAATGAAATAATTCCATTTAATTATTCACATGGATATTCCACTAATCGAATAATCACATGCAAAAATCAATAACCACTTTCATAATGTTGGAATGCATAATGCCAGACTATCATAACCACATAGCCAAGGCCTCGTGCCAAGACTACAAATAAGATTTTGTCAAGGCCTTGTGCCAAGACACTAGTTTGTCTCATGAGACCTACCGATGCATCGAGGAGCTATAGCGGGCTCCACCCGTCACTTATTAAGTCCAATGCATTCCCATATGAAAAGGTTTAAACATAACATAAACATTCGTATTAAAACTAGCATACGAAATGTCAATACTTTCACAATAAACTATGAATGGTATAAAAATATCACAAAACCTTCAATACAATATAGAAGTTTTGTATCATAATAAATCAACTTCAAATAATCTTAAAATCCATCAAAGGATGTTGACATAGATGAAATCAAAATTCTTTTTAAAGAAATATCTCCTTTTATTTTGAAATCATTTAAGATCCATATAAAATAAAACATTTTCTTTGAAAATATTCTTATAAGCTTGTATGGGAAGCTTCGACGATTTTATAACGGCGGAAAATAACCGCACCCGCCGTATAAGTTAAAAAAAACATTCTTACCTCAATTCTGTCGAAAAGGTTAAAAAAGGACCTTGTTTTGAAAACGACGGAAAGATTCCTTTATAAACCTCTTATAAAAAGTCAAACAAGGGTATAAATGACTTTAACCCATATTCTTGTAAATAGTAAAAATGTTTTGAAATACATTTCGAAGAAACATGGATGTGGATGATAAAGAGATCCCAGTAGATTATTACGTATAATACAACCTCGGATAATGAAGAGATTGTGAAATAACCCTTACCTTGTACTTTTCCTTTGTTGGGGTAGGTTAACCTCCTGTATAATGGTGAAATAATTGTTATTAAATTATACAAGAATCATATACATTAATATGATATCATATATGATCTTTTAATATTGATTTGATAATAATATCTTAGTATTATCGTTGTTTCGGGTGTTAACTTACTTGTTTTCTTTCATATGTTTTGTTACGTAAGACATGTTTGTAAAGGATAGGTTGTATATTATTCATATCCAGAATGATATCAAGTCCTTAAACATCATTTTTAAATCATAAAATGATAATTACGCTTTAATGGTTACGATGGAGAATGAATCTCATCGCGTTCGTGGAGACGGTAGTCCGTACGTACGCACGAGCGACAATATCATTCTTTTGATATTAAAATAATATATAAATGGATGGTATATCATATATACAGAATAATTAACATGTTATATTTATTATTTACATGAGTTACACATCATTATTATACCCATCCAAATAATATTATATTGAATAACAATTACACCACGACGTGGAGACGGTAAGCCGTACGTATGCACGTATGGTGACATGTTATTCAAAGGGTGGATAGAATACTGAATATGGTTGTACCATACTTATAATAACATCACAGTATATGTGAGATACTGGAGTTATTATTTCAGAATGGTAAGAACAAAGGAAGAAGAAGTGGAAGAAGAAATGAACTTAGAAAAGGGTGGTGAAATCATTACCTCTTCTTCGGGTTCTTCCTTTTGATTTGATCAAAAGGGCTCCTTAGGTTGGCTTTCTGATCAAAATAAGGCCTCTAGGTTGTATTGAGGGATGTTGGGAGAGTATTTGGGCAGAGTTTGGCCGAACCAAAAGGCTTTGAAGGTGTGAAGAAATGAGAAGGAGGAGTGCCCTTTTATAAGAGGGGTGAGGGGAACCTTTGGAAAAGCTAGAAATATTAATTTATAATAAATTCATATTCGGTTTCTAAAGGCTCCAAAGTTGACTATTCAAATGATGAGGTGGGGATAGGTCGAAAGCAACTCATCCAATAGAATTTAGACAGGTTTGGGTACCTATATTAACCTTATCTTTAAGTATTAACTCTAAGTTAATTAGTTTCACTTTTACAATGTCTCTTTGTATTTTATATATTATGGTTACTAAACTTACTATATACATCCAAGAGACCCCCAAGTGGTCCATTAATGATTAACCTATCATGATATAAGTCTCTTGGCCGAACCGTATATTTTTAGGAATTTAATATCAATTAATAATATAATATTTGTTTTAAGAATTCTTTTATGTCAATTTTGACACTATTCATTAGTTGATTTTTGTGAAACTCATAACAGATTTATTACTTCGAACAAAGTCAATTAAATCAATCCTAATATATCATATTATCCTAGAAAATTAGTTTAATTCATTAAAAGTTTCATATTATATTTATTTGGGTATTTATAATATCACTTATTTTAATTTTTCACTATTATAGTAATTACTGCATCATCATTGTGTCATAAATAAAATAAATTATTTAATGTCTAAAAATTATAAGTAAAATATCATTATGTAGGAAATCTTTTTAGCTTTCTAATGAATATTTATAATCGAAAATCCAACATGTATAACCCTATGTAAAAATTGTTCTTCTAAAAGATGTAAGCTTATGCCATTTTTGTATTCATTTTAACTTAATTAAAATAAAGTGTCATTATCACTTACAAGTGGATCAATGGGGTCCCAAAATTGACCCAAAGATGCCCATGGTCGACTATGTATCAACCAATAGGGTTAAGACACGTTTTAGGGTAATTTAGTATTATTATAATATTATTTTTTTAACCCTTATTTACCGGATTTACCCTTAACCATGGTAAATAAAATATTTACCGCAGTAATTATTCAAAATGTCTAAAAATAAAAGTTACCTATTTACACAATTTGAACATCCTGATTCCAAATATGGAATCCATTTTTCTAAATTCAAAACACAGAAGTGGCAGAAATTAATTTAAAATTAATTCCCGCTGTCAAAACAAAAAGCGTGTTTTTAAGAGATAATAACTATCAAAAGATTGACACTTGTTTATGTTCGGTTTAATTGTAAAATTATGTCCAATGACCAACATTATATTAAATGGTAAAAATATATTCTAAATATACTTTAAAACTACTAAAATTCATAATTTATCACTATTAATTATTTTGATTAAAAAAGTTGTTTTTAATTAAAATTTAGTAATTTTCACTATTCATCAAAATATGAAAGTTATCCGAAAAGTACCAAAATTTCACCTTAGGCTAAATTCGATATTCCGAGTCCAAAAATGAAGTCCATTTTCAAATATAAAATATATATAATTTCAAAAAGTAGGTATACTATTCATAACGGCTAGTTTGATTAGTTATGGTGTGTTAGAACTCGGTGTTGCGTACAACACACGCTATCACATTATTCAAAGAGAGGCGTACCGTAGAAGCTTGGGGTGTTACATTCTCCCCTCCTTCAAATAATTGCGTCCTCGCAATTTCTAGGGTATTACTGCATAAAAAGACTCGGGTGGTTCTTCATCATAAGTTCCTCGGGTTCCCACGTTGCCTCTTCCATCTTATGATTCCTCCACAAAACTTTTACCAGACGCGTCGTCCGGTTTCTCAGCACTTGTTCTCTCGTATCAAGAATCTTGATGGGCTCTTCGCAATAGGAAAGATCGGGTTCCAGTTCTAATTCCTCATAGGTGAGTACATGCGTTGGGTCAGGCATGTATTTCCTCAACAGAGAAACGTGGAACACATCGTGAACTTTGGAGAGACTTGGCGGCATTGCCAATCGGTAAGCTACAGTCCCAATTCGTTCTAGAATTTCGAAAGGTCCGATGTACCTGGGACTCAATTTACCTTTCTTACCAAAACGTATGACTCCCTTCCACGGAGATACCTTTAGGAAAACATGATCACCGACTTGAAATTCCAAATCCTTCCTTCGATTATCGGCATAGCTCTTCTGCCTACTTTGAGCTGCTTTGATGTGATTTTGGATTACCTTTACCTTTTCCATCGTTTCCTCCACCAGTTCTAGACCTACAAGTTTTCTTTCACCGACGTCATCCCAACAGGTTGGTGTACGACATCTCTTTCCGTATAACGCTTCATATGGTGCCATCTGAATACTCGAATGGAAGCTATTGTTATAGGAAAATTCTACCAGTGGTAAATATTGATCCCACATACCCTGAAAGTCAAGTGAGCAAGATCTCAACATGTCTTCTAAGGTCTGAATAGTCCGTTCTGATTGTCCGTCTGTCTGAGGGTGGTAAGCAGTGCTCAAATGAAGTTCAGTATCTAGGGATTTCTGAAGACTTTTCCAAAATCTTGAAGTAAAACGGGGATCACGATCAGAAACAATCGATAGGGGTACACCATGAAGTCTCTAAACTTCCTTAATGTATAGTCTTGCTAGACGTTCCAGGGGTAGATCTTCTCTTATAGCAAGAAAATGTGCTGACTTGGTAAGACGATCAACAATAACCCATATTGCATCATTCCTTCTAGGAGTCTTTGGTAGCCCCATGACAAAGTCCATCGTAATATTGTCCCATTTCCACTCCGGTATGGGAAGAGGTTGCATGACTCCTCCAGGCTGTTGCCTTCCAGCTTTCACTTGTTGACAAACCATACATCTTGATACAAAATCAGCAATCTCCCTCTTCATGTTGTCCCACCAAAAATGTTTCTTCAAATCTCTATACATTTTGGTGCTCCCAGGGTGTATAGAGAAATTGGAACTATGAGCATCATCCAGTAATTCCCTTTTCAGATCAGGTAAATCGGGGACACAAAGTCTCTTTCCAAATTTCAAAGTTCCATCTTTATACACAAAGTCTCTCAATCTCCCATCATTCACAGCTTTAATCTTCTTCTGAAATTCTTCATCATCGGTCCGAGAACTCTTAATCCTTTCTAGTAAAGATGGTTTGGCAACCATTTGAAAAAGCATTGATGTTTCACCTTCCCTGGTTATTCCCATGTCCATCTTCTCTAGATCCATGAAAATTGGATCCCTTTCAATTCTCATCATGTTCAGAACACCATGGTCTTTTCTGCTCAAAGCATCTGCTACTTTGTTTGCTTTCCCCGGGTGGTAGTGTATCGTGCAATCATAATCCTTGAGTAATTCAAGCCATCTCCTTTGCCTCATGTTGAGTTCTTTTTGTGAGAAAATATACTTCAAACTCTTGTGATCAGTATAAATCTCACATTTTTCACCATAGAGGTAGTGCCTCCATATCTTCAAAGAAAATATTACAGCTGCTAACTCAAGATCATGAGTAGGATAGTTTTGTTCATGAATTTTCAACTGTCGTGATGCATAGGCAATAACTCTATCATTCTGCATAAGGACACAACCAAGTCCTTTCTTTGACGCATCACTATAAATAACGAACCCATCATTCCCCGATGGTAGAGTCAATATAGGAGCATTGACTAATCTTTTCTTCAGTTCTTCGAAGAATTCTTCACACTCTTTTGTCCAAACAAATTTAACCCCTTTACGTGTGAGCTTCGTTAATGGGTTTTCCAATCGGGCAAAATTCTGGACGAAACGTCGATAATAACCTGCCAAACCAATAAAACTACGTACCTCAGTTATACTCGTAGGTGCTGGCCATTCTTGGATTTCCTTGGTCTTAGAAGGATCAACAGAGATTCCATCTTTAGAGACAATATGGCCAAGAAAAGAAATCTCCTGAAGCCAGAATTCACACTTGCTAAACTTTCCATATAATTCATGCCTCCTCAGAGTCTTCAAGATAATGCGCAAGTGATTTTCATGATCTTCGTAGGTTTTAGAGTATACCAAGATATCATCAATAAATACCACCACAAATTCATCGAGATACTCCTTGAAAACTCTATTCATCAGATCCATGAATACAGAGGGTGCATTAGTCAATCCAAACGGCATTACAGTAAACTCGTAATGCCCGTACCTGGTTCGAAATGCTGTTTTTGGAATGTCTTCCTTCTTCACACACAACTGATGGTATCCAGATCGAAGGTCAATCTTTGAAAAGTATTGAGCTCCATGCAGTTGGTCAAATAAATCATCAATACGAGGTAGGGGATACTTGTTCTTTATCGTTATAGCATTGATCTCCCTGTAGTCGATACATAACCTCATAGATCCATCTTTCTTTTTAACAAAAAGAACAGGGGATCCCCATGGAGAAACACTAGGGCGAATAAATCCCTTATTACTCAATTCCTCTAGTTGTTTATTTAGTTCGACTAGCTCTACAGTGGCCATTCTATAAGGGGTCTTCGATATAGGCCTTGTTCCAGGAATCAAATCAATAGAAAACTCAACTTCTCGTTCTGGAGGATGTCCAGGTAAATCTTCTGGAAATACATCTACAAATTCTTTCACAATAGGTACATCCTCTATTTGAACATTCCTTTCCTCACCGATAGTTACTTCATTATCTTCCTCCCCAATAATTGAATTTAGTTGAGCTACTGGGGGTGGATCTAAATAAGAATTAGGTGGTGACGATTCTGCTCTAAAAATAAGGTGCTCCTTATCATTATCATCAAGAATCGTAACCTCTTTCTTCTTACAATAAATCTTCGCATCATAGTCCGAAAGCCAGTCCATACCGAGGATTATATCAAACTCAATCATAGGTATGACGATGAGATCAGCAGATAATGAAAATTTATGTGCTCTAATGGGGACTGATTCACAAAACTTTGTTGCAATGATACTTCCCTTAGGAGTTTTAACTGACAACTCCCTTATTAAATCAAATTGGAAATATCTAATTTTCTTAGCAAACTGGGAAGATATGAAACAATGCGATGATCCAGAATCAAATAATGCATTTGCTAAACTTGAGGAAACCATTAAATTACCTTCCACCACGTCTTTCGGAGTTTCTACCTCAGCAGTAGTGATAGCATAAGCCTGGCCTTGATCCCTTGGCCTTTTCTGAGGTAAGTTCTTCTGACGCTTAGGACATGCATTTTCATAATGCCCCATCTCCCTGCAATTGTAGCACTGAACATTGGTAGCTTCCTTCTTCCCCTTGCAATCATGAGCTTGGTGGCCTTTTTCACCACACTTGTAACAGACTCCCATTCCCTTCAGGCAAGTACCAGGATGTTTCTTCCCATATTTACCACAAGATGGATATTCAACCTTTCCCTTCTTCCCCTTATTTCCATTCCCAGATTGATCAGCAGGTCTCTTCTTCTCTTGCTTTGCTTTAAAGTCATAAGACTTAGAGAATTCCTTTTCGGTCTTGATAGCACATGAGACAATGTCTTCGTACGATGAAAAGGATTGTGAGACTAATGCTCGACGGAGAAATGGTTTTAACCCATCAAAGAAACGATCAATCTTACTTCTTGGGTTGCGAATATAATCACCAGCGTACCTCGCTAACCTTGTAAAGTTAGCCTCATACTTTGTGAAATTATCATCCTCCTTTTGTCTCAGACTCAGAAATTGCCTTTCCATATCTGCTCGATGGTCGCGAGGAAAGTATTTTTCTAAAAACAAATCTTTGAACTCCCTCCATTCCATGTTTGATACTTCATCATCTTCCTTCATGTTTTGAATCAATGACCACCATTG
The DNA here is from genome assembly GCA_963277665.1 of Viscum album. Lineage (NCBI taxonomy): Eukaryota > Viridiplantae > Streptophyta > Magnoliopsida > Santalales > Viscaceae > Viscum > Viscum album. Next base: position 778,332,696 of record OY728161.1, read on the forward strand.
ATCAGCATCTCCAGTGAGGCGGTAAACTGCCATGGTAACTTTTTCCCTTTCACTACTCCCCAAAGCCTGAAATATTTTCCCTAGGGAAAATATCCATTGCTCAGCTACTAAGGGATTTGTACTCCCATTGAACGTTGGTGGTTGTTGTCTCATGAATCGATCTAACATTGATCCTCCACGCTGCGGATCAGGGTGCTCCATACGGGTAAGGTTATTATTCATAACCTGAGTAAGTTGTCCCAGTACGGTGATTAGCTGATCAGCACCAGCCCCACTATAATTATCTTGAGCAGGAGGGCAATCCCTACATGGAGTGCGTGCATTGATACGGTTTCCATTTCTTCCACTAGGCGCCATTTCTAAACAATGGCATAAACTAGATCAGTTTATGCATCAAAATACATAATCCCATACTTATAAAACACTAAACATAAATTGAACTATCTATGGATATAATCCATAATCATAAATATGTTTTCTTTGAGGAAGTATATACTCATAAACCCTTCATAATGATTTGTAAAGAAAGTGAGAGTTATCCTAAGCATATCCCCCGGGAGTGTCGTAACCAAGAGTGCAGCAAGGCCCGTTGTCGTGCACCAGTTCCCGTTCGAGTCTAGCTCAAAGCGGTGTTTTCGGGTTTTACCCCTAGGTACATCTGTGCCAGAGCCGCCTCTACCTGCTCGTATCCAGACAGGGATGTATTGCTCAGAAAACTCACAAAATCTCTACAATACCAAAATTCTAGGAAGTTCTTCTATACTAATCTCAAAGTTCATCTTAGGTCTACGTGCTCTAATTAGAGTTTATCTAAATCTAGCTTCCAAGGTTTGTACTAAACTTCCTCTGATACCAACTGTAACGCCCCGACCCCAGTTACCCAGAGTCAGTGCATTATTACATAACATTGGCATGATCACAAGAAAGATCAAAACTCGAAAGACCGATTGGTTTAGTAGCCTTGGAAACACTAGATATATTCATAAGTTTTACATTACATCATAAAATGAAAAACTACTACAACAACATAATGTCTCCATAAACCACACTACTATCCCCTCATAATATCCCTGCAGGTCATTCATAATTTACTTCTTCACATCCTGGGGAAAAATAAAACATAGAAAAGGGGTGAGCTCAAATGCCCAGTAAGGATAACAATATAGCGGAAAGAATAAACATTTAAGGCAATGTATAACTAAAACAAAAGCCTTTTAAATATGAACTTTCAACAAGGTATGGCATAAATAAAATGAAATAATTCCATTTAATTATTCACATGGATATTCCACTAATCGAATAATCACATGCAAAAATCAATAACCACTTTCATAATGTTGGAATGCATAATGCCAGACTATCATAACCACATAGCCAAGGCCTCGTGCCAAGACTAAAAATAAGATTTTGTCAAGGCCTTGTGCCAAGACACTAGTTTGTCTCATGAGACCTACCGATGCATCGAGGAGCTATAGCGGGCTCCACCCGTCACTTATTAAGTCCAATGCATTCCCATATGAAAAGGTTTAAACATAACATAAACATTCGTATTAAAACTAGCATACGAAATGTCAATACTTTCACAATAAACTATGAATGGTATAAAAATATCACAAAACCTTCAATACAATATAGAAGTTTTGTATCATAATAAATCAACTTCAAATAATCTTAAAATCCATCAAAGGATGTTGACATAGATGAAATCAAAATTCTTTTTAAAGAAATATCTCCTTTTATTTTGAAATCATTTAAGATCCATATAAAATAAAACATTTTCTTTGAAAATATTCTTATAAGCTTGTATGGGAAGCTTCGACGATTTTATAACGGCGGAAAATAACCGCACCCGCCGTATAAGTTAAAAAAAACATTCTTACCTCAATTCTGTCGAAAAGGTTAAAAAAGGACCTTGTTTTGAAAACGACGGAAAGATTCCTTTATAAACCTCTTATAAAAAGTCAAACAAGGGTATAAATGACTTTAACCCATATTCTTGTAAATAGTAAAAATGTTTTGAAATACATTTCGAAGAAACATGGATGTGGATGATAAAGAGATCCCAGTAGATTATTACGTATAATACAACCTCGGATAATGAAGAGATTGTGAAATAACCCTTACCTTGTACTTTTCCTTTGTTGGGGTAGGTTAACCTCCTGTATAATGGTGAAATAATTGTTATTAAATTATACAATAATCATATACATTAATATGATATCATATATGATCTTTTAATATTGATTTGATAATAATATCTTAGTATTATCGTTGTTTCGGGTGTTAACTTACTTGTTTTCTTTCATATGTTTTGTTACGTAAGACATGTTTGTAAAGGATAGGTTGTATATTATTCATATCCAGAATGATATCAAGTCCTTAAACATCATTTTTAAATCATAAAATGATAATTACGCTTTAATGGTTACGATGGAGAATGAATCTCATCGCGTTCGTGGAGACGGTAGTCCGTACGTACGCACGAGCGACAATATCATTCTTTTGATATTAAAATAATATATAAATGGATGGTATATCATATATACAGAATAATTAACATGTTATATTTATTATTTACATGAGTTACACATCATTATTATACCCATCCAAATAATATTATATTGAATAACAATTACACCACGACGTGGAGACGGTAAGCCGTACGTACGCACGTATGGTGACATGTTATTCAAAGGGTGGATAGAATACTGAATATGGTTGTACCATACTTATAATAACATCACAGTATATGTGAGATACTGGAGTTATTATTTCAGAATGGTAAGAACAAAGGAAGAAGAAGTGGAAGAAGAAATGAACTTAGAAAAGGGTGGTGAAATCATTACCTCTTCTTCGGGTTCTTCCTTTTGATTTGATCAAAAGGGCTCCTTAGGTTGGCTTTCTGATCAAAATAAGGCCTCTAGGTTGTATTGAGGGATGTTGGGAGAGTATTTGGGCAGAGTTTGGCCGAACCAAAAGGCTTTGAAGGTGTGAAGAAATGAGAAGGAGGAGTGCCCTTTTATAAGAGGGGTGAGGGGAACCTTTGGAAAAGCTAGAAATATTAATTTATAATAAATTCATATTCGGTTTCTAAAGGCTCCAAAGTTGACTATTCAAATGATGAGGTGGGGATAGGTCGAAAGCAACTCATCCAATAGAATTTAGACAGGTTTGGGTACCTATATTAACCTTATCTTTAAGTATTAACTCTAAGTTAATTAGTTTCACTTTTACAATGTCTCTTTGTATTTTATATATTATGGTTACTAAACTTACTATATACATCCAAGAGACCCCCAAGTGGTCCATTAATGATTAACCTATCATGATATAAGTCTCTTGGCCGAACCGTATATTTTTAGGAATTTAATATCAATTAATAATATAATATTTGTTTTAAGAATTCTTTTATGTCAATTTTGACACTATTCATTAGTTGATTTTTGTGAAACTCATAACAGATTTATTACTTCGAACAAAGTCAATTAAATCAATCCTAATATATCATATTATCCTATAAAATTAGTTTAATTCATTAAAAGTTTCATATTATATTTATTTGGGTATTTATAATATCACTTATTTTAATTTTTCACTATTATAGTAATTACTGCATCATCATTGTGTCATAAATAAAATAAATTATTTAATGTCTAAAAATTATAAGTAAAATATCATTATGTAGGAAATCTTTTTAGCTTTCTAATGAATATTTATAATCGAAAATCCAACATGTATAACCCTATGTAAAAATTGTTCTTCTAAAAGATGTAAGCTTATGCCATTTTTGTATTCATTTTAACTTAATTAAAATAAAGTGTCATTATCACTTACAAGTGGATCAATGGGGTCCCAAAATTGACCCAAAGATGCCCATGGTCGACTATGTATCAACCAATAGGGTTAAGACACGTTTTAGGGTAATTTAGTATTATTATAATATTATTTTTTTAACCCTTATTTACCGGATTTACCCTTAACCATGGTAAATAAAATATTTACCGCAGTAATTATTCAAAATGTCTAAAAATAAAAGTTACCTATTTACACAATTTGAACATCCTGATTCCAAATATGGAATCCATTTTTCTAAATTCAAAACACAGAAGTGGCAGAAATTAATTTAAAATTAATTCCCGCTGTCAAAACAAAAAGCGTGTTTTTAAGAGATAATAACTATCAAAAGATTGACACTTGTTTATGTTCGGTTTAATTGTAAAATTATGTCCAATGACCAACATTATATTAAATGGTAAAAATATATTCTAAATATACTTTAAAACTACTAAAATTCATAATTTATCACTATTAATTATTTTGATTAAAAAAGTTGTTTTTAATTAAAATTTAGTAATTTTCACTATTCATCAAAATATGAAAGTTATCCGAAAAGTACCAAAATTTCACCTTAGGCTAAATTCGATATTCCGAGTCCAAAAATGAAGTCCATTTTCAAATATAAAATATATATAATTTCAAAAAGTAGGTATACTATTCATAACGGCTAGTTTGATTAGTTATGGTGTGTTAGAACTCGGTGTTGCGTACAACACACGCTATCACATTATTCAAAGAGAGGCGTACCGTAGAAGCTTGGGGTGTTACATTCTCCCCTCCTTCAAATAATTGCGTCCTCGCAATTTCTAGGGTATTACTGCATAAAAAGACTCGGGTGGTTCTTCATCATAAGTTCCTCGGGTTCCCACGTTGCCTCTTCCATCTTATGATTCCTCCACAAAACTTTTACCAGACGCGTCGTCCGGTTTCTCAGCACTTGTTCTCTCGTATCAAGAATCTTGATGGGCTCTTCGCAATAGGAAAGATCGGGTTCCAGTTCTAATTCCTCATAGGTGAGTACATGCGTTGGGTCAGGCATGTATTTCCTCAACAGAGAAACGTGGAACACATCGTGAACTTTGGAGAGACTTGGCGGCATTGCCAATCGGTAAGCTACAGTCCCAATTCGTTCTAGAATTTCGAAAGGTCCGATGTACCTGGGACTCAATTTACCTTTCTTACCAAAACGTATGACTCCCTTCCACGGAGATACCTTTAGGAAAACATGATCACCGACTTGAAATTCCAAATCCTTCCTTCGATTATCGGCATAGCTCTTCTGCCTACTTTGAGCTGCTTTGATGTGATTTTGGATTACCTTTACCTTTTCCATCGTTTCCTCCACCAGTTCTAGACCTACAAGTTTTCTTTCACCGACGTCATCCCAACAGGTTGGTGTACGACATCTCTTTCCGTATAACGCTTCATATGGTGCCATCTGAATACTCGAATGGAAGCTATTGTTATAGGAAAATTCTACCAGTGGTAAATATTGATCCCACATACCCTGAAAGTCAAGTGAGCAAGATCTCAACATGTCTTCTAAGGTCTGAATAGTCCGTTCTGATTGTCCGTCTGTCTGAGGGTGGTAAGCAGTGCTCAAATGAAGTTCAGTATCTAGGGATTTCTGAAGACTTTTCCAAAATCTTGAAGTAAAACGGGGATCACGATCAGAAACAATCGATAGGGGTACACCATGAAGTCTCTAAACTTCCTTAATGTATAGTCTTGCTAGACGTTCCAGGGGTAGATCTTCTCTTATAGCAAGAAAATGTGCTGACTTGGTAAGACGATCAACAATAACCCATATTGCATCATTCCTTCTAGGAGTCTTTGGTAGCCCCATGACAAAGTCCATCGTAATATTGTCCCATTTCCACTCCGGTATGGGAAGAGGTTGCATGACTCCTCCAGGCTGTTGCCTTCCAGCTTTCACTTGTTGACAAACCATACATCTTGATACAAAATCAGCAATCTCCCTCTTCATGTTGTCCCACCAAAAATGTTTCTTCAAATCTCTATACATTTTGGTGCTCCCAGGGTGTATAGAGAAATTGGAACTATGAGCATCATCCAGTAATTCCCTTTTCAGATCAGGTAAATCGGGGACACAAAGTCTCTTTCCAAATTTCAAAGTTCCATCTTTATACACAAAGTCTCTCAATCTCCCATCATTCACAGCTTTAATCTTCTTCTGAAATTCTTCATCATCGGTCCGAGAACTCTTAATCCTTTCTAGTAAAGATGGTTTGGCAACCATTTGAAAAAGCATTGATGTTTCACCTTCCCTGGTTATTCCCATGTCCATCTTCTCTAGATCCATGAAAATTGGATCCCTTTCAATTCTCATCATGTTCAGAACACCATGGTCTTTTCTGCTCAAATCATCTGCTACTTTGTTTGCTTTCCCCGGGTGGTAGTGTATCGTGCAATCATAATCCTTGAGTAATTCAAGCCATCTCCTTTGCCTCATGTTGAGTTCTTTTTGTGAGAAAATATACTTCAAACTCTTGTGATCAGTATAAATCTCACATTTTTCACCATAGAGGTAGTGCCTCCATATCTTCAAAGAAAATATTACAGCTGCTAACTCAAGATCATGAGTAGGATAGTTTTGTTCATGAATTTTCAACTGTCGTGATGCATAGGCAATAACTCTATCATTCTGCATAAGGACACAACCAAGTCCTTTCTTTGACGCATCACTATAAATAACGAACCCATCATTCCCCGATGGTAGAGTCAATATAGGAGCATTGACTAATCTTTTCTTCAGTTCTTCGAAGCATTCTTCACACTCTTTTGTCCAAACAAATTTAACCCCTTTACGTGTGAGCTTCGTTAATGGGTTTTCCAATCGGGCAAAATTCTGGACGAAACGTCGATAATAACCTGCCAAACCAATAAAACTACGTACCTCAGTTATACTCGTAGGTGCTGGCCATTCTTGGATTGCCTTGGTCTTAGAAGGATCAACAGAGATTCCATCTTTAGAGACAATATGGCCAAGAAAAGAAATCTCCTGAAGCCAGAATTCACACTTGCTAAACTTTCCATATAATTCATGCCTCCTCAGAGTCTTCAAGATAATGCGCAAGTGATTTTCATGATCTTCGTAGGTTTTAGAGTATACCAAGATATCATCAATAAATACCACCACAAATTCATCGAGATACTCCTTGAAAACTCTATTCATCAGATCCATGAATACAGAGGGTGCATTAGTCAATCCAAACGGCATTACAGTAAACTCGTAATGCCCGTACCTGGTTCGAAATGCTGTTTTTGGAATGTCTTCCTTCTTCACACACAACTGATGGTATCCAGATCGAAGGTCAATCTTTGAAAAGTATTGAGCTCCATGCAGTTGGTCAAATAAATCATCAATACGAGGTAGGGGATACTTGTTCTTTATCGTTATAGCATTGATCTCCCTGTAATCGATACATAACCTCATAGATCCATCTTTCTTTTTAACAAAAAGAACAGGGGCTCCCCATGGAGAAACACTAGGGCGAATAAATCCCTTATTACTCAATTCCTCTAGTTGTTTATTTAGTTCGACTAGCTCTACAGTGGCCATTCTATAAGGGGTCTTCGATATAGGCCTTGTTCCAGGAATCAAATCAATAGAAAACTCAACTTCTCGTTCTGGAGGATGTCCAGGTAAATCTTCTGGAAATACATCTACAAATTCTTTCACAACAGGTACATCCTCTATTTGAACATTCCTTTCCTCACCGATAGTTACTTCATTCTCTTCCTCCCCAATAATTGAATTTAGTTGAGCTACTGGGGGTGGATCTAAATAAGAATTAGGTGGTGACGATTCTGCTCTAAAAATAAGGTGCTCCTTATCATTATCATCAAGAATCGTAACCTCTTTCTTCTTATAATAAATCTTCGCATCATAGTCCGAAAGCCAGTCCATACCGAGGATTATATCAAACTCAATCATAGGTATGACGATGAGATCAGCAGATAAAGAAAATTTATGTGCTCTAATGGGGACTGATTCACAAAACTTTGTTGCAATGATACTTCCCTTAGGAGTTTTAACTGACAACTCCCTTATTAAATCAAATTGGAAATATCTAATTTTCTTAGCAAACTGGGAAGATATGAAACAATGCGATGATCCAGAATCAAATAATGCATTTGCTAAACTTGAGGAAACCATTAAATTACCTTCCACCACGTCTTTCGGAGTTTCTACCTCAGCAGTAGTGATAGCATAAGCCTGACCTTGATCCCTTGGCCTTTTCTGAGGTAAGTTCTTCTGACGCTTAGGACATGCATTTTCATAATGCCCCATCTCCCTGCAATTGTAGCACTGAACATTGGTAGCTTCCTTCTTCCCCTTGCAATCATGAGCTTGGTGGCCTTTTTCACCACACTTGTAACAGACTCCCATTCCCTTCAGGCAAGTACCAGGATGTTTCTTCCCATATTTACCACAAGATGGATATTCAACCTTTCCCTTCTTCCCCTTATTTCCATTCCCAGATTGATCAGCAGGTCTCTTCTTCTCTTGCTTTGCTTTAAAGTCATAAGACTTAGAGAATTCCTTTTCGGTCTTGATAGCACATGAGACAATGTCTTCGTACGATGAAAAGGATTGTGAGACTAATGCTCGACGGAGAAATGGTTTTAACCCATCAAAGAAACGATCAATCTTACTTCTTGGGTTGCGAATATAATCACCAGCGTACCTCTCTAACCTTGTAAAGTTAGCCTCATACTTTGTGAAATTATCATCCTCCTTTTGTCTCAGACTCAGAAATTGCCTTTCCATATCTGCTCGATGGTCGCGAGGAAAGTATTTTTCTAAAAACAAATCTTTGAACTCCCTCCATTCCATGTTTGATACTTCATCATCTTCCTTCATGTTTTGAATCAATGACCACCATTGATCAGCATCTCCAGTGAGGCGGTAAACTGCCATGGTAACTTTTTCCCTTTCACTACTCCCCAAAGCCTGAAATATTTTCCCTAGGGAAAATATCCATTGCTCAGCTACTAAGGGATTTGTACTCCCATTGAACGTTGGTGGTTGTTGTCTCATGAATCGATCTAACATTGATCCTCCACGCTGCGGATCAGGGTGCTCCATACGGGTAAGGTTATTATTCATAACCTGAGTAAGTTGTCCCAGTACGGTGATTAGCTGATCAGCACCAGCCCCACTATAATTATCTTGAGCAGGAGGGCAATCCCTACATGGAGTGCGTGCATTGATACGGTTTCCATTTCTTCCACTAGGCGCCATTTCTAAACAATGGCATAAACTAGATCAGTTTATGCATCAAAATACATAATCCCATACTTATAAAACACTAAACATAAATTGAACTATCTATGGATATAATCCATAATCATAAATATGTTTTCTTTGAGGAAGTATATACTCATAAACCCTTCATAATGATTTGTAAAGAAAGTGAGAGTTATCCTAAGCATATCCCCCGGGAGTGTCGTAACCAAGAGTGCAGCAAGGCCCGTTGTCGTGCACCAGTTCCCGTTCGAGTCTAGCTCAAAGCGGTGTTTTCGGGTTTTACCCCTAGGTACATCTGTGCCAGAGCCGCCTCTACCTGCTCGTATCCAGACAGGGATGTATTGCTCAGAAAACTCACAAAATCTCTACAATACCAAAATTCTAGGAAGTTCTTCTATACTAATCCTCAAAGTTCATCTTAGGTCTACGTGCTCTAATTAGAGTTTATCTAAATCTAGCTTCCAAGGTTTGTACTAAACTTCCTCTGATACCAACTGTAACGCCCCGACCCCAGTTACCCAGAGTCAGTGCATTATTACATAACATTGGCATGATCACAAGAAAGATCAAAACTCGAAAGACCGATTGGTTTAGTAGCCTTGGAAACACTAGATATATTCATAAGTTTTACATTACATCATAAAATGAAAAACTACTACAACAACATAATGTCTCCATAAACCACACTACTATCCCCTCATAATATCCCTGCAGGTCATTCATAATTTACTTCTTCACATCCTGGGGAAAAATAAAACATAGAAAAGGGGTGAGCTCAAATGCCCAGTAAGGATAACAATATAGCGGAAAGAATAAACATTTAAGGCAATGTATAACTAAAACAAAAGCCTTTTAAATATGAACTTTCAACAAGGTATGGCATAAATAAAATGAAATAATTCCATTTAATTATTCACATGGATATTCCACTAATCGAATAATCACATGCAAAAATCAATAACCACTTTCATAATGTTGGAATGCATAATGCCAGACTATCATAACCACATAGCCAAGGCCTCGTGCCAAGACTACAAATAAGATTTTGTCAAGGCCTTGTGCCAAGACACTAGTTTGTCTCATGAGACCTACCGATGCATCGAGGAGCTATAGCGGGCTCCACCCGTCACTTATTAAGTCCAATGCATTCCCATATGAAAAGGTTTAAACATAACATAAACATTCGTATTAAAACTAGCATACGAAATGTCAATACTTTCACAATAAACTATGAATGGTATAAAAATATCACAAAACCTTCAATACAATATAGAAGTTTTGTATCATAATAAATCAACTTCAAATAATCTTAAAATCCATCAAAGGATGTTGACATAGATGAAATCAAAATTCTTTTTAAAGAAATATCTCCTTTTATTTTGAAATCATTTAAGATCCATATAAAATAAAACATTTTCTTTGAAAATATTCTTATAAGCTTGTATGGGAAGCTTCGACGATTTTATAACGGCGGAAAATAACCGCACCCGCCGTATAAGTTAAAAAAAACATTCTTACCTCAATTCTGTCGAAAAGGTTAAAAAAGGACCTTGTTTTGAAAACGACGGAAAGATTCCTTTATAAACCTCTTATAAAAAGTCAAACAAGGGTATAAATGACTTTAACCCATATTCTTGTAAATAGTAAAAATGTTTTGAAATACATTTCGAAGAAACATGGATGTGGATGATAAAGAGATCCCAGTAGATTATTACGTATAATACAACCTCGGATAATGAAGAGATTGTGAAATAACCCTTACCTTGTACTTTTCCTTTGTTGGGGTAGGTTAACCTCCTGTATAATGGTGAAATAATTGTTATTAAATTATACAAGAATCATATACATTAATATGATATCATATATGATCTTTTAATATTGATTTGATAATAATATCTTAGTATTATCGTTGTTTCGGGTGTTAACTTACTTGTTTTCTTTCATATGTTTTGTTACGTAAGACATGTTTGTAAAGGATAGGTTGTATATTATTCATATCCAGAATGATATCAAGTCCTTAAACATCATTTTTAAATCATAAAATGATAATTACGCTTTAATGGTTACGATGGAGAATGAATCTCATCGCGTTCGTGGAGACGGTAGTCCGTACGTACGGACGAGCGACAATATCATTCTTTTGATATTAAAATAATATATAAATGGATGGTATATCATATATACAGAATCATTAACATGTTATATTTATTATTTACATGAGTTACACATCATTATTATACCCATCCAAATAATATTATATTGAATAACAATTACACCACGACGTGGAGACGGTAAGCCGTACGTACGCACGTATGGTGACATGTTATTCAAAGGGTGGATAGAATACTGAATATGGTTGTACCATACTTATAATAACATCACAGTATATGTGAGATACTGGATTTATTATTTCAGAATGGTAAGAACAAAGGAAGAAGAAGTGGAAGAAGAAATGAACTTAGAAAAGGGTGGTGAAATCATTACCTCTTCTTCGGGTTCTTCCTTTTGATTTGATCAAAAGGGCTCCTTAGGTTGGCTTTCTGATCAAACTAAGGCCTCTAGGTTGTATTGAGGGATGTTGGGAGAGTATTTGGGCAGAGTTTGGCCGAACCGAAAGGCTTTGAAGGTGTGAAGAAATGAGAAGGAGGAGTGCCCTTTTATAAGAGGGGTGAGGGGCACCTTTGGAAAAGCTAGAAATATTAATTTATAATAAATTCATATTCGGTTTCTAAAGGCTCCAAAGTTGACTATTCAAATGATGAGGTGGGGATAGGTCGAAAGCAACTCATCCAATAGAATTTAGACAGGTTTGGGTACCTATATTAATCTTATCTTTAATTATTAACTCTAAGTTAATTAGTTTCACTTTTACAATGTCTCTTTGTATTTTATATATTATGGTTACTAAACTTACTATATACATCCAAGAGACCCCCAAGTGGTCCATTAATGATTAACCTATCATGATATAAGTCTCTTGGCCGAACCTTAGATTTTTAGGAATTTAATATCAATTAATAATATAATATTTGTTTTAAGAATTCTTTTATGTCAATTTTGACACTATTCATTAGTTGATTTTTGTGAAACTCATAACAGATTTATTACTTCGAACAAAGTCAATTAAATCAATCCTAATATATCATATTATCCTAGAAAATTAGTTTAATTCATTAAAAGTTTCATATTATATTTATTTGGGTATTTATAATATCACTTATTTTAATTTTTCACTATTATAGTAATTACTGCATCATCATTGTGTCATAAATAAAATAAATTATTTAATGTCTAAAAATTATAAGTAAAATATCATTATGTAGGAAATCTTTTTAGATTTCTAATGAATATTTATAATCGAAAATCCAACATGTATAACCCTATGTAAAAATTGTTCTTCTAAAAGATGTAAGCTTATGCCATTTTTGTATTCATTTTAACTTAATTAAAATAAAGTGTCATTATCACTTACAAGTGGATCAATGTGGTCCCAAAATTGACCCAAAGATGCCCATGGTCGACTATGTATCAACCAATAGGGTTAAGACACGTTTTAGGGTAATTTAGTATTATTATAATATTATTTTTTTAACCCTTATTTACCGGATTTACCCTTAACCATGGTAAATAAAATATTTACCGCAGTAATTATTCAAAATGTCTAAAAATAAAAGTTACCTATTTACACAATTTGAACATCCTGATTCCAAATATGGAATCCATTTTTCTAAATTCAAAACACAGAAGTGGCAGAAATTAATTTAAAATTAATTCCCGCTGTCAAAACAAAAAGCGTGTTTTTAAGAGATAATAACTATCAAAAGATTGACACTTGTTTATGTTCGGTTTAATTGTAAAATTATGTCCAATGACCAACATTATATTAAATGGTAAAAATATATTCTAAATATACTTTAAAACTACTAAAATTCATAATTTATCACTATTAATTATTTTGATTAAAAAAGTTGTTTTTAATTAAAATTTAGTAATTTTCACTATTCATCAAAATATGAAAGTTATCCGAAAAGTACCAAAATTTCACCTTAGGCTAAATTCGATATTCCGAGTCCAAAAATGAAGTCCATTTTCAAATATAAAATATATATAATTTCAAAAAGTAGGTATTACTATTCATAACGGCTAGTTTGATTAGTTATGGTGTGTTAGAACTCGGTGTTGCGTACAACACACGCTATCACATTATTCAAAGAGAGGCGTACCGTAGAAGCTTGGGGTGTTACAAAATTCCATTCACAGAAGCGGTAAAATTAAGTTTTATGCAAAATTCAGTTTTTAACCTACCACTTAGTGGTTTCACTATTCATCAAAAATTGAAAGTTTTCAGAAAAATACCAAAATTTCACCCTAGGCTAATTTCGATATTCTGAGTCCAAAAATGAAGTCCATTTTGAAAAATAAAATTTATAAAATTTCAAAAAGTGGTTATTACTATTCATAACGGCTAGTTTTAATAGCATATTGTTGTTTAGTGAAACTCGGTATTGCGTACGACGCAAGCTATCGAGGAAGGTTGCGATTGCGTGTAAAGCAAGCCAAGCAAGTGTTGTGTAGAAAAAGATTCCTTTGATGATTTATATAACATAAAAGTCTCGGGTGTTACATTATTCCTATAACAAGATCCCTATTTCCTATCATATGGGATGTGAAACCACTATCAAGGATCCATACACCAGATTGATCTGATGCTTTAAGGGAAATTTCTACAACCATTTCCTTCTCAGCTCTATTCATATTAATCCCTATTTTTGACATAATACTTAGAATAGATTGTAAATCTTTATATTCCATGGAGTATGATAGACCATCTTTATCCTACAGATCTGCAAATCAATTTTTCATTTTCATCTCATTTGTCAATTCTCATATTTTTGCATGCCATCACATGAGTTCTACTTTGGAACATCCCTCTGCATGGTTGATGTGAAATATCTAGCCATGTTCCTGAATCCTCCACACCAGAAACAATATCACTCGAAATATGATCTAGAATACCATTCTCTATTTGGCTACCACTGCTATTCTTGCGCCCTTCTGTATCTCTTGGGTACATAACACTCATTTTGTGAATATACCATACTTCCATAGTAATAAAATCAGATGCAGGGTGCATTCAAATGTCTCACTTATGTACCACAGACTTTCCCTTAGCTTCTCTGAATCTTCTGAATCTTCTTCATCCATAAATCAACCTTCACTCTCGGTGTTGGTTCTTTTGGTATGATTTCAGCCATTGTTTATTTTTGTTTATGATCAAGCTCCATACAAGATTTATCATTTAGTTTTTCTTATTGCTTATGTTTTTCTGATCCTCTATGCTCCCCTTACATATTTTCCACCTTGTGTGTAATTATCTTTGTCAATGTCCCATTGGAAGTCAATAGTTTTTCTTGATCCTTAAATTTTTTCCACAGACCAAAAACTTCTTTTTCAAGTTCCTCGATACATTTTACTTGATCACTTTTGGTGTTAGTAAAACTATTGATTTTAAGATTATATTCCTCCATTTTGAGCTTATAGTCATCATTTTTTTTGATATCTATGGTGTTTAGGACTTATGTTTTTAAATTTATTTCACCAGCTTAGACTTCTCTACTTCCTACTACTGCATATATAGTTTAGCATCATTTACCACTTTGTTGGATTTACTCATTTTGGATCTCCAAACTTATATCTCCTCAAGAGATACTTCTAATTCAGCCTCCATATCGACTCTTCCTTAAACAATCTCCTCATTGATGTCGGTTTCCTCCTTTTTCTGGGCACTATCGACGACTTCAACCATAGATTTTTCTTATTTTTTTGTAGTCCTAAATCTCTTAAAACTATGATTCATCTGAACTATCACATTCTTCTGAATGAATATTCTTTTTCTTTAAGAAATTTTTCTTAAAATTTTTCTTTCCCTACACACATATTGTAGATTTCTTCATAGGGATTTACACGTCTTCATCATCATCTTCTCGAATTTTTTTGGGCACATTGCAGTAAGATGTCCAACCTTTCCACATTGAAAATGTGATAGTGGATGTTTCCCCTTGAAAAATCATTTTTCACTTTTTATATTTGAATAAAGGAATGACATCACCTCATCTGTCTCTTCTTCTTCCTAAGAATCTTAAATGGTGATATTATTCATGGAATTGAATGCTACCTCCATAGATTCCCCCTTTTCCACAACATTTTTATCATCATTTCTCATTTCATAGGACACACGGGTATTATGCAAGTTATCCAGTGTGATCTATCTAAGATCCTTATCTTCTAAAACTAAAAAATTCAGATTGAAAAGTGGTGGAAGTTTCCTCAAGATAAACTTCACAATATTTATATCTTAAACAACTTCTCCAAGACCGCGCATGTGTTCCACTACAACATTTACACCGTTAAATAAAGCATCGACAAACTCATTCAGGATCATTCTCATATCTTCATACTTGTTCCACAGTACATGTAGATTTTCATCTTTGACCTTTGTATCTCCTTTATATATATTCAATATATTTTCCCACATATCATGTGATATCTTGCATGACATCACCTTCATATATATTTCATTGTAAAGGGATCTACTGAGAGCATTGATTCCTTTTGTGTTAGAATCTAGTTCTATTCTTTCAGCTTTTGATTGTTCACCATTATTGATATCCACTAATATTACATGCATAGATGTAGTAAAAATATCAATTCGAAAAGATCAGAAGTAGTGTTGCATCCGATTCTTCCATTACCAAATGTGTTTCTCATTGAAGATCAGAATCCCTTTATGATTGATGACCTCTATTGAGAGAGAAAAACTGAAATTAACCTTCCCAATGATACCAATTGTAAGGTACACCGGGTCATATACCCTGAGAGGGGGGGGGGTGAATTATGATATGAAATTTTAAAACAATTTTCCCTTTTGATCTTGTTTCACAGTTAAACAAAAATATCTTATTTATCTTTCTCACAACACAGTATGGTCAGAAATTAAAACATGCATGAGATGCGACAATTTGACTTGGTTCACCCTCACTGGGCTACGTCCAAGGAGAATACACAAGAAATATACTTATGTGCCAAATCCACTATAATCACACTAATATTTACAAATATTGGAGTAGACTCAATTTCTATCTCAGTTTACCACCACTCACAATTTTAGGGCTCACTACTCTATCAAGTGAAGTGTTCTCACTACTTCCTTAGAATATCCACCTAAAATTTATGTACCTGTAGGACTCTCCATTATCACTAATTAATGAATCCTCTACTGTATGTAGATGCTCTTTTTATGTCCCACTTTCATACTCTAAAAAATACCACTTTACCACTAGTGTATCAGGAAAATCCAAATCTTTCATGCTACCCTTACTAGGTCTTGCGTGTAAGTTTTATGCATTGAACACAAGATTCCACTTTTGTCGCGAAACACCTCTTGCATGAAACATAAATCTTATGTGAAACTCGAATCTTATGAGCAACTTCCTTATCTTGTGTGGATCTCAAAATCTTTCATGCAACTCCATTTTTTTATTTTTCTTATGCGATTCAGATCTCGAATTATCTCTAGGTCTTGAGCTAACTCACATGAGGGGGTCACCTATTATTTTTAGGCAATGATAGACCCCACACGGAAGATTCACTATGTCGTGCAAGATTCCATCCATACACACAAAACCAAATTTGATGTCGCCTTTAGCGCACAAACCTGTTTCGCGCAAACTCAACTTTTACACACTTCACACCTTTTCCAATTTTCAACGTTCTGATCCAAAAACATTCATTTCACGCATGTTTCCAAATCACCTTCAAACTTGCGTTAAAAAACAATATTTTATGAAAATTTCAAATCTTTCATGCACATTTATTTTCCCAAAACACATGTCTTCATCTCCTGATTTTTAGGCCCAAAAATTTGGAAAACACTAGAAAATAGTGACACCTTGTATTTGTTCTTTTTGTACTGCCTCTAGATCATCCATTCAACTTTCATGGTTCTTTGTGAACATATTTTGTCATAAATAACTCTAGAACTCAAACACTATGCCTGGAAACCCTATTTTTCAATAAAAAAACACACTTTGTCAAAAAACAAAATCACCTCATAAATGCTTCAATGTTACCTTGAGGGATTTTTTCCCAACAAACAATAACCTCACAGAACATGTGAATCACCCCACATGATATAACATAAATAGTAAAAATAACATAGTAAAAATTGAAATCCCATCCTTGGGTACTCATATTTTTCTTCATACATGAGTTATATACTCCCATGCACAAGATCATTACCAAGTCCCAACACATCCTGGTCACCTTTCTACATTTCATAAATAGTAAAATTGAAGAAAAAATTTATCGACTGCTCTGTTACAACTTTATAATGACCCTCAATTTTGAACTCTCTCACATGGATAGAAAGGGTATGTTACGGGACCACAAGTGCACCTCTTAATATTCTAGAGGCTGCCGAATTGAAGAGGGGGTGTGAAATGTATAGTGGGGAGACTATACACCCTGGTATGAAATATCATTTCAGAAGAAACAAATCATTTTTAAATGGGAAATAATAATCAAAGTAAACAAAACAATAATAATCAGAGTAAAAAAATGCAAAAGACAATAATAAAATCCTACTGAATAATCCAATAATAGTAAAGGAATGATGTAATGATAAGGTGGAATGTAACTACATGTCATGCGAGACAAAAAATACAACAAATAAGACTTACAAACTTAAATAAAAGACTCAATGTCCTAGGTCTTGAAAAACACGTTGATACCAAATCCAAACTCCAGCCCAACAACAATCAATCAATAAACAACAAGGTCCTTTACCCTTATCCAAACCCATATCCATGAAATATGCCCGGGTTCTAAACAGTGGCCCAAATAATGTGTGAATAAAACTCAGTAGGTCGACACCACCATGTCTAAAAAAACTAGTCTAATAAGAAGTGTATTCAATAATGCGATAAACAAGTGTATTAATTAACTTAAAAATTAATAAAATACAACCATAACCTACATATGCTCTGTGTTGGAATATGTCTGAGAATGTTTTACAAACATGACAACCACAACAATATAACCAAGTTAAATAACCTTGTTCAGAACCATTCTAGAATATCTCTAAGCATGTATTACAACCATGCCAACCACAACCATATACCCATCGTATAGTCACACAAAACAATCCGAGTCAAAGATCTATAATCATTACTACATTTTTGGGTCAATGCCCTATAAGAATTACAATGTTTTCAGTTCAAATACCTAAACATTATAACATAGAACTAGGATGAACCCACTCTCTTTAAGCATTACCACATATACATGTGCAAGTTCCTCGGCTTAGGATTTTATATAAGCATCTCAACATAGAAAACATTCCCTGTCAAACAAAATGTATATCCCAATATCACATCATACATCTCAATGGTTAATTATGATAATTACAATTATTCTTTTATAATCCACTTTTCAATTCAATTCCCAATTGATTAAAAATTATATCAAATGTGATAAGCCATAGTTTATGGATTCTATAACAAGAAATCACCCTATGTCATATGTCATCCCAAACATAATTTAAGTCATTATACAATTATAAATTCATTTGAATATAAAGGAATTCGATGGATAAACACATTTAATTATTTAATGAATTTTGGAAAACATAATGAGGGCACACTCACAATGTTGTATAAACGAGAATTATCAAACCATAGGGTAAATGTTTAGACCCCATACCTTATACCAATGATCCAAAAATTCTTCCTATGGGCAATGTCTATGAGGAAGAAGGTGAAAATGATTGGAAATAGGTTACTAGATCAAAATTGATTAAGATCAAAACCAGAAATGCAATTGGGTAAAAGTATTTCACCGCAATGGGTGGAGAAGAAGGGAGATATGGAAGAAACTTGAAAAAAATAATTACCAGGGATTGAAGATGGAAACACAATGTCTGGAAGGGGGTTTGACAATACAAAATCACCTGGATAATTCCCTAGGGTAAAAAGGGGAGAAGCTACAACTGAATGAAAAAAAATCAGCCACATAGCATGTTTAAAACCGAAGGACACACATTCACAGGTTGTGTAATGCAGTTACATGTCGTGTAAATGTTTTAAATGGTATAAATTGAAAAAAACCATCATATCAAATTTATTTAATAAAATACCTAAACAATTACATGACGTGTAATCCCCTTACATGATGTGTAAATGTTCTTCAGTTGAGTTTTTCATCCCATTTTTCATTTTAAGTAACCCAAACCACTTTTAAGATTTTCAAATCACCACGAACCTGTGAAACACTTAAAAAATTTATACCTAGACTCTATTAATTCTGTAACGACCCGAAATTTTGAAAAATGTTTGTGTTCTGAAATTTTGTGTTATTTTATACTCAACAAAACTATATACATTAATTTATTAAGTGAGTATAATTAAAATGAGACCATTGGGTTTTGACTGTTATATGTCCATTGGTCTATATAACCATTGTAAACTAAACTCTTAACGTTAATATTATTTTTTATAACTACAAGTGATCATGTTTAATTAGCATATAAAGTTGAGCTGGTGGCCTCCTCCAGTAGACTTGGGCCAAACGAAGCCCATCTTTCGAAGCTTGGAAAAGAGGTTACGTCACCCAGCTTTGATCTAGACAATGCCCAAGCTGAGCTTCAATATGTGAAGCCAGACCAAAATAGCCAACGGAAGAAGTTCATGCTGATAGAAATCACCACTAAAGCAATTTGGTTCTAACCACCCCAAGATTCTATCACCATTGCACACCTTACACTTAGGTCCTATGCAGTTGTTATAAGGGGCTATTTAATGAGGCCTTAGTTACTTTCTGTAATCCTTTTGTATAAAAAAGTTATTATTTCCTATTATCGTAAAATTTGTGAATTTCCAATATCAAGATAAATATAGGATGAATTTATAGAATTTCCATATTATTAATGAATTTTGGAAAAAAGGATTTTAAAATATTTTTGTATACTTTAAATAATTAATAATGTGAAATTATTTTCAAAAACTGGTCTTCTACAGTTGTGATTAGTAAGAAATTTAGAGTCTAATAAGATCAACTTAATTTTTGGTGAATAGTAAATTATGAATTGTAATATTACCCTTACGAATAGTAATGTGACTAATGAAATATTAACCTCACTTATGAAAGTATAAATATAATTTAGGCATCGTGAATGGTAATGTGGAATAAAAGCATAAGTAAATAACTGTTTTGGAAATTATTAGTTAAAAATTAGAATTTTTCTGGGTAAATAGTGTTTTACATAAAAATTAAATACCTAATAATTATAAATTTATTTTCATAAAATATAGGTCATTTTTGAATTAAAATCGTAGATAGTGTAAATTTATAAGATTTTTATAAAATGTTTTGTTTTTCAGTGAATAGTAAAAATAATGTTTTGTGTTTCGGTGTGATTAATGACATCATTAATGATGTAATCATGATGTAATAATTCTGGTAGAATTTTGAATAGTAATATGTATTATGAGGTGTCCCAATTTTCTAATACCATGGGCGAATACCATGGGCAAGCCCATGATTTTTCAAATACCACTAATGAGGTGTCCCTGGGAAATTAATTAAATATTACCTCACTTTTTCTATAAATACCAACCCATCAATTCATTAATTTCATTATAAATTCTTTATAAATTAATATATAGTCTTTTTACCACCCAAGGAGTCCTCTAATGGTTCCCTCAAGCCCCCAAGGTCCCAACCTTCAGGATTTTGATGTTACTCTTCAAGGTATGTGAACCTTTCACCCTCCTCTTTTAGTCATGATTTCCTTAATGTTATGTCTTATAGTTTCCATTTTCTTATATGTGGGTATGTTCTTATATATACATATTACTGTACATTTCAAGTCCAAATGATGATATTATCTTTCCTCTCTCATCAATTGATTTTTTGAACTTTTAAGTGATGCCGTTAGGCTGCCGAATTTTTGTAAAAGAAATTCCATTTTATCTTTTCATTCAAGTTTCATTTTCATGTGTAATTTCATTAAAATATCCAAAAAATGATGTTATTTATATTTTATTATGTACTTATACTGTAAAATTATTCCTTTATTAATGTGAGACCCTTTTCCAATCTATTTTTATTGTTTTCTAAAACCATTTTATATAGTCGTTATGCTGTAGAAATTTTGTCTCAAAATTTTCTCTCTTCTCTCAAGAGATTCTATTATTTTATTTATTTGAATAAAAAAACATATTTCATTTATATTGGTGTTCATAATGACCTAAAAATGATATATTTGATTCTTTAATTGAAAGACATAAAACCCTTATTCCCTTTCCATGGGTTATAAATGACATAATGATCTTGTTTTTAAGAACTTTTAAAATTCCCCAATTTTGAAATAGACCCCATTTCTTTTATTCTTTTTGGTTTATTTATGAAATGTTTTTTATGATATATGTGGATCACATGAAAATAAATAAATATTAATTCTGTTCTCTGATATCACTCCAATGCATTGGGTAAAGAATTTAATCTCTAGATATAACAAGTTTTACGATACCTTGGTGAATAACCTTGCTAATTTTTATGACACCTTGGGGATGATACTTGGTGATAAGTTCATTAATGTCTATAATATATTTTTTAGACACATATTCAACTTATGATTCAAGTTATTTATATTATGATATTCCTCTTCTTCTATTTCTCAAGTCTTTATGTTTTTTCATCGAGTTCTTATTGATATCAGAAGTAAACTGATTCCCTTACTTTCTTTACTATGCCTTCTACTCACCCTTTATTTTAATGTATGTCTCCAGGTTATGAGATGAAATAATTTTACTTAGGAAGAAATTATCAAGAATATTTTCATGGGGTTTTAAAAGCGTGTTTTAGGTTTTCATGTACTATGTTCCTGATTTCCGAGACACTTGTCATTAAAAATCCTATGTTTGTAAAATGTAATGAAAAGTTATGTAATAAAAATGCGGGATGACATAGTTGGTATCAAAGGATAGTTTAATTATTCATAGGCTATGAAATCATTATGAATAATCCCATAGAAAAGTTTAAAAATAGAAAAACATCCTGGTATTTTGGTGAAATATTAAGTAAGTGGTTTCTGAACAAATAAATCTCTGTGTTGATACATACAAGTGGATGTGGCTCTGACACAGATGTACCTATGAGTGAAAACATTGATAAGGTGGTTTTGGCTTGACTCGGGGTATCTAGGTACATGACAACGGGACTTGCTGTACTCCAGGTTTAACACTCATGGGGGATATGTTTGGTTAATCGCAATATTTTTATGAATCATTTTGGTTGATTTATAGATAAATGTAATTGTTTAAGAATGAAGTTTTATGACATAAAATCCTTTATAGATTAATGATTCATAAATGAAATAATATTCTAACTAAGGTTTTATTTTTTTAGAAAATGGGAGGCAATATGAAGAACAGTGAAAATTGTGACCGCAATGGACCATGCACTGACAGCCCTCCGATGGAAGCCTGATTGGAAAATTTTAGGATAGTGATGAACCAACTGAATCATGTTTTGGGAAAAAACATGAATCATGTTTAGAGGCCAATCTCACCAATAAGGGAAAAAAATTATGTTGAGTCCTTTATGCATCAACAAACAACAACCATCCGTGGATCTATCGACCCATTGATTACTGAAAAGTGGATCACCTCTATCAAGAAGATATTTTCTGTGATCCACTATTCGAAAAAGGAGAAGGTAACCATGGCTATTTACCGTTTAGGGGGAGAAGATGATCAGTGGTGGGAACTGATTAAAAACACAAGGCCCAGAGTATAGGTTGAAGCTATGGAGTGGGATTTGTTCATAGGTATCTTCTTCAATAAGTATTTCCATCCTTCTATGAGAACAAAAATGGAGAATGAGTTTCTAATGATGATGTAGAAGGAGAATGAATCAGTGGGAATCTGCAAGATGAACTTCACAAGGATTTATGTTACACCTCTAGCTTTTTCATGGATCCAAATGGGAATGTTGATAGATTATTTGGTGGACTAAGAACTAATCTGTGGAAGAATCTAGCCAACCGAAACTACGATAGTTATGAGGAGATTGTGCAGAGTGCGATGAAAGTCAAACTAAAGTTTGGTGAGATGTAGTGGTCTCATTAATATAATAAAAAGAAGAGATCAATGGACACAATCTTAGGGAGGACCTTTGATCAGGGAAGAGGAGGTAAGTAAGTTCAATTTCCCACATGTAATAAATGTGGGAAGAGGAATTCGGGGAACTACCTTCTCGGGAGCGGGAAGTGCAACAAGTTTAGAAGAGATGGCCATATCATGATGAATTTTCATAGTAAGTTGATTTCGTAACTTCCCAACACTAATAAAAAAAGGTAAGATGGTGTAGGCCCTACCTTATTTCAAATTATATATGTGTGGAAAACATGACTGCTTTTCCAATCACTTTCCAAATAAAAGGGTAGTGGTGGGGAACATCCATCATCCTCAGCAAAGGATAAGAGAGTAAGGTTATGCTTTTTCCATCACGATAGCTGATGTTGAAGTTCTGAATGATGTGGTGACAGGTACTCTTGTTGTTCTCTTAATTCTAGCAAGTACTTTTTCTGATTCTAGTTCTACACATTCATTTATTTCCTCCATGTTTGCAATGAATTTAGAATCAAACCTAAAATTTCTAAAAGTAGAGTTATCAGTCAAGAATCCTGGTGGGATTATCCAAGAATCATCAGTGTTTTTAAAATATAGTATTTACATTATCAAGCACTATCTTATATAAAATCTAGTAGTCATTCCCATGTTGGAATTCAACATTATACTAGGCATGAATTGGCTCTCAACGTATAATTCTAAGATCAAATGTAGAAGAAAGGAAATATCATTAGTCTTGAGTGCAAAACCTATAGATATCTTTTATGGAGAGATGTCTCAAAATTATCTATGTCTAGAAGAACCTCCAATATCATTATTTATGAAATTGATTGGTGAAGAAGAAGAAGGAAATGATAATATAATGATAGAATATGTCCCCATCATCCAAGAATACATTGATGTATTTCTTGAGGAATTACCCAAACCTCCCCAAGAAAGAGAGGTAGAGTTCTCTATTTAACTCATACATGGATCCCATCCAATATCAAAGACCCCATATAGGATGGAAAATGTGGAGTTAGAGGAAATAAAGAAACAACTCCAAGATCTTTTGGTGAAGGGGTTTATCCAACCGAGTGTGCCTCATTGGGGAGGACCTATTCTCTTTGTGAAGAAGAAGGATGGATCGATGTAGTTATGCATTGATTATCGAGATCAAGATGGGATCAAAATAAAGAAAAAATACCCTCTTCCAAGAATTGATCACTTATTTGACCAACATCATGGGGCTAAATTTTTCTCTAAGACTGATCAGCGATATGTTTATCATGAATTGAGGGTGAAAAAAGAAGATAATTCAAAAACTATCTTCTGATCAATATATGGGAATTATGAGTTTGTTGTTACACCCTTCAGACTGACTAATTCACCTGTTATTTTTATGAATTTGATGAATAGAGTCATTAAGGACTACCTTCATAACTTTGTGGTAGTTTTTATTGATGATATTTTGATATATGAAAAATGTTTTGAGGATCACGAGGATCATATAAGGGTTAATTTTCAAACTCTATGGAAGGAGATGATTTTTGTAAAGTTTGGAAAATATGAATTTTGGTTATGAAAAGTTACTTTATTGGGGTACATTGTAACCAATGAAGGAATAAAAATTGACCCTACAATGACAAAGGTTGTAGAGGAGTGGCCTCAGACTGCAACAGTAACTGAGATTCAATGTTTCGTTATATTATCAGGATATTATAGGAGGTTTGTGAATACTTTTCACAACATCCTAATCCCTTAACCAAGTTAAATTGAAAAGGGATCAAGTTCATCTGGACAAAGGAGTGTGAGGAATGTTTCCAAGAGTTGAAGAAGATATTGGTTACTGTAGTTGTGTAAACTCTTCCCTCAAGTGGAGAATTATTTTTTATTTTTAGTGATGCATCTCTGAAAGGGATTGGGTGATTCCTCATGAAAAATGACAATGACATTGCTTATGCATCTTGAGAGTCGATGACTCATGAGCAGAACTATCTTATGCATGATATGGAGGTGGCTGTGGTTGTTTTTTCTATGAAGATATGGAGGGGCTATATTTATGGAGATAAATGTGCTATATACACATACCATAAAAGTTTTAAGTATATTTTCACACAAAAGGAATTGAACATGATACAAAGGAGATGGTTGGAACTTCTTAAATACTATGATTGTTCATTTCATTATCATCCTAGAAGATCAAACAAAGTCTCTTATGTATTATGCAAGAAATACCCAGTTGTTCTGTCTATGATGGCGATTCAAAGGGAAACTTTGATAAATGTCCTAGTAAATATGGACATGGGAATTATTAGGGAAGGGATATCATAAAAACTAACCCAAATGATTTCTTAGCCGTTATTACATGAGAAGATCAAGAATGCTCAAAAAGAAGATCCTTTGTTATAGATGAATTTTGAGGCTGTGAAGGATGATAAGTTCCTTGAGTTTAATATTGATCAAGAAGGTGTACAAAAATTTTGTACAAGACCATGTTTTCCATCTATTCTGGTAATTAAGAAGGAGCAGATGGATGAAGTTCATAGCTCTACGTTCTCTATACATCCTGGGAGTACAAAAAATTATAGAGACCTTCGTGATCATTATTGGTGGGATAATATGAAAAGAGAGATTACTGACTACTCTAAAAGGTGCCGGGTATGATCGAAAGTGAAGGCAGAGTGACAAATTCCTAAAGGGGTATTACAACCACTTCCCATACTAGCATGAAAGTGGGACAGTATCACTATGTACATTGTCACTAGTCTCCTGAGAACTTTCAAAAGAAACAATGTGATATGGGTTATTGTGGACTGTCTCACCAATACTGTCCCATTTTATCTCTATTTGGGAAGATATCAATCTTGATCAAATTTTTAGGATTTATGTGAAGGATGTGGTAAGGTTACATGGAGTTACACTTTCTATCATATCTAATCGTGATCCACAATTCACATCAAAATTATGGAGAATTCCTCAACATGATCTGTGTACTGAATTGAATTTTAGTACAACATATCACCCCCAAACTGATGGACAATCTGAAAGGACTATTCAAAAAATCGAGGACATTCTGATAACATGATTAATGAAATTTAAGGGTGTATGGGATCAACATATTAGATTATTTGAGTTCTCTTACAACAACAGCTTCCACTTGAGCATTCAAATGGCACCCTAGGAAGCTCTATATGGTAAGAAATGTAGAACTCATACTTGTTGGGATGAAGCTAGTGAGAGAAAGCTTCATGGACCTGATCTTGTGGATGAGATGACAGAAAATTTCCATGCCATCCAACAACACATTAAGGCTGCTCAGAGTCGGCAAAAGAGGTATGCGAAAAACCATCAAAGGGACTTCGAGTTTGACATTGGTGACAAAGCCTTTCTTTGAATCTCGCCATGGAAGATATTAATGAGGTTTGGGAAGAAATGAAATCTCAACCCTAGGTACATTGGCCCATATGAAATATTTGATTGTGTAGGAGTAGTGGCCTATAGGTTTGAACTTACACCAAATCTAGCACAAGTTCATGATGTCTTCTACATATCCCACTTGATGAAGTACATAACTGACCCATCACATGTACTAAATCCAGAGGTGGTGCAGTTGGAACATGAGTTCTCTTATGAGGAGTATCCGATAGAGATCATGGATCGTAGGGACACGGCTCTACGCAACAAGAATACCCACCTTGTTAAGGTGTTATGGAGGAACCACAAATGTGATGAATCCATGTGGGAACCAGAGGAGTCTATGAGGAAGAAGTACCCACACCTTTTCTCTTCTGAGGGTATGAGTTGAAATTCCAGGGGCGAAATTTCTTAATAGGGGATGAATATAATGATCCAAAATTTTGAATAATGTTTATTTCCAAAAATTTTGTGTCATTTTTTATGCAACAAAACTATATCCTTTAATTAATTAAGTGTGTATATTTAAAATGTGACCATTGCGTTTTGACTGTTATATAACCGTTGGCCAATATGACCATTGGTCAACATGACCGTTGGTAACTAAACTCTTAAAATTATGATTATTGTTTATAAATTGAAGTGATCATGGTTAATTAACACATAAATAGAAGTCAATGGCCTATTCCAGTATACTCAGGCCGTACAAAGCCCATTTGTCGGAGCATGGAAAGAAGGTAGCATCCCTAGGCTTTTCTCTAGACCAAACCCAAGCTGAGTTTCAACATGTGAAGATTGAACAGAATCGCCTATGGGATAATTTCAAGATGATAGAAATCACTACTAAGGAAATGTTGTCCGAGCCACCCCAAGATTCTATAACCATTGCACACTTAACACTTATTTCCTATACAGGGCTTATAAGGGGCTATGTAATGAGTCCTTAGTTACTTTTTTAATCCTTTTGTATAAATAAAAATTGTTATTTCTTATTGAGGTAAAATTTGTGAATTTCCAATATCAAGATAAATATAGGATGAATTCATAGAAGTTCCATATTATTGGTGAATTTTGGAAATAGTGTATTTCTAAAAAAATTATAGTTTAAATAATTAATAATGTGAAATGATTTTCAAAAAATGGTCTTCTATAGTTGTGATCAATAATAAATTTAGAGTCTAATAAGTTTAACATAATTTATGGTGAATAGTAAATTATGAATATTAATATTACCCTTATGAATAGTACTATGACCAATGGAATAGTAACCTCACTTAATAAAGTATAAATATAATTTAGGCATCTTGAATGGTAATGTGGAATAATAGCATATGTAAATAACTATTTTAGATATTAATAGTTAAGTATTAGTATTTATTCAGGTAAATAGTTTTTTTACATAAAAATTAAATATCTCATAATTAGAAAATTATTTTCATAAAATTGGCGTTTATTTTTGAATTCAGATCATTGATATTAGGTTAGTGTGAATTTATGATATTTTTATAAAATGTTTTTTTCAGTGAATAGTAAAAATACAATTTTGAGTTTCGGTGTTATTAATGACATCATTAATGATGTAATCATGATGTAATAATTCTGGTCGATTTTAAAATAGTAATATATGTTATGAGGTGTCCCAAGTGGCCAATACCATGAGAAAATACCACGGCTAATCCCATGGTTTTTCAAATACCACTAATGAGGTGTCCCTTAGAAATTAATTTAGTATTCCCTCACTTTTTCTATAAATACCAACCCATTCCATCATTCCTTTCATTATAAATTCCTCATCAACAAATTATTGGTCTTTTTACCTACCAGG
Organism: Viscum album; assembly: GCA_963277665.1. Lineage (NCBI taxonomy): Eukaryota > Viridiplantae > Streptophyta > Magnoliopsida > Santalales > Viscaceae > Viscum > Viscum album. The sequence goes on from OY728161.1 coordinate 778,361,218, forward strand.
GAGTCCTCTAAAGGTTCCTTCAATCCCCCATGGTCCCAACCTTCAGGATTTTGGAGTTACTCTTCATGGTAAGGGAACCTTTCACCCTCCTCTTTTAGTCATGAATTCATTTATGTTATGTCTTATAGTTTACATTTTATTAAGTTAGGGTATGTTCTTATATATACTTATTACTATCGATTTCATGTACAAATTATGAGTGACCCTTTACACACACATCAATTGATTTGTTAAATTTTTATGTGATGTCGTTAGGCTTCCAAATTTTATAAATGAAATTTCATTTTCTCTTTTCATTCAAGTTTACTTTTCATGTGGTATGTTATTAAAATATCCATAGAATGATCTTATTTATATTTTATTCTTTCCCTATACTATAATATTATTCATTTATGGATGTTCGATCCTTGTACGCCCTCTTTTTATTGTTTTCTAAAACCATGTTATATAGCTGTTATGCTGCAAAAATTTCGTCTCGAAATATTTTCACTCTTTATCTCAAGAAATTATATTATATTATTTATGTGAATACACAGACCTATTTAGTTTCTAGATGTGTTCATAAATACATAGAAAATATATATTTTATTTTTTAATTTACATACATAAAACCCTTATTCCCTTTCCATGGGTTATAAATGATATAATGATCTTGTTTTTAAGCACTTTTTAAAACGTCCCGATTTTGAAATGAAAAACATTTATTTTATTCTTTTTGGGTTATTTATGAATTTTTTTAGGATTTATGTGGATCACATGAAAATAATTTCATATTAAGGGTTATACCTAATTGTTCTCTAATTCATTGGGTAATGTATTTAATCTCTAGAGATGACAAGTTTTATGATACATTGTTGAATACCCTTTGTAATTTTTATGACACCATGGATATGGTCCTTGGTGATATGTTCATGAATTTATAAAATAAATTTTCAAGAATCATATTCATGTTACGATTCAATTTATTTTTATTATGGTATGACACTTATTCCATTTCTCATGTCTTTATGTTTTTCCTTGAGTTCTTATTAATATCACAAGTAAACTGATTCCCTTTCTTTCCTTACCGGGCATTCTTCTCACCCTATACATTAATGTATGTCTCCAGGTTATGAGATATAGTAATTCTACTTAGGATGAACATATCATGAATCTTTACAAGGTGCTTTAGAAGAGTGTTTTGAGTTTTCATGTATTATGTTATTTATTTCCAAGACACTAGACCATAAAAACCTTATGTTTGTAAAATGTAATGAAATGTTATGTAATAAAAGGAGGGATGCCATAAATTCAAACAAGATTAAATCCTCAAAAATTAGTTCGTTTTATCCAACAAATGATATTTGTCTTGGGAAAAGACTCAGCCACCATGTCTTAAACAAAAAACATAGAGAGAGATATACCTGGAAATAAAATGGGATCTTACACCTTATAATTAAAATATAAGGTGTTGGAATCCCCTTCTTTGATGTGGGTTTTAAAAGAAAACATAGAACAAAATATTTCCCAGATATGAAGGGTCATATCAAACTCTTCTTTGAGACCACTTATACTATAAAAAATTATATCATAGGGGGGATGAGATTAGATAACTATCAACTTTATTTCAATCACGTCGCAATGATTTTTGGATTGATGATATTTTGAGGTTTCTCTATGTTTTCAATTTGGATGTCACGTGGTGAATATTCCATCCTATATCAGGGTCTCCAGAACACTAGCTAGAATGAACCACATCTTTTCATTCCTTGTATTTAGCCCAAAATCTCATGAACCTTAAGAATATTTCATATTTTTTCGTACTATAACCATGAATTTTATTAATAAGATTGGGGTAGTGGTCTGAGGTGGTGGCGGTCATGTGAGATATTTGAAAAAATTGAAAAGTTTAGTCCTCTAAATCAACCCTAGGAAATGGTCGAACCATTATGTGATGTATTTTCTTTAAAAACCCCCTTTGAAATATGTAAAAAAGTATACCTGCATACCCTAGATTAGAAAGTTCCTCCATCCACACTGCATACTGGAACTACACCATAGAGGCATGAGATTTTGTGGTCCCCCCTTCTTTTTTGTATTAGAACATAATTTAATTGAAGTACCCACCAAAGGGGATGGGTCCAGGTAAACTTTTTCATAGAGATTGAAGAAGTATCCATGAATTCCATTTTTCTCTTAGGGAAGTCCCTCCATAAAGCCCAACAATTTCCCATGTAGTGGTGTCTTATTGGTGGGTAGAAGAATATCAGTGTTTAGACATGAAAGAATTGACTCTAACATTCATTTACACCCACTAGAGAAGACATATACCACCTGAGTATCCAAATTGGTACACCAAGAAGCATCCATGAAATCCAATTTTTTCTTAATGCTCTCTATATCCTTGATTTCTAATATGGGTTTGGATTGGAAAATCATATCACGGTGAATTATAGTGAAATGACAATAAAGAAACCAAACATAGTGAGGGTTTCCAATCTCATGATAGTTCTTGTATATGATTTTATAATGTAAATATTCAAAGGAAACCAATCACATCTAATACTAATCACAAAGAAAATGAAAAACCAATCCTAAAAGAGTGTGTTTGGAGGCCAAGTATGAAACCCCTCCCACATTGACCCGATCGTTGCACCATTTATGGAGGCAATAAAGTAGAAGGAATCACTAAATAGGAAAAGGAAATATAATGATTAATACACATTGAAGATATTCGATGATCCATAGATTATCCAAAGATCTGTAGATGAACCACATAACCGAAGAAGACGTTTTATGATAAAGACGTCCGATGATCCACAAATTCATGAGTCAAAAAAAACTAAACACCCGTAGATGATCCAATGATCTACAAATGAACTACATATCTGCACATATGATTCTCTATAGATGATCCATAGATCTGAGGAAGATGTATGATGATTCATACATCCAATACAACATAGCCGAAGAAAACCAATGGTGAAAAAGATACGAGTGAACCAAGATCCCAAAAAGAAACCCACGATCAGGGAAAAAAAGGGGAAGAATAAATCGAAAGACCCAATATGTTCTGAGAACACCAAAGATCCAAGGATACCATGAAAAAAAACACACTAAAAATAAAACAACTAATACAATAAGGCATCCATTTCCAAAACTAGGAGAAACCCTAGATGAAACTCCTATAGAGATGAGACTGAAACTCCTATAGATATAGGAGTTTAAAAATAATTATATAAATATATATAAATATTTGAATATATATATGGATAAAAATGTAACCTAATATATTTAAATAGAAATATATATTAGAAAATAATGAATAATACAATATAGATTAGTGATAAAAGCACATGTGTGTGACGATGGAGGTCCCATGATTGAATCTATGTGATGGCTCATACAGGTGTGGGAATGAACGGTGGTCTAGCACTCATAAAGGATAGGTGGAGGTCCATATGAGCACTGATAAAAGATTTCATGTGATAATAATGGGGGGGGGGGACGGTGGCCTTCCTACAAATCTCCCACCAAATCTCTGGCCTATTGACATTTTTTTGACCATTATTGTTGCTAAAAAAATCACTGATAAAATGGGCCTTTTTCAGTAATTATAGAACGCTAAAAAAATGACAACATTTTAAGGTGTTTAGAACATAAAAATATTTTTTATCACTATTCAATGGGTTTTATAGCATTGATAAAAGTCATTTTTTTAGTAGTGAGTACAATTTAACAACAATAAAATTAATTATTTTTTTTAAAAATAATATAATGTTAATGGGTTCTGGTTTTTAGATAAACTACAAAATATACATGAACCCTACCTAATTTTTAATAAAGTAGTGTATATGAAACTCTAATAGAACCTGAACAAGATTAAAGGGTACCCGAACCTAGTTTAATAAGGTTGGGTAATATTAGGTGCTCTGTTTTCAGGTACTCATTGTCATCCATATTTTAGTATAACATATATAAACAACATAAAATATATATCATGTATAAAAATATAAAAATATAATAAAATATATATACATATAATATAATATATTATATATATTCAATTCATTCAGTATCCAATGTTTATAAATAATTTTTGTATTGTTATTCCAAATATTTTACAGTGATTAATTATAGTCATTATTAATTATAATTTAACTTGTTTGGTATTAATATTGATTTGTTATTATTATTTTACATATAATTATATTAGTATAACATTCCTAGTATAAGTAATTATATATATTTGTAATTTTAATTGCTTCAAACTCTACTTATTATTTTTTAATACCTTATTTCTATTATTTTTATTTGTATTATTATTATCATCAAAATCTTCTGACATAGGCAGTGTGGTGACTAGGGTGGGTGGTGGTTTGGGGTGGAGGTCATGGGGTCGAGTCCTCAGACTGATATATATATTTATTTCTGTGTTTTAATATATTATTATTATTATTATTAAAATGCTTATAATTATATAATTGACCTAATTTTACTTATAAACTTGGTATATCCAATCATATATATATACACACACACGTGTGTGCAATTATGATCATGTAATGTTATTCAAAGTAGAATATGAATTCTTAATCTTTTGGAAATCTCTTTATTGAATATAAAGATCCTTTTTGACCATGTTATCATTAAAAGTGCAGATCCTAGCCACATACCCTAAAAAAATCGACGTTGACTGTCTCAGGTTGGACCCCATAAACACCCTCCCTACTCACCTTATAACTCTACGTCACAACCACATCCAAATTCATCGCCTCTAACCAGTAAAAAATCCCCCATGGTTGTTTCATTTATTTATAAATAAACATATAATTATATATAAATAATTTTTTATATATTTATATATAAAAATTTTATTATATAAATAAATATTTAAACATGTCTAAAAAATATGTATATATCATGTTTTTATATAAATATGTGTGTGGTGATAAACATATATTTATTTATGTATTATTCCTAATATATGTAAATAAATTTTAATATATATATATATTAGAAAAACTAATAATGAATTTATTGTTGATTTAATTATATTTGATGATGTATTCACAATTTCAGATAGTTATGCAAAAATGGATGATCAAAGAAAATACATTCAATCAGTGACATATTGGTTGCAGGGAAACACGATTGAATCAACATATTTTATGACACCCATCCACTATATTTTTATAGTTTTGGAAAACTAGTTTAATGATAACCCTATGTGCTTCCACCAACCATTTCCTTCTTTATTGGCCCCATACCTCATGATTATCCCCATCTACACCACTCAGATTCCATTAAGTTTTATTAGACCCAAAAATTTCTCTCCCTTAACCCATTAGTTACTAAAGAGTACTTGACATGTGTTATGACTAAACATGATGTCCCAACACACTGATGCTATTCTCCCATGCTAATTAAAGGGACGTGGGATTTATTAAAAATTCTGATGGGTGATAGTTTCTTCATCATTGAGCTAATACTTGGAGACATGAAGGAAAGGAAAGATAAGGGTGATCCCATATTGAGAATCCTCATCCAAGAGGAGGGGGAATAAAATCACCCAGGGATACTAGAGAATAAAATCCCATGGTTTATGATGGAGAATTTTTACACACTCATTAATCTCCTCTCCCTAATCACATTCCACTATGTCTCCATTGAGTGCTTATATAGCATGGTGCCGATCATCCCAATGGATCCTCTAGAGGTACACCATGAAATAACTCATTTTATAGATTTTTGGAGGTGATGATTCATCTTCATGCATGAGCCTACCTAGGGTGTGGCTAATTATGTGAACCAACATGCCTCCATTCTTAGTGGAAGCCCCCCTTCGTTCTCTGTCATGTTCCTTCAGTTTTGGTCCTATATTTTAGTGTTCAAAAAATGTGAAGAACCTATGATGATGGTGGATAATCTATATGATACTATCCTTGCTAAGTTTGGAGCGTGGTTAACAAATGGTGATCATGAGACATTGGGGTGATAGTTCTAGTCCAAACAAATGCACTTTTTAGGTCTGATTGCAACTTAAATAATGTTAGATTTGATGGAACTTTCTCATATTGTACAATTAATGAATGTCATGACCAATGGAAATTTTCCAATTCAATATATAAAATAAGTTAATCGGAATCAATAAAAAATTTTTACCATCAAATTTATAATTAATTTAATAAGTTGTGAAGAATAATTGTTTCATTCTTGAGATCTTTCTTCACAAAAGTTTTTAATAATCCAATACCCTTTTTGGTAATAATTCATTATTCATGCATGATCTAAGTGTCGAATCTCTATATTGGTGATCCCCATGTGTTACCGTGATCTATGAATGGCACTAATGAATCACTGGTTTCCAACACGGTTGATTGATCATCTTGTATTGTTCATCTAGATCGCTTCACCATTATCTGGTATTGAAAGAGTGCTCTTGATCTTCTCATTCTTGAGAGTATGCGAGATGGAAGAGTAGAATTCTAGAGAGAAATATATTTTAATGATTCTTGATTTTTCTCTATTAGAAATTATAGTTGGTCTATTAACAGACCTAGGTTTAGGGATTGTATTTTAATTAATTGCACAAGTTCCCTTAACAAAATATCAAATCCATGTATGAACCCATGCTATGTAATAAAATAAAATAATAATATTTTATTCCATGGTGTGTGCTAACTAGCGCAATGATAAATATTATTTTAACATCTTTCAAATTAATATTCATTGATGGGCATCATCTTGATACACAAATTATCCTCATTATTTAGAGAATATCTGAATAAATATTTATTTGTAAAATAAATATTTCATTCACAATATGACAAATAAATATATATTAAATATTAAAAAATATAAGTATTTTTGATATATAAATCTGAAATAAAATTATTCATCAGTCTTGAGTATAATATTAATTCCAATAATTTATTTAAAAAAATAATTTAATTGAGCTGAACAAAAACACTTAGCATGTGACCCTATAGGATTCCTTCTCATTGACATTAGGTGGCCTTGCCTATAGTATAGATTATTATCCAACAATTGGTAAAGGCACCCAAGTGAAAGAAGTTAATTTTTCAATGGTGATAAACCACACATGTTCACTCACTATGTAATATAATCTCTTTGTCTCAGTATCTCATCAAGAAGGTTTCACAATCGTGTCATCAATATATGTGCTTGATATGTATTTCTATGACCATCTAAAATAAAATCATCATTAAAACATGACCATAAAATTTAATGTGATAGTTCTATTTCAATAAAAGGGTTAATATATATAATCCCATTAATATTAAAGGTACAAATCCTTCTCTAATTACCCATTAATAATATGTCATTTGTGATGCACCAAACATACCCATCTTCTCTATGAAATGTTACCATCATTATCTACGACAATACAACTAAGTTGTAATGTCATGATATTCATTAATAATAATCTTAAAGTCTAAGGGTCATTACTCATGCTCATAGACAGGAATAACCAATGACACATAAACATGTGGAAATCTTACAGGTGAGTTTGTTCTTATAATCTCCCATATTAGAGATTACCAAGTGAAAACATTACAATAATAAATATCATATGCTTATGAGTACTCCCACCTGACAATCAACAAGATATGTGTCTTATGAATTATTTTTTTGACCATAGAACTAGGTTTAAGAGTACCTTAATAACATTTAAAGGTTCTCTTCATAGCGGGGAACTATTTTTCCCTTTGAATAAAACATATACTCTATGTCATTATTATGTTATAATCACTCCAAACTATGAGTGATATACACTAATATAATTAATTTAAGATTCAATTATTAGAATATAAATTTAATCTAATGTACAAATAGTTGGTTCTAGAAAACCAACTCCAATAGATTCCTACTTGAATTGGAGCCAACTACCATATAATTTTGGTATGATAGACCTCACTTGATGATTATGCTTCTACTGAGTTAAGGAATTAATCAAGGGGTCCTAAAAATTATCTTCAATGGAAACTCGTCCCCCTTTGACTTCACCTCTTTTAAGAAAATCCCACGAGATATGATATTTTTGAAGTTTTTTCTTCATCTACTGATATGAATTTGAATCTTTTTCAAGAGCCAACACCATAGTATTGTCACAAAATAGTGTGATAGGGTCATTAATTTATGGTACCACATCAATCTCTTAGACAAAGTTTCATATCTGAATTGATTATTTATCCACCTCAAAATACAAAATATACTTGGACTATACTATAGAATCTATGACCAAAGATTTATTTGTGATCTTCTAGATCATAACTCCTTTATTGAGAGTGAAGATGTATCCTATCAGTTGTTTCAATTCATATGGATTTATTTAGAAACTAGAATCTCTATATCCTTTGATGACTAGTTCCTCATCTCCACCATATACTAGGAACATATCCTTAGTTAATCTTAGATACTTAAGGATAGTCTTGAATTCCATACAATGGTATTCACCTGGGTCATATTTATATATTCCCACCACACATAAGGTGTAAACAACATCAAAACTAGTAAATATAATAATATACATGTCTGACCCAATAACTAACACGTATGAAATCCTTACTATAATTTAACCTAACTAATGTTCTTGAGGATGCATTTTTTTAGAAAGGTTCATTTCACTCGACATTTTAAATAATACTCTCTTGGATTTTTCCATACTAAATATCTTCAATTTTTTATCAATATATATACCTTGAAATAAACTAAGAAACCTCTTGGATCTATCATTATTGATATGGATCAGAAGAATATATGTTTCTTTACATAAGTCCTTAATATAGAAGAATTTATTTAACCAGTATTTAACAAACTGTAAGACTGGTATCTCATTTTCAATAAGTAGTATGTTATATACATAAACTATTAAGAAAAGAAATGCTCTCCCACAAATCCAATTATAGAACAAGGATCACATATGTTCTTTATGAAACCAATTTCTGTTATGGATTCATAAAATTGAATATTCCATGACATGGGTGGTTGATTTTACCTATAAATGTATATTTTTTAATTTAAATATCGTTTTGGAATCCTTTGGAGTCACAAACCCTTTGAGTTTTGTTATATAGAAATCCTCTTAAATGTTCTCATTAAGGAAGATTGTTTTGAAATCCATTTTCCAAATCTCAAATTCATGGTAAGACATTTTGGAAAGTATAATTATATTGGATTTTACGACTTCAACCGGTGAAAAGGTTTATTATAGTATATTTATTGATGTTGGTTGAATCCTTTTACAACCATTCATGACATATAATTACTGACTTGTACATCCATGTACAGTTTCTTTTTGAATACCCATTTACATCCAACAGGATTTAAATCCACTAGGGGATATACCAAAATCTATACTTGGTTTTGGTACATGTAATCCATTTCAAAATTCATAAATTATTTCCAATTGGAAACATTTGTTCCAACAACTGATTCCTTATAGGTTATAGGATCACTATTATAAGTTAATAATGATTCACTATCTTAGGTGACTATAAAATCATATCTTTTAGGTTCTATATTATCTCTTATTCTCCTATGAAATACTTATGTATATATAATGCTGTCTTCCACAAGGATCATTGGAATTTTCTCTTATACCAACTCTTGTGTATCTTGATCCTGTACTTCAACAAGGTCTATCTCACTCCCATGATCTCTTTTAGAGATTTGATTCTTCTCAAGGAATGTTGGAAATTTTTTGAGCACAACCTTTTTATATGATGTTTTATATAGGTTGTATCCCATTGTTTCCATAGGATATCTTATAAAGGTTCACATAGTGCCTCGAGGGGTAAGTTTGTTGCCAAAAATATCCTTAACATGTGCTTCCCATCACCACAATCATACACTGTGTGGGAAATGTAGTATGCACTGTAGCAGTAACTGTAGCAGGTAATGTTCGGTACTGTAGAATATGGAACTATTCACCTTGGTCCACCAGTTTAGGCTTTGAGTCCTTAATGCTTTTCAGGCCACCCAGGACTTCTGGTCAGTAGGGCTTCCAAGAATCCTTTAAGGCCTTCGGGCCACCTCAAGTCCTGCGGGCCACATGGAGTTTCCCCAGACACACTACAAAAAAAGAACTGCCCCAGAAGAGGATTCAGAGTAGGTGCACTCACCAGAGTACATCCAAATGGATTTGTGAAAATGAGAGGTTATGGATATTCCATCAGGACCAGCCTGTGCTTTCATGGTAATCCTAGCCAGATGACCATGCGAAGGTGGAGATCTACTGTCAAGATATAGATCCTGGGGAGGGGCAGTTCCTTGTAGATAGTCTGGTTGAATTCCCTAAGACCTTCAGGTCATGAAATCTCGTAAGCCTACGGGCCATGTAATCTCTGAGCCTATGGGACTTTTAAGGGTTCCTTCTCATCCCTTGAAAGGGGGGTTATCAAAAATAAATAAAAATGAAGGTCTTCGGGCCATTCGGGCCATGGTATGATTGGAGTTTCTTATTCTTATTACCAAGATAGTTCTCAACTTCATTCTTATATTACTTGAATCTCTCAAAGGAATTTAAATTATACCTCAATAATTATACATATCCATATATATACTAAAATCATAAGTAAAAGTAATGAAGTATGAGTAACCACCCATTTCATCAACAGAAAATAGTCCACAAACATTAGTATGAACAAATTCAAGAATTTTTGTGGCCCGTACACTCTTTCCACTATATGAAGATTTATTTATTTATCCTAGTAAACGAGCATTACATACACCAAGTGGTTTTAGTTCAAAAGAATACAAATATATACCATGTTTTAATTTAGTCAAACACTTTTTGTTTACATGACCAAATTGGTAAATCCATATTCGGGTGTGGTATGAGTTTTTTGAACTTGTTTCATTATCAATTTTCATTACTTAGTTTGTGTAATCCAACACGTAAAGACCATTTTTTAAATATGTGCTACCATAAAAAATGATTTATTTATAAAATAAGAAACACATATTCCTAAATATTTAAAAAAATCCATATATATCGTGTTTGGATATAGATATAATGTTTTTCATAACTGATGGAACATAATAACAATATTTCAAGACCAAGATTATTATCATCAGTAACATGAGGTGGTAGTCCCCAATTTCCCCAACAACAATCTTGAATCAATTGATTGCATGTAGATCTACCTCCCATCAAGAAATTTATCAAAATCTAGTTGCTTCTTATTTTTTATATATATGGGAGCACCAAATGCTATATTTAATACCCAATTAATAGAAATAGATAATTGAACAAGATAATGAACACACCTAATGCTTACCATTTCTTCTTAGCTCAACTGTGGTTTTTCTTCTAATAGACCTTCTTCTCACATGTAAAATAGATAACATCATATTCCCTTACATTCCCTTTAATATTTATATTCTTGGATGGGAGTTGAAAATAAGATTTAGGATTAGAGATCTTCACAAGGTATTTCCTTTTATACATCATAATGATAGAAGGCTTTTTCAATTTATATCATTTTCAACATGGTGAAGAAGAGTGAGAAGATAAGGGATATACATATCTATTATGTTTATATAGAAATTGATAAAAAACTATGGAATATTTGAGGGAGTGATAAAATAATAATATCGGTGTGCAATTTATTAGGTAGATTAGACCATAAATCCTCTAGGATCTCAATGTCGCCAATGAGTTTGACTACATGAGGCCCATGTGACAAAACTTCTATATGTTTACTCTAAAAGAGTTCCTTGGATATACCAAATCTTTCATGTCCAGTTCTCTCCTAATATATAACATGAAGATGTTGGAGCATGCTATAGGAATCCATTTATCCATGTGACTTCATGAGTCCATTAGACATAGAAAAAAGAATTAAACACAAAGAATCAATTATGTCTCTCAAATGTTGATCATAGACAAAAAAATACTCCTCAATCACTTCATTTGTAGGATTTTCAATAATTATGGATTATAGCATGTAATACTTCCATTTATGTAACAATACTACCCACAGGCATCTAAACCATTCCTCAAAATTACAGCTAGTTAGAAGATGACCTTTCACCAAAATTGGTCGTAGGGATAATTTAGTTGACAAAAATTCCATTATTCTAAATTTATAAAAGATCATATTATTATTACTTTACTTGATTACAATTTATGTGATATATGAAGAATTTTATTTTATTTTTTCTCAAACTATTTTATCAAGTCTCAATGTCCCTCACTACTGAACTCAAAATGTCCCATCACTATAGACATTATACTGTCAAGGATCCATATTTCCCTACTTATAATCCTGATGAAGGCCATGTAAATTATAATATAGTATTTAGGCAGGAGGTATTCCCAACTAAAAACTAGTACTTCCTTAAACCATTGAGTGGACTCCCCAATCCCTAAATCATGACTCAGATTTCCTCAACAATTACCTCTAAATTTGTATTGGATAGACAAAGGCCATTAAACCTAATACAGATTTAGTTAAGTTGACCCATTATCATATTTACGACTTCTAGATAATTAAAATCATCCTCAATGAAACCTTAAATATGGGTTCATCTTAATTCATATGATGAAATACTTAATGAAATAATTTTAACTTGAGGTATTGTTTTCTTATGTATAAATTTTTCTTATTTTATATTTAACATGTTTTTATAATATAAAGTTTATTTTACTTGATGTATTACCCATTTTATGATAAAATATTTATATACAACCAATTTATTTTATTTCAATATTTTCATATTAGTTTATTTATTTATGTGATCACGGTCCTTCATTCATTAAGTAAATCATTCGTAATATAGAAATAAATAAATAAATAAATAAATAAATAAATAAATGACCTAGTTGTGATATTTTATCTAGTGATTGATTTTTTGAGAATACAATAAATCAACATATGAACCTAGGGATGAATTCGATATAATGATCTTGGAATGAGTAGCAGGACCCTATATATAGACCTATTTATATCTCATGTTGGATTCATCTCAATTCCATCTGGGATTGCCTCCATGTCAGATCCTCCATGAACTGACTCCATGTACCATCAGATACTCATTTTATTATATATGTTTTATAACTCACATGAAGTTGATGGGAACTAAAGGATTGGTTAAGGGGAATTACATAAAATAACCTTAGACATGCAGGTCCTACATAATGAAAGAGGGAAGAAGGACTCACATGCTAATATATTTAATTTAATAATAATTAATTGTAAAACCATCTAAGAAAATTGAATCTAATAAAACCAAAACATAAATTGGTGTAGTCAAGCTCATGTTCGGTTATACACATGAAATTATTACACATTTAAAATAACTAGTTAGTATTCCTTTCATTTCTACCGTTAATAATATAAAAAACACCCAAATTATTTTGAATAATTATATTATTAATAAATTAAATAATTTTATCTTATTTCATCCTCATCTTTATGTTACCAAATTCTATGATTATAAATACGACAAACAATTTAAATTTATTTAAAACTAAATAAAGCAGCACACAACTTTGTACTTGGAAGAAACTCGACAATTACTTTTCCAAACTATGTAGAATGGTTTTCATTGTAAATAATTCACTCATACGACATTTTTTGTACATGGAATGGGTCATTATTTAATATCATGTATATCAAATTTAATTCCAAATAGAATAAATGAAAATTATGTAGCCTATATGATTTAATACATTGAGTCTTTAGTATATCATAACCAAACATGATTCACAATTTTGAATATTACATTGAATTAATTAAGAATTTAATAATATGTAAAAACGAATGACCAATGTGTTTCATCAAATTAATGACCATATAACTCGATTCGATGAACTTTAATGAAGTAATTAACTAAATTTAATATTTCCACATAAACAGGTAGAGAACATGACTCGTACAAGTGAGCCACCTGACCTGTACTTCTCAACACCGAATATTCATAGAACATTCCTAGGGATTCAACGTGTACTTATTATGGACATTTATGAAGTAAAAAATGTGTATATATTATACAAGGTATGTAATTCTAGTCACATGGTTTCTAGTCTGTACTCGTTGTGTATTAAATACATTTTGTGTATTAATTACACAACACGGTTTGACTTCATGTCTTGTATCTTGAAAACACATGGACAACACTGAATGTAGTCAAATGATATGGTGTTTACTCTGGTAAATCTATGTGCTAAACTGGATAGTCTTCATATCATGCATTTATTGCACTTGATGTATAATAATTAGAAGACATCCCGGAATCCACATGAGCATCCTTATGAAATTAATAAGGATACACAATGTGTAAAAATTGAGTGCATGACATGTACTTATTTATTATCCATCCAAAATCCTTGACACCACTATATGGGTTCATTTGATGTGATATTTATTAATACTTAACTGATATTTTTTAATATGGTCAAGAAATTGAGAAGTGAAAGAAGATATTTTTGATAACAGATTAAGAAGGAATTAAAACATGAAATGTATCTTATCTTTTATATTTACAATGATCAACAATCAAATAAATAATTATAAATTTGAATGTGGCCACTATGATACCACTTGATGGTTCTACGTATAGTGGAATCACTTATCCAGGCCAATACTGACTCAACAAAAGTTGGATTCGATGGATCATTTTCATATTGTACAAGACATGAGGGTCATGACTAACAAATTGTTTACAATCGAATACAGAAAAGAAGGTCATCATAACGAAGAGAAGATCTTTTCACGTTAAATTTATAATTAATATAATTAATTATGAAGAATAATTACCTTATTCATGAGATATTTATTTATATAATATGTTGATCATATGAAACCCTTTTCGGTAATATTTCATTGTACACAAAGTATCTAACTGTGGAATCCCTCTAGCAGTGATCCGTATGAGCTCTTATGATCTCTGAATGACACTGATCAATTGTCGGATGCTAGAATGGTTGATTGATTGTCTTATGTAATTCATCTTGACCACTTAAAATATCATCGATCGTGAAGAATTTCTCATGATCTTCTCATTCTTGACAGGATGTGAGAGGGAAGAGGAGAATTCGGGAGAACAATCTGTTGTGCACAATGATTCTCAATTATCTTATCTTTTAAATTATAAGCAGTCTATTTATTGACCCTGGATTAGGGTTTCTATTATAGTTAATTCCAGAAGTTATATTAAAAAAATATCAAGCACATGTATGACCCCATACATTTTATTAAAATATTAATATCATTTTATTCCATGGTGTATGATAAGTAACTCACTGATAAATTGTAACACCCCGAAATTTTATGAAAAATATTCTTTTTAATTTCATTAATGTCTTGTGTTGTACGCTACACCAAAAGAAGCTTTCACAACAAGCATCCTTGACTTGCCTTCCATTACACGCAATCACGACCTTCCTTGATAGCGTGTGTAGTACGCAATACCGAGTTTCACTAAACAACGATATGCTATTTTAATATTATTAAAACTAGCCGTTATGAATAGTAATAACCACTTTTTGAAATTTTGTAAATTTTATTTTTCAAAATGGACTTCATTTTTGGATTCGGAATATCGAAATTAGCTTAGGGTGAAATTTTGGTAATTTTCGGATACCTTTCATATTTTGATGAATAGTGGAAATTACTAAATTTTAATTAAAAACAACTTTTTCAATCGAAATAATTAATAGTGATAAATTATTAATTTTAGTGGTTTTAAAGTATATTTAGAATATATTTTTACAATTTAATACAATGATGGTCATTGGATGTAATTTCACATTTAAACCAGTTATAAACAAGTTTCAATCTTTTGACAGTTATTATCTCTTAAAAACACGCTATTTGTTTTGACGACGAGAATTAATTTTTAAATTAGTTAATGCAACTGATATGTTTGGAATTTTGTAAAATAGAAATCATTTTTGAGTTCATAATATCAAATATAGATTAGGCCTAATTTTTGGTATTTTTCTGAAAACATTCAATTTTTGATGAATAGTGAAACCACTAAGTGGTAGTTAAAAAAACTGAATTTTTCATAAAACATAATTTTACCGCTTCTGTGATTGGAATTTCAAAAATTCGAGAGACACAGTTGATGTCAGTAAGTAAAATGTGGTTCAATGAGATGAAAATAATTTTTTGGTGAATTGTAACTTTTTACTTTTTTTTACCACAGTTAAAAGTAAATAGGGTAATTAAGGGTATAAATGATATTATTATTACCTTAACACATGTCCTAATTCTATTGGAAAAGTGTAATTAGACCAAAAACAAACTTAGGAATAAAATATTACCATTTAGGCCCACTTGGATTAGATTAGGACATTTATTTTTAATTTATTTAAAGAAGGGTTAAAAGAGTTAAAATCAAAGTTTATTTACTAAAACATTTTTAATATGGGGTTATACATAAGATAAATTCGACTATAAATATTAATTAGAAATATAAAAAGATTTCCTACATAATGGTATTTTATTTGTATTTTTAGACATTAAATAATTTAATTTATTTATGACACAACGATGATGCAGTAATTATCTTATTAATGAAATATTGACATAATTGATGTTATAAATACCCAAATAAATATAATTTGAGACTTTTTATGAATTACACTAATTTTATAGGTTAATAGGACATGTTAGTATTGATTTAATTAAATTTTTTCGAACTTATCATTTTGTTATGATTTTCACAAAAATCAATTACTAAATAGTGTCAAAATTGACATAAAATAGTTTTTAAAACAAATATTATATTATTAATTGTTATTTTATTCATAAAAAATCTAAGGTTCGACCAAATGACTTAGATAAGGTTATATATATTAATAATAAACAACTTGGGGTTCTTTTTGCTTCTTATAGTAAGTTTATTAACCTTATAGTATAAGAACACAAGAAGACACGGTAAAAGTAAAATTATTTAACTTAATGTTAAATCTAAATGATAATGTTAAAATAGGAACCTAAACTTTTCTAAATTCTATTGTATGAGAGGCTTTATACCCATCCCCACCTTATCCTCTAAATAAATAAATTTGGAGCTATTTAAAACCGAACTTGACTTTATAATAAAATAATATTTTTAGTTTTTCCAAAGGAGCCCCTCTCCTCCCTTATAAAAGGGCACCTCCTCCCTCTCTTCCTCACACAACTTTGAGCATTCAATCTCGGACAACCCCTGCCAAATTCTCCTCTACACTTCCCTATCAACATCCTAGAGGTTCTGGTCTTCCTAAAAGACCAATTTTATTGCCCTAAAAGAAGGTCTCAAAGAAGCACTTCAAAGAAGAGGTAATGTCCGTTACCGATTCTTTCATCTTCATTTCTTATTCCACTTCTTCTTATTTAGTTGTTTCATTATTAAGTAATAACATAAGTATCACTCATATACTGATATGTTATTATAAGTATGAAACAACCCTATTTCACCATCTATCCATCCTACGGAAAAAGAAATCACCGCGCGTGCGTACGTACGAAATACCGTCTCCATGCCGTGGTGAAATCTATTTTCCACCACCACCTTACTTGGATGGGTATAATGGTGTAAATAATAACTATATATTATTATTTTAAAGTGATATTGATTCTGAAATAGTATACATACACTCCAATACAGTCCCACGATCATGAGAACGATATCATCGCTCGTGCGTATGTACGGACTACCGTCTCCACGACGCGATGAGATTCATTCTCAACTTTAAACCATTCATGAATGATTATAAAGTATATATAATAAGTAATAATGAAATATATGAGATAATAATGATACTGGATTTATGTGTATATAAATGAATTCCATCTACTTAATTTCGTTCAACTCAATAAGGAAACGAAAATAGCGTTCATGCGTACGTACGGCCTACCGTCTCCATGAACGGTGTATTTGTTTCCATTTACTGATTTATTATATATATGTATATTCTGAATATATATATATATATAAATCATGTTTTATATTCTGGAATTAAGTAATCATAATCTAAGTAATCATATGAATAATTACAAGTCAAAACACGGACGACAAATGAAACAATTTTACCCAAAACGCTTTTTAACATGGAATTTACAAAAGAAAGGGTAACATAAAGTCATAAGTGAACCATATATGATATCATAACAATGAATAGGATTATGTAATAAGTCAATGACATTATTTAAATCATTATACAGGAGGTTCAGACACTTACGAAGAAAATCAAGCCTAAGGTAAGGAAATATCACAATCTCACTTTTATCCGAGATTGTTTTTACTTTGATAATTACTGGGGTGTATTTTATCATCCACATCCATGTTCCCTCAATATGTAATAGTATTTATATCCTTCTACAATAGTTTATATCCAATTTTACCCTTCGGTATGTTTTTTGTAAAAGATATGAAAGGAATATTTTGTCGTTTTTCGTACGAGGTACTTTTTGACTTTTCTGACAAAAGTACGAAGAATGGTTAATTTAACTTATACGGCATGAATGGATTTTTAAAAAATTATTTCCAAGAATCTTCCTTTAAAAGTTTTCAAGTTTATTTTTAATCAACTTCTTTTAGTTTATAATTGTATGACATATTAAAAAAGGAAAAGTGTTTTTGAAGAAGAAAGGATATTTTCCTCAAGAATGGAGTTCAAGTGTTTTATCAAAATTATTTTCCATCTAAGATAATAAAGGGTTCTATTTCTATACCTATTATTACATTGATTTTATTATGTTGTGATGGAATTATTTTTATGAATTCTTTTATCTTATATAAATTGTTTTATGATGTCATGATGTTTAAGATTCCCATTTTTATTACATGGGTTATGCTATGATATGTTGTTTATGATTTTGTGGCACACATAAGAATGGTATCATTATGAGATGGGTGGGACCTATATCTCCCTCCAATGCATTGGGTAAAGATTTTATATCTCATGATATAGACATGGCTGGAATGGTAGGTTATACCGGTTCAGTGAAATAGGACTGAAACAAGGGTGACTCGGTTCAGAAAGGGACTTTGTCCACTAAGATAGTCTTGGCAATGAGTCTTGACTAATAAGAAATTATTCTCTATGATTATGTGTGTTTGTCAAAAGTTTCATGTTTTAAGTTAGGATTATTGTGATTTCATTTCACTACTATGATTTATCCCATGTTATGAAATTATGCTCTCTTTTGTAGGTTAAGATTTCCAAAATGTTATGTTCTTATGAATATGATTTGGTTGATATTTCTTTTGTTTACCCTTACTGAGCATTTGAGCTCACCCTTTTATGTTTTCTTTTCCCCAGCATATAAAAAAAGGTTTTAGGAAAAAAAAAGGATGATCTTTATGGGAGATGTTGAAGATCTTTCACAACGATTAGAAGATTATATTCCGAGTTTCCAAAGACACTAAACTATTACGATCCTTGTGTGTGTGTTTTTTGTAATGTACTAAGTATTCCGCAAAAGTAATGTAATGTCCATGCAAGTCAGGATTCGGGTCTCTACAGTTGGTATCAGAGGAAAGGTTTAGTCAACCTTTGGAAACTAGGATGCGAAAACGTTAGTGAGATCCCTAGAGATATTTCTAAGGTATGTCTTGGGATGTCCCTAAGGTTAAGTATACATATAGGTTATAGTACTAGAATTACACTAACGATCATAGAATTAAACCTAAGATGTTAGATATTGAAGGTACTCCCCCTTTATTATGTTGTTTTCCCTAGCATGATTTTTGCCTCTTACACTATTCTTTTTTGGTTTTAGACGATGGCTGGAACCCGAAGGAACCGTGTTGATCAATGCAATGGACAATGCAATGATTGGCCTCTTGAACAAACAAATGTTATGGGAGATGGAGTGAAATATCTTATTGCTATACTTACACAAGCTATGAATCATTCTGGGCTTCCAAATGAGCAGAGAAGGGAACAATATTCTATTGAGTCCTTCATGAGGCAACGTCCACATTCTTTCAGTGGGTCTTCTGATCCACTTGTTGCTGAACAATGGATCAGTACTACTGAAAAGATATTTTCAGTTCTTCAATGTTCTGAACATGATAAAGTCATCTTATCAGTATATCGTTTGGAAGGTGAAGCTGATCAATGGTGGAATCTTATCAAGAATACGAGGCAAAGAGATGAAATTGATTCCATGGAATTGGATGAGTTCAAGAACTTGTTTTTCAGAAAGTACATCCCTCGTATTCTTCGAACGAAGATGGAAAAAGAGTTTCTTGAGCTGAAGCAGAAGGATGATGAATCTGTTGGTATATACGAAGCGAATTTTACAAGACTTGCAAGGTATGCATCTGGCATTATCATCCAACCTGAAAGTAAAGTTGATCGATTTTTCAGTGGCTTAAAACCAAGTCTTCGAAGGGCATTAGCTATACGATACTTTAGTAGATATGAAGAAATTGTGCGTTGTGCTATGAAGGTAGAAATGGAAGTTGGTGTTACAAATCCATCTCATGGTTTTGAAAAGAAACGAAAGATGGAGTTCAAGGAGAAATCTCAGAATAATGGTGAAATGAAAATGAATGTTTCCTTATGCTCAAAGTGTGGAAATAAGCATGGTGGATATTGTCTTAAAGGGACTAGAAAATGTTTTAAGTGTGGAAAAGAAGGTCATCGAGCAGCTGAGTGTTGAAGTAATGGAAAAAGGGTTTCTAATGATGTGAACAAAGAAAACACTGTAGAGAACGCACCACCAACACATCAATGTTTCAAGTGCAAGGAGATGGGACATTATGCCAATAAATGCCCTAATCCAAGGGTTAGTGATGATTGACATGAGCAACCACTTAAGGCAAAGGACAAAGGGAAGTCACATGCGATCACCATTGGTGATGTTGAATATGACAACGGTGTGGGGGAATGATTTAGTGTTTATGTAATGGGATTCCAAAATAATGTTGTATCATGGAGTATTGGAATATTTATGTATTGGTCAAATGTGGTATTCAAAGTGATTGAGATATTTTTAATAAGATGATATGCGCATAATGAAGGGATAAGGAGAAAATGAAATGTTTGAAAGTATTCATGAGCTCATGATTGATATAAGGACTATGTGATATCATGGTTTGAGTATATAGAATTTTGAGGATTTTGGTATGTGGAAGGTGTTAACTTTTAACTGCATTAATGTTTTCACTAAGGTTCAATGGGTATTCAAGAGAATACATGATTAAGGACTTTGAATGTTTGGAATGTGACCAACAAAACATATCTTATGATATATGGGGATCAACGATGGTATTAAATCTCTGGTAATCGTTTTCACTATATTATGAGAGTGGACAACAGTATTATAGATAAGCCTAAAGATTGGAATGGATTATGTTGGACATAAGTTAGTATTGTTTAAGTATAGAAGTTTTTTCGATATTATTGATAGGATGTTATAGTAATATAGTTTTATAAAAAGAACAACCTGCAGGACGGGCGACATCCCATCGCGTCGGACAAGGCTGTGGGAATCGAACCCACAACCGAAGTGTGACTGGCCTTTATCGCCTACCACTGGCCTACAGGAAGTCCCTGTTTAGTAGAAACTAGTTTTATTATATTAAGCAGTATGATATATGAAGTATAAGTCCATTTTAGGAACCATATATGATTAATCTCACTATAGAATGACTTATTTAATCACTTTTGCTAACCTTTTGTTTGAGACAGATGGAATGACCCGTCATTCTATCACATGATCTGCTAACACTTCACGAATAACAAATTCAACTTCATTTATTTAAGAGATGAAGTGGAAATTGATCAAGGCACGAACAACAGTGAGATTGTACCAAATTAAATTAAGTATTTATTCTAATTCAAATTCTTCAACTTTAGGGAAATGATCTTGAAAACCAAAAATGTTGTCCTAGTGCTCTTATATCTGATTAATCAGATGGTACCTTAGATCGTCACAAATTTATGGCTTTGTGATTGATGGCTTTTCCATCGCCATGTTCTCTACCACTCTCCATCAGAACATGATGGTTAGATTTCTCTTCCATATCCATATTTTCACCTATGTGGAAACCCAGGGATTAGTTTAATTGGGTAACCGTTATGTTTCATACTTTTGTTTTTAAAGATTGGTTCTGGTATTCCTTTTTACAATGTGGGTTTCTATTAAAGAAACTTTCGAATAGTAAACCATTTATAACCCCGACGAATTTCGAGGGCGAAATTCATTTTAAGGGGGGTAGAATGTAACACCCCGAAATTTTATGAAAAATATTCTTTTTAATATCATTAATGTCTTGTGTTGTACGCTACACCAAAAGAAGCTTTCACAACACGCATCCTTGACTTGTCTTCCATTACACGCAATCGCTACCTTCCTTGACAGCGTGTGTAGTACGCAATACCGAGTTTCACTAAACAACGATATGCTATTAAAATATTATTAAAACTAGTCGTTATGAATAGTAATAACCACTTTTTGAAATTTTTTAATTTTTATTTTTCAAAATGGACTTCATTTTTGGATTCGGAATATCGAAATTAGCTTAGCGTGAAATTTTGGTAATTTTCGGATAACTTTCATATTTTGATGAATAGTGGAAATTACTAAATTTTAATTAAAAACAACTTTTTCAATCGAAATAATTAATAGTGATAAATTATTAATTTTAGTGGTTTTAAAGTATATTTAGAATATATTTTTACAATTTAATACAATGATGGTCATTGGATGTAATTTCACATTTAAACCAGTTATAAACAAGTTTCAATCTTTTGATAGTTATTATCTCTTAAAAACACGCTATTTGTTTCGACGACGGGAATTAATTTTTAAATTATCTAATGCAACTGATATGTTTGGAATTTGGTAAAATAGACATCATTTTTGAGTTCATAATATCAAATATAGCTTAGGCTAAATTTTTGGTATTTTTCTGAAAACTTTCAATTTTTGATGAATAGTGAAACCACTAAGTGGTAGTTAAAAAAACTGATTTTTTCATAAAACTTAATTTTACCGCTTCTGTGAGTGTAATTTCAAAAATCTGAGAGAAACGGTTGATGTCAGTAAGTAAAATGTGGTTCAATGAGATGAAAATAATTTTTTGGTGAATAGTAACTTTTTACTTTTTTTTACCACGGTTAAAAGTAAATAGGGTAATTAAGGATAAAAATGATATTATTATTACCCTAACACATGTCCTAATTCTATTGGAAAAGTGTAATTCGACCAAAAACAAACTTAGGAATAAAATATGACCATTTAGGCCCACTTGGATTAGATTAGGACATTTATTTTTAATTTATTTAAAGAAGGGTTAAAAGAGTTAAAATCAAAGTCTATTTACTAAAACATTTTTAATATGGGGTTATACATAAGATAAATTCAACTATAAATATTAATTAGAAAGCTAAAAATATTTCCTACATAATGGTATTTTATTTTTAATTTTTAGACATTAAATAATTTAATTTATTTATGACACAACGATGATGCAGCAATTATCTTATTAATGATATATTGACATAATTGATGTTATAAATACCTAAATAAATATAATTTGAGACTTTTTATGAATTACACTAATTTTATAGGTTAATATGACATGTTAGTATTGATTTAAATAAATTTGTTTGAACTTATCATTCTGTTATGATTTTCACAAAAATCAATTACTAAATAGTGTCAAAATTGACATAAAATAGTTTTTAAAACAAATATTATATTATTAATTGTTTTTTATTCCTAAAAATCTAAGGTTCGGCCAAATGACTTAGATAAGGTTATATATATTAATAATAAACAACTTGGGGTTCGTTTGGCTTCTTATAGTAAGTTTATTAACCTTATAGTATAAGAACACAAGAAGACACGGTAAAAGTAT
Organism: Viscum album; assembly: GCA_963277665.1. Taxonomy (NCBI): domain Eukaryota; kingdom Viridiplantae; phylum Streptophyta; class Magnoliopsida; order Santalales; family Viscaceae; genus Viscum; species Viscum album. The sequence goes on from OY728161.1 coordinate 778,385,038, forward strand.
AATTATTTAACTTAATGTTAAATCTAAATGATAAGGTTAAAATAGGAACCTAAACTTGTCTAAATTATATTGGATGAGAGGATTTCGACCCATCCCCACCTTATCCTCGAAATAAATCAATTTGGAGCTATTTAAAACCGAACATGACTTTATAATAATATAATATTTTTAGTTTTTCCAAAGGAGCCCCTCTCCTCCCTTATAAAAGGGCACCTCCTCCCTCTCTTCCTCACACAACTTTGAGCATTCAAGCTCGGAAAACCCCTGCCAAATTCTCCTCTCCACTTCCCTAGAAACATCCTAGAGGTTCTGGTCTTCCTCATAGACCAATTTTAGTGCCCTAAAAGAAGGTCTCAAAGAAGCACTTCAAAGAAGAGGTAATATCCGTTACCGATTCTTTCATCTTTATTTCTTCTTCCACTTCTTCTTATTTAGTTGTTTCATTATGAAGTAATAAAATAAGTATAACTAATATAGTTATTTGTTATTATATGTATTAAACAACCCTATTTCACCATCTATCCGTCCTACGGAAAAAGAAATCACCGCGCGTGTGTACGTACGGAATACCGTCTCCACGCCGTGGTGAAATCTATTTTCCACCACCACTTTACTTGGATGGGTATAATGGTGTAAATAATAACTATATATTATTATTTTAAAGTTATATTTATTCTGAAATAGTATACATAAACTCCAATACAGTCCCACGATCATGAGAACGATATCATCGCTCGTGCGTACGTGCGGACTACCGTCTCCACGACGCGATGAGATTCATTCTCAACTTTAAACCATTCATGAATGATTATAAAGTATATATAATAAGTAATAATGAAATATATGACATAATAATGATACTGGATTTATGTGTATATAAATTAATGTCATCTACTTAATTCCGTTCAACTCAATAAGGAAACGAAAACTGCGTTCATGCGTACGTACGGCCTACCGTCTCCATGAACGGTGTATTTCTTTCCATTTACTGATTTATTATATATATGTATATTCTGAATATATATATATATATAAATCATGTTTTATATTCTGGAATTAAGTAATCATGATCTAAGTAATCATTTGAATAATTACAAGTCAAAACACGGTCGACAAATGAAACAATTTTACCCAAAACGCTTTTTAACATGGAATTTACAAAAGAACGGGTAATATAAAGTCATAAGTGAACCATATATGATATCATAACAATGAATATGATTATGTAATAAATCAATGACAATATTTAAATCATTATACAGGAGGTTCAGACACTTACGAAGAAAATCAGACCTAAGGTAAGGGAAATATCACAATCTCACTTTTATCCGAGATTGTTTTTACTTTGGTAATTACTGGGGTGTATTTTATCATCCACATCCATGTTCCCTCAATATGTAATATTATTTCCATCCTTCTACAATAGTTTATAACCAATTTTACCCTTCGGTATGTTTTTTGTAAAAGATATGAAAGGAATCTTTTGTCGTTTTTCGTACGAGGTACTTTTTGACTTTTCCGACAAAAGTACGAAGAATGTTTTATTTAACTTATACGGCATGAATGGATTTTTAAAACATTATTTCCAAGAATATTCCTTTAAAAGTTTTCTAGTTTATTTTTAATCAACTTCTTTTAGTTTATAATTGAATGACATATTAAGAAAGGAAAAGTGTTTTTGAAGAAGAAATGATATTTTCCTCAAGAATGGAGTTCAAGTGTTTTATCAAAATTATTTTCCATCTAAGATAATAAAGGGTTCTATTTATATACCTATTATTACATTGATTTTATTATGTTGTGATGGAATTATTTTTATTAATTCCTTTACCTTATATGAATTGTTTTATGATGTCATGATGTTTAAGATTCCCATTTTTATTACATGGGTTATGCTATGATATATGGTTTATGATTTTGTGGGACACATAAGAATGGTATCATTATGAGATGGGTGGGACCTATATCTCCCTCCAATGCATTGGTTAAAGATTTTATATCTCATGAGATAGACATGGCTGGAATGGTAGGTTATACCGGTTCAGTGAAACAGGACTGAAACGAGGGTGACTCGGTTCAGAAAGGGACTTTGTCCACTAAGATAGTCTTGGCAATGAGTCTTGACTAATAAGAAATGATTCTCTATGATTATGTGTGTATGACACAAAGTTTCATGTTTTAAGTTAGGATTATTGGTATTTCATTTCACTACTATGATTTATCTCATGTTATGAAATTATGCTCTCTTTTGCAGGTTAAGATTTCAAAAATGTTATGTTCTTATGAATATGATTTGATTGATATTTCTTTTGTTTACCCTTACTGAGCATTTGAGCTCACCTTTTTATGTTTTCTTTTCCCCAGGATATAAAGAAAGGTTTTAGGTAAAAAAAGGATGATCATTATGGGAGATGTTGAAGATCTTTCACCACGATTAGAAGATTATATTCCGAGTTTCCAAAGACACTAAACAATTACGATCCTTGTGTGTGTGTTTTTTGTAATGTACTAAGTATTCCGCAAAAGTAATGTAATGTCCATGTAAGTCGGGCTTCGGGTCTCTACATAAACATTATTTTATCGGATTGAAAATTATTATTTATCCCCAAAAATGATATTGGTATTCTTATCCTTAGTATTTATCAAATAAGAGAATAAATATTTAATTAAATATTTATTCCTGAAATAAATATTTCGTTCACAATTTAGAAAATATATATTTATTAAATATTTTATAAAATAAAAAATTTCCAGTAATAGATCCTAAATTAAATTATTCCGTGTTCTTGAGAATAATATTTATTCTAATAATTAAATTCAAAAATAATTTAGTTGTGATCAACATATTCACTTAGTGTGTAACCCTCTAGGCTTATTTCTCATTGTGATTAGTTGGGCTTTCTTAAGTATATGATTATTATTTAGAAAGAGGCTATGAAACCCAAGAGAAATAAGTTAATATCATAGTGTCTTAAACCACACACAATCACTCATTGTGAAATATAATATCATTATCTTAATAACTCATCATGCAAGTTGTACAATTATGGCAACAACCTATGTGCTTGATATTTTTTTTTTGAATATCTGAAATAAACTCCTTATTACACCATTTCCAATGAATTTAATACAAATATTATATTTCAATAAAAGGGTTAAGATATCAACATCCATTAATATAGAAGGGACAAATCCTTCCTCAACTTATTCATTAATAACACATGATTCATGACACAGCCAAAATAACCAAATTTTCCCTGAATTATTATACTTAAGGTTTATGATAATAAACCTAAGTGAATGAGTCGTGAAATGAATTAATAATAATCATAAAGTCTAAGGACCATTTCACATTCTCACAGATTGGAATATCTGATGACACATAAACAATAAATGTTCCCAATGGTGGGTATGTTCTTATAATCTATCACCTTAATGATTACCAAGTGTGAACTTCATGAGAAGTCCAATATTCTAATGAGTACTCATACTAGATATTCAACATGTTATGTTTCCTATCATAGAATGTTATCCAACCATAAAACTGTGTTTAAGAATATTTTCATGGCATTTTAAAGTTCTCTTCATAGAGAGAAACTACTATGACCTTTTAATGCAACAAATATTATACGACATTATTACATTAAAGTCCTGAAAAACTATAAATGATATGTAATAATATTATTAATTAAATATTCACATATTATAATTTATATGAAGTAAAAATTATAAACAATTGGTTCAAGAACACCAAACCCAACATTGACTACATGTTGTACATGAAATTCGATTCTTCCTATAGCACATTGATGATACTAGTCCTTCTAGCGAATGATTGGATGAAGTCTTTGATTTGATACATCAATAGGTTTGAGTAGGGTTATTAAGGAGCGTTCAACCATGAATCATACTTTTATTACTTCATTATGAGATATATCATCAATAATATCTTAGAAGTTGTGCTTCTGTGTAAGGATACTATTATCCACAACAAATGAGGTGGTTGGCCACTTCAAAAACACCCATTGAAATAGAATTTGTTGGGAGTATTGATTGATAGGTAGGATTACAAGTCCCAAGAATCTTGAGGATTCTATTGTTTAGGTATATTTTGAAGTAAATGACACATATCCAAATAAACTTTAGGATAGAGAGACTGATCTCAAGCATCCTGATGTAGGAGAACATTAGAAGCCTATAGAAGATCATTATCTTGCTCTTATGAAATATAAGGTTGGAAGAAATTAGTAGTTTGAGATTGAGTATCATGATACTTCTCCTCTTTTTATATATAGGATGATATGTCCAATTATTAATGAGTATAATATTAAAGGCCAAAATCGTATTCATGATCCTCTCATTCCACCTACTCAACTAGATTCAACCTCTCTAGAGTTCAAGAGTAAAGGATAGGATTTGGATCCTCTTTAACCATTTTTATCAGAGGGTCAGGTAGAGGAAGAAAAATAGGATCCCATGACCCTAAGAGGCTTAGATTAAAAGAACTTCTCATTCCCCTATGTATTTTACTAAATGATGATGAATGGAATTATCAGTATTGATTTACCTTGGAAATATTGGTGATCCCCCTCTATCCTAAGAGATGATGGTACATTATTACTCCCTCTTTTGGTTGTGTTTTTTGTTCCGTGAACTGACTTTTTCTGCTTCCCACTTAACCCAAAATGTTTTTCTAGAAATTCAATAAAAATGGATTCGATATTGATGTGTGAACTATTTTTTTGTGTTTATTGAGTATGTGTTTATTAATTCTTGTTTTCCAGAAGGAAAAGAATAATTTTTTAGTGGATTAATTGGATGCAAAATTGAGAGATGGCTATTTAGATATGAATATATGTTAAACATATGGAAATATTAGATATTATTGTTTATTATCCTTGTTTCATACCTTGAGTTTTATCCTATTATCTTAGAATAATTGAGTGCTGTTTTAATTGAGATGTTTTAGATTGATTTATGTCTGATTATTGAAAACAAAATCCAAAAATGGAGATTTTTGTGACCAAGAAGATGGTTGAGAGTGAAGGTGCCCCAATAGTTGTTTGATTAAGGAGAGTGGGACTCGATGATCACACTAGTTGGGTTAGAGACTAGGTTGTGACCCAATTACATATATATAAAACATGATGGATTTCAAATTAAAATGGATGTGGTATCCAACACCATAAATCAAATGCGTTCATTTTAGTTTTTTCTTGAATTCATTTCAACGCATGCGCTTTCACAACACAAAGAAAAAATATCACAAATATTGTATTATTATAAGTGTAAATTTTTATTACTTGGATAAAATTAATATATAATTATCTAAATAACAACATAAATATTTTTTATATTCATTATATATATAAATATTGTTATATTTTTATACAAATAAAAATTTAATTTAATTTTTTATTTAATATGATTTTAATAAAAAAGTATATTTAAAATTACATTTTTCCAATAATTTATTATTAGAAAAATATTAAAATATAAATAAAATTATTTTTTATTAACATACTCAAATACATAAATATAATTTTATTTTAATATAATAAATAAAATCTAAAAAATTATATATATAGAAAATATAATTATTTTTATATAATATATGTTTATCTAATAATAAATTATAAATATAATATAATTTGAAATATTGATATATTTGAAAGCATAATAATCAAAAATATAATTATATATATATTTATATACTTATAAATATGAAAACAAATATATTTTTATTTTAGTATGAAAAATATAAAAAAATTATTTATAAGAAATATAATAATTTTTATATAATTAAATTTTTATCTAATAATCAATTATGAATAAAATATTAATTTTAAATATGATTACATTTGAAATTATAATAAATATAAATATATTTTTATTAATATAATTTGAAAAATGAGACTAGTTATATATATTTATCTGTTTAATGTAATTATTTATCTCCAATAATATATATATATATATATGATATTTTGTGTTTGCAATTTGATAAGGCATATATTGAAATGAATTTAACAAAAACAAAAAATTGAAAAAAAAAATATTTTACATTGGTCCTTGCTGCATAATACTATTTCCCTTTTCAACAATGTATTGAAATATTTTTCAATCTATTTTTTTTTATAAATATTTCATTTATCGAAGAAAAACAATCAAATAGCTAACCGCACCACACAAACCCATATGCATACATTTACCCTACAAAACCCTCTTACATAATTATTTTAAAATAAATACCTATATAAGAAATTTATCCTTCTTAACAAGCATACCAAGAAGTATAGATCAATTGTATAAATGTGAAGATGAGTGAACAGGTGCCAACCACTAGAGATATTATCCTACTGGGAGATGTCATATACCAGGGAATGAATGAAACACAAAACATTAGTCACCTCTGCCAGCAGTATATGTCCATGTATGCACACAAATATTTATAAAGGCACTCCCACTACATTATTATTTAGTAGGTGTTTTTGAAGAGGTATACCACCACTTCTTTACCCTCAAACTATTGTGGATAATCTTCTCCTTGCATAGAATCATGATGTTTGAGATATCACTGATGAGCTTTCCCATAATGAAGAAATCAAAGGACAAATCATGGTTTCACACACCATGATAACCCTAATCAAAGATTTGGAGATTCCAAATAAATGAATAAATCCACATAGTTACTAGTAGTACTAACATAATTATGGTTCCATTGGAGTAATTGAATTTCAAGTTCAACATGTAGTTGAATTCCCTACAATAACCCTTTTTAAACCTCACTTAAAACTCACCAAGGGTGGTAATAAATGAATTGTACACCCTGAACCAAGGTTCTCGTAACACCCCCATTTTTAGGTACGTTAAACTTTTATCATGTATTTTCAAGTTATATGGTTCTTTGGTTATGTTTGGGGAGTTTTTGAAAGGTTTTAGAGTGAATAAAAAGTGTTTTTGGAGGTGCATGGTTTGAGTACAGTTAGAATAAATCGTGAACTATCTATAAGAAACCGTGTCGGGTCATGTTAAATGTTATTAGGAAGGCATATAACTGGAGAATGGGTTTTCCAAACCATGCACATGAAAAGGGGAATCATGCAGCTAGAGAGAGTGGGAGAATCATAGTTGGATCGTGATTTGCCAGCCCGTGTGAGCCAACCATGCGACGTGTTGGCCTTGAGACAGTAGAACCACATGATTGAAACATGTTTTGTTAAACCTTGCAGCCTAACTACTTGACTAGCTGGGTGATTTTTAGTATCATGGGAATGTTTGGAACATTATTTTTTAACTATGTGAAATAACGACACGACATGCAAATTAATTCATTGAAAAATGTGTTTTAATTTAAATTAGAGCCCCAAAACCCTCATTTTTATCCTATCCTTCCTAGTTAATGAAGTAATTTCCCCTAGGATTTCATAATAATTTACTTTGATCAAGAATCAACTTTTGGATGAATCAAAGTGTGTTAGAGATCCAAAATCACCGATAAGTCATTGGTATTCCATGTTCTTCTTAGATCCTCTATTCTCCCCTCTCTCTATTAAAACCATAGATCTAGTTTTTTATAGATAAATCTATGTGATATGGAATAAATCTTGAAGATATATTGTTAAATATATCTAAAGGATGGTTTTGTGATCTAGATCCTATATGTTTCTAGCACCGTTCCTAGTTTTTTTTCCATTCGTTGAAAAGTAGGTGGCTTCTCTCTTATCTCCACTTATTCTAGAATTTGAATGATATGTTTGATTTACAAGTTTCTTAGGGATTTTCACTAGAAATATTTTGAGATTTCTCGATGGAACCAAATTTAAGTAATGTTTTGGAATTATGGAAATTGGATGGATTTTTGTAAAATCACTCTACTTAAAATTTTGAAATGATTGTCTTAAAATTATGATGTAGTTTTGACGCATGAAAAAAGTTTCCAGGGAAGAATTTTTTTCTGTAAAATGAAATAAAAACATATATATAAATTCAATGAAATTCACTTATTTATACACCTATATAAAAACACATATTCTGACATATATAAAGACACAAAGACATATATAAATAAACATATATAAAAACAAAAATACATATGTTTGTATGTGTGTGTGCAAGTGAACATTTTTTAAATAAATAAATATTATTATACATACACACACAAATTTTGCAACAAATATACATTAAAAAATATACATTAATAAATAAATAAAAGTAAATATATTTAAATATGTATATATATATGAATATATATATAAGTATATAAATATATAAATATATAAATATATAAATATATATGAATATATAAATATATTGATATATTAGAAAAAGTGAAACTAAATTTAAATTTAATGTTTCTTGTCTACAAGGTGTTGTGTAGGGATTAAAATCTTGAAAGTGTCATAATACTCAATAATTTCAGTGTTTTCTCGTTAGTCCATTCATAAGGTTGCTTGGGATTGTAGTAGAGAGAAACTGCATTCATGCATGGGTTGCTTAGGATAGGAGTTGTGTGGCTGAGGGGAGAATATTATTGAAAATATTTTTGAAAAAATTTATCAATGCTGGTAATTAGAATTGATAAAAGATATCCTTTAATATCACTAAAAAATCACTCATGAAGTCAAGATTTTATCATTGCTAAAAAAATGTTGATAAAACATGCCTTTATCTCTGGTAACCTAGTGATGATAAATGCCAATGGTCATTATCAAATCTCACATAATCAAAACTCAACACTTTTTTTTCATTTTAAAAGGTTTATAGTGATTTTAAAGGCCTTTTTTTAATAGTGTTTCATGTAACGTGTTTCAAATAAAACCCTTTCATATTTAAAAATTTGTCGATAATTTATTCATTGTTTACAATCTTCTAATTTTCTTTATTTTCAAACTGGAATATAGTCATGTTCAACATTCATTTTATACTTAAATCTAATCTTTTAGAAATATTTTATATAAATTGGACTATCTTATTGATTTTAAGGCTTTAAGTGAACATATAACACACACACAATGTCAAATTCTTATATAAAATTGAAAATAATGATTTTAAAAATTTGGGTTTTATTTTTTTTAATGAAATTAAATTTACTATATATATTTATTATATGGGGTTGTAACATAAATTGTTTTATGTTGTTTAATAGTTTAAATTATTTCCTATTTATTAAATATATTCATTTTCATCATTTTTTATTATGATATACACTTGAAGGGATTTGTGAAATTTAAAAAAAGTTAACTTTTTTCAGGCTACACAATTAAAAATCATTAGTGATTAAATATATTTACTACAAAAAATTAATTCTTTAGTTTAATAATTATTTAGTTATTTTTTTTTAAATTTTATAAAAATTATTTTACCACAGCATTCATAAATACATATTTAAATATAATTAAAATATAAATATATTTATTTATTATATTCTATTTCTTAATAATATAAATATAATTAATATATATATATATATATATATTGAAATCAATATGTATATTATAATGTTTTTTATAATGAAATTATTATATATTTTTTATAATTTAAAAATGGGAAATAATTATATATATAATTTATATATGCATGTCTTTAATGTTTTATATATGTAAGTACATATACCATACTAACATATTACATGAAATTACACCAAAAAGTATATGAAAATTTCCAATAGAAATTGAAAATAATTGAAATGTCATCATATAAAAATGCCTTTGAATATTTCATTTAGAATTTACATTGGAAATTTATACTCAAAATTTTTAGTGTATACATACATTGAATATTTCTAATTGAAATCTATACTTAAGTATTTGCAATGAAATTTTATACTAAAATATTTATATAATAAATAAATCTTATCAAAATTCTAAAATAAATATATGTTTAAATTTTTAGTACAAATAAAATAATACATAAATAAAAAATGTAATTTTTCAATAACATAAATGCATTGAAAATTTTCATTAGGAACATTTAAAGAATATTTCCATTGAAAAATTTTAATGAAAATTTCCACATAAATTTTGAGTGTATATTTCTATTTAATTTTTATTATAATTAAACTAAAAATGTGATTATCAAGATTATTGAATAAATAAATGTTTAATATTTCATTTCCAAAATATTAACATTTAATAGACAATGTATTTTTACATAGAAAATTTTAGCCCGAAATTTCCTATAGAAAATTTGAGTGAAAAATTCCATTATAAATTTCCAGTGTAATCCACCACTGAAAATTTCTAGTGTAGACTTCCCCTAGAAATTTTTGGGGTTAACCTCCCTTGGAAATTTATTGTACAACCTTCCACTAGAAATTTCTAGTGAAAAGGTCGAATAGAAATTTCCAGTTCAAATTTACACTTTAAATTATAATGAATACATTTTAATACATAAATAAAAAAAATTAAATTTTCACTAGAAATTTTCATTTAGAATCTATTCTAAAAACCATTATAGAAAATATCCATTGAAAACATATAGTTCAAATTTACATTCAAATTTCCAAAAGAAATTTTCAATGTATATTTTCAACTTTATATTTTAATTTGAAATTTTTATTGAAAATTTTAAACAAAAATTTTAAATAAAATTTCAATGTAAGATGAAAATTTTCAATGCTAACTAACAAATAACAAAACACACAAACACATAAAAATATACACGATAATATTAAATTATAAATTTCATGTGCAAATTGTAATTTAGAAAATTTCAGTAAGTATATACAAACATCCATGTAAATTTGTATTGGAATTCGTTATTTCACATTTACACTAAAATATCCACTGATATAAATCTATAGTAATTTTTTTAATGAAAATTCACTGTAAAAAATTTGAATTCATGAATATATATACATACATATATGTATATATAAAAATATAAATATCCAATATAATTTTCAACTGTAAATTTACTCCAGAAAGTCAAACAATTTCATTGAAAATTTCTATTGAAAATTTATAGTTATAAATGGGATGTATATTTGTTGGAATAATATCATTCTTATTATTATCTATTTTCAGTGTTCGTCATTATTCATTTTTCGTTCATTCCATCAGGGATAGAATTGGAATGTATTAGGATCATATTTCACAATATAGGATCATTGGATCACCCCCTCATTACTATCAAATACATTTTTAAATTTCTAGTTCTTGTGTATAAAAATAAAAAATTAAAATTTGTGATGAAAACTTTCATTACAAGTTTTCAATTCAAATTTCCACTTAAATTACAAGTGAAAATAAATTCATGCCTAAATAAATAAAGAAGATTTGGAATGAAAAATTAAATTGAAAATTTGAAATGAAAATTTTCATCTGAAATTGTGAGTTTCAGTTTTCAAAAAAATTATAACTCATCTTATATTGATACACAAAAAACAATGAAAAATTCTAGTTTCAGTTATGATTATTTATTTTCATTGTAAATTCCTTTGAAAAATTCCACTAGAAATTTATGGTGTTCATTTCCTACACATCATATGATTCCTATTATAAACATAAAAATTATTTTTTTAGTGGGAATTTATAATAAAAATTTTTATTTTATGCATACATAATATATTTATATAAGAAATCTATACAACTTTTTACCGCACATTTCCAGCTAAATTTTTTTCTCAAAAATTTCAATGCACATTTTTACTAGAAAATTTCAGTTCAAAATTCCACATGGATTTTCAAAGAAAAATTTCAATACATATTTTCGTGACGCCATATATTTCTTAATATAAATATACAATTTTTTTAAATGAAAATTTATGCTGTAAATTTATAATAAATAAAAAAAGGTATGAAAAATTTTATTATCAAAAAAGAAAATTTTAACTCATAATTTGTATTGAGAAAATAAATGTATATGTAAATGAATGTATAAAATATTTATATATAACTATTTATAAAAATTATTAGTAATTATTATATACCTATTTTAGAGGGAATAAATATAAAAAAAATATATATTTTTAAAAAATATTATTAGTTTGTATATATTTATAATCGTATAACTAATTCTTAATTATTGTTATATGTTTATTTTTATTACTGTTATTATATATTTATTATTATGTTTTTTTATTTTCACTTATCTTTATTTTTAATGATTTGTTATAATATATTCATTTTAATTTAATGTTTCTGGGTTTGACTTTTTTTAATCTCATTATTGGTGAAGCAAAGGGTATTTCAGTACAACACATGAAAATAAATCAAATTTTTTAAAAAACCAATCAATTATACAATTTTGATCCCCATGAACATCATTTTTTAACATGAGGCAAGCATCTCGTGGTTAACCTGATGGTCAGGTCACTACACCAAATAGAGGATGATATTTTCCCAGTCATAGGGATGAATATTCTTTAAAAAACTCAAACAAGTGGAAGAAAAGAAAAAAATGAGTTATCTCACTATGATAATAGAATATTTTGGATATATAGGAGGAGGCTGAGGCACCCTCTTACCTATAAAAGGAGGTAGCTACTGGGTTGGATAGGGGAGTTCTTGGATTTGATGCATGCTGGAGGATTGATGGAGAACTTGTGCAGAAGAGGAAAACATAGAGAAGGAAGGAGAAGTTAGACCCACTGCCTCCCAAGTTCTAGATACCTATATCCTCTCATCCCCTTTATATTTTTTTATTGTCATTAATTATTCTAGTTATTCCTCTTCAATGACCCCCCCCCCTTTAATGGAGTGGTAAAAGCTTCTTAGTGTTTGGGTGAAGGGAAGGTGACTATTGTGATGCTTGTGCATTGTTTTAATCAAATTCATGAATATATTTTTATCTATTGAATGGTTTTAAATTTTCAATTTTATAATTTAAATTTAATATGATTCTATTTTTATTTAATTCTTAATTATTAATTTTTCTTGATTAGGAAATTTTTTCTCCCTCTTCTTAGTTTTGGATCACATTGATTGGTTGGTCTAAAGTCAAGGGGAGAATTGTTTAGTAATTAATAAACACACGAGGATGGAATAATGGACTAAATTTATTGTTTGGGAATATCAATACTGAATTAGGTATTTCCCAAATAATTCAAGTTAGACCTATTATGACTTTCACTCATTGGAAAGAGAATAATCCGAGCAATAAAATTGTTTGAGATCATTCTCATCATCATCTATCTCAATAAAGGGTGAAAAGAAGGAGAAAAAATTGTTAATCCATTCATTTATCCAATAAATAAATACAATAGATTCATTTCAAAAGTAACAATGATTATATTACAAAAAAGAAGAGAAAGTAATCCCAATAACTTGTATCTCATTTTAATTTCATAATACAAGTTTCTTTTCTACCTAGTCATAAAAATCTTGTCATTATATTTACTTTTAAACTCATGAAAGTATATTAAACAATTCTCCCTAGATAAATCTTTTTCACCACTAAAACTATACCCTTAGGGGGAAAATAAATAGAGTTTTATACTTGTCATGATAGGTGTGCATCACACATCTATGTGTTTTGGAAGTTTTGATCAGAAATGACATGACATTACATTCTATACATAGAATTTATCTAAGTATATTTCTAATGGTCCTTAATAAGAAACTGAGCCACCACTTAGAAAACCAAGGACCACTTCAACCACATATGGGACCTAGGTGGTCAAACACAAATGAGGCAATCATCATTTCCACCCCCAGGTGATAAGTGAGGATGCATAGGGCCTATTGCATGTGATATTTAATGTAGAGACCACGAAAAATGTATTCTTATCTTTCATATAGAATATTTTATGATCACATCTAAGTGGTTCGGTTTTTTTAAGAAATAAATTGACATTCCATTCTATAATTATAATTTATTTAACTATATTTCTAATGGGACTTAATAAGAAATTGTGACAGCCCTTGGAAAACCATGGAACACCTCAACAACATATCGGACCTAGGTGGTCAAACACATGGGATGAAATAAGCTTTACAAGCCCTAAGTGACAAGTGAGGATGCATAGGGCCTATTTCATGGGATATTTAATGTGGTGAACATAGAAAATATTTTCTTATTTTTCATATAGAATATTTGGTGAGAATATCTATGTGGTTTGGAATTTTTGATGAGAAATGACCTGAAATTCTGTTCTATACTTAAAATTTATCTAATTATATTTCAGATTATCCTTACCAAAAAATTGGGCTAGTGTGAGATGTTTACATTCTATGTAAAGGGTTCACATCATTTAATGGTAAATATTGGGTTTTTAAAAAAAAGGAGTTGAGTTTTCGGCGTATATGAGCTTCAAAAAATACACAATGTGTAAAGTGATCACATGCAATGTAATATTCATGAGTTTCTATTTTAGGTTGTTGAACGAATAGTTTATTATTTAATTCATTGATGGATTCCACGATCTTGAACTAGAGGCTCTTCCTAGAAGATACTATGAGACTCCTTACATTCCAGATCACATCGTTCAATGATTGATCACCATTGTGGTTGGGTTGATTCATTACATGTATGTAATCCTTATGGTAATTCATTGGTTTTGGTTATGAATATATTTTTGGATGTGTTTGTGTTTAGATTTTTGATCAGATAATGTTTTTAATCGATCATTTTCAGTTTCTTAGCATGACTTGTCTTTCGAAGGCCCTCCTCTTAGTTTCCAATCACTATTGTTGAAGGTAGCTAAAATTTTACCATCTTGAGGTAGGTGTTTCTTTGAAATGGGGTAATTTGATGAATTAAATTTTGTTATTGATAAATTACTTTGGATTTTTAATTTATTTGATGTGATATGAGGTTTCAAATTATTTCTTTGAAAAGAAAATGTTTTCCAAAAGGTTTTTTTAAAACAAATTTTCATCATTTGTAAATGGGGTTTCAAACTCAAAATTGTACTAGATTAGAATTGAAAATATTTTATAAAATTATTATCAATGTTTTGAGAATGTATTTGGAAAATTGAACATTGGGTACCTTAGGTTCATCAGGAAAGAGATACCTGTAGTCTTAGTGTGTGTTTTACCACTAGAAGGTAACCTTTTGTGATGTTGACTGGCAGGAGATGATATTTGTTGGATCAAACGTATGTCTGTTTAGGATTGTGAGTGTATAATATTCACTTTCACATAGGATAAAGCCCAATACGTGAGGTTATTTTTCATTTATGGTTATTTACCACATGATTTGTTTCATCATGGATTGTTTCTCACAGTTTGTTATATGAGGTTGTATCATATAACTTCCCATGATAGTCTGTTTCAAGGATACATGTTTACCTATTTACTTCTTGATGCATGGATATGATTTCCAATTTTATATAAATTATACTTTTCATATTTTTTATTTTATAATATTAAAGGCTTTTATAAAAACCAAAGGGGAAAAATGGTAAAATATTTACAACAAGATTTAATTTTTGAAAATGTTTTGTAAAAATATTTTGTATTAAAATCTAGAATTATGTCATTGTTAATATTAACGGTTGTATAGAAACTATTGTAGTATCATTCTAGTGTTTTTATCACTGCCTACTTGTCACTTTGTTCATTTTTAGATGCTGTATTACGTGATTAATGTAAAGGGAAGATCGTCGTGTAGTATGATGGATTCTCTTGTTGCAACTGGTTTTGGTTTGGGTTGGTCTAGAGGTGACTATTTGTTACATGGGGTCTTGATATACTTTCTGGTTTATGTTATTATTACTTGGATTTTATATTTTTGGGGTATCTTTTTTATTTCCACTTTGTACTCTAGTTGTATGTCTTATTTTACTTATATTAAAGGTTGGTTTCTATTATCAGGTTTTACCTATATTACATGACAAGTTGGTTCAGTTGGATTTTATAGTTGACTGGTGTTAGTTAATTAAAATTTGAAATCAAAGGGATGCTCAGCCTGAAGTGTGTTAACAATTACTGATTTTGATTCTATGTCTAAGGTAAATAGGATTTAGTACCATCATAATTTAGATACTTGGTACAGAAAAGGGGCTTGGATAGCTCACATTTGTGACTGAAAATGAGTTACCATGGGCGGATACAGAATTTTACCATGTTTAAGACTTGGAGTTTGAGGTCATTTAATGAAATATATAGGATGTTTTTTTTTTCAATTTACACATTTAATTTTTAAGTAAGATCTTTCTTGGATGCATTATATTCATAATTTTCTAAATATGTGTCATCAATACCTGATGTTGGTCCCATTATTTTGTAATTTTCTCATGAGTGACTGGTTTTTTTATTTTCATAGACAATTCCTCTATGAATATCACTTCCAAATTAGAGAGAGAAATCTGTGAGAAAGGGTCTATAGGTGAATCCTCTAGTGGACCCTAATTTAGTAGAAGATGTATCCCCACTATTCAAACTCGGGGTCAAGTGGTTGTCCAGAACCCAATATTCATGGTGGATCATGGATCTAAATTTACTATTTAGCATCCAACCATATTTCATGGGGATAAAGGACCTGAGGAATCTGAGGATTGTTTTGAGTGGATAGAGAAGATCTTTAACTTCCTGAACACTCCCAAAGACACTAAGGTGGGGTTTTCCACATATATTCATGAGGGACCAAAAAGGAGATTATGGGAGTCTTTTGTGGAATCTATGTTGCATGAGGATCTTACTTGGCCCTCCTTCAATAAAATATTTAACCAGTAGTTTTACCCTGTGACAATGCGGGTGATGAAGACTTGATAGTTTCTAACCTTAGAGTAGGGGGAGCATACCTTCTAGAGTATTTTTTCTATTTTTCTAAGTTGATAAATCTGGAACTTGAGATTATCACTAATGAGTACCTTATGAATCATAGGATTGAGTTATGATTGAGGCATGACATTAAGTCCATGTTGATACTCATGTTCCTTTTAACCATTTTAGAGGTAGTTGAAAAAGAAGCTTTTCTATAGGAAAACATAGCTAGAATGATGGGTTTTGGTGGAGCTTCAACTAGTTCAGTGGTTAGCCAAGGTGTATGTTATGGCCCGAAAAGGAAGTATAAGTGTAATATCCCATCTTTTTCAAGGTACATACCTCATTAAGTTTTTCATTTGAACCATGGTGGATGAGTCTTGTTCATATATGGAGCCCACTATTGTGGGAAATGACATAAATGTCAATGATATATGGTTATTTTAATTAAAGGGTTTTTTATATAAACGTGTTAAATTGGTTTGTGAGGGTTTCAAATTATTTGGATGGATTTTGAGGTGTTTCATATCCTTATGGAGGAAACTTGACCAAAATCTATATACTGGGGATTTACCCCATGTAAATGTGTTACCCAATGTGCACATTCATATAAAAATAGGTCATAAAACTAGTATAGGGTGTCAAATGGTTACACATTGTGTAAACCATTCAAATCATGTAATAATCGATTGAGATAAATATTAACCCAAGTCAAGGTTCTTTTAGTGTATCCATCTGAATGTACACAACGTGTAAATGAGTTAAATGTCGTGTAATATCCCAATCATTTTTTAAGGGTTTCATGCGACTGATTTTTCATTCCATCTACTACAGCCTTCCACCTATTGACCCTAGGGTGTCTCCCAAGTAATTTTAGAGTGACATCCTCTATTCCAAATGTCTTGTTTGTGTGATCAATCCATGGAAATTCTTCAAATTTGGTTTCCACCTTGGATTAGACTGATTATTGAAATTACTAGAATGTTATTAGTTTATAACCAAATTATAAAAAAAAATTGTAATTCAAAGATAAATATTAATTTTTCATAACTAACCATTGAGCCTTATAATGTGATATTGTGATATACTTGATACTATGCTAAGTGACATTTGATGTAATGATAATATATTCAGATCAACCTGGATTTATTAATAAAATACATGTATACTTAGCTTGGACATGAAACATGATGAAATGATTATACACTATTCTTGGCCCTGATTTATTTTTGGAATTCTTATATAGTGATTTTGACCCAGATTTTTCTGATTTATACCATGGATATATGGTTATGGATTCCAGGGTTGTGAGACATTATTCGAGAAATTCTATCATGGCACTTAGTAATGTTATATTTTACGAAGTTCAATGTTTATGTTTGGCATGGTATTGATAAATTCTCAACGATATTCTAGCATGGTGCTAAATTAGGTTGATGTGGTATTAATTTAAATTTATAATTAATTAACACATTTGTTTATTGCATTATTGCAAGCACAAATTATCAGACTAGTTATGCTTAGAAATGGTCGTGTCAACCTACTAACTTATACTCACACCATATTCAGGTCACCATTTGGTACTTGACCAAAATACATGGATGTAGGATTTGACAAGATTAAGGTACGATGTTATTGATTATGCTTGCTAGATGGACTGGAGTTTGGAGACAGGGCCAACATGGGTCTTGGGATCAAGAAATTTTGAGTATTTATTTGAGTCTGTTGGTATTTTTTAATTAAATCAAGAATGAAATTTAGTTACATTTTATCCTATCATTTAATTATTCCTTTATTATTTATTGGATTATTCAGTTGGATTTTATTGTTTGTTTGTTCGACTATGTTGTATTGTTTCCCTTATTTCCACTACTCTGATATTTACTATTATATGATTATTCCTCCACATCGTAACTCATTAACTAGGGGGTATAGTATCCCCACTATACTTATCTTACCCCCATTACTATTCATTAGCCTTGGGTATATGAGGAGGAACGCTTGAGGTCCCATAATCAACCTGTTACAGCCACATGAGAGAGTTCTAGATCGAGGGATGTTACAATGTGATATAAGATCACATTGGGTTTATTTTATGGTGAAGTTATAAAGGATACTATGATATTTTTGGAGTTGGTAATAATCTTGTAAATGGGAGTATATAACTTTTTTATGTGGGAAAATTGAAGCTCCCAAGGATGGGATTGTTGTTTATTTTGTTCTCTTGTTACAGTTGATGTTAATTCACCTAGGGTGATTCATGTGTTGTGTGACGTTATTATTTTGTGATCTTATTGGTTCTTGATATTTCTACTCATGTCCTAGTATAGAATAAGATAATCATGCATTCATCACGATAAGCACATGGGGATATATATTGACATACATTATTCATTATTGGGTTATATTTATGGCATGTGATATGTACTTGCCTCTATAAACAATGATATGAGATACATGTTATGTATGTTAAATTAAATTAAATAAATGAACTATTATTTCCTTATAAAACACTTTTAATTTATGTTTAGTGAGGCCCAGAGTAGTGTTTATCTATTTTTTTCACTTATTGCGGTTGACCATACTATTATAATCAATGTTCCAAGGAGTGTGGATGTATTGTAGAGAAAATAACTCCTCATCATCCTGAAGTTGAGCATTAGGAGAGTGGTAATAAGCATGCTCTTAATATAGCTGATCTGGATCTCCCTATATCCATTGAGGGTCAGACGGCTGTTTAGCTTCACGTTTTCTTCTTCAGGGTCATGGGATCCCTGGAAAGAGAGATTGTTCACACCATGACTTCAATGTCTGAGTTAATGAGAGAGATCCAATTACAGTATACACCTATATTCATTGGGGGAGGGAGGCCACCATGAAGCCGAGTTCTGGATCAATTCAGTCCAAATGATCATTAAGAAACCCATGAAACCCAAATATAGGAGGGTGATTCTTACTGCATATATGTTTTTTGGACTTTCGAACCATTGGTGGGACATTCTAGAGTAGTTTGGGAAGAAAGAGTTGTTTTCTTAGAAGGCAATTGAGATAAAGTTACTAATCTATTACTATCCTGATTCATTAAGGGATTACAAGGCTTGTGAGTTCATACACCTGACATAAGAAGGAATTTATGTGAGAGACTACATTGAATGTTTCACCTACCTACAATTTTTTGTGCCATCCTTGGGAGTGGACAAGATCTCTAGGGTGATATTTTTTCAAGGTGGTTTTCACTATCAGATCAGATCACATGTGAATGTGTTCCATCTGAGTAGTTTTGCGGATGTGATGAATCTTGAACTCATCATATAAGGAAGTCTTGTGGAGAACCTAAGTAGTGTACATGCTGTTTTTGTTGGGAGAATTATGAACTCTTCATCTATTGGAAAGAATCATCAATATGAAAGTTTATTCTAAGTAAATAGTGGTTAGAGAAGTTTGGGTAGTGGACAACCATCTTGGGATCATATTATGTTACAGTACTATCAGTGTGGAAAATGAGAAAAAAAATGAGGTTAGTGTCTATATCCAACTTTGGAGTGTTTTTCTTATAGAATAATGGGATACCTATAGAGGGGTTTAAGGGGCCTTCAGTAGTAGAGTAGTGACAGGGGATTAAGATAGGTACTAGAGTCTGGGAATGACTTAACTACTCCTTAGTAGATAGGTAGCTGGAGCTCTATAATATGTTTTTGTTGAGGAAGGGGAGATGGTACCCCAATGTAAGAATGACAATACCAGATAAAGGGAATAGATCAAGGGAGTTATATTGCATACCAGGGTGGGTGGGATGGTCAACTACATGTTATAAAGACTACTCCAACAATTGTATATGTATGACCTTATACTGTTAGATGTACGATTCTTGTATCATATACCGTTTCATGTATTTTGTTTGATTAGGGAACATCAAATTAATTTTTATCATCACTTTTGTTAAATGGTTTGGGTTTTTATGTGGAAATATTAGATGATTTTTTGACCATTAAAAAACCACTAGGAGTGTGGTTAGAGAATATCAATTGTTTCATGGTGTGTTCTATAGAGATTAGTAGTTACCATTTATTTTGGGATCTATTTGTACTGTAAATGGTAGGTTTTGATTTTATTATTGGGAAGGATTTTATACTTTTATACTGAGCACTTATCTACTATTATGAGAGGGGGTTAACTTTCTATCTTCAGAAGGAGGTAGCTATTCTCGATAAGGTGAGTGAGATATTAAGGCTAGTCATGTAGGACTAATTCAGTTCTGATTGGATTTTCTCAAAGATCATATATTTGGTTTTCTTATAGATAATTGTGGAATGTAGTAGGATTATTTTCCTCTATTGGTGAGATTATTTTCATGATGATTTTCCTAATGAGTTCAACAACTTACCTCTTGAGTGAGAGATTTATTTTATGATCAAGTTGATGTCGGGAGTTGAGCCAATTTCTATGCCTCCATAAAGAGTGACACCACCAGAGTTTAAGGAGTTTGAAGTTTAGTTGGATGATATAGAAATTATGGTTTTCACACAACCTATTACATATCCTTAGGGTTCTCCTTTTCTCTTCATCACGAAGGCTGATTGGATTTTTCACTTATGTGTTGATTATCAGATATTGAACCAGATGATAATGAAGAGATAATATCCTCTTCTGCACATTAATGATTTATTCAATTATCTGAGAGGTTCTCAAATCTTCTCTAAGATCCATTTTAGATCAGGATACCATTATTTGAGGGTGATAACATTAGACATACCTCAGACAACATTTAGGAGTAGGTATGGCTTGTATGAGTTAATATTGATACTATCTGGTTTGACTATTGATCTGGAAGTATTCATGTCCTTGATGAATTGGATCTTTTATCCTTTTTGGACTAGTTTTTGGTGGTTCTCTTGACGAAATATTAGTTTACTCTAATTTAGAAAAATATTTTGTCCAATATCTTGACATCGTCTTGGTTATATTGAGATAGAATCATCTTTATACTAAGCTATCCAAATACATTTTCTATATTGATAAATTTCACTTCTTGGTCCATGTCATCCCATATTTTGCATTGTTAGTGGACTTAAGGATGGTTGAAACTATGGTATCGTGGGAGAATCCTAATAATGTCGTAAAAATTATAAGTTTTTAGGTTTAGTATGTTATTATCGGTGCTTTATCCATAACCTCTCTATTTGACAACACCAATTTCTGGGATGACTAAGAAAGGGGTGACGTTTTTTTGGTCAGATTCGTGCGAGAGTGGTTTTCAAGAGAAAATAGGTAGGTTGGCCTCAACACCTATTCTCACTTTACATATTATAGGTAAAGCATATACTATGTACCGTGATTCATCTGGAGTTGGACTCAGAGTAGTTATGATGCAGGGGAATTGATTGGTTGCTTATAAATCCAAATATCTAAGACCACATGAGAGGAATTACACTACTCATGATTTGGTGTTAGCAGGAGTGGTACATGACCTTATATTCTGGAGGCATTATCTCATGATTGAGAGGTTTATGTTAAAAATAAACCACAAAATCCTCAGGTGCATCTTTTCTTAGTGGGACCTAAATCTTTTTCAGAGGATATGGGTGAAGTATCTATAGTCTTTTGACTTCAAGTTA
Source organism: Viscum album (assembly GCA_963277665.1). Classification (NCBI taxonomy): domain Eukaryota; kingdom Viridiplantae; phylum Streptophyta; class Magnoliopsida; order Santalales; family Viscaceae; genus Viscum; species Viscum album. Next base: position 778,407,305 of record OY728161.1, read on the forward strand.
GATCATACATTGGGTAGGGGTAACATTGTTTCTGATGATTTGATCTATAAGACATAGATAGTTGTTGTACAAGAGTTTTGTGATAAGTCGTGGAAAATGTAACTCTTTATATAATTATATCTAGATGTCCCGGAGTCTCAGGGTCAGGTAACTCTAACCTTGACATCTTATATACCCATGCTTTTGTACCGAATCAAGAATGAGAAGTTATCTGATCCAAAGGTCTTAGTTATAATATTCAACTCATATGGTGGGGAAAACCCATCAGGATGATATTTTGGTAGTGGTAATTTTTTTGTGGATGAGTGTAGCTTCCTATGGGATTGTGTGAGGTGTTGATGAGAGAGTTTCACAATTCTAGATGGTTGGTACCTCATGGTTTTAAAAATATGTATCATGATCTATAAAGACAGTACTGGTGGTTATAAATAAAGAAGAAAGTAGCAGGCTTTGTAGTGAGATGTCTCAACTATCAGGATTTGGAATTCTAGCATCAGAGAACAGTTGGGATTTTGTAGCCTTTTCCGATTCCTGAGTGGAAATGGGATGATGTCACTATGGATTTTGTGATAGTATTACCCAAAAAAACCTGTATGAATTATGTTTTATGGGTAATTTTGGATTGACGGATGATGGTAGAATTTTTTTACCCTATAATGGAGACATTAATAGTTGATGATCTACGTAGTATTTACATACATGAGGTAGTTTGGATGCATGGCATTATAAAGAGTATCATTTTAGATAGAGATCCCCATTTCACATCATGAATCAGGAAGGGTTTTATAAGGCTATGGGATCATAGGTTCTTCTAATAACGGTTTATTATCATAAGAGTAATGGTCAATTTGAGTAGAATATTCAGGATTAGGGGGATAAGTTACAAGCCCATGTTTTGGATTATTGTGGTTCCTGGGAGCATCATATAAAACTTGTAGAGTTTTCATACAATAACAACTTCCATGAACCCATAACAATTACACATTTGAGGCTCTGTATGGAAATTCATTCCATTCACCTCTTTGTTGGTTAGAGGTAGGTGGTTTAGTTCTTGTTGGGCCTAGTCTCATGCAGGAGACATCTGAGTAGGTTTAGTTTATCAGTAGGCTGTTAGTGACCATACAGAGCTAGAATAAATCATATGATGACCATCATAGATGACCTCTGGAGTTCTAGGTTAGTCGTCATGTTTTCCATTGGGTGTCTCCTAGGTTGGGACAATGCCAAATCAGGAAACAAGGAAAAATAGAGTCTTGGTTTGTTGGGACATTTATGATAGTGGATAAGGTCGAAGTAGTGGTGTACCAATTATCCCTTCTGCAATGTTATATTTACATGTATGATGTGTTTCAAATGTCACAACTTAAATGATAATTTCTATAACTTTATCATGTGGTTAAATAAAAGATGGTGAGTGTAGTGCTGATGCGTCCTTTAAGGATAATATGATATTGATTGTGGACCATAGGGAGAAGAATCTCTAGGGTAGGACTATACCTCTAGTTTGAGTGTAGTGGAAACATGGGTGAGTTCAAGAGTAGTCCTGGGAGAGGGAGTCTGATATGTGAGTACAATGGACAAAATTGTTCTCTAAGACCCCATAGTGATGCTTGGAGTAGCTCATGGATGAGCTGGTATATGGTGGGGAGGCTATAAGATACCATCTTTTACCATGTATGCCCCTCATTGGGTTTTTCATTTGAGCTGTGGTGGTTGAGTCTTGTTCAGAGACAAGGAGAATTGTTTTTTGGGAAATTACCTATAGATCATGTATATATGGTTTTTTGAATAAATGGAGTCTAGATATAAACATTTAAATTGGTTTATGAGGTTTTCTCATGATTTTTATGGAATTGGGGGTGTTTTGGATCCTTATTCAGGAAACTAAACTGAAAGTTGTTTATAGGGGATTTACATGCCGAGTAAAGGTGTTACACGGTTTGTACATTTTTATAGACACATGTCATGAAACCAGTATAGGGTATGAAATGGTTACACATCATGTAAACGGTTCACATCATGTAATATTTGATCATGATATATACTAATCTGGGGTGATAGGTTTTTTGGAATATCCATATAAAAATAAATAAACAACATGTAAATGAGTTATATACCATGTAATATCCCGAGAACATTTTTTAATGGTAGTGTGTGGAAGATTTTTAATTCAATCCACTGTAGCCTTCCTCCCCACAAACCTAGGGAGTCTCCTATTAAATTTTAGAGTGATATAATTTATTCCAAATGTCCCATTTGTGTGATCGAACCCTATTAAGTCTTTGGATTTGGATTTCAATTCATCTTCCATTATTCTCTATTATGGTGGTGGAAACATTGGACCGTTTTTGGGGTTGATGTTGATCTTGATCTGATTTTATCTAGGATTCATATCATGATCTTTTGTGCCTTTGTTTCCATTGGTGTTACCCATTGTGGGTGTTTCTTTGATTTCTGGTTAAAGGTAGGGGTTCTAAACCTTAACCCTATGACCTATTTAATTGAGAGAATGTGGAACATTGTAATTACACAGAACTAGTGTGCACCTAAAATAATTATATGATTGATTAGATTTATTCCATACAAATCCTTTGGAATCAATTGTTTTTTACTTGGATTATGGATACCATTTAGGTGAGATAACCCGTATTTATAAATGAGTTAACTAACTGATTCAATATTTTTATCATGACATGTATGTTGTTTGATTACTTGATATAGATTCATCTTGTCTTGGACTGATTATTGAAATTTCTAGAATGTTATTAGTTTATGACCAAATGATAAACAAAAGGAATAATTTTATGATAAATGGAAATTATCATAATTAACTATTGAGCCTTATAATGTGATATTATGATATTCTTAATATTATACCAAGTGATATATGATATAATTCTTATATACCGGGCTCGACACTAATTTATTTCTAAAATGCTTATATACCAGGATTGGCTTCGAAACATGCTAAAATTCTTATAAACCAGGTTTGGCCCGGATTTATTGATGAAATTATTATATAGTGGGTTTGATCTAGATCTGTGTAATTTATACCATGGATATATGGTTATGATTGGCATGGTTATGAGAGATGCTTAGAGACATTCCATCATGGTGTTGGGGTAGGTTTTGTTTTTCCAAGGTTATATGGTTATGGTTGGCATGTTCATGAGACATGATCAGTGATATTCCACTGTGGCACTAATGTAGGTTGATGTGGTCTTAATTTAAATGTTTAATTAATTAATACACCTATTTATCACATTATTACATGTAATTATTATCAGACTATTATTCTTAGACATAGTGGTGTCGACCTAATGAGTTATAATTACACCCTATTCAGTCTGCCATTTGGTTCATGAGTAGATTACATGGATTTAGGATTTGAAAAGGGCAAGAGACCTTGCTATTTATTGTTCTTGCTGGATAGGTTGGACTTTGGACACCGGACCGACATGGGGCTCGGGACCAAAAAATTTTGATTCTTTATTTGAGTATGTTAGTATTTTATTTATATTACTTGTAACATGACATTTAGTTACATTTTAGTCTATCTTTACATCATTCATTTATTATTAATTTGATTATTCGGTTGGATTTTATTGTCTGGTTATTCCATTATGTTTTATTGTTTCTATTATTTCCCCTACTCTGATATTTATTGTTATATTATTATTTTGATGTTTTTTAACTCTATAACCATGGGTTATAGTCTCCCCAATATACTAATCACACCCCTGCTACTAGTTAGAAGCCTCTAGAATACGGGGAGGCACACTTGAGGTCCCATAACTAACATGTTTCTTCCATGTGAGAGAGTGATAAATCAGAGAACATTACATTAAGAGTGATTTGTTTTCTTCAGGACATGTTTTAGGGGATTTTACAGGACAAAAACTTGTTTTTTTCTACTAGTGTGGAAGGATAGGGCATATGAAACCTAACTATGCAGAGGATCCTTGTACTTTTCATATTTTTGAATGATCTAGCCATCAACAACATTTTTTTGAAAATATATCTTAGGGAAGTAGGGAAGTATCCACTCTAACTAAGGGTTCAAAGGTTAATTTATATGCTTATAAGGGTGGTGGGTCTAATCCTCATGCTAAGGAATAAGTTCATGTGTCTAAGACCAGATTAATTTATATAGTCGAGTATATGCCAGCGGAATTTAATATAGGGATAGATTCTATTAGAGATATGGTATTTATATCATCTTCTATGGTTCTAGCTTTTTTTATAGGTGGTCATTCTTTTATATCATCAATTTTAGTTTATGTATTGGGTTTTGATTTAGAAATTATTCCATTCTTGTAGGATCTTTACAATACTTTGGGAATGAGGTTTAAACAAGGTTTTAGATCTCCTGGGTTTCAGTTTTGGATTACCGAATACGAGGTGGTGTGGGGCTTCATGGTGATTTATCTTGACACATTTCAATTGATTATTCGCATTTATTAGATGATTTGTATAAAGGACCAGATATACCATTACCACTATTAAGTTTAGTTCTTATCTACCAATGGAGTCACTCTTCTTTTCCAGAGTGAGTGGTGTTTTATATCAGGAATGGAAGGACCTATTGTTACTTATGATGGGGTAATATCGTGTCAGTTGTCAGAGATGTTTCTTGATGTAGTTTCCCCTTGTTTGGGTGGTAAAACTCTTGAATTTTTGTGTTCATGCCCTGAGGATTTTTGAATTATTTTTCTAGTTTACCACCCTTGAGATAGGTTGAGTTTACTATATACCTATTCCATGTTACGATGCCAATTTATATGTTATCTTACCATCTATCACCTATTAAGTTAGTGGAACTTAATTTCTATCTTGAGGACCTAATGGATAAAGTATTTATTAATCTTATCGTGTCACCTTGGGATTCAACTATCCTTTTTTATAAGAAGGAAAATGGGACCATCATACTTTTTATCAATTATCGAATGTTGAATCAGGTGATCATTAAGAAAAATATCATTTTGAAATGATTTATGATCTATATGATTAGTATTGAGGGGATCATTAGTTTTCAAATATTGACCTGCAGTCATCATACTACCGGTTAAGAGTATAATAATAAGATATACTGAAGTTATCATTTAAGATTCAATATAGGTATTCTGAGTTTATGGTTATGCCATTTGATCTCACCAATGCTCTGATGGTGTTTATGGAAATGATGAATCAGATCTTTAATTGGTTCTTAGAATATTTTATTGTTGTGTTTTTGGGTTATATTCTGGTTTACTCCATGTCAGAGGAGAAGCATATAGACAATTTGGATAATATTCTTTGAACCTTAATGGAACATAATTTGTATGGTAAGCTTTCCATGTGCGAGTTTTTGATCCAGGTAGTGAAATTTTTGGGGCATGTGATATATGAGAGGGGTGTCTCAATAGATGATGAAAAGGAACAAACAATTATATCCTAGGAGCATCCTAGAAATATTATTGATATTTGGAGATTCTTGGGTTTGGCTAGATACATAGATAGTTTGTTCAAGACTTCTCCAATCTTGCATATTTGATGACAGCTTTAACACATAAGAGTTTAATGTTTGAATGTAATGAAAAGTGTGAGAGATCTTTTGAGGAGTTGAAGATTAGGTTGACTTCAACTCCTTTTTTTATTCTTCTAGAACTGGTATGAGGTTATGTTGTTTAATGCAATGATTTTGGTATGGTTTGGGATGTGTATTGACAAAAGGGAAACAGGTAGTGGCTTATGTCTCACTTTAGTTACACCCTCATGAGAATAACTACCCTACCAATGATCATGAGTTGGTAGTGGTTATGGATTCACTCAAAACATGGTGTTATTATCTCTTTGGGGAGTAGTTTATGGTATATTTTGATCATAAGATCCTGAAATATATTTTTACTTATAGGGACCAGGGATTTCAATAGATATACTGGGTAGAATATCTCTAGACATTTGATTTTAATATTTCTCATACACCTGGAAAAGGGAATGTGGTTGTTGATGCGTTGAGTATAATGTTACAAACACAATCCATGGGGGAATCTATTGAGTAGTGGTCTCTGATGATTTTTTTACTGAGATGAGTTTAGAATTTGAAAAGGATAGTGGAGTGGTGTTTTATGCTTTGATGAAAGCTAAAGTTTTTTTTAATGAGAGTGTTTGGCTTGAGTAGGTGACAAACACCAAGATAAAAGTCTTTAGTGAAAAACATTATGGTGGGGACACCTCAAGTGAGTGGTCTCAGTATCCCGTAAGAGCTTTTTGATTTCATAGTAGATTGGTTTTTCCATTTTCCCCGATTCAAGAGTTTTTGGATAGTGGGCACCATTCTTGTATGTTTCTACACCATTTGGCTACCACTATATATCATGACTTGAGGCATTGGTATTGGTGGCATGAGATGAGATGGTCGATTGTGGATTTTTTATCGTGGTTCCTTACTTGTTTAAGAATTAAGATAGAGCAATAGAGACCCGAGGGGTTGTTTTAGCCATTACCAATTCTAGAATGGAAGTGGGATGATATTTACATGGAATTTTTCATTGGTTTTCCATAGACTCATAGTGGGAAGGACGAAATTTGGGTGATCATTGATTAACTCACAAAATCAGAACATTTCCTACCAATCAAGTAGATGAAAAATGTGTAAAAATTTGAGTACTTAAATGTTTGAGAGATTGTGAGACTTCATGGGGTTCCCTCTGCAGTTATGTATGAAAGGGAATCAAGGTCTATTTCCTGGTTATGGAAAGGCTTGTAGGGGCAATGGGATCCTAGATTATAATGAGAATGACTTGTCATTTGTAAATGGATGGATAGACAGAGAGGGCTATCTAGTTTCTAGAGGATATGTTTTGGGCTTGTGATCTTGATTTTGGTGTATCTTTGGAAAATCATTTTACTTTGGTTGAATTTTACTATAAGAATAGTTATTAGGGTTCAATAATGTAACAACCCAATATTTCATAGTGTGTTATTTCTTCAAAATAATTCAATAACTTGCACTACACGCAACACTGAGTTAAAGCGCATCATGACTTACCAAACTATCCGTTATGAATAGTAATACCTGTTTTTTGAAATTTTATAAATTCTATCTCTCAAAATGGACTTCATTTTTTGATTCGGAATATCAAAATTAGCCTAGGGTGAAATTTTGGAACTTTTCGGATAACTTTAATATTTTGATGAATAGTGAAAATTACTAAATTTTAATTGAAAACAACTTTTTTAATCAAAATAATTAATAGTGATAAATTATGAATTAGAGTGGTTTTAAAGTAAAATTAGAATATATTTTTACCATTTTATCTAATGGTGTTCATTAGAATTAATTTCACTTTGAAATTGGACCTAAACAATTGTCAATCTTTTGATATATATTGTTTCTTAAAAACACGCTATTTGTTGTGACGAAGGGAATTAATTATAAAATTAATTAATGCAACTTATATTTTTGGAATTTTTTAAAATAGACATCATTTTTGAATTCGGAATGTCAATTATATCTTATGGTGAAATTTTGGCATTGTTCTGAAAAACTTCATTTTTGATGAATAGTGAAACTACTAAGTGGTAGTTAAAAAAACTGAATTTTTCAGAAAATAGAATTTTACCGCTTCTATGAATGAAATTTAGAAAATCCGAGAAACACGGTTAATATCAAGAAGTAAAATGTGGTTCAATGACATGAAAATAATTTTTGGTGAATAGTAACTTTTTTCTTTTATTTACCACGGTTAAAAGTAAATAGGGTAATTAAGGGTAAAAATGATATTAATATTACCCTAACACATGTCCTAATTCTATTGGAAAAATTTATCTCGACCAAAAACAACCTTATGAATAAAATATTATCCTTTAGGTATACTTGGATTAGATTAGGACATTTATTATTATTTAATTCAAAGAAGAGTTAAAAGAGTTAAAATCAAAGTTTATTTACTAAAACACTTTTAATATGGTGTTATACATAAGATAAATTCGATAGTAAATATTCATTGGAAAGCTAATAAGAATTACTACGTAATTATATTTTATTTATAATTTTTAGTCATTAAATAATTTAATTTGTTTATGACACAATGACGATGCAGTAAGTACCATAATATTGAAAAATTAAAATAATTGATATTATAAATACCCAAATAAATATAATTTGAGACTTTTAATGAATTAAAATAATTTCCAAGGATAATATGATATATTAAGATTGATTTAATTTACTTTGTTTGAAGTAATCATTCTGTTATGATTTTCACAAAAATCAACTATTGAATAGTGTCAAAATTGACATAAAAGAGTTTTTTAAACAAATATTATATTATTAATTGATATTAAATTCTAAAAAATCTAAGGTTCGTCCAAGAGACTTCTATCATGATAGGTGTATCATTAATTCACCACTTGGGGGTCTCCTGGATGTATATAGTATGTTTATTAACTATATAATATAAAAATACTATGTGACATGGTAAATGTCAAACTAATTAACTAAGAGTTAAAACTAAAAGATAAGGTTAATATAGTAACCCAAACCTTTCTAAATTCTATTGGTTTAATGGTTTTCGACCTATACCCACTTTAAAATTTTAATAATCAACTTTAGAGCCATTATAAACCGAATATGAATTTATTATAAATTAATATTTCTAGTTTTTCCAAAGGTCCCCTCACCCCTCTTATAAATGGGCACTCCCCCTTCTCATTACTTCACACCTTCAAAGCGATTTGGTTTGGCCAACCTCTTCCCAAATACTCTCTCACCTTCCCTCAATACAACCTATATGCCTTAGTTTGATCAGAAAGCCAACCTAAGGAGCCATTTTGATCAAATCAAAAGGAAGAACCTGAAGAAGAGGTAATGTTTTCACCACCCTTTTTCAAATTCATTTCTTCTTCCACTTCTTCTTTCTTTGTTATTACCATTCTAAAATAATAACTATAGTATCTTATATATACTATGATGTTATTATAAATATGGTACAACCATATTCAGTATTCTATCCACCCTTTGAATAACATGTCACCATATGTGCGTACGTATGACTTACCGTCTCCATGTCGTGGTGTAATTGTTATTCAATATATTATTATTTGGATGGGTATAATAATTATGTGTAACTCATGTAAATAATAAATATAACATGATAATTATTCTGTATATATGATATAATATCCAATTATATATTATTTTAATATCAAAATAATGATATTGTCGCTCGTGCGTACGTACGGACTACCATCTCCACGAACGCGATGAGATTCATTCTCCATCGTATCCATTCAAGTATAATTATCATTTGATGATTTAAAAATAATTTTTAAGGACTTGATATCATTCTGGATATGAATAAGATAAAACCTATCCATGACAAACATGGCTTACGTAACAAAACATATAAAATAAAACGCGTAAGTTAACACCCGAAACGACGATAATACTAATGTATTATTAACAAAGCAATGTTAAAAGATAATATATGATATCATATTAATATATATGATTCTTTTATAATATAATAACAATTATTTCACCATTATACAGGAGGTTAACCTACCCTCAACCAAGGAAATGTACAAGGTAAGGGTTTGTTTCGCAATCTCTCCATTATCTGAGGTTGTTTATATGTAATAATCTAATAGGATTTCTTTATCATCCACATCCATGTTTCTTCAAAATGTATTTCCAAACATTTTCACCAATTACATGAATATGGGTTAAAGTCATTTATACCCTTGTTTGACTTTTTATAAGAGGTTTATAAAGGAATCTTTCCGTCATTTTCCAAACAACGTGCTTTTTAACCTTTTCGACAGGATTAAGGTAAGAATGTTTTTTTAACTTATACGGCGGGTGGGGCTATTTACCACCATTATAAAATTGTCAAAGCTTCCCTTACAAGGTTATACGAATATTTTTAAAGTAAATGTTTTATTTTATAATTATGTGAATTTTAAATGATTTCAAAATGAATATTTTAAGAATTTGTGAAAGGTACTCTTTATCATAATCATAATTTTAAATGTTTTAAAGATTTATCTTTCTAAATATTTTTAATTAATGTCCATGTTTTCAAGATTATTTTAAGGATTTATTTATATAGACATGAAGGTTTTTAAATGATATTTCTTTTCAAAAGTTTCAATGTGGTATGGGACACTTTGATTCAAAAATCTCTTTTAAATTACTTCCTTTATAAATGTGTTACATTTCAATGATTTCGAGAAAAGAGATATTTCTCTCAAATTATTTTGATTTCATCTATGTCAACATCCTTTGATGGATTTTATGCTTATTTGAAGTTGATTTATTATGATACAAAACTTTTGTATTGTATTGAAGGTTTTGTGATATGTTTTACTGTGGATGTGTTATTTTTATACCATTCATGGTTTATGGAGAATGTATTGACATTTTGTATGCTAGTTTTAATACGAATGTTTATGTTATGTTTAAAACTTTTCATATGGGAATGCATTGGACTTAGTAAGTGATGGGTGGAGCCCGATATAGCTCCTCGATGCATCGGTAGGTCTCATGAGACAAACTAGTGTCTTGGCACAAGGCCTTGGCAAAATCTTATTTGTAGTCTTGGCACGAGGCCTTGGATACGTGGTTATGATAGTCTAGAATTATGCATTCCATCATTGTGAAAGTGGTTATTGATATTTCATGTGATTATTCGATTAGTAGAATATCCATGTGAATAAGTAAATGGAATTATTTAATTTTATTTTTTCCATGCTATGTTGAAGTTCAAGTATAAAAGGCTTTTGTTTTAAGTTATACATTGCCTTAAATGTTTATTCTTATTTATGAAAGTTTCCGCTATATTGTTATCCTTACTGGGCATTTGAGATCACCCCTTTTCTATGTTTTATTTTTCCCAGGGTATGAAGAAGTAAATTATGAATGACCTGCAGGGATATTATGAGGGGATAATAGTGTGGACTATGGAGACAATATGTTGTTATAGTTTTCGTTTTTATGTTGTAATGTAAGACTTATGAATATATCTAGTGTTTCCAAGGCTACTAAACCAATCGGTCTTTCGAGATTTGATCTTTCTTGTGATCATGCCAATGTTACGAAGTAATGCACCGACTCTGGGTAACTAGGGTCGGGGCGTTACAGTTGGTATCCGAGGAAGTTTAGTACAAACCTTGGAAGCTATATTTAGATAAACTCTGATTAGAGCACGTAGACCTAAGATGAACATTGAGGATTAGTATCGAAGTACTTCCTAGAATTTTGGTATTGTAGAGATTTTGTGAGTTTTTCTTGCAATACATCCCTGTCTGGATACAAGCATGTAGAGGCGGCTCTGGCACAGTTGTACCTAGGGGTAAAACCCGAAGACACTGCTTTGAGCTAGACTCGAACGGGAACTGGTGCATGACAACGGGCCTTTCTGCACTCTTGGTTACGACACTCCCGGGGGATAGGCTTAGGATAATTCTCATTTTCTTTACAAACCATTATAAAGGGTTTATGAGTATATACTTCCTCAAAGGAGACATTTTTAAGATTATGGATTATATCCATAAACTATTTAAATTATGTTATGTGTTTTAAAAGTTTGGGATTAGGTATTGTTATTCATAAACTAATATAGTGTATGCCATTGTTTAGAAATGGTGCCCAGTAGAAGGAATGAGAACTCCAGCAATGCACATGATCCAAAGAGAAAGGAGGATCATATATTTCATGGTCTTCAGCCAGAATTTATAAGAGAAATAGTCTCCCATGTATTGTCATCATATGAAGAAATAATATCATGTGTTGATAAGATAAGTAAAGAGTTTACTGAGTCATATGGATTTGAAGGGAAGCTATAGAAGAAAAGGATGGAAGAGGGAAAGATGGATCTAGGGAAGAGGGAAAAGAATAATTTTCCCATATGTTATAATTGTGGGAAGAAACACCCTGGAACTTGCCTGAAAGGAATGGCAGTTTGTTATAAGTGTGGAGGAAAAGGGAACAAAGTACATGACTGCAAGGGTAAGAAAATGGTTTCAAATGTACAGTGCTTCATTTTCAAGGAGTTTGGACACTACGCAAACCTATTTCCCAGTCATCAGACTATGCCACAAATGATGCTATTGGATAATAATCAAGTTATGATACTACCATAGATGAAGATGAATGATTAGAGTTCTTATTTTGATTATGTCATTTGAGTGTTGTATCAACAATGTACTTGTTATAATAATTATGGAGTATATAAGGATTGTAATTCAGTACTATTTCATTAATGACTTGAGATTGTGTGGAACAATGTAAAGTGACTCAATAGCAGGATAAATTTTTGGAAAATATATGGTTGAGAGAATGATAAACCATAATATAGTTCTGATACCGAGGTAGTCATTTTAGAATAATACATGATTTATTTGGATAAATTATATTGGATATACTTGACTACCTTGAAACTGATTAATGATTTGTATATTCCATCATTGTTGGGGTCTAAAACATTTTTTTGGATTGAAGGAGTATATCCATAAGGGATCATGAATGTAATGAATAAGGTTTTATGGTAATTCAAGATGTTGCAGTGTTTTAAAAGAAAACATGATGAAGGTGTTCGCATGTTATTACGCAGCAAAAAGGATCTTCATTTTTGGACTAAATCATTTTGGATAGTTCTAGTTTGGATTATTTTTGGATTTCCATAAAAGGACAACCCGGAGGTTAGGCGGCAAGCCGTTGCGACCGGCAAGGCCGCGATATTTGAACCTGCAACCGATGGGCGACAAGGGTGTATCACCTACCACTGGCCCACGAGATGTCCTGGATTAAATAATGTAGTTTTTTTAAAAAAAATCTTGTAGATGAATTATAAATTCGTATTTTTGGAACCCTATACGAATAGTATAAATATAATTTTTTTTACATTCTATTATCTTTTAGAGTGAAAGATGAGTCTGTGGTAGAAATTAGTTAAAGGATGGAACTATACTTGTCAAGAATATATTTTTATTCTTCTCTTGTTCTATGAGAAAATTAATTCTTATACTTTATTTAAGGAATCCTAAAAACAAAAATGTGTTATCCTAATACCCTATGTTTTGTTGAACCGATGGTATTTCAAATTATCATAGATTGATGAATTTAAGGACCTAAATTTTAAACTTGTTTGTGATTGATGACCTCAATCAATACCTATAAATATTTATGTTTTTCCTCCAATTATATGTCTCTAATTTCCACCAATGTTCTCCTAATCAAGATCATAATTTGGTGGTGACCCTTTCATTTCTCTTTTCCTCATATTAAGACTAAATTTTAGTAACCTAATTTCCGATGTGGGTTTTCCCACAAAGATATTTTTTATTTTCAACCATTTATTTTCAAAGAACAATTTCAAATTGCGAGGATGCAATTTATTGAAGGAGGGGATAATGTAACACCCCAAGATTTCATAGTGTGTTATTTCTTAAAAATAATTCAATAACTTGCACTACACGTAACACCGAGTTAAAGCACACCATGACTTACCAAACTAGCCGTTATGAATAGTAATACCTACTTTTTGAAATTTTATAAATTATATCTCTCAAAATGGACTTCATTTTTGGATTCTGAATATCAATATTATCCTAGGGTGAAATTTTGGTACTTTTCGGATAACTTTAATATTTTGATGCATAGTGAAAATTACTAAATTTTAATTAAAAACAAATTTTTTAATCAAAATAATTAATAGTGATAAATTATGAATTTTTTTGGTTTTAAAGTATAATTTAGAATATATTTTTACCATTTTATCCAATGGTGTTCATTATAATTAATTTCACTTTGAAATTGGACCTAAACAATTGTCAATCATTTGATATATATTGTTTCTTAAAAACACACTATTTGTTGTGACAGCGGGAATTAATTATAAAATTAATTAATGCAGCTTATATGTTTGTAATTTTTTAAAATAGAAATCATTTTTGAATTCAGAATATCAATTATATCTTAGGGTGAAATTTTGGCATTGTTCTGAAAAACATCAATTTTTGATGAATAGTGAAACTACTAAGTGGTAGTTAAAAAACTGTATTTTTCATAAAACATAATTTCACCGCTTCTGTTAATGGAATTTAGAAAATACGAGAGACACGGTAAATATCAAGAAGTAAAATGTGGTTCAATGATATGAAAATAATTTTTGGTGAATAGTAACTTTTTACTTGTATTTACCACGGTTAAAAGTAAATAGGGTAATTAAGGGTAAAAATGATATTAATATTACCCTAACACATGTCCTAATTCTATTGGACAAGTGTATCTCGACCAAAAAAAACCTTAGGAATAAAATATTATCATTTAGGTCCACTTGGATTAGATTAGGACATTTATTATTATTTAATTCAAAGAAGAGTTAAAAGAGTTAAAATCAAAGTTTATTTACTAAATTTTTTTAATATAGGGTTATAAATAATATACATTCGATTGTAAATATTAATTATAAAGATAATAAGATTTCATACATAATGGTATTTTATTTATAATTTTTAGACATTATATATTTTAATTTATTTATGACACAATGATGATGCAGTAATTACAAAAATATTGAAAAATTAAAATAATTGATATTATAAATACCCAAATAAATATAATTTGATACTTTTAATGAATTAAAATAATTTTATAGGATAATATGACATATTATGATTGATTTAATTGACTTTTTTAGAAGTAATCATTCTGTTATTAGTTTCACAAAAATAAACTATTGAATAGTGTCAAAATTGACATAAAAGAGTTTTTAAAACAAATATTATATTATTAATTGATATTAAATTCTTAAAAATCTAAGGTTAGGCCAAGAGACTTATATCATGAGAGGTGTATCAGAAATGGACCACTTGGGGGTCTCTTGGATGTATATAGTATGTTTATTAACTATATAATATAAAAATTCAAAGTGACATGGTAAATGTCCAACTAATTAACTAAGAGTTAAAACTAAAAGAGAAGGTTAATATAGTAACCCAAACCTGTCTAAATTCTATTGGTTGAATGTTTTTTGACCTATCCCCACCTTATACTACGAATAATAAACATTCTATCCATTAGAAACCGAATATGAATTTATTATAAAATAATATTTCTAGCTTTTCCAAAGGTGCCCCTCACCCCTCTTATAAAAGGGCACTCCACCTTCTCATTACTTCACACCTTCAAAGCCTTTTGATTCGGCCAAACTTTGCCCAAATACTCTCTCAACTTCCCTCACTACAACCTAGAGGCCTTAGTTTGATCAGAAAGACAACCTAAGGAGCCCTTTTGATCAAATCAAAAGGAAGAACCCAAAGAAGAGGTAATGTTTTCACCACCCTTTTTCAAATTCATTTCTTCTTCCACTTCTTCTTTCTTTGTTATTACCATTATAAAATAATAACTCCAGTATATTATATATACTGTGATGTTATTATAAATATGGTACAACCATATTCAGTATTCTATCCACCCTTTGAATAACATGTCACCATACGTGCGTACGTACGGCTTACCGTCTCCACATCGTGGTGTAATTGTTATTCAATATATTATTATTTGGATGGGTATAATAATGATGTGTAACTCATGTAAATAATAAATATAACATGATAATTATTCTATATATATGATATAATATCCAATTATATATTATTTTAATATCAAAATAATGATATTATCGCTCGTGCGTACGTACGGACTACCCTCTCCACGAACACGATGAGATTCATTCTCCATCGTATCTATTCAAGTATAATTATCATTTGATGACTTAAAATAATTTTTAAGGACTTGATATCATTCTGGATATGAAAAAGATACAACCTATCCCTGACAAACATGGCTTTCATAACAAAACATATAAAAGAAAACGAGTAAGTTAACACCCGAAACGACGATAATACTAAGATATTATTAACAAAGTAATGTTAAAAGATCATATATGATATCATATTAATATATATGATTCT
Source organism: Viscum album (assembly GCA_963277665.1). Classification (NCBI taxonomy): domain Eukaryota; kingdom Viridiplantae; phylum Streptophyta; class Magnoliopsida; order Santalales; family Viscaceae; genus Viscum; species Viscum album. Next base: position 778,423,265 of record OY728161.1, read on the forward strand.
ATTATAATTTAATAACAATTATTTTACCATTATATAGGAGGTTAACCTACCCTCAACCAAGGAAAAGTATAAGGTAAGGGTTTATTTCGAAATCTCTCCATTATCCGAGGTTGTTTATATGTAATAATCTACTGAGATTTCTTTATCATCCACATCCATGTTTCTTCAAAACGTATTTCAAAACATTTTCACCAATTACAAGAATATGGGTTAAAGTAATGTATACCAATGTTTGACTTTTTATAAGAGGTTTATAAAGGAATATTTCCGTCGTTTTGCAAACAATGTGCTTTTTAACCTTTTCGACAGGATTAAGGTAAGAATGTTTTTTAACTTATACGGCTGGTGTGGCTACTTACCACCATTATAAAATTGTCAAAGCTTCCCTTACAATATTAAATGAATATTTTCAAAGTAAATGTTTTATTTTATAATTATGTGAATTTTAAATGATTTCAAAATGAATATTTCAAGAATTTGTGAAAGGTACTCTTTATCTAGATCATAATTTTAAATGTTTTAAAGATTTATCTTTCTAAATCTTTTTAATTAATGTCCATGTTTTCAAAATGATTTTAAGGATTTATTTATATGGACATGAAGGTTTTTAAATGACATTTCTTTTCAAAAGTTTTAAAGTGGCATGAGACACTTTGATTCAAAAATCTCTTTTAAATTACTTCCTTTATAAATGTGTGACTTTTCAATGATTTTGAGAAAAGAGACATTTCTCTCAAATTGTTTTGATTTCATCTATGTCAAAATACTTTGATGGATTTTAAGCTTATTTGAAGTTGATTTATTATGATTCAAAACTATTGCCTTGTATTGAAGGTTTTGTGATATGTTTTACTGTGGATGTGTTATTTTTATACCATTCATGCTTTATGGGGAAAGTATTGAAATTTTGCATGCTAGTTTTAATATGAATGTTTATGTTATGTTTAAACCCTTTCATATGGGAATGCATTGGACTTAGTAAGTGACGGGAGGATCCTGCTATAGCTCCTCGATGCATCGGTAGGTCTCATCAGACAAACTAGTGTCTTGGCACAAGGCCTTGGAAAAATCTTATTTGTAGTCTTGGCACGAGGCCTTGGATATGTGGTTATGATAGGCTGGCATTATGCATTCCAACATTATGAAAGTGGTTATTGACATTTCATGTGATTATTTGATTAGTAGAATATCCATGTGAATAAGTAAATGGCATTATTTCATTTTATTTTTTCCATACTATGTTGAAGTTCAAGTTTAAAAGGCTTTTGTTTCAAGTTATACATTGCCTTAAATGTTTATTCTTATTTATGAAAGTTTACACTATATTGTTATCCTTACTGGGCATTTGAGCTCACCCCTTTTCTATGTTTTATTTTTCCCAGGGTATGAAGAAGTAAATTATGAATGACATGCATGGATATTATGAGGGGATAATAGTGTGGACTATAGAGACAATATGTTGTTGTAGTTTTCGTTTTTTTGTAATGTAAGACTTATGAATATATCTAGTGTTTCCAAGGATACTAAACCAATCAGTCTTTCGAGATCTGATCTTTCTTGTGATCATGCCAATGTTATGAAGTAATGGACCGACTCTGGGTAACTGGGGTCGGGGTGTTACAAATAAAGACGAAAACCTTAATACCTTTTTATGGGTGGCCATGTATATCTCCTTTGTGCTGGGAAGAGTTGGGAGGGTGGTCATTGGTTGGGCCAAGAATTATTCAAATGATTACTAAGATGGTGTAGTTGATCTAAATGCATTTTATCATGGAATAGAGTTTTTAGAAATATTATATGAACTGTCAATGTCAGTCGTGGGAGTTTGAGGTTGGTGATCAAGTCTTTTTCAAAGTTTTAACTTTCTTGGAAAATCGTTGGTTGGGCATGTAGGGTAAGTTGGCACTAAGGTTTGTGGTCCCATTTGAGAATGTTGTATGACTAGGGTGGGTGGACTATCTACGGGACTTTCCATATATTTTGAAAACTATCCATGACATATTCATGTTTCCTAGATAAGGAGGTATATACAAGACCATTCCCAAGTGATTAGATGGGAGGATGTTGATCTTGATCCTGATACCACTTTGGTTGAGCAATCAGTTCAGATTAAGGATTTCTAGGATAAGGTACCATATGATAAAATGATCCCCCTTTTATGGTACTATGGTAGTGTGGACAGGATAACTACAAGACGTGGGAGTGAAAATCATTGATGAGGTAGTATCTTCTTTCTCTTTTTAAAGAACTGGGATCTTCATGGCATTTTGGGGGGAAACGAATTTATGGTGGGGTGATTTTTTACCCAATTACCTCTCTTTTAGATATGTTTTATCCTTTTCTTTTCATTTCCCATTTTGATTGTATAATTGACAATATATAAATTGGGAGAATACCAATAATGGTGAAGTCAGAGATTTGTTGGTGTTTTTTAGCATAAACCTATAGTTTATTCTATTCTTTGGGTGATTAGACATTCTGTAATGGGAGTATATGCTGTGTAATGGATGCTGGGTAGAATATGTGAATTAGATACACAACACAGGAGGTTTATACTCTGTGTAAAGGGTTCACATCATGTAATGTAAAATATCAAGTTTTTAATAAAAAAGGTGATGGGTTTTTTGGAATATATGAGCTTCATGAATACACGACATGTAAAGTGATTATAGAGCCTATAATAGTTATGAATTGGTATTTTAGGGTGATTCATAAGTGGTTTCTTATTTAATTCATTGAATCCTTCTTCACTCTTGACCTAGAGGATCTACCTCGGTGATTTTGGGTGACTCTTTTCCTTATGGATTGCTTCGTTCTGTGATTTATAACCATTATGGTTGGGTTACTTCTCTACAAGTATTTAATCATTTTGGTTCTTCTTTGGTTTTGTTTATAACTAGGGTTTTTGTAACTTCCCAGACCCAAATTCCACTCAACAGTGTCCCAAGCTCGATTGGATACATGGCCTCAAGCACATCTCTCCAAACACCAGAGGCGTTATACTAGCAGTGAGGGCCTAGGGTGTGTCTATGGGGAGACAATTACCTCATTAATATAGTGTAACATAATGGAAAAACAATAATAGTAAATAGAGTAAATAGGAAAAAATTCATACAGAAGATAGATAAACAATAGTGGAATACATAAAAAAATCCATATGTAATATCATATACAAAAGATGTTGATACATGCCTCTACAAAGCATCCAAAATTGGTATACATGGAATCTATACAATACATATATCAAAATTCCAAAAAGACCAAAAGAATTATCTCTAAAAAGATTCATCAGACGTAGGTCGATCCCCTTCTCTCCTGCTCATAAGCAAGGAACCATTTCAAGCATCAAACTGTGGGCACTTGTCTATGTCCCTACTTGAATCCATATAGTTTATCCGGGTACCCAATGATGACTAGAACATGGTGTGAGATACAACCCCAGTAGGCTATCACACAAAGATCTACAAAAATTCATGGATGTGAAACATAACAAGATAAAGAAAAGTTCATAGTAAAATAGTCATGACACAAATACAATTAAGATCCCAAGGAAAAAATTAAACAACCAATGATACTATACATCCATGCTTGGCTCGCTGTGAAACAAGTGTCAAGAACCTATAAAAAGGAAGATATAGGGAATAAAAAAGTAACTAACATGGCCGTTTTGTACATCCATACATAACAATTCATCCACGGTCATTCCATACAACCAGTGTATCAAACAATAATGATCATACCATATATCCAGAAGTGTCACATTTACCAAGGCCACGTTGTACGACTATTGATATCACATTTACCATGGTCGTTCCATATAATAAATAATGTCAAACCCTTGGGGTAAGATCTAACATATAGTGGAACAATGAATTCTCATAGAGTCCAAATATCATCTCAATGGAAACATGGTTAGGATTGAGTTGGGTTCCAAGGACCATGTCTTTCAACCATGTGCACCACACGCCCAAGAAAACCTAGATCCAAGGGGTCCACAGAATCAGAATATGACAATTATACAGGTCCAATACATTCTCTACTGTCCCAATAACCCATGGAAATGCACATCCATGGCATTATATGTAATAATTGATCAATTTACATCAAGTTCCATGATTATATTCACTCATAACAAAATTTACATTTACATTTATCCTATGATTATACCAAGTCATATACAAATTCATAATCAATTACATTGCATGAGTTTACCCACTCATTTACACAATTTATAATAAATAAATTCAAGAAATTAAATCAATATCAACATGTTATCACGTGGAAAAAGATGGAAAACATCTTATAAATTTTTAATCCAATCCAATTCATTCATTATTAGGCTTCCTCTATCTAGGAAAGAACAATCACACACCCCATGGGTGTATAATAAAGGAAACGTCAATGGATCACCCATGGGTGACCTTGGTTGGGGAAACAACATCCAACATGTCTCAAGGTAACTAAAGGGAATCCCTATCATGATCCATTTCATTTAATTCAATTAAAAAAAATCAATTTCAAGGCCACTCCAGAAATTTGTGTGGGTCGCACAATTACAAGTAGCTTAATAAAGCACTAACAAAAATGGGAAAAGTATAGACCAATTATCATAGGTCTGTAGTAGCATGATCATACAGTATCAACTTTTTTATTTGACTTAGATCAGAATAAAAACAACGAATGGATGAAGAACCTAAAAATATTAAATATTACCTTTCATTTAAATAACTTCTTCGAGCGAATGTTAATTGACGAACGACACAAAATGAATTGATTACTCATCAATGTGAATCTAATGAGACAAAAAATTCTCAATTCTGATTTCTGAAGAAGGAATACGATCAAAATCCACCCAAAAGGATCAAAGGATATCTCAATCACCATGAACTCCAATAGAGGAGAATTATAGAAAAAATAGGTTGAAATAATAGATTAATTAGGGTAAATTTCATAAATTCAGCCAAAATTATTGGCTGTATGATTTGGACACACGGTTGGGAAAACCCTGTGCCAACCGTATGCTAAATACTATAAAGAGGGGAATCTCACATGGTTATCCCACACAGTTTAACAAACCATGCACCAACCGTGGCTCAGATCACTTTCAAAAACTATACATGTACCCGCACAGTCGTGCACCTCCTTCTGTATGGTATGAAAAATCATACGGGCTTCTCCAGGTTCCTATCCAGGTCTCACACGGTTTGTCAGACCATGTGTCTTGTCCCGCATGGTTTCTACTAACCATTTGGACTACCTTTTCCTCCCAAAAATCTGGGTTTCAGAATCCGAACAAAACTCATACACCCCCGATACACCCATAACCTCAGAGGGTATTCACATTAGTTTTATTTAATCATTTAAACTAAAAAAGGGATTTGTAGCCTATAAAAAAACCTAAGATCTTACAATATTACCCAATTAAATAAATTCATCCCCTCATTACCTTCTCAAGGGTGGTCAAGAACTATCAATGTATAACTCCAGCCACTAATCAAATACGTTGGCCTCCTACTCCAATGTCTCGTCCTATAAATGATAGTGTTTCCATAGCAACCCAACAAGAGGAAATTACTAGCCCCAGAGAACCTTCATGCTCTTGTCAACGATACAAATTAGATACTCCCTAAAGGATGCATCTTCCTATAACTCAACCTTCTTGGGAAGAAAATCATGAGATGGGTACCAATGACAGCGATGTAGCTGAGATACCTAGAAGATGTTGTGCATGTCTCAATACATTTGAGGTAACTATAATCAATATGCTACCAGCCTAACTCTCTCCAGAATCTTGAATAGCTTGAAATATCTTAGGGAATGCTTACCATGTCTCTTAATCAATATGTGTCCCATCCTCAGTGATACACATAAGAAGACATGATCTTCGACCTCAAAATCTAGAGGTCATATGTGGATATCAACATAAGATTTCTGTCGAGATTGTGTAGTTTCCATCCACTTCTGAATCAACTGGACCTACTCAAAATTCCTATTCATGGGATGTGGTCCCTATAAAGCTACCTCATCTTCCATTATCCATCACATGGGTGATCTACATGACTTACTATACAAATCCTCAAAAGGAACCATCTGTATAGTAACCCGATAACTATTATTGTAGGAGATCTCAATCAGGGGAATATTCCAATCCCAGGATCCCTTGAAATCTATGTCATATGCTCGTAGAATGTCATCAAGCACCTATATCATATTATCTGATTATAAATGATTTTGAGAGTGGTATGCTATACACATAATCACCTGTGTACCTAAGGCCCTCTGAATACTCTTCTAGAAATGATATGTAAACTATGAATCCATTTCTGAAATGATAGAATGTGGGAGCCCATAAAGATGTACTATCTCACAGATATATAACCTCCCAATATCATCTTCACTAAAGGTCTCATTAATGTATAGGAAATGATCAACATTTATGAGACTTTCCATAAAAACCCACACAACATCGATACCTCTAGGTGACCTTAGAAAAACGGTCACAAAATCCATCATGAAACAATCCCTTTTCCACTTGGGAATAGGTAATTAATATATAATATTACATGGTCGCTGATGTTAGACCATTACCTACTAACAAGTGGAATATATCATAATAAAACTAGCTACCTATTGTTTTATACCAGACCACTAGTATTGACGGCACAAGTTAGGATACATCTTGGTGACACCGAGATGCATTTCTCAAATTGATGTAAGAAACTCCCACATCATCTCCTAGAGTATATCCACTGGAACCCAAGAGCTCCCATAGATACACAAGAACTCATCCTCACCTATGGTCCAACATGGAGGTGGGTCCTCACCTTATATAATCTTCTATAGAACTAGGCCCTCTGAATTTGATAGCAGCTTCATCCTCACTCTATCTAGTATGGTATAATTAATAGCTAAGGATGAGAGATATGTTCTCCCTTGACTGTCCTGAATCTCCTTGTGCATCTTAGAGAACAAATCAATAAGCTCCCACTTGCTACCAGCCCACTAAATTGGTTGTATCTGAGTCCTCATACTCAGTGTATTAACCACTGCATTTACCTTCCTATGTGTATAAGCAAGATCAATGTTTAATAACTATAGGTACTCAACCCACCTTTGCTTCCCCAAATTCATATCATGCTACATAAATTTATACTTGAGTCTTTTGTGGTCTGTGTACACCACAAAATTCTCTCTAAGTAAATACTGTCTCCAACATCACACTACTTGAAAAACTACATCAAACTCAAGATCCTACATAGGATAGTTCCTCTCACATGGCCTCGACTGTCGAGACCCATATTCCATTAATCTACTCATTTCATAACAACCACTCCTTTCTCGATACCCAATGCATTATAATAAACAATTTAACTCCGACCTGGATCGAGTAGTATAAGGAATAGTGCTGAATTAAATCTCCCATTCATATCTTGAAAGACCGTCTCTTAGTTATTTGACCATAAAAACTGCACAACTTTCTTAGTCAAGACAATCAATAGAACTTCTAAGAATGGGATGTCGTGTATGCAATACCAGCAATATCCTACTAACCCCAAGAAACTCCATATATCAAATATGATCTTGGGATTATCCCATCAAAAGCCCCAAAGGCCTTCAATTTTTTAATTATAATAAGACCCCCTTTTAAGGGAGGAAGGGGGATCCCAAACATACTTCATGACTTAGGACAAATCACAAACCTAAGGTCAAAGAGAGTAAAACCAGATTGACACCAAGAAACTTCCCCTCCCCAACATTTGATCATGATTCATCTATCCAACATTGCATTGTGATTCTGCAAGCAAGTGTCATATGTCAACGAATACGCCTAATCCGATGGCTGATGCAATACCCTCTGAAAAATCCAAATCTGAAAAACTGTACAAGGACGAACTGTCAGTTGTAGATCCTCCTCTGGGCCTATTACATGTGGTCGTGTACAGCTTCAACAATATTCATTTCTCGAATACAAGGAACCTCAAAACATCACCGATCATAGTAGAATATCAAGTTGAACCCACAAAACTAGAAGAACTATTCATCACAAATCAATCATACCAAAACATCAGTGGAAGATCAAATCTTTCCTACATTCTGGACGTCAGAACCATCACCAAACCATAACTACAATCCCATCACCACCAAGTCCCTCACATAGACCACAAAAACCACCCAAAACACACACAGATGGAAGGTCAAAGCGAAAAAAATCCTCAAACTGAAGATGAATGGATCAACCACTTTGTCAATGATTGTACACCGTGGAGAGATGGTCGGGTGGACCTCATCGTGACAAAATCACACTGTGACCCCGAACCCACCCCATGGAAAGAGATGGTAGAAAAAGACCAAGGTACCTAACCATAATGAGAGACAACTGGAATTGACCACTGAACCTCCTCTGGCCACTAAACAATGCTGCAAAGAGACCGTTGGGTGGACCTATTAGCGACGAACATGCACGAACTCACGATGCATCCATAGCACACCAAGAATCCTCAGCTCCACCACATAGATAGCTAGATGAATCAACACCATAAGAAGCAATCTGTGAACCCGCAATGCTGCTACAACACCCCATGAACCCAAGATGCCACCACAACAAATTACACCTTATCCCACGATGTTGCCGCTGGAAGAGGAAACACACACCGAAAACCCGCTGATAGGAAGCGTCGAGGAGGAATGCCACCTCTAACATGAGAAAGAGGGGAGATGACAGTGTTATGGGAAACCCTAATCAGAACATCACCCCTTATAGTCTCATGATGAATCCTTCCTTGGGATGCTCCTCAGAAACTAAAAATCTCACCTTCTCTGGGTTAACTGATACTTCTGTCTTTAAGATGATATGACCCCAAAATTGAATTAAATCCATCCAGAAGTAAAACTTTGAAACTTATCATATTAATTATTCTCTCTCAGTGCATCCAAAAGGATCATATAATGTTTAGAATGGTTATGTTAATTTTGAGAATACACTATCATATCATCCCTGAAAACCACTAAAAATAAATCTAGATAAGGATTTAATAATCAGTTCATCAGTACCATGAAAACTGCTGGGGCATTTGTCAGACCAAATGACATAACCATAAAACCATATAGACTATACTTACCTCAAAAAATATATATGAGGTATGTCCATATGTTGAACACACACCTGATGATATTGAGACCTCAAATCAATTTTCTGGGAAAACCTAATCTCCTTGAATCTGGTAAAAAATTCCATCTATCCATGGAAAGGTATATAGGTTTTAACTGTCAGCTGGTTCAATTTTGAATAATCCATGCATAGCCTAAGGGTACTATCTGCCTTTTTTGAAAAAATGACTTGTATACCCCATAGATAAGTACTGGGTCAGATAAACCCCTTTACCTCAAAATCCTATAACTGCATATTGAGCTCCATCAACTTCATCATAGCCATCCTGTAAGGGGGAATGGATACCAGTGCATCTCATATTACTAGATAAATGGATAAATAAAACTCTCTCTCAAGAGTTAAACCATAAAATTCATTTGGGAAAACATCCTTGAAATGATCAACCACTAGAGGAAATTCTTCCTGACACACTCCCTAATCATCCATATACAAACTAGCAATCTGGGCTATCATCCCACCTAGCTCATGGTGTTGTGGACTATCTCGACTTTCCTTTACATCCCATTCACACTTTTGAATATAAACTGTGGCCTCTAGTGTTGTGACTGTCACCCTCTGCTGATATTAATAAATGAAGGATTGATAATCCACTAGCTAGTCCATTTCGATTATGACATCAAACATTTTCATGTAAAGGAAAAAAAGATTCTATATGAAGTGAAACAGACCAATATCAAGTGGGAACTACCTGTAATAGTGTATACTTTTTGTTATAATCCCCAATGAATTATCTAGTCTCATAAATCCCTCATAAAACTAAATCACAAACCTAAGGCTCTCCACAATAGGCACAAATATAAAACTATGTGATGAATCTATGTCAAAAAGAGAAGATAAAGGAGTATAGTCTTCTAAGATCATACCTATCACTATAGATCGTCCAAAACCCTACTCCTTAGGTATAGGCTATACAAAATACATATGTCAAGAACCAGAACCCTACGAAACAACCTCACTAATCAGAGTAGTCCTACTATGATATCTCAATACATATTGTGTCTGGATACCTCAACCATGACCACCACCTCCTCATCCAGATTGACCAGTACTGCTCCAGCTCCCTTCCTAATTCAAAGCTATGAAAACTACTCCGGAACCTCATGTTAGAGATGACCCCCTACAAATCACTACTGGAGGGATGGTCCTACCGAAACGTTTCATATGGACCATCCCGCTATAATCTCAAAAATCAACTTGGTTGTGATCACATTGATTTCTTAGGTGTACCCATCTACCACACTGATGACATAAACCCAATCTAGCAGTGCTCATATCCTGACTGATATTAATCTCATAGGAAGCCTTAAAACATCACTTCCTACCACTAAACGTCGAACCACTAGGTCGAGAGACTACACTACTTTAATATGCACCCCCAACACCCCTCAGGTCTTACTATATAATAAGAGTTTGATTTAATATCTCTGTAATCATCTTCAACTTGAACACATTGAAAAAAGATCAAATAGTATGTCAGAGACCTTCATCGAAGTGTCTCTATCTTTAAATCTCATCAGCATGTTATATCAGCAAAAAAATTAAATCTTAGTAAAGTATGATGAATACTTCATAACAATCATTGTGCCCTACTCCTGAGGCATGAAATAACTATCCAACTCTATTATCAAAGTCTCATGAAAAAAATTAGTTTCAGAACCTATTTTGGAAATCATGTCAAACCAAATCTCACAACCTATTATCATGGTTCAAAACATCCTACTTGTGCTTAGCTTCTATACGTAGCATATATGTCACGAGATTCACTCTCCGCTTAGGAGGTTTCTCCAGATGCTCGAAGGTCACTAGAATAATCTCCATACATAGCTCAAAAGCCTGTAGAACTCCATCCCTTGAAAACATGGGAGGATTCTACTACCAGAACACATGAGTCAGCTCAACCATAGATAACAAAGGCTATAGGGCTCCCTGAAAATTCTTATGAGGCAATAAAACCCCTCATAGATAATTGACTCAACACCTATGTTCAACAACAGAACAAGTACTTTATCTATTTCTAAAGAAGGATCCACTAGTATCCCATGGACCACAACATCTAAAGCATGTTCATCACCACCCTACTAGTATAAAACTAGAGGTTGTCGTTGTGGAATTTCTCTATAGTGAAAAAACATATATTAGAAAAAAATGATATGAAATTTCACATCTCAAAAGCATAAGACAAGTAAAAACTTATTATAAATGGGTCATACAACATAGTATTCTTCTAAATATAGGACTTGTAAAAAGAGACAGTCATAAAAGTCACCAGAAACATTACCTCTTTCCAACTCAAAAATCGGGTCTAGGTCAAGTTCTCTATTTCTCATTTCAAAGTTCCATTTGAATTCTCATTCATTTAAAATATCATTTTAATGGACAAACAAAATGGTGTATCAATTTTCAATCCATAGGGGTCCATACTCTTCATGAACCAAATTATCACATCCATAAAATTCACACTTTAACACATTCTAGTTCATGCGACTCATGGTCCAGGACTCAATGTGACACAATTAGATATTTGGGGTATATGATGTAGCCTAATTAGGAAAAAATTATTTAGGTTATGACAGACAAACTAAGTACTAACCATGTTTCTCAATTACCTGCACAAAATATCTGTCACAATAGTAGGTATAACTATCACAACACGGATCACAACATCATGAAATCAAGCAATTCATCCAATATTTCATGACACAATTCATGGCATGTGAATCCTATAAAATGCCTAAAATGATGCATGAGATGGAATTCCCTCATCTCATTAGGTTGAATCAAAATAGAGCACACAATCATATCATTAATAACAGCACAATTCAAGTACATCACCCTACCGTGGAATCAAATCAACTGTAATAACCAAAATCTAGAAACTAGTAATTTCAATCAAGATAATTTGTCTTTTTCCTATATGTGGGTTTTCTACACCCAGGGACAAATAAATACCAAATTATAATACCTTTCTATCCATTTCTATTTTCATCAAATAATAAAGAAAACCGGAAAATAATCTACTCTAATGGCACTTTTTACAATACCAGATTAGGATGCCACTCAATAGTTCCCCAAGCCTAGTTATCTACATGGCCTCAAGTGAATCTCCCTAAATGATAGAGGTCATCGATTAGAAATTACGGAATAGGGTGTGTTTTTGGGGAAAGTAAACCCTCATCACCAGATTGAAACACAATAGAATTACAATAATATTCAATATCATAAGAAGTAAAACATTTAGAAAACATATATATAAACATGATATGAATTTATAAACAAATACAGATGTAATATCATATACAAAAGATGATGATACATGTCTCTACAAATAATCCAAAACAAATATTCAAGGAATATATACAATAATATTATCAAAATTCAAAAAACACTAAAAGTGCTATCTCCAAATAACACCATGAGCCTCAGCTCGGTCCCTTGCTCCCCTACTCCTAAGCACAACACAAATTCCAGCATCAAACTATGGATGCTTTCCCCAGTCCCTACCTGCATCCATATAGTTTTTTCAGGTACCCAACAGAATCCTCAATGGGGTGTGAGATACCATCCAAGTAGGCTACCACCCAATGGCCTCTAAGAAGTCCTATATGTGAAAAATATCACGAAATATTAAATTTCATAGTAAAACATGGATGGAGGTAATGCAAGTAAGTCCCCAAAGAAAAATTAAACAACAAGTGATACTATATTTCCGTACATGGATCCCTAAAAAACATGTGTAATTCTCCCATAACAATTAAACTATATGAAATAAAAAACTAACTATAAAGACCTCACTGTACATCCATATATAACATGTCAACAATAAACGTGTCATACAAACAATGTATTAAACAATTATAGATATTTCGTATATCGAAAAACATAACACTCACAATATCCATGGTGTAAAACTAATTTCAAATCAAATTTAACACGAATATTCCATATAATAATCAATGCTAGATTCCTCAGGGCCAGATCTAAGTTATAGTGGACCAAGACATCCTCATCAAGTCCCAAGAGCATCTTGATAGAAACTCTGTTTGGCTTGAGTTGGGGTCCAAGGATCATGTATTTTGACCATTTCCACTGTGAGGCCAAGAAAAACTAGATCCAAGGGTTAGTAAGGCTCAAGGAATCCCATGGAATCATAATCCAATGAAAATATAGGTCCAAGTAATTATCTATCATTACATTGACCGATGGTGTAGCACACCCATGGAATACTATGTAATCATTCATCAAATTTCATTAAAGTTCAATGATTATACCCACTCATAACAAAATTCACATTGAAATTTTTTCAATGAGTATACGCAATGATACATCAATTCACAATCAATTACATTACATGAGTTCACCAACTCATTTACACAATTGATAATAAATCCATTCAAGAAATTAAATCAATATCCACATGTTATCACATGAAAAAAGAGGCAAAACATCTTCTAAACATTCAATTCAATTCAATTCATTTATTATAAGGATTAATCTAACTAGGAAATCACAATCACACACCCCATGGGTGGTATAACAAAGGTAATGTCAAAGTCTCCCCCCATGGTTGACCATGGTTGGGGAAACAACCTCCAATGTTTCTCAAGGGTAACTAAATGTATTCCCTATCATGTTCCATTTAATTTAATTGAATTAAAAAAAAATTCAATTTTGGGGTCGTGTTGGAATGTCTGGAGGGGCAGAATAACAAAAACTAGCTTAATGAACCACCAAATTAAGCAGGAAAAGTATAGACCACCCACCATCGGTCCTTAGTAGAGTTCCCATCCAGTATCAAATTTTGATTTGACTCAAATCATAAGAAAAATGAAAATGATGAATGAAACAAAAGGAATTTAGTACTCACATATGTGAATCCAACAGGTCCAATGACACTCAATTATGAGTTCAGATTGAGGAAAGAGATCAAAATCTACATAATAGGCTCAATGGAGATCTCAATCCCCATGTATGACAATAGAGAATAAGTATAGAAACAAGTAGGATGAAATAATAGAATAATTAGGAATAATTTCATAAATTCACTCAAAAAATTTGTCCTCACAATTTGGCCACATGGTTAGATAAATCTTGCACTAATCATGCGTCTTATACAATAAGATGGGGAACCATGGATGGTTATCCCACATGGTTTAATAAATGGTACACAAACATTGTCTCATCCCACTATAAAAAAAATTTAGAGGTACTCTCACGGGGGTTAAGCTCCTTCCACACGTCCCGCACATTTATTCAGACAATGTGGCCTATCCCGCATGATTTCTACTAATCAGATGACATGAATTTTCCTCCCAAAATGTGGGTTCTAGGCTCTGAACAAGCACCAAACACCACCAATACCCCCATAACCTCAAAGCGTATTCACATTATTCCATATTTAAGCATTTAAACTCAAAAAAATCTATAAATCGTATAAAAACTGACGATCTTATTGCTTTGTCTATGAATCTATTTGGATTTTGATCATATAGTTTTATATATTGATACATTTTAGTTTCTTGGCATTCCTTGTCATTTAAAATTCATTCACTTTATTTTTAGTCACCATTGTAAAAGGTATCTAAGTTTCTACCATTTGAGGTAGGTGTTTCTATACAATGGGTTAATTTGATGAATTGAATGTTGATCTTGATAAATTCTTTTTGTTTGTCGATTGATTATTTGTAATATATGGTTTCAACATATTTCATGGGAATTTTTTTTTCTTCAAAATGGTGTTTTTTTAGTGAAAATAAATTTTCTTGAAATGGAAATGAGTTTTCAAACTCTAAATAGTATTGGATTAGCTTGGATTTTTTTTTAAAATTGTGAGCATGGTTATGAAAATTTATTTGGACAGTAGCACATTGGGAAACTTCAGTGCATCAAGAAGGAGACACAAGTAGCCTTAGTGTGTGTTTCACTATTAGGATCAAACCTTTTGTGATATTGACCGACAAGACTCAATATCTATTGGATCCAGCTTTTTCTTGTTTAGGATTTTGAGTGTTTGTTATGAACTGTCCCATAGTCTAGAGCCTAATATGTGAGGTTATTTTTCATTTATATTTATTTATCACATGATTTTTTATCATGGATTGTTTCTCATAGGATTTTATATAAGGTTATATCACATAGCTTCGCATGATATGTTTTTTCATGGATATGTCTTTACATATTTACGTGACGTGCTGGTTTGATTGACTTGTCTATTTGAACCATGTTGGTTCATTACACATCCCTTGGATGGAATAGGACTACCTCAACGACACAAGGCACTATGATGGAAAATGAGGATTCATAGGATCATTAGAGGTGGGGAGACATGTGCTCATGGTGGAGCATTGGTGAATACTGAGCACATAATGTAGGTGCAAAGTTTGGATGAGTAGGTCCTAATGAATGAGTGATTTAATGTAGATACCATTAAAAATGTATTATTATTTTTCATATGGAATATTTTATAAATATATTTAAGTGGTTGTGGTTTGGTATTTTTGATATTTTTATGAGAAATGACTTTACCTAAGTATATTTCTGATGGTCCTTAAAGAAAATTAACGCATCCCTTGGCCAGATGAGGACTACCTCGACCATAGAATAGATTTATATGGGTCTACCACATGGGAGGAAATCAACTTGGACATCCCTCTGTAGAAAATGAGGATGTATAGTGGATATGTGTGGGGAATAGTGCATCTTGGATGAACAAAAGGGCACATCATCATAAATGGCATGTATGGGTGGGGAGAATCAGGGATGGTGGGTTAGCCTACTTGATACACATTGTGTGTATTTTGATCGGGTACCAACCCTAGTGCTGACTCGAAGATATAATGAATTGAAGTGGATTTTAAAGAATCTATAAATCGAGTGTTAGTTCAATGTAGGACCAAATTGCATGTTACTATTCATACATATAAAATAGATACAGTCATATCATTGTCATCCAATCTAAAAAATAGATGAGCATAAAGTTTCCACATATTCATCTTCAACCTTTCTCATCCTCTTGATGTTTAGGCTCCCTAACAACACTGGTTAGATACCACAAACTCACCCAAAATCCCTCCATCTCCGGTGTGGCACATGAAAATACCCTTTTTACCCCCCACATAGTTTTTAGTTGGGAGCTTACCCTGAGTGATAAAGTCACACTATACTTCTGTATATGACCAGGATAAAATCGAAGCATCTTCCCTTGGGGGAAATTTCTAGGATATTTATGGATGATGACACGATAAGGGTGTAAACCTAGGTTCATGTTGGTACAATGCTAGAAGTAGGTATAGAGCCTTTAGGATAGGATAAAGGGGACTTTGGGTCATCAAACGGAGGGCCTTCAAGATTTAAAATTTTAATGGGTAACCTATGAAGTGACTCAACCCTTAGAGGGGGGTTTTATCTATCCCTTATATCCTAGGGGTGTGTGTGTTGTTTTGTTTCTTGTAACCCCTAAGACCTATAATAAATTATATGTATGTAGAAAATATGTGAACTTTTCTGTGTTTGTGTATTTATATATATATGTATGTTTTTATATTTTCCTATTAAAATATATTTTTGTTGTATATATGTGTATTTATATATGTGTGTGTATTTATGTGAATATATGTATATGTGTGTGAGTGTATACAAGTATTTATATGTGTGAGTGTGAATATTTATATCTCTATATTTATGTGCACGTATTTATATTTTTGGTTATTTATATATATTTTTATTTGTGTATATGTGTATATATGGAAGTGTATAATAAAAAAGTATCAATAAACAGGGAAAATTATACAACCTATTGAAATGAAAATTCATAATTGTACAGAATGATAAAAAACAGAACATAAAAAAATATCCTTGAATCCTATGATGCCATTTTTTAATCCCTATTATAATGTATACATCATAAGAATTAGGAAAAAACCCTAAACCATTTTTAGTCCTACACATTATCTATATAATAGCAGGTAATCGAATAGTTCTATATTCTTCGCCCATGTGTTTGAAAATGAAATTAATTTAACAAATTGATAATGATGTAATTATTATTATAATGTAATTTATTCAAGAAACTCATCCCACATCATGAAACCAAGAGTAACTTTGAAGTAGTGTATCAACATGAATAACATATGATAAAGTGAAACAATATTATCAGGGTTGAACTCACCTGTATCCAGTCAAAAAAATTCTCACAAGTTTTCCACCATATAAATCCATGCAGGAAGAATAACTACTATAATCCATGTAATTGGGGTCTGAGATTGGGGATAATTCAAGAAAATTTTACATAAAAATATAAATATGAATCAAAGTAAATTCATGATATAATATGAATGAAATTTCATGTAGGAACATATGTTAAATCAAATGCATGTGGGAAGCATAAATATAATATGAGGCATTTCTTTATATGATATATTTTCTATAATATACTACAACTATAATTTCTGTATCATTCATAATGATCATATAATCACAACATATGTTATAGAAATTTTTACTGGAAAGTAACATACTTAAAATTTTAGGAAAATAACTAAAAAACATTAATCAATGGAATTTGAGGATAAATTGCGAAAAATATAGGTTATGTGACACAATAAGAAGATAATGGAATGGTTGAATAGCTACCTATTGGTGGTTAATAGAGGTTATAATGTAATAAAATTAAAATAAATGGAACAAATCATTAATTAATTGATGGAAAGATCGAACCTATGAAGGGAACAACAAACCTATGAAGTAAAAAAGGTAATGTGGAATGAGGGAATATTTAAAGGAAATGAAAAATGATAAGTAAAAAAAGTAAAGTAGAATGATTTAAATCAATCCATAAGGCCCAATGAAGAGGGAAATCAAACCTTTGATCTGTGTTTGATTACCCCAATATAAAATCAAATCACATTATATTTTTTATCTATCATTAATAGTTAATCAAAACAATATAACCATTTAAAATTTGTTAAATTAAAAAATATAATGAATTTATTTCAACCAACAAATTATAAAGCAAACATAACGGTATGGGTAATTACCCACTAACGGTTAAGAGAAATCCATGGTACTTATGAAAATAAATGTGTTTGGAAGAAGGTGTTGTAACATACTAATATGAAATAAAAGTGAAGTTGATTATTTTTAGAGACATCAAATTGGGGTTGATAACTAATGTTGAAATAAGAATATGTTTTCAATGAGTATAACATATATAAAATTATGTAAAAAAATATCCAAGGTGTATGTTTAACATAACATATACTAGTATTTATAAAAATACATGTATATGAATTTTAACTTGAGAATAATTAAAGATAAATAAAAATAAGATAATAAAATGGAATTAAAATAATCAGGAGACAAAATTTATCTTAAATAAAAAATAATTGGACTGAATAGAGAACAATAAATATAAATTTACACCGGGGAGTGAGGCTTATTATCATTGATTGAGTGTTATGTTGGGACCTTGATTCATAAAAAATAGAAGGACATCTATGAATAATATTGAGATAAAATTTTAAAAAATAACATGGAGTTATACTAATGAAAAATAGGGTGTTTTTAGGGATCATATTTCATGGAACACTAAAAAACACCGAATCAATGAAAAAAGGAAATAAAACTTTGTATAAAATTTCAAATGAACATGAGGTTTGTGATAAGGTTGGTTATTCAAGTGTTCAATTTTTTTTGAAGAAGTAACTAAAACCCACCAGTGGTAGACCGAATGCTTACTTAATGTAAATCATTATAGGAGAATAGAAAGAACCATAGGGTTTTTAAAAACCATATATATGGGAATCCTAAAAATATGTAGATAAGAAAATAAAAATACAAAAAAAATTTCAACTAATTAATGAATATCAATATACCAAAATATAGCACAATTTTGAAAAAAATTATGAAAAATGATAACTTATTTTAGAAACCTAAAAAACAATGCAAATGAAAAAAACAACACGTATTAATATACACAAAGAGATCAGACTTCATAAATTATGAAAATTAATATTGTAGATTTTGAAAAAAATTTATGTAAATAATAACAGATTATAGGAAATATAAAATATTAATATAGAGCTTATATAATATAATTAACAAATAAATTGAAACAAATATAATGAATATTAAAATATTATGAATCAAATATTATAATACAAAAGATTCAAAAAGGATCTTGATTATAGAATTTAAAAAATAATGCAGAGATTATATTATATAATTTAAATATTATAGAATATGATGACCCAATAGAGTGGTCTTCTGAGGAAATATTCAGAGGAAGAAGAAACTAAGTTTAGGGTTTTATAATCAAGAGTGTTGGTGTCTTCAAAGAAGGTAGAGAAGTATACCAACGTTCAAACAAGTTAATATTAAACAAATATTGTGGGAGGAGATGGAAAGAAACATATGGGCTTACAAAATAAGGGGCATTGAAAACATGGAAAACCAAAGATAGGAAAAATAAAATCTTAAAATTGTGAAACTCTTTGCCAAAAGTGGAGGCTAGGGGTGACATAGTGGAGGTTGGAAGGAGGAAGTGGAGGAGGTAGGGAGGTAGATGTAGGAATGGTTGGGTGAGGAGGAAGATATGAGGTTCTAGTTGTCCAAGGTTAGGATGGATTCATTGGGAGTGTGAGGTCATGGAAGAGAGGAGGGGAGGTGGAGAGGAGAAATCGGTTTGGGAGGGAGAATTGAGAGACTGAGGGAACATATCAGGTATATCATGTATGGAGAGAAATCCATATTCATTATAATAACTAGTACTTTGGATTTGCAAAATCACATCCCTATTCACCACTCTCTTTAATAGATGCTGGGGTCTTCTTATTACATCTAATTATTTTAGAACTTATTTCATAAATATTGACATGAAGAGAGCATTCTGGAGAAAAAGAGAAAAAATTTCAATTTTGGGAGTGATAGCTATGTTGACAGAGTCAATCATATAGAAAATAAAATAATATGAGGAAATTTTATATAGAGTAGTGAGAGATCATTCAACAACATACCTCTAAGACTTTCACAAGAATACATAATTTCAAACCACCTTAATATTGTGCATTGAATGTAGGCAGAATTGATGATATTGATTACATATTTATTAAAGGAGACTGCATGTATCTATAAAAAACAACATGAATTTTAAGTAAATTAAATTTCTTGCATTCTGAATAAAAACATCACTTTTGGTATATGTTAATTCATACAGAAGAAAATTGAATTCAACATAAGAAAACAAGATGTATATTAAAATAAATTAAAAAATAAACTACTATGTAAAAAGTATGGTAATTACAATTTTAGTATATAATAATGAAATATAAACGTCAATATAAAATAAAAAAAAGTGTTATTCAAATGGAAATGTTTATATGAATATAAACTTAAATTTAGTCCATTAATTCAATGTTCCATATTGCAAGAATATTTAGTCCATTAATTGAATACTTTCTAGTGAATTACTATATCCATGGTTAATGGATTCAAAAGTTTATGAATAATCAATTATAATATTTGTTGTTATATATATAAAATATAACAACATATTTGTTATGATTTATATTAATTAAATATAATAACATTAAATATCAATTTTCATGTCAATGGATAAATGATATTCATTATTGACAATGCATGAATGATATTCATTATTCACATTTTTGTAGGTCATCAAAGAACACATTAAGAAAAAGTTTTATAGTGAAAACGTTTAGGAGTAATTTTTTCACATAATAATACAAATATTGGAAATATAAAAATAATGAAATAACAATGTACATGGATGGAACAGATTAATCATCATAAATGTTTGTTCCCTAAAATGAAATAATGGCAAGTAATTAAAAAAATAGAGAAGGGTTCAATTATTTTTAATTATAAATGTAATATTGTCATCCTGATGAAAAAATAAGGCATACCTTTGGTACCTATCAATCCCTGGATGTGACCATTTGAAAGTAGATGTATATAAAATAAAAATTCATTAAAATAAAAGTTCATTATACTTGTATATAAATTTATAGTTCATTAAATTGAAAGTTAATTTAAATGAAAATTAATTGTATATTTATAGAAACTTAGTATACTGTAAGAAAGGTGTAATTTCTAAGATACTTATGAAAAAACTACTATACATATTCCTGGAAGGGGAAGTTAAAGCAGGGTAAAGAATTGAAGTTGGTGTGAGTTTGCAAATTTGTTTCAAAATTGGAGCTTAATATGGAAAAAAATTATATTAACAATTAACAGTGGAAGACACATTCCACAATAACAGGATATAGGTTTTTAAAATTACCCATGGCACATGACCAAAAAGGTATTAGTATACTGGTAAATGAAATAAGAAATATATAAATATAGAACAACAAGTTTGATATAAATAAAGAAAAATGAATATATGAATTTACCAAATCAATGAATTTAAAGTTAATTATACATGTTTTGAAACATATTATATTAAATTAAAAGATTCAATATTGTAATACAAATAAAAAAATATTTAGCATAATTTTTATTTTTTTAAATGAAAGTGCATTTTATTAAACATGCAATAAACTAAAAGTGAATTATACATGTATATAAATTGAAAGCACATTACATTTGAAGTTCATTTTACATGCATAAACTGAAATCCCATTACTTGAATTTACAATTTAAATGAGTATTAAATTAAAATTTAAATTTACATGTATAAACTGAAAGTACAATAATGTATGGAAAAAATGGTCTCCCTTCTTTTGAACACAGGTTGAAAAAAAGTACTACCTTTTTAATTTCCATCAATTGAAATGTTTTGATGGAAATAAAAAACATGTACAAAATTAAATAATATTAAAGGCATTAGGATTGTGATGTCAAAGAAATGAAACTGCTTGTCCAAGTATTTCCAATGATACAAACAATAAATTACTCAAATCAAATACAAAGGCAACCAGAAGTAGAAAATTATACATGAAAAATAATCATTCCAAAAGACTAGTAAACTCATAGTAACAAAGGGATTGACCACTTTTTGTTTTTTAAATTTTTAAAAAGTATAATTTATTCACTATTATCCCAAATATCATTGAATAAAAATGATAAAAATATCACAATACAAATATTGAACATAAAAGACAACAAATAAAAAAACATAACAACAATCATGGCTCTTATATATATTTTTTCATTCATTAAAAATACCAAATAAAAATTTAAACCAAATTTTTATGATTATGTTTCAAAGGGAAAAACAATTTTCTTTTACATCCATACTAATATTATATGATACCTTTCTTACTATAAGTTTATTTGGATTGCATATTCAAATATGAAATCTTTTTAATATATTCGCAAGGATGCCAACATATTGATAATATGAAACAATATTTTAAAGGGTAACAACATTGGAAATTTAGTTTATTTAAACAATTAATATAACAATGAGGTATATAAAATGAAACATAAGTGAGGTAAATATACATGGAACTATATATTTAGCAGAGTTGAGTTAATTGGGGATCATGAATATGATGAAAATTTTATATAGTCACATAAAATAGAGATATACCTACTATTCGGGTGGAAACAAAAACATGAAGGTTTCATATAAATTATTGGAGTTTTGTAGGTTGGGTTTATATGCATACCCTCTATTGAAGGGGAAATACAAACCATCCACAATGAGGAAAAGTGGATACCCATGAGGTTTTGGGTTTATGGACATTATATTAAAAGGGAAATTGTAGTAATAAAACCCTCATGAGGTAGAAGGTCTAGAATTTAGAGAGAATCCATGCCCATGTTTTGGAGTTTGGTCTATCGAGAGATGATAATACTAGGAAGGAGGAATTCATTCATAATAAAGGGCTACCGTTGAACAAGAGGGAATATAGAGTATATAAAATAGAAGGAATATGTGAAGGATTTATGTTATATCGTGGCTTAAATTTCATACTAATGAAAATTATGATCCCGCGAGAAGGTTTTGGAATCACTTATCTGAAAGATGAGGTAGTTCTATTCAAATTTGGAGTTGATAAGGTGAGGATAGAGGTCCAAAAAACCCTACTCTAATGGAGATATCAGAATCATGACTAAGGGAATGAGGGAATGAGGAGGTAGAGTTGGAGGTGGAGGAAGATGAAGAGGAAGAGGAACATGAAACCCTAGTTTAATGGTCAGAAGGAGGAAAGGAGAAAGGGGACTTGGTAGGGTGATATGGGATGGGAATTACAGAAGGCACAGAGAAAGGTAATATTCAAATGAAGGAATACATGAATTATGTAAACAAAAATAATAATGGTATGACATGAATGAAGGTGGAAATGAGATGTAGAGATGATGGGGATTCAGGAAGACTGTATTGATTGGATAAGACTCTACATGAATCTGATTTTTGGAAACCTTTAACATAATAATTTAATGTATAAAATGAATAATTATAAAATATTTGAGAATTAAATGCATGTGATCATGAATGATGAGATGGAGCCTATTGGAGTTGGTGCCCTAGAACCAAATTCTATGTATTTCATGATTAATTTATCTTCATGGTTTTAAATATTAATAAATTTCTAATAATAATATGATTTTTCTTCTTGTGAGATAGCATGTGATAATGTCCCAAGAGTAGATGTGGCACTAAAATTTCATAGTAGTTTCCCGCTATGATGAGAACTTGGTAGTGCTATGAAACTATTCTTAAATAAATGTTCTATGGACAGATAATATAATTTTAATTGACACAAATGATACATGCTACTAGGGGTGGAGAATCATAGGAATTTTAGGCACCTTCTCAAGGTGTATTCACTTGGTGATATCTAGTAGGATATTATGATATTGAGACACAACAATAGGAAATACACATTTATAAGTGTCATTGGATTTTCTTATCTAGAGACATGTGTATTGGTCCTTAGACTTTAATATTATTATAAAAAATATTATGATCCATGTACTTTGATGCATTAAAAAAATCCATGATTATAGATGTCCAATGTGAGGTAGGATACATTCAGTATGTCACAAGTAATATTTCATTAATGAATAATGAGAGAAATGATTTATCCCTTATATTATTTAAATAAAGTTAATATCTCCAGTGCTTTGATAGAAATGATATATCCTAATTAAATACATGGACATGGTGTTTTATAGGCATGTTCTATTTCAGGAAATTTAAATAATGAGATATCAAGCATATAGGTTGATGACACTAGCATGCAACCTACTCGATTGGAGAAATTGTGATAAAGGGATTATATTACACGATAACCATTCGTTTGAGGTGACATGTCATTACAAAATTAACATCTTTCATTATGGGAACCTGGGTGTGTTCCTAGAAGCTAACCTTGGACTTTAGGCAGGTTCACCTAATGCCACTGAGAAAGAGGAATAGAGGTTCCAACACTAGGTGTATCCGAAATCTGATTTAAATAATTATTTATTTAACATGTTAAATAAATATTATTCCCAATTGTGGTTTAATAATTATTCATGTATGCCTGATCGCATTTATTCTATCACTAGTTATTCGAAATAATATATTATGAGTTTAATATTTAATAAATATTCATTATCTATTTTTGGTAAATGTATTACTAATTTATTTATCGCTGAATAATGCATTGATATTGACTTAATAAATAAATGATCATTATTCCAGGCCTGATAAATATTGAGAAGGATTGTAGGACCGAGTTTAAGGGTCCAATAATAAATAATAATATTAAATAAAATTTTATTAAATAATATTTAATTATAACTTACAGTTGAAGAACATGTCAAGAAATAATGGAAATTTTTTTATTATTTGATTTGGGGTTTCAAATGGATTAAGAAAATAAATAAAGGCACTTGTGAAAATTATTTATTATTATCTAGTGAATTAAATTCCCAGTTATATTATTAATCTCTCATTATCCCAGGGCAAGATAATTCTAGATAATTAGTGTTTTGCATAACATTCTTGGAGAGAGCTCTCAATCCTAGATATTTCTTCCCTCTCCAAGAATGTTATCAAGAACGGGAGTGGCCATCCTCTACTGGATCAAAGAGAATGAATTGGAAGTGGTTCTCAAGACGATTGAATGTGGATGATAGAAGAATAAGGATATTTCATGATAGAACCCTAAAACTCCTTCAACGACTTCCAGATATTTGCATAACATGTGTGGATCAATGCTAGAGGAAACCTACCCTAGGTTTCTGTGATGTAATGATTGTGCACTGCAGATCAGTGGCCAAACACATCAATGAAGAAAGAATCACCTTCAAGGTATTTCATTAATTTAATTTAATTAATTAAAAACAAAATATTTTGATCCAATCTTCTAGGTTCTGATTCTTCTTCCTCTTTTTCTAAACACTTGATTCAATTCTGTGGATACTGGCGTTCATCGTCATATTGATCCCGAATTGATCATTGATAAGGAGAAAAGAAAAGTTGGGCACCTCACTCTTTCATGCTTTTATTCCATCCAAAAACTACAAGTGATATCAGAGTCGGAAAATTATTGTTTATAATTATTTAAATATGTTTTTGATTACTTAAAAAATTTATAATTTAGTTTTTCAATTCATGTTTAATCATTATTTTTTAATCTGAATAATGATATATGTTCTTCCTCTATCACTTTTCGCAGATCTAATAGAAAGGACTAATTTTATTATTAAAATTAATTCAAGGAACTCATTAGTAGGTGGTAAGGATTCTATTTGGCTAAAAAATAGTACCCATCGTGTAATTGGACATACATGTTCTTTAATTGGAATTACACACTATGTAACCAGAATTACATGTCGTGTAATCAGAATTATACACCATGTAGTTGTGTTTAATGAATTGGAATTAGTTCAACAATTACTCAAGCTAAGTACATTAATGACACATTTTGTTGTTATTTCATACACCTTGTATTGATTGGGACAGATAGGAACACAATTACTGACTACACACTGTGTGGCCTACTGGATACGGCATGTAGTCCCTTTCGAGTCAGAGCCAAACATAGTATCCCATAAACAGCTCAGCTGGCCAGTGACTTTGTAACCTGAATACAACATGACATGTTACCGAGTAGACTTGTGTTGTACTCCAATATTTCTGAAGTAAACCTCACACACTCAGTACCTTGGTGTGTACATTGGATAAACGGTGGAGAAAGTACATGCCGTGTAGTCATAACTACACACCGTGTACAATTACAAAATTACACAGAATTAAAACATTAATATTTGTGTAATGTTCAGAACTACATATCACGTATAAATAATATTATAGGTCATTACTCTGTGCATTGAATCATAACACATGGATGAAAAAATCATCTGATTTTTGTAATCATTCGTGAAGTACGCATTGTGATAGTAGGAATTAAACTATGTATTCTATATGTCACAAGAGTAAAATAGTAAATGAATATAATACATGTTGGGTAGATTCATATGGGTATTCACTATGTTACCTCCAAGGTACATTTATGTATAAGGTAAATTTCAAATGATTTTTTTTAAAAATTATAATGGAAGAGTATCTCATGGAAATTCAGAAAAGGATTCAGATAAAATAATTGATTAATTAAAGATAATAATTAATCAATTCAAGCATGATTTATCTTAAATAATAATGATTAAAGAATTTAATTCTAGTTTTATTAAATGTATAAATTTTTTGCATGTATGTGGATGATCATGAACTAGACCATACCATTGTATGTGATCAGATTCATTTTAATTTATTATTAAATTAAATTGTGGTCATGCATGCCTTCTCTCCTCATTAATGTGTAGGGTCTGCATGCTCATGGTTTCTTTTATGTAAACCACTTTTACCCCACAACATCATGTGAGTAAAATCATATGTAATGGATGGATCTCCTAAGCTAGTGGAGGCAGTTCAAGTTAGGATTCGAGGCAAAACCAATCCACCGAGATACAAAGGTGAATAGGTTGGAAGCTATAAACACAAATATTAAATGGTTCAAGGTGTTTCTCCCATAGTTCAGAGATTACTTTATTAAAAACTAGATAAACTAACCATTAGGAAATCTCATGATCATACCGTTTATTTTATTTTCATCAATTTCAGGGTTATTGATTATGGATTTATTATCGTGATTACATAATTAATGAATTAACAAACCTGTAGGATGGAACTAAAAGAAAATTGGCTTATGGGTAGATATTATCATGACATGGCTAATCACTTAATTATATCCAACTATATATTAAAAATCATGTAAAAAGATAATAAGTAGACATTTATGCATAAAGGATAAAATCTCTCAATAAAATATTATGTCGGTATAACCTTCCATTACTTCGGTTAGAATCAATATATAGTTCAAAGTGCCTAATCAACCAAAGTTGGGGTGCTTTTAATTATTAGTGAATTCTAATTTTTGGTTTTGGGTTGAATTAACTTGGTTGGTATCAATGGATGATGGCTAAAATAGGACTTGGTGTAACTGAGAGGCAATGGTTGAGGAAATCTAAATTAATGATTTCAGGATTGGGGGGCACTCAACGATTCAAGGAACTGTGAGTTAATGCAGTTAGTATTTGTAATGCCTACTTAAACCCATTCGATTTTCTTAACCATCCAATGTTTGGGGTGATGAAAAAGGAATATTGATCCTTTCCACTAGAATATCCAAGCAACAGGATATTCTGATGTCAATGGGGAGGGCTATTGGGTTTCAATAAAATAGAGGGAGACTAATAAATTAATATTTATTTATATTTCTAAATTTTCTCAGATAATGTATGACAATTATGCTAATATTATTTGTTGAAATAACATCAAATATGACATCAAACATATCGTTGAGATCCATACTCGAGAAGGAAAACATTTTCACCAACACTAATTTCCAGGAGTGGAAAAGGTGCCTACGGGTCAACCTTTTCCATGAAAAGAAACTATATGTGTTTGAATAACCTTTACCAATTTCACCTAGAAATGAGGCGAGTGAGGAAGAACTCTCTTTGTATGAGAAACATCTGAATGAAGATATAAATGTTCAGTGCTTCATGTTATCATCCATGTCCAATGATCTCTTGAATAAATATGATGAAATTGATACATATAGCATGATGTCTCACCTTTAGGATCTCTATCAAGAGAAGGAATGAAAATAGAGGCATGATATCTCTAATGATTTGATCACTAATAAGCTTGGATGGTTTGCACAATCTGGTCCTCATGTAGTCAATCCTATCGGCTACATTGAGCATCTGGGCATCTTAGGGATTAAATTCTCATATGAGTTGCATATAGATCTTAGTATGTCATCACTTACGAAGGCCTTATCTTGTTTTATTGTGAAATATAATATGAGAAATAATTAGAAGTTCCCATCAGAACTTCTAAACCTAATTAACTATGTGGAGAAGGACATGGGGCACGAAAAACCCACCTTCTTTATAGTGAATAGGAAGAGGAAGGAAAATGAAAAGTGTCCTAATAACTTTAAATTGATTAAATACCTTGGGCACTAACCGACCAAGAAGAAGAAGATCCAAATATAGGGAAAGGAAAAGGAGGTAGTGTGTTTTTCATGTGGAAAGTCAGGCCACTGGAAGAGGAACTACACCCAGGGGAAATGGGAAGCTAAAGGTGTTTTCCTTATCAAGTGAAATATTTCAATTTCTACACGTTGGGTATCAAATAGACCTTTTGGTGTTCACATCTATTTTAAAATGTAGGAACCAAGTATATTTTGGAAAAATTTCCAGAGGAGAGGTGCCAATGATTCCATACCCAATAGTAAGGGCTCTTGCTTGGCATCTAAGAGACCCGGGTTCGAAACAGGGTAGGGAAGAATTTTGGAGTTACTGTTGAAATACTATAGTAGTACTGTAGTATTCAGAACTAGTCAGTTTATTTGGACATTCAGGCCACCAGTTTGGGCCTACGGGTCTCGGGGCCTTTGTGCCATCAAATACCTTTGGTCCATAGGGTATTTGGGATAGAGAAACCTTAAAGTAGCCCAGTTCACATAGATCAGGCCCCAAAAGAGGAGTTAAAGAAAATAGTAGCAATCACTAGAGAAAAGGTAATTGGATTGGAAGAATGAGAGGGAATCAAAACTGCCATTGGGACTAGGTACCATTCAGCTTTTCACATGGAAATTCTAGCTGACCATAAATGTAAGTTGGGGAGCTAGGCATTCAATGATAATGATTCTAGTGAGGGGCAGTTATAGTGGGTTGGGACAATGGGTCATGTATTGGGTATAGTAAACCTATAGGCCTTATAGTCATGTAATTGGACATTGGGTCATGTTTGTCCTTTTTACTTGGGTTTATGAGTCATTTAAGGGTTCCCCTTCAACCCTTAAAAAAGGGGTATTATCCAAAAATAAATAAAAAGAAGGCATTCAAGCCATTTGGGCTGGGATAGAGGAGAGGTGGATCTGTGAGCTACCAATGGTGTGAGACTGGCTGATCTTTCCATTGGAGACTACCACATTTCATTGCTGACCAAGATGATTTTGGTTTTATGTGAATATTATTATGTACCAACTATTACCAAGAACATAATTTATGTATCATGTTTAGATATAGATGGTTTAATTTTCAAGTTTGGAAATAAAATTTTATTCATTTATAAGGAAAACATATGTTGCGGTATGGAACATTCAAATAATAGTCTGTATGTATTAAATTATGAAAACCAAGTGCTAGAAATTGATAAAGAATCATGTTCACATGACTTATATAACACCTAGTTCTAGAATTACCATCTTGGTCATGTGAACGAGAAGCGCTTGACAAAGCTCTATCAAGGTGGTTATTTCAGATCTTCTAAGATAAAACCACATGATATATGTCATTCTTATTTACAAGGTAAAATGACCAAACCACCATTTGGTGGATAGGGTGAAAGGTCTACAGAGCTTCTAGGATTGGTACACACTGATGTGTCTGGACCATTTCTATTAGAAGCTATAGGTGGATAATCGTACTTGATAACATTTACTGACGACAAGAGTAGATATTTCTATATCTACTTAATGAGATATAAGTTAGATTCCTTTGATAAATTCTAATAATTCAATAATGGAGTAAATAATAATATTGGTAAGTAGATAAATAAGTTTTGATTATATTGAGGTAGAGAACATCTTAACCATGAGTTCATCGACATTCTATGGGAGTTTTAGATTCAATATCAACTCACTCCACCTTATACACAACAGTGGAATGATGTTAGTTAATGGTGGAACTGTGCCTTATTGGACACGGTAAGAATGATGATGAGTCATGGAAATATTCCATTATCCTTTTGGGGATACGCATTACAAACTATGGAAGACACATTAAACTAAGTACTGTAATGACCTGGTTTTGGGAGCTTCCCAAAGGTCCCCCATACCCTATTGGTCACATGGCCTTAAGAAAATTTTCCGAAATTCTCGAGGCTGAAAACTAGAAGTGAGGGTCATGGATGTGATAGTGGGGAAACTATGATATCATTGGAAGAGTAACACATCGGAAAGAAATAGTAAATAGTAGTGTAAATATTCATACCTTATAATAAATGGAAACATCAAAAAACTGATAGTATAATCAACTTCACCATATATATAAATAAATTATGCATGTAACATATATCTAGGAAATCATTAAAATAATGCACAATGATGGAAATACATTACTAAAACTAATTTATATAAAATAGTAAACTCTAACAACACCATAAGTCTCATCTTGGTCCCATGCTATCAATCTCCAACAACAATCAAGTGCCTGATGAAGAAGGGTGCTTTCCCTTATCTATACCTGAAACAATATAATCTGTTTGGGTTTAAAAGCATTACCCAAATAGGATGTGAGATTAATCCTATTAAAAACCCACAAAAAGATATGTTCCTAACTAATAGTGAGTATATATAGAAGGTAATATGCAGAAATGAAGTAATAAACTAAGAAGTACTCAAAAGGAAACAATCCTATAGTTTTTAATTAAATTTATTGACATTCATAAATTATTGAAACCATTGAATAATGTAACCTCGGGTTCTAGACTAAGCTCTGTATCCCCCTGTATAATAACAACACAGAGATGTCTCAAAATACCTTCTAAAAAATTATGTAAGACCAAGTCCAAGCTTGGGCTTTGGATTTGTAGACTCGTCACAATCATTTAATCATTCAAAAGAAACCCTCTAAAAATGTCCACATAGTCTAACCCCTCTGGTTAACATATCACCAATTCAATAAATAGTGACCCTCTGGGAAGGATCACACAGTATAACCCCTTTGGTCCCACATATCACTAATCATTTAATAACAACATCTTGGGTAGCTCTCATAGTCAATACCCCTTTGTTCTTTATAGAAAAAATACTATATAATGACCCCTAGAAGCCCTCATAGTCAATGCCCTATGGTACAACATTCATTTAATAATGACCCTCTAGGTAGCTCACACGGTCTAACTACTCTTGTATATGACCACCTGATTTCTCTCACAGTCAATACCTTTTGGTCAATATAACAACAATTATACATAAATGACCTTACCTCAGGAATTTATAATAGTCAATTCCCATCAGACATACTTTCACAATGTGAATCACATGCATCTCAAATAAACAATAACTCCATCCTAACAACCCTAGGCATGGGAAACAAAGCAAGCCTAACATGATTTCTAGACCCAATGACCAATTATCAAACAAACGTGGGAAACAAACACATAATCAAGGTAATAAACATTATGCACAATCAACAACCCTTTATCAAACAAACACACCATAACAGGTCATAAACAGGGTTAAATTCCATAACACGCAATACCCTAAACATGGTTATTCAGAACATTTAGCATATATAATCCAAAGAAAACCAATTAAAGGCACAAACCACCTACCTCGATGTTGAACAATGAACAATCTAGAACGACATCCCATGAATCGGCCTAGAATGGCGTAGATATACAAAAAGGTCAAAAATGATCAACCCATGATAACTCATGTGTTAGTATAAATTAGGATGAAAGGGTCTAGGGAAAGAGATAAATCACTAGTGGGAATTCAACACACTCGGTGGTGTCATATTCGGAGCTCGAATGGAGGAATGGGAGGAGTTCGAAGATCTTCAGCCGTACGTCGCTCTCTTGAATGAGACACAGGGAGAAGAAGATCTTTTTGAAGATTAGAAGTGACCCCACTCTGATTATTCAATTAAAAAGAAAAGTACATGACATGTTCATTTGATGTACATGCTGTGTAGTAGCCTCAACCCATCCTTTCATTAAGCGGTCTTCCTGGTCACCACACGACCATGTACTCGTCCATTACATGGATAGTACATAGCTACATGAAACAACCAGGTACATGATGTGTACTCAAAAGTACACGGTATGTACATAGAAAATTTCACCTTTCTTCCTTTTCCTAAAAAAACAACACGAAATAAAGATCCATACTTGTAATAAAGATTTGGGTTCATACAAACTTCTCCCGTTAAAGCTATTCATACCCAGATTTCCTTTCCAAGGGTGGTAAAGAAGAAACTTCGAACAACTCTGGCCATTGTGATCGCACATCAACCTTCCTCTCCCAAGTCTCTTATTGTACTCAATCGTGCTTCCATACCACCCGTACCAAAGGAACAGACCGGCCAAGAATAACTTTTGTGCTGTAATCCACAATCTGAATAGGGTAATCCTCAAAGGATGCATCCACCTTCAAATCAACCTCCTCAGGTTGAAAAAAGTTAGATGGGTTTGAAAAGTAGGGTTGTAGATAAGAAACATGAAAGACATCTTGCAAAGCCCAATACCTCTGAGGTAACTACAACCAATAGACAACTATCCCAACTATTTCCAAAACCTAAAACAGTCTGACATACCTTGGTGAAAGCTTCTCATATCTCTTAATCCTTCTATGTCCCAACCTCCATGTGACATGTAAGAAAACCCAATCTCTGGCCTCGAACTCCAGAGTTCATCTCCGTCGATTAGTATAAGATTTCTGGAGATACAGTGTAGTATCCATAATCTTCCCAATCAACTCCACCTGTTCAGTGGTATCCTAGACAAGACAAGGTCCCAGCATAGATTTCTATCCTACCTCCATACAATAAAGGGGTGATTGGAATGACCTACCATATAAAGCCTCATAAGGATACATCTAAATCATTTACAGAAAACTATTATTCTAGGTAAAATCCACTAGAGGTATGTGTCTCTCCCAAGAACCCCTAAAATCTTGGTTGCATGCTCAACGAATTTTCTCCAACACCTAAATCATATGATCAGACTAGCCATATGTCTGGGGTTGGTAAGTTATACTCAGATGAACATGTGTATCTAATGCCCTATGTAGTCCTTGTTAGACATGATAAGTAAATCAGGCATCCCTTTCCGAAACGATATAGTATGGAACCCCATTAAAAAAATAAAATCTCTTGAATATACAACCTTCCAATATCATCAACACCAAAGGTTTCTTTGATCAACAAGAAATGTGCATACTTCATGAGTCTATCAACAACAACCCAAACTGAATCATTTCATCAAGGTGACCTCAATAAACCCATCACGATATCCCTCATGAAATCATTCCACTTCCACTCAGGAATGGGAAAATACAGTAAAATTCCTTCTGATCACTGATGCTCTACCTTCACCTGATGATTAGTAGAACATCTCATAATAAAACCAGTAACATCCCTATTCATACCTTGCCTCCAATACTAATGGTATAAATCTTGATACAACTTTGTGACACCATGATGAACTGACCAAACTGAGGAATGAAAATATCACATCAACTCCTCACATATGTCTGCTAACACCCATAGAATCTATGAAAAATCAAGACCTCAACCTTGTATATTTCCCACCTAGGAGCAGGGTCCTCTCCCGATGCACTCTCCTGTAGGACTAAGCCTTCAGAATCTAATAGATGCTTCATTCTCACTCACTCCAGAAGAATAGAGGTAACATCTATAGAAGAAATAAATGTCTTCCCATGTCTGTTGTGTGCCTCCAAATGCATCTTAAATAACAAATCCATCAGATACCACTCACTATTGGCCTCCTGAATTGTCTGTTTCTGAGTCCTCCTGATCGACGCATCAGCCACTGCATTTCCCATCTCAGGCATATAGGCAAGCTCAAAGTCAAAAAACAGAAGGTACTCAACCAACCTTCATTGTCTCAAATTCATATCTCACTGAGTAAATATATACATGAAGATTTTTTGGTCTGTTAACACCACAAAATACTCTCCCAAAAGATAATGTCTCTAACAGTGTAAAGCATGCACAACTACAGCCAACTCAAGATCATGTGTTAGGTAGTTCCTCTCATGTGGACAACTATTGAGATCTATACACAATGACTAATTCCTCTTGCATAAGCACTGCTCTCAGCCCAATACCTAATGCATCATAGTATATAGTGTAACTCTGGGTTGTCTCTAAAAAAATCAGTATTGATGATGATGTCAATCTCCCTTTCATATCCTGAAAAAATGAATCACAGGAATCTATCCCCAAGTACCTTGAACACTTCTTATTCAGGCCTGTTATTGGCACTGATAAACATGAAAAGTCCTGAATAAAGTACATGCAGTAACCATCCAGCCTTAGAAAACTCCATACTTCAAAGATGTTCTACAACTACTCCCACGAAAATACTACTCTCACTTTCACCTGGTATACTGATACTTGTGTCTTTGAGATAACATGACCCAATAAGATAATCTGCTCTATCCAAAAGTGTCATTTTGAGAGATTAGCATATAATTGATGCTCTCTCAGTGTACACAAAATGATATCAATATGAATGGCATGGTCATGTCAAGTGTGAGAGTACACCAAGATATCATCTACAAAGACTACAAAAAAGGAATCTAAGTAAGGATGGCTCACTCAGTTCATCAGTTCCCTGAAAACTTCTAGTGTGTTCATGAGACCAAACAACATAACCAAATACTCATATAGAGAATACCTGATCTGAAAGGATGTAAGTGGTATATTTGATGGTTTAACGCGCAACTGATGATAAACAGATATCAAGTTATTCTTCGAGAACACCTGGGATCCTTGAAGATGATCAAAGAGATCATCAATCCTTGGTAAGGGATATCGGATCTTGACTATCAATTTTTTTAGCTTCAGATAATCCACACAAAGTTTGAGGGTACTGTGCACCATTTTCTCAAATTGGACAGGCGAACCCCAATGAGAAGTACTGGGTCAGATG
This sequence comes from Viscum album, assembly GCA_963277665.1. NCBI lineage: Eukaryota > Viridiplantae > Streptophyta > Magnoliopsida > Santalales > Viscaceae > Viscum > Viscum album. The sequence goes on from OY728161.1 coordinate 778,458,646, forward strand.
AAACCCTTTTCCTTTAACTCCTCTAACTACTTCTTGAGCTCCTATATCTCTAGTGTAACCATCCTATATGGAGTAATGGACACCGGTGTTGCTCCTGGTATAAGATCAATAAGGAAATATAACTCTCTCTCCAAAGGTAAACCTAGAAAGTCATCCAAAAAACATCTATAAAGAGATCCACCACTAGAGGAAAGTCAGTCTGTAAGGTCCCATGGTCATCCAGATAATAATTATCAATACAATTTGTAACTCCACCCAACCCATGATGCTCGGTTCCATCTATGGTTGCCTAAACATTCCATTCTCCATTGTGTACAAAAGACCCACCATCTGCTGACGTGAAACTCCCCCTATGGCGATAGGAGTCAACAAATGCCTGGAAAGAGACTAAACATTCCATTCTGAGAAAGAAATCGAAGTATATCATCTCTAATACATAGAGGTACCATAAGAAGTGACACCCACAAATCTCAAGAGGGCACTCCTTGAATTGACATACACTATCCATCCTAATCCCCAACCGAGTGTCTAGCATCATAAAATTCTCAGAGGTAAAAAATAAAGAGCTTAAGGATATCCACAATAGCACCAAATATGAAACTATGGGAATCCCCGGTATAAAAACGTTTAGAAGATAAAACTGAGGTTAATAAAATCATACCTTTAATCATAGAAGGTTGAGGATATTTCTCCTATTGGGTCTGATCCACAACAAAAGTATGACCTGTACCGCAACCCTACGACCCTACCTAACTACCCTAAGATGATTGACCCTGCTGTCTCTAAAAACATGTTGACTGGATACCATGGAAACGACCTCCTCCCCAACCTGAAGGACCGAACAAACTCCAGTTCCCTAACTGATGAGAAATTGGTGGTCCTGATCCTTATCATGGAGTCATAACTGATCCCCACTCACTATGTACTAGTGAGAAATACCAGAAAAAATGTTGAAGATGACCCATCTTGCTGCAAGATCGGTACTACACCTAGTCTCTCAGAAAATGAGGTATTGTGTGCCCACTCTTAACACACTGGTAGCATAAAACCTAGATATTTGAAGAAAAATCATAAAAAATCTCCCTGCGGTGCTTTTTGCTATCTGTCGAAGGAGTACCAGCCCTGGATGCTAAACCACCCTAACTCGCAGCTCCCAACTCTCTCAGGTTGTGCTCCGTAATCAACACCTAGTTCACTATATTAGTCACCAAAGTCATCCCAAATACATTAAACAATGATAAGATGTCATACCTTAGACCATCCTCAAATTTATTATCCAAATATAACTTGTCGCCTCCCAGAACAGGTGCGAAGCGCTGAAGCTCTGTAAAATGAGACGAGTACGTCATCATAGAAAGATTACAGCTTTCCATGTGCATGAACTCTTTGGACAGATTGACTCTCAAAGTATTGATGTAGAAGTAGTCAAATAAGGTCCTATGAAACTTTTCCTAAGCTATACCCCGATGACTTCCCTCCTGTGAGCTAATATCCTACCATCTCTTGGAGTAATCACATAGCATGTACATCATGAGCATCACCCTCCTCTCTGGAGGAATCTACAGATGCTCAATGAAAGAAAGAATGACCTCCAACCATAAATCTACATCTCGTGGTCCTCCATCCCATGAAAAAGCTGGAGGATACTACTACTGGAACACCCGTATCAGCTTTTCCAAAGATGAGGAAGGATGCAGTGCTCCTTGAAATGTATCTAATATCCTCAAAAAGCCTTCACGGAATTGTGCATCATCACATGCATCTGGTATAATAGATGGTGACAAGACAGACACATAGAGAGGATATTTTGGTAGTCACTGATCTCCCATTTCTGGTGTATGATCATTTCCCTATATCTAGTATACACCTGGAGGACGTCTTGGTGGAATAAATCTTCAAGGTCAAATGCACACCTCATTTAAATATTATCATGGACAACAACTTATAAGTGTAAAAAGGAATAGGAGAAGAAACATTCAAGTTATTAAAAACAGGGTCACATGATGTGTATAACCCCTAAAATGATATGTTTCCTTATGTTTTTAATCATGGAATGTACCTCTTCCAAACATGGCTGTTTAACACGCATAAACAAGACCTGTTCCTCATGAGACACGACATGTACTTGAATCTCTCCACTTAATCAAGTCATTCTACATGGCTAGACTTACAAAGTTCTTTCCTGGGTAACATTACATGGAATTTTAACCATATACATGATGTTTACTAGTTCATTTCCTTCTACCCAGGTCATTGGTCACATATTCAGATACACAGTTGACTCTACATAGTGTGTACAAGCTAGACACGATGTGTAAAACCTATGTTTCATCCACCTATGTCATTGGTCATACTGATGGATTCATGGTTCTCTACAGAAGGCATGAAAAATCTAGACATGGCGTGTTCTACCAAACATTTCCCAATCCCATGTCTTTGCTCACACAGTCTGTCACATGGTCAAGCACTATATGACGTGTACACTTAGTACAAGATTTGTACTTAAGAAAATTTGATTCTTCCAAAATAGAAGAACACATGGCATGGTTTCATAACATCACATGCCATGTTGTTTGGGTTTCTGGATAGTAATCCTCTGAAACTTCTCCAGAACCGTTAAAAACTTATTATTGTGTCCACGGCATGAACAATTATGACCCGTGAGAGCCAATACTCCCACGGATCAAAGTTTTGAATTCTTATTCACATCATAAATAGACAAAATTCAGCTAAAGTTCAACATGATAGACCAAATTCTAATCCAAGAGGGCCCATAACACCTCAAAGACCAAATTTTGGAATCCATCCAATGAAACATTACATATTACAATACCCTATCAAAATAGTAGGTATTCTATCACGGAATCTATCACAACAACTATAATGTGAAGGAACCTCCTGGTCCATTACTTTTTCAATTATGGTGTTTGGGGTATCCTAGGGACCATTGGTGACTCATTAAAGAGTTTTCCAAATTTTTGTTTGAACAAACGATGTCATCGATCAGTGTCGGTGGCACCGATGAGCATCGGTTGCACCGATAGACATCGGTGGAAATGATGAGCGTCACTGGCACCGATGTGAATAGGTGGCACCGAAGGGCATCAATGGAACCAATGGTTATCATTGTCACCTATGGGTTGTCCATATCACCAATCAACATCATTTCTAGGGAAACTATTTCAGGGAAACAATGCCAGGGCGATGGTGCTAGGGCTATGGTGCCATGGCGATAGTGCTAGGGTGACGGTGGTAGTACGATGGTTCCAGAGAAACAGTACTAGGGTGAAGGTGCTAGGGTGACAGTGACTCACCCAATGGTGAGTCATTTCTAGTTTCTCAAGGACATTCTAGTTTCTCCTAAGTAGTGTATCTTTTAATGTAAAATTGTTTTAATACCCCTTTCGTAGTAATTTAAGTCATGTAAAAGATGTTTTAAACACCTAAGAGTCAGGATACCCTTGAGTTACCAAAATATGTGGCCTTTTTTCATTCGTGTCACACCCTTTTCTGTGTTTTCTAGTTTATCCCCCATTACATGTTTTTCTCCATTTAAAGAAAATATATTAACTCACATCCATTATCTACACCATCTCTGAGGAGAATTATTAAATCTCAATTAATCCCAATGTGTGAAACTACCAAGACACATGGTCGAGGTACAATCTAAATTTTAAGTACATAGAAATCATCTCCCTGATTTTAGGATCCGTACTCTTCATAATATGATATCCTCTCTTCCTTATTCCATTCCATTTATTTTAGTGCGCCTTGAGACTTCCTCCCGAGAGGAATCATGTTCCCATGTTGGATCCCTTTCTACTCATCCTTAGAGTACTTGGAGTTATTACTATATAAGTCATGAATCTCTAGTTCTTTGTGTGAGGAGAAAACTTTGATCCTTGATCATCCAAGTAGGGGTTTTTACTTTGTCTCTCTTTATTTTTCATCATGCGGGGTGGGTGTGATAATGTTTCACTAAGGATGTAGATGAAACCAAACCTTAAAAAAGAAAATAAACTAAATTTTAAAGAATTAAGGGGTGTGAATGATGATGATGTTGATTTTTTCATTTATCTTCATTTTTATGTTTTGAATTGTATGTGATTATGACCGCTAAATATTCTGGCCATTGGTGGTCCTTTCTTGCGCACTAATGAACCTCTATTTTCTGGATAATCATGTGATTGAATGGTTGTAAAATGGAAACTAGTTAATTATGTAAAATCAGTTGATTAAATTGATTCCCAATGGATAAAATACTTGTGTGATCACCCTAGTTAAGAAAACAAAAATAAGGAACTTAATGAATGGTGTGGTTAAATCTGAAAACATCCTTGCTCTGTTGTGGTGATATGTGTGGTCGATCTGTTTGATGTCTTGTGGGGTGACGTGGATGGGAATGGAACCTATGGTTGAAGGATTTCTGGTTTTTGAATCTGAGGCCATGTGGAGCCATATGTTGGGGCTTGGTTTGGTTCTAGTACATAGAGGGATCTCACAGATCCAGTTTTTTGTTTTGACATTACAAGAGAACCGAGTGTCAATGCTTAAATGTAATCTTTAATGTTTCTATTTAGTTGTTGTTTTGGATTGTGGTTATACCTATTAGTTTTTCAGTAGTGGAAGAATGTATTAAATGAATATCATATGAACATGTTAAATGCGAACCGGTACAATGGGGGAACTATTTTCTAGGAATGGGTTGTGCTCTTGTTATGGTTGTTGTGTATTTTTGGATTTAAGGATAGGTACAGGAGTTTTTGTGTATGGGCTGGTTATCTATTTTGGAACCCTTAGGTTGGGAAGAGTGCTTGATTACATATATTTATAATGTTTAGTTCTTGTGTTTCTTATACACACCCCACCCATGTTGATCAATTTGTGCCAAACACCCCCATTTCACATGGGAGGGAGTTTTTCCCAACATTCCTAAGAATGGATGGTTATTAGCTCTTTTTCTGCTCCCTCTCCCAGGTAGCTGAAGACTCATTGGGTAGTTTGTGATGGACTAAGGTTCATTATGGCCCATGACTCTTTGATCAGGGTGTGTTGTGGTGGTTGGACCAGGTGTGTGCTAGTAGGTTCGTATCCCAAGTGTCTTCGGGATGAGGCCCAGGTGTCTTCAGGCACGACGGTGGTCGTAGTGGCCCTGGTGTCTTTGTGTGTGGCAGTGGTTTTTGTGGAATAGGTGTCTGCGGGCATGGATATGTGTGGTTTTGGTGGCCTAGGTGTTTGTGGGAGGGATGTGTGGTTTTTGTGGCAGTAGTGGGACTGCAGCGAGACTTGTTGGGAAGGTCTGACACATAGGAAGTTCTATTTAATTAGTGGAAAAGTGGTGTGGGGTACCTGAATATTGATTTGATATTAATATTACTTTACCTTACTTGTGTTATTTGTAAAGCGTGCCATGGTGAGGCCGAGTGGATACTTTTCTTTACTAGGTGTTTTGGTTACCTCTACTTTCTCATGAGGCATTAGAAATACTCTCCACTTATGCATGAGAGATTTTTGTTTTCCCTAATGATTATAACTTTATAATAACCCTATATATATATATAATGGCTTTCAGGATTCTAGGAGGACTTTGAGGACCATTTAGGACCTTACTATCTTGGGCGTCGGGAGTTGTCGTTGCTACATTTCCTTTATTTTGGTACTTTTCTTTAGAGTTTCTTGTAATTTTTATCCCATTATTTTGGACATGAATGTGGGAATGGATTGTTGGGATTTACTTTTACTTTCAGTTTTTGGAGTTTTTTGGGATTTACTATCCTGTCTCCCAAACTTGTTCTATAAAAAGTGTAATGCCTTCCATATCATGTGAGATTCTATACCCTTGGTTCTAGTCTCCACTCTGGGGCCTATTGAAGGCAAGACTGGGGGTCATTATCTCTCTCCTTCATCTTGAAGAAGGAAGGCTCTAGCAGTTTTTCCCCTCCCTCATCCTGGTGAAGGTGGGTCGTGACAACATCATGAATATCTATCACAACATCTATCACAACATCATGCAATCAGTAATGAACCCTAAATGGCATGATATGAATTCATAACATGTGATCTATAGAAAGTGACTATATGATGCATGAGATGGAATACCATCATCTCATTGAGATGAAACAGAAATAGAACCTAAATAATATCAATGATAATAAAACAAAATAAGTGAGTCACCCAATGGTGAAATCAAATCAACTGTAAAAATTGCAAAACCAGAAAAATTGAAATATTCAAGGTAACATGGATTTTCCCTGTACACTGGTTAGCTATTCTTCAAAACAGATTGTTACCAACTTCCCATTCTTTCCTATTCCTGTATATAGGCTCCTAATAGTAATATGAAGTAGAAATAAACTCCTCTGATACCACTTTGTGACGACCCAGTTTTGGGTGTCACCCAAAGGTGCCCCGTACCCAGTCGGTCACATCACCTCAAGTGAATTTCACCAAATTCCAAAGGGTTTTGACTAGTAGTTGGGGGCTTGGTTGTGATAATGGGGAACCTATGCCCTCATCTGTAGAGTAACAAAACAGTAAAAAATAGTAAACAATTGCAGAAATAGTAATACCCTACAAAAAATATAAACAACGAAAGACTGATAGTATAAAAAAATTCAACATATATATAAATAAATTATGGATTTAACATGTATATTGGAAATAATCTAAACAAGTCACAATGTTGTAAATATAGTATGAAAACTAGAGTATGGAAAACAGTAAACTATAACATCATCGCAACCATCATCTTGGTCCCATGCTCTGCAGCTCCAACAACAATCAAGTACTTTATGAAGATGGGCGCTTACCCTTAGGTATATATGCAACCATATAATAATTTGGGGTCCAAAAGATTGACCCAAACAGGGTGTGAGGATAATCCCAGTAGGAAACCACCAAACGATATGTTCCTAACTATCAGTGAATATATATAGCAAAAAATTTGCAGAAATGAAGCAATAAACTAGGAAGTACTCAAATGTAAACAATCCAACATTTTTCAATTACATTCATTTACATTAATAAATTATTAATACTATTGAATAATGTAACCTTCAGTTATAGCCTATGATTTTTATCCCCCTATATAATAATAACACATAGACGTTGTAAAAGACCGTCTAAACAATCAATTAAGACTGAGTCCAAGCTTGTATTTTGTCTTGGAAGACTCGTCACAATCATTATACAATTAAAAAGGAACCCTCAGGGAGATTTCTCAATGACTAACCCCTCCGGTTCAACATTTCACCAATTTAAAAAATAATGACCCTTCTGGAAAGCTCACATAGTCAATCCCCTTTTCTCCCATATAGCACTAATTATTTAATAATGACCTCTAGGGTAGCTCTCATGGTCAATACCCCTTTGGTCTGCATAGAAACAATATAATATAATGACCCCTTTGTATCTCTCATAGTCAATGGTCCAACATTCATTTAATAACGAACCTCTATGTAGCTCTCACAGTCTAACCCCTCTAGTCTATGACCACCCAACAACTGTCACAATCAATACCTCAAGGTCAACATAACAACAATTATACATAAATGACCCTTCCTTGAGAAGCAATCATAGTCAATTCCCATTGGTCGTACTTTCACAATGCCAAACAAATGCATCTGAAATAAACAATAACTCCATGTTAACAACCCTAGGCATGGAAAAAAAGAAAGCCTAACATTATTTCTAGACCCAATGACCAATTACAAAACAAACATGGAAAACACACCAATATTCAAGGTAATAATATTTATGCATAATCTATAAGCCTTTTACAAACAAACACACCATAATAGGCCTTAAAAAAGGTTAAATTCTATGACACACAATACCCTAAACATGGTTATTTGGCACTTTTATCATATATAATTCAAATACAACCAAATAAAAGCACAAACCACCTACCTCAATGTTGTATGATGAACAATCTACAATTTCATCCCTTGAATCAGCCTAGAACAGTGAAATTCACAAAAGGTCAAAAAAGAAAAACCCTCAATAACTCATGTGAGAGGGGAAATTCGAAATATAGGCTCTAGGGAAAGAGAGAACTCACTGATGGGAATCCAACGCACCCAGCAGTGTCTTAATCGGAGCTCAGACGGAGGAACGAGAGGTGATAAAAGATATTGGGTTGTATGTCACTACCCTGTATGAGACGTGACGAGAAGAAGATAATTATGGAGATTAGACATGACCCCACACCAATTAATCAGTTAAAAAGAAAAGGACAGAAAATATTCATTTAATGTACATACCATATACTAGACTCAACCATCCCACACTTTAGCTGGTCTTCCAGGTCACCACACAACAATGTACTCTGCCACTACATGGCCAGTACACAACTATAGGTGGAAACCAGGTACATGATGTTTACTCAAAAGTAAATGGTGTGTACTTATGATATTTCCTCTTTCTTACTTTTACTAAAAAACAACCCAAAATAAATATCCATACCTAAAATGAAGATTTGTGTTCTTATAAGTACCATCTAAGCCAGTAAATGGGATTCCCTTCAGGATATAGAGTGGAAAGAAACCCATTTTATCGCATACATATGTATGGGGTTGGGAGGAATTTGTCAAGGCTTTCACAGGAAACAAACTAGCAACCATGGGCACAAAGAGTATCTTTATAAGATATCCCAAGGAAACAAAAGGATATTACCTATACAACCCCTCAGACAAGAAAGTGATTATTTCGATACAAGAAATCTTTCTTGAGAGGGGGAAAATCCTTAAAATGTATAGTGGGATCAAGATTTTCTTCGATGAAGTTAATGCTCAAGATACACAAGTGATGGTACAAGAAAAAGTTCCATAGGTCCCTGTGGAAGAAGTAGTTCCAAAAACACAGGTACAGTGTAGGAGTGTAAGAGAGGTAAGAGAACTAGAGAGATATGGTTTTCTTATCACTGAGGATGGTGACTCGTTATTGTTGGGAAATGATAAAACTATCTCTTACAAGGAGGAAATATAGAGATTAGAATTTGAAATATATTAAGAAGATATAAATTCTGAGATGGATTCCATATATGAGAACTGTAACAGCCCAAGATTTTATAAAAAAATATTCTTTTTAATTTTATTAAAGTCTTGTGTTGTACGCTACACCAAAAGGAGCTTGCACAACACGCATCCTTGACTTGCCTTGCATTACACGCAATCACGACCTTCCTCGATAGCGTGTGTAATACGCAATACCGAGTTTCACTAAACAATGATATGCTATTAAAACTAGCCGTTATGAATAGTAATAATCACTTTTTGAAATTTTATAAATTTTATTTTTCAAAATGGACTTCATTTTTGGACTCAGAATATCGAAATTAGCCTAGGGTGAAATTTTGGTATTTTTCTGAAAACTTTCAATTTTTGATGAATAGTGAAACCACTAAGTGGTAGGTTAAAAACTGAATTTTGCATAAAACTTAATTTTACCGCTTCTGTGAATGGAATTTCGAAAATCCGAGAGACACGGTTAATATCAAGGACTAAAATGTGGTTCAATGAGATGAAAATAATTTTTTGGTGAATAGTAACTTTTTACCTTTTTTTACCGCGGTTAATACTAAATAGGGTAACTAAGGGTAAATATGATATTAATATTACCCTAACACATGTCCTAATTCTATTGGACAAGTGTAATTCGACCAAAAACAAACTTAGGAATAAAATATGACCATTTAGGCCCACTTGGATTAGATTAGGACATTTATTATTAATTTATTTAAAGAAGGGTTAAAATAGTTAAAATCAAAGTTTAATAAGTAAATCATTTTTAATATGGGGTTATACATAAGATAAATTCTACTATAAATATTCATTAGAAAGCTAAAAAGATTTCCTACATGATGGTATTTTATTTGTAATTTTTAGACATCAAATAATATAATTTATTTATGACACAAAAATGATGCAGTAATTATCTTATTAATGAAATATTGACATAATTGATAATATAAATACCAAAATAAATGTAATTTAAGACTTTTTATGAATTACACTAATTTTATAGGTTACTATGATATATTAATGTTGATTTAATCAACTTGGTTCGAACATTTAATTCTGTTATGACTTTCACAAAAATCATATATCAAATAGTGTCAAAATTGACACAAAATAGTTTTTAAATAAAATATTATATTATTAATTGTTATTTTATTCCTAAAAATCTAAGGTTCGGCCAAATGACTTAGATAAGGATATATATATTAATAATAAACAATTTGGGGTTCGTTTGGCATGTTATAGTAAGTGTATTAACCATATAGTGAAAGAAAACAAAAAGACACGGTAAAAGTTAAATTATTTAACTTAGAGTTAAATCTAATTGATAAGGTTTAAAATAAGATCCAAACATGTCAAAATTCTGATTGGTTGATGAGATTACAACCCTATCTCATCTAAGCTTCGAATATGAGTCATTTTTGGAGGTTTTTAAGTGGGGTTAGATTTATTATAAATTAATATTTTTAAGAATTCCTAAGGTGCCCCTCTCCTCCCTTATAAAAGGACACCTCCTCCCCCTCCTCCTCACACCAATTTGAGCACTCAAGCTCGGCCAACCCCTGCCAAAATCTCTTCTCCACTTCCCTAGCAACATCCTAGAGGTTCTGGTCATACTCAAAGACCAATTTTAGTTCCCTAAGAGGAGGTCTCCAAAAGGCGCTTCAAAGAAGAGGTAATTACCGTTACCAATTCTTTCATCTTTATTTCTTCTTCCACTTCTTCTTCTTAGGTTGTTTAATTATGAAGTAATAAAATCAGTATCACTCATATACTGATATGTTATTATAAGTATGAAACAACCCTATTTCACCATCTATCCATCCTACGGAAAAAGAAATCACCGCGCGTGCGTACGTACGGAATACCGTCTCCACGCCGTGGTGTAATCTATTTTCCACCACCACCTTACATGGATGGGTATAATGGTATAAAGAATAACTATACAAAGTTATTACAACATCATATTGATTCTGATATATTGTATAATTCACTCCAATTCAATTCAATATTTATAGAAATGATATCATCGCTCGTGCGTACGTACGGACTACCGTCTCCACGACGCGATGAGATTCATTCTCCATGTTAACCATTTAAGAATTATTATAATGTATATATAAGAAATAATAATGAAATATATGACATTATAAAGCTACTTGATTTATGTATATATATATATATATGTATGTCATCTACTTACTTCCATTTCAAGACAATAAGGAAAGGAAAACAGCGTTCATGCGTACGTACGGACTACCGTCTCCATGAACGGTGTTTTTCATTTTATTTATCTATCTATTATATATATATATACTGAATATATATGATATATAAATCATATTTTATATTCTGGAAGTAAGTAAATCATGATATAAGTAATAATGATGTCAAGAACAACAAGTCAAAACACCTACGATAAATGAAACGATTTTACCCAAAACGCTTCTTTAACATGGAATTTACAAAAGAACGGGTAATATAATGTCATAAGTGAACCATATATGATATCATAACAATGAATATGATTCTGTAATAAGTCAATGACATTATTTAAATCATTATACAGGAGGTTCGGACACATACGAAGCAAATTGGACCTAAGGTAAGGGAAATATCACAATCTCATTTTTTTTGAGATTGTTTATTCGTAAGTACTTACTGGGGTGTATTTTATCATCCACATCCATGTTTCCTCAATATGTAATATTTATATCCACCTACAATTGTTTAAATCCATTTTTACCCTTCGGTGAGTTTTTAGTAATATGTATGAAAGGAATCTTTTGTCATTTTTTCGTACGAGGTACTTTTTGACTTTTCCGACAAAAGTACGAATAATGTTTTTTTGACTTAAACGGAACAAACGGATTTTTACGGTTTTATAAAGCCTTATTTTCATGAAGCTTCCTCCAAAAGATTTCATGACTATTTTTAATAAAATCTCTTTGTTTTAAAATTTCATGATGTTTTGTGAAAAGAAATTGATTTTGAAGAAGAAATGATATTTTCCTCAAGAATTCATTTCAAGTGTTTTATCAAAATTATTTTCCATCTAAGATAATAAAGGGTTCTGTTTCTATCTATATTTTTACATTGATTTTACTATGTTGTGATGGAATTATGTTTATGAATTCATTTATCTTATATGAATGGTTTTATGATGTCATGTTGTTTAAGAATCCCATTTTTATTACATGGGTTATGAAATGATGTATGATTTATGATTTTGTGGCACACATAAGAATGGTATCATTATGAGATGGGTGGGACCTATATCTCCCTCCAATGCATTGGGTAAAGATTTTATATCTCATGAGATAGACATGGCTGAAATGGTAGGTTATACCGGTTCAGTGAAACATGACTGAAACGAGGGTTACTCGATTCAGAAAGGGACTTTGTCCACTAAGATAGTCTTGGCATTGAGTCTTGACTAACAAGAAATGATTCTCTATGATTATGTGTGTATGCCACAAAGTTTCATGTTTTAAGTTATGATTATTGGGATTACATTTCACTTCTATGATTTATCCCATGTTATGATATTATGAGCTTTTTTTTGCAGGTTAAGATTTCCAAAAGCTATGTTCTTATATATATGATGTGATTGATATTTCTTTTGTTTACCCTTACTGAGCATTTGAGCTCACCCTTTTATGTTTTCTTTTCCCCAGGATATAAAGAAAGGTTTTAGGTAAAAAAAAGGGGATGACCTTTATGGGAGATATTGAAGAACTTTCACCACGATTAGAATATTACGTTCCGAGTTTCCAAAGACACTAAACTATTACGATCCTTTAGTGTGTGTTTTTGTTATGTACTAAGTATTCCTCAAATGTAATGTAATGTCCATGTACGTCAAGGCTTCGGGTCTCTACAGTTGGTATCAGAGGAAAGGTTTAGTCAACCTTTGGAAACTAGGATGTGAGAACTTTAGTGAGATCCCTAGAGATATTTCTAAGGTATGTCTAGAGATGTCTCTAAGGTTAAGTATGCGTATAGGTTATAGTACTAGAATTACGCTAACGATCATAGAATTAAACCTAAGATGTTAGATATTGAAGTTACTCCCCCTTTATTATGATTTTTGCCTCTCACACTATTCTTTTGGGTTTTAGAAAATGGCTGGAAACAAGATGATTCATGATAATGGAGGATATGATGGACAATGGAATGATATTCTTCATAATGAAATGGGATTTGGAAGTCCAAACATCATTATTATGCCGAATCAGCAATCTCATAATATGATCAATAAAGTAAAATTTGGTAAGTTTCCTGACTCGGCTAATAAGAGAAAGATGGAGTTTCATGATGATCATAGAGGAAAGAAAGTTCAATTTCCCCTATGTAAATCATGTGGGAAGAGGCATCAAGGAGAATGTTTCAAAGGAACTGGAAGATGCTTTGGGTGTGGAAAAGAAGGACACAAAGCAAGTAAATGCAAAGGAAAAGGTTCAGTTAACAACATGGATGAGGATAATGGTATTGCTACGACATCAACAATGGTTAAATGTTTTAAATGTGGAATGTACGGGCATTATGAAAACCAATGCCCTAAGGGAAAGTCTCATGAAGATAATCAGTATGGTCGTATGGGAAGTATTTATGTGGATGATGATGAAGAGACTACAAATGATATGTGAGATGAAAGAATTGTTGAAGCTCGGTCAATGGTTTAAGAATGCAGTGGAATGATTACATGTTTATCATGTGTAATGTTGTATAAGTAATCTCATGGCACTATGGAATAAAGAGACATGTAAGGATTGTTACATTGTTGTCTGATTAATGTTACCAGTATCCATGAAAGGTTATTCAGATATTTTTGGAATGTAGATGATATGTGCATAATGAAGGGATAAGGAGAAAATAAAATGTTTGATAGTATTCATGAGCTCATGACTGATATAAGGAGAAGGTTATATCATGGTTTGAGTATATAGAATTTTTGGATTTTGGTATGTGGAAAGAGTTAACTTTTGACAGCATTCATGTTTTCACTAAGGTTTAATGGGTATTCATATTTTTCAAGAGAATACATCATTAAAGTATTCACATGATTGGAATGTGACCAACAAGATATATAGGGGATAAATGATGGTATTCACATGCTTGGTTGGCGACATTTCAAGTAATCATTTTCTTTATACTATGAGCTTGGACCGAAGTATTTTAGATAAGCCTAAAGATTGTAATGGATTATGTTAACCATAAGTTAGTATTGTTTATGTATAGAACTTTTTTTGATATTATTTATGTGATGTTATAGTAATGTAGTTTTAGAAAAAGGACAACCTGCAGGACGGGCGACAGCCCATCGCTTCGGACAAGGCTGTGGGAATCGAACCCACAACCGAAGTGCGACTGGCCTTTATCGCCTACCACTGGCCTACAGGGAGTCCATGTTTAGTAGAAACTAGTTTTATTATATTAAGAAGTATTATATATGAAGTATAAGTCCATTTTAGGAACCATATGTGATTAATCTCACTATAGATCGACTTATGTATATAATTTTTGCTAACCTTTTGTTTGAGACAGATGGAATGACCCGTCATTCTATCACATGATCTGCTAACACTTCACGAATAACAAATTCAACTTCATTTATTTAAGAGATGAAGTGGAAATTGTTCTAGGCACGAACAATAGTGAGATTGTACCAAAATAAAGAAAGTATTTATTCCAATTCAAATTTTCAACTTTAGGGAAATGATCTTGAAAACCAAAAATGTTGTCCTAGTGATCTTATACCTGATGAATCAGATGGTACATTATATCATCACAAATCTATGGATTTGTGATTACTGGCTTTTCCATAGCCATGTTCTCTACCACTCTCCATCAGAACATGATTGTTAGATTTCTCTTCCATATCCATATTCTCACCTATGTGGAAACCCAATGATTAGTTTATTTGGGTAACCGTTACGTTTCATACTTTTGTTTTTAAAGATTGGTTTTGATATTCCTTTTTATGATGTGGGTTTCTATTAAAGAAACTTTCGAATAGTAAACCATTTATAACCCCGACGAATTTCGAGGGCGAAATTCATTTTAAGGGGGGTAGAATGTAACAGCCCAAGATTTTATAAAAAAATATTCTTTTTAATTTTATTAAAGTCTTGTGTTGTACGCTACACCAAAAGGAGCTTGCACAACACGCATCCTTGACTTGCCTTGCATTACACGCAATCACGACCTTCCTCGATAGCGTGTGTAATACGCAATACCGAGTTTCACTAAACAATGATATGCTATTAAAACTAGCGGTTATGAATAGTAATAATCACTTTTTGAAATTTTATAAATTTTATTTTTCAAAATGGACTTCATTTTTGGACTCAGAATATCGAAATTAGCCTAGGGTGAAATTTTGGTATTTTTCTGAAAACTTTCAATTTTTGATGAATAGTGAAACCACTAAGTGGTAGGTTAAAAACTGAATTTTGCATAAAACTTAATTTTACCGCTTCTGTGAATGGAATTTCGAAAATCCGAGAGACACGGTTAATATCAATGACTAAAATGTGGTTCAATGAGATGAAAATAATTTTTTGGTGAATAGTAACTTTTTACCTTTTTTTACCGCGGTTAATACTAAATAGGGTAACTAAGGGTAAATATGATATTAATATTACCCTAACACATGTCCTAATTCTATTGGACAAGTGTAATTCGACCAAAAACAAACTTAGGAATAAAATATGACCATTTAGGCCCACTTGGATTAGATTAGGACATTTATTATTAATTTATTTAAAGAAGGGTTAAAATAGTTAAAATCAAAGTTTAATAAGTAAATCATTTTTAATATGGGGTTATACATAAGATAAATTCGACTATAAATATTCATTAGAAAGCTAAAAAGATTTCCTACATGATGGTATTTTATTTGTAATTTTTAGACATCAAATAATATAATTTATTTATGACACAAAAATGATGCAGTAATTATCTTATTAATGAAATATTGACATAATTGATAATATAAATACCAAAATAAATGTAATTTAAGACTTTTTATGAATTCCACTAATTTTCTAGGTTACTATGATATATTAATGTTGATTTAATCAACTTGGTTCGAACATTTAATTCTGTTATGACTTTCACAAAAATCATATATCAAATAGTGTCAAAATTGACACAAAATAGTTTTTAAATCAAATATTATATTATTAATTGTTATTTTATTCCTAAAAATCTAAGGTTCGGCCAAATGACTTAGATAAGGATATATATATTAATAATAAACAATTTGGGGTTCGTTTGGCATGTTATAGTAAGTGTATTAACTATATAGTGAAAGAAAACAAAAAGACACGGTAAAAGTTAAATTATTTAACTTAGAGTTAAATCTAATTGATAAGGTTTAAAATAAGATCCAAACATGTCAAAATTCTGATTGGTTGATGAGATTACAACCCTATCTCATCTAAGCTTCGAATATGAGTCATTTTTGGAGGTTTTTAAGTGGGGTTAGATTTATTATAAATTAATATTTTTAAGAATTCCTAAGGTGCCCCTCTCCTCCCTTATAAAAGGACACCTCCTCCCCCTCCTCCTCACACCAATTTGAGCACTCAAGCTCGGCCAACCCCTGCCAAAATCTCTTCTCCACTTCCTTAGCAACATCCTAGAGGTTCTGGGCATACTCAAAGACCAATTTTAGTTCCCTAAGAGGAGGTCTCCAAAAGGCACTTCAAAGAAGAGGTAATTACCGTTACCAATTCTTTCATCTTTATTTCTTCTTCCACTTCTTCTTCTTAGGTTGTTTCATTATGAAGTAATAACATCAGTATCACTCATATACTTATATGTTATTATAAGTATGAAACAACCCTATTTCACCATCTATCCATCCTACGGAAAAAGAAATCACCGCGCGTGCGTACGTACGGAATACCGTCTCCACGCCGTGGTGTAATCTATTTTCCACCACCACCTTACATGGATGGGTATAATGGTATAAAGAATAACTATACAAAGTTATTACAACATCATATTGATTCTGATATATTGTATAATTCACTCCAATTCAATTCAATATTTATAGAAATGATATCATCGCTCGTGCGTACGTACGGACTACCGTCTCCACGACGCGATGAGATTCATTCTCCATGTTAACCATTTAAGAATGATTATAATGTATATATAAGAAATAATAATGAAATATATGACATTATAAAGCTACTGTATTTATGTATATATATATACATATGTATGTCATCTACTTACTTCCATTTCAAGACAATAAGGAAAGGAAAACAGCGTTCATGCGTACGTACGGACTACCGTCTCCATGAACGGTGTTTTTCATTTTATTTATCTATCTATTATATATATATATATACTGAATATATATGATATATAAATCATATTTTATATTCTGGAAGTAAGTAAATCATGATATAAGTAATAATGATGTCAAGAACAACAAGTCAAAACACCTACGATAAATGAAACGATTTTACCCAAAACGCTTCTTTAACATGGAATTTTCAAAAGAACGGGTAATATAATGTCATAAGTGAACCATATATGATATCATAACAATGAATATGATTCTGTAATAAGTCAATGACATTATTTAAATCATTATACAGGAGGTTCGGACACATACGAAGCAAATTGGACCTAAGGTAAGGGAAATATCACAATCTCATTTTTTTTCGAGATTGTTTATTCGTAAGTAATTACTGGGGTGTATTTTATCATCCACATCCATGTTTCCTCAATATGTAATATTTATATCCACCTACAATTGTTTAAATCCATTTGTACCCTTCGGTGAGTTTTTAGTAATATGTATGAAAGGAATCTTTTGTCGTTTTTTCGTACGAGGTACTTTTTGACTTTTCCGACAAAAGTACGAATAATGTTTTTTGACTTAAACGGAACAAACGGATTTTTACTGTTTTATAAAGCCTTATTTTCATGAAGCTTCCTCCAAAAGATTTCATGACTATTTTTAATAGAATCTCTTTGTTTTAAAATTGCATGATGTTTTGTGAAAAGAAATTGATTTTGAAGAAGAAATGATATTTTCCTCAAGAATTCATTTCAAGTGTTTTATCAAAATTATTTTCCATCTAAGATAATAAAGGGTTCTGTTTCTATCTATATTTTTACATTGATTTTACTATGTTGTGATGGAATTATGTTTATGAAATCATTTATCTTATATGAATGGTTTTATGATGTCATGTTGTTTAAGAATCCCATTTTTATTACATGGGTTATGAAATGATGTATGATTTATGATTTTGTGGCACACATAAGAATGGTATCATTATGAGATGGGTGGGACCTATATCTCCCTCCAATGCATTGGGTAAAGATTTTATATCTCATGAGATAGACATGGCTGAAATGGTAGGTTATACCGGTTCAGTGAAACAGGACTGAAACGAGGGTTACTCGATTCAGAAAGGGACTTTGTCCACTAAGATAGTCTTGGCATTGAGTCTTGACTAACAAGAAATGATTCTCTATGATTATGTGTGTATGCCACAAAGTTTCATGTTTTAAGTTATGATTATTGGGATTACATTTCACTTCTATGATTTATCCCATGTTATGATATTATGAGCTTTTTTTGCAGGTTAAGATTTCCAAAAGCTATGTTCTTATATATATGATGTGATTGATATTTCTTTTGTTTACCCTTACTGAGCATTTGAGCTCACCCTTTTATGTTTTCTTTTCCCCAGGATATAAAGAAAGGTTTTAGGTAAAAAAAAGGGGATGACCTTTATGGGAGATATTGAAGAACTTTCACCACGATTAGAAGATTACGTTCCGAGTTTCCAAAGACACTAAACTATTACGATCCTTTAGTGTGTGTTTTTGTTATGTACTAAGTATTCCGCAAATGTAATGTAATGTCCATGTACGTCAAGGCTTCGGGTCTCTACAAGAACCATGTTTGGGTTCTGGTTGATGCACCAGTTGATTAATCCTATTGGATGAAAATGTGTCTTCAAGAAGAAACTATACATGGAAGGTAATGTATGTACCAATAAATCAAGTCTAGTGTCTAAGGTTTTTAAAAAATATTAAGGAATTAACTATGACGAAACCTTTTTATTAGTTTCCATGTTTAAATCAATAAAAATCATACATGCCATAGCATCTTACCATGACTTTGAGATTTATAAGATGGATGTCAAAACTACATTCCTTTACCAGAATATTCAGGAAGATGTCTATTTGGCACAACTAGTAGGTTTTGTGACACCAAGTGTTTCTAAAATGGTTTCCAAGTTGCAGAGATCCATTTATGGATTGAAGAAAGTATCCAAGTCATGGAAATTTCAATTTGATGAAGCCATTAGAGAATTTGGATTCATTAAAAATTAATGTGATCTATGTGTTTACAAAAGGTTTAATGGAAATGCAGTCATTATCCTAGTAGTATATGTTGACGACATATTACTTATTGGAAATGTCTTACCAGTATTGCAATGTTTTAAGGACTGGTTGAACAAGTGGTTCTCCATGAAGGACTTCTGTGAAGAAACCTACAATATAAGGATAAATGTCATTCATGATAGATCTAAGAGGATTCTTGGACTAAGTCAGAGTACATAAATTGATCATATACTAAAGATATTTATTATGGAACAATCCCAGAGGGGGTTGGTTCCAGTTTCACATGGCATTACATCATTCTGAAAATTTTTATCCCCAAACACAATAAGATAAAGATATAATGAGTAAGATCACATACGATTCAATGATATGATTAATCATGTATACCCTGATATGTACTAGGCTTGATGTTTCATATGCGTTAATAATGGCAGGTAGATAGTAAGTAGAACCAAGAGAACAACATTGGACTGATGTTAAGGCTATCCTTAAGTATCTAAGAGGTACAAAGGATATGTTCTTGTTGTACGGAGGATACGAGGAGCTTGTTATCAGAGGGTATACTAATGATAGTTTATAGATAGGTCATAATGATCTGAAGTCATAAAAGGTATATTTTTTCTATATCAACCGAGGAGCTGTGAGCTAGAAGAGTTCGAAGCAGCCACTTATTGCTGATTCTACTCCAAATTCTGAGTATATAGAGACTTATAATGTACCCAAGGAATCCATTTGGATTCAAAACTTTTCGTAGGAGCTTGATGTAGTACCTAGTAGTAGAGACCCTATCACATTGTATTATGATAATACTGCAGCTACGGCTCTTGAAAAAGAGCCTATGTCACATCAACCTACAAAGCACATACTCAAGAAGTATCATCCCGTGAAACATTTTCATTAGAGGGGTGAATTTATATTGAGAAGATTATATGCAGAAGAGAAAATGGTGGACCCCTTGACTAAAGGCCTATCTTATAAGACGCACGAGTATCATGTGAGAGCTTGTGTACTGAAGGTTATTAGTCACTGGATCTAGTGAAAGTGGTAGTTTTTCAGAGTTGGTTCCCTAGAACCATCTTCTATGTACTTTATGATAAAGTTATATTCATGGTTTTGAATATTAATAAATTTATTATCACATCATGATTGTTTTCTTATGTGACATATCATGTCATAATGTACCAAGATTAGCAGTCACACTAAAAGGTCATAGTAGTTTACCACTATGATGAGAGCCCGAAAGTGTTACGATTCCATTCTAAAATAAATGTTTTATGCTTGGATGATATAATTTTATGAGACACATATGATATTGTCCATAAGGTGTGGAGACTCATAGGAATTTTAGGCACCTTATCATGGTGTATGTCTTTGGTGATATCCAGTAAGATATTATGAGAATGAGACCAGAATATAGGAAATCCACATTTATAAGTGTCATTGTATTTTCCTATCTATGGATATGTGTATTGGTAGATAGACATTAAGATTATTATTAATGGATATTATGAGCCCCATACTTTTATGTATTGAAGAAAACTGTGATGACAGATGTTCGCGACAAGGTAGGATATGTTGGGAGCATCACAAGTAATATTGCATTAATGAATAATGCGAGAAAGTTTTTCTCCCTTCTGTTAATTAATGGATGTTAATATCTATGACCCATTGGTGGAAATTATATATCCTAAATAAATCCATGGCCATACTGTTCTCTAGGAAATTTCTATTTCTAGAGAGTCAAAGAATAAGATATCGATCATATATGTTGATGACACTGGCATACAACTTACAAGATTGGAGATATTGTGGTAAAGGAGTTATATTACATGAAAATAATTCATATGAGGTGACATGTTTTTGTGGTATTAAATTATTTCTCTACGGGTTCCTTAGCATGTTTATAGATATTAAACTTATAATTTAGACAGGTTCTCTTAATTCCCCTTAGAAAGTGTCCCAGAGGGTCACACACTAACTATATCCAAAAACATAGTAAAATAATTTTATATTTTACAAGTTGAATAAAAATTACTCCTAGTTATGGTTTAATAATTATTAATGTATATTTGATAGAATTTATTCTATCACTAGTAATTTGACAGAATATATTTACAGAAGCACAGTTAATAAATATTTATTTTCTATTTTCGGTAAATATAATATTTTTTTATTTATCTTTGAATATTGTAGTAGTATTTATTTAACAAATAAATAGTCATTATTCAAGGCCTAATAAATATTTAGGAGGATTGGAAGACCGAGTGTAAGGATAAAATGAGAAATAATAATATTAAATATTATTTGATTAAATAATATTTATTTCTAACTTACAGGTTATGCACATGTCAAGAAATAATGGCAATGCAGTTATTATTTGATAAGTGGTTTCACTTGGATTAATAAAATCAATAAATGCACTTGTGAAAATTATTTATTATTTCCTAGTGAAT
Organism: Viscum album; assembly: GCA_963277665.1. Taxonomy (NCBI): domain Eukaryota; kingdom Viridiplantae; phylum Streptophyta; class Magnoliopsida; order Santalales; family Viscaceae; genus Viscum; species Viscum album. The sequence continues at coordinate 778,480,502 of OY728161.1, forward strand.
TAAATATCTGAATATATTATTATTCTCTCATTTTCCTAGGGAAATATTAATCTAGCCAATTAGCATGGTACAAAACATTCTTGGAGAATCCTCTCAAGCCTAGAGAGTCCTTTCCTCTCTATGAACATTCTCAAGAACAAAAGCAGCGATCCTCCACTGGATCAAAAATAACGATTTAGAAGCGGTTCTCATGGCGATCGAAGTTGAACAGTGCAAGTGCATAGATCCTCTGTGCTAGAACCTGGAGACTCCTTTTTTTATGCCCAATGATTCGTGGAACCCATGTGGATCACTGCTAGAGGAAACCTACTCTTGGTTTCTAGGATGCAATGATAATGCACTACAGATCTGTGACCAAACACATCAACATATAATTAATCAACTTGGAGTTATTTATTTAATTAAATTAAATTAATTATAAAAAAAATATGTTGATCCACACATCAGGGTTCCATTTATTCTTCTTTCTTGTCAAAATACTTGATTCAATTACATGGATACCAGCATTCATAATAATATTGATTTTGGATTGATCATCGATTATGGAAAAAGAAATATTGGAAACCACACCCTCTCGTGCTTTCACTGCACCCAGAACCTATAGAGCCATCCTCTCACTTTATTGGTGCACATTATAGATGTCTTAACAATATAAATGTTAATTAAAATCTCTAAAATATATGTTTGCATGTTTTACGTCAGTCACTACTATATATTTAGGTTTATTCATTGATACCCATTATCAATGCTAAAAAATCCCTAATAAAGGGGTATCTATACCAGCACTTTTATTAGCACTAATAAACGTATGCCTTTTATCAGTGATAAAACCCCTTCTTTTATCAATAATAAAAGTTATATTAAAAAAAATCATTAAAAATCACATATTAATATATTAATATATTAATATTAATATTTATATAAATATAATATATTTTATAAAATATGGTTTAAATAATACTATATATGTAATCACACATAATATATAAAACATTTAGTGAAAATAGTTTATATAATAATTAAAAATTACTATTAATTAACAATTTTATAGTTACTATTTATTAATAGTCATTCAATATTAGTTTAATGATAGAAAAATTCAAAAAATTAATAAATGATCTAAAATTAGTTGAAAACCTGACTTGAAATTCAAAAAGCCATAACATTTGATCCGGGTGTCTGTTTGAGCTCCAACACATATCAAATCAATGTTTTCAAAAATATATATGATTTGGTGGCTTGGAAGAACATTAGTTAGTGGTTTTTAAGGTCGAAAATGTCTAAAACTCTTCAAAAATTGAGTTTTTTGGGGTACTATAATTGTTTAACATTTGATGATATTTCGGCCTCATTTAAGGTGGTCTTCTTATATTTTTCGATGGAGGGTCAATTTATTATTATCGATTAAACTGATATGGATATTTTGACATTATAATTCTACAATTTTTTATATTTTAGTGATATTTATAAATAAATATATATAAATATAAAACATATATACATATTTGTGTTTATTTAGTAATTTTTTTTAAGAAACAATAAATAATGCCTCAGCCAAAAAATATCCAAGTAATATTGCTTCCGAAAACAAACAGAGAACTCCTTACAATAAAGTTTTTTCATCCTTTGAACTACACCATTTAGATAAGTTGTATTAGGAGGAATATTTGGATTTTGAATACCTTTCTTCCTGTAACAATGATCAAACAGACCACAATACTCACCCTCATTGATAGTAAAAATACATTTCAGTTTCTTACCAGATTCCGTCCCAGCAGAAACCAATAATTTATTAAAAACAATGAGCTCCAGACTATTGGAGTTCAAAACATAAATTAAAATATTACATGAGTATTAATCAATAAATTCCATAAAATATATACTACCACTAATGGTCTTAGATTTCAAAGGACCACAAACATTAGAATGTAATAATTCAAGTACTCGTGACTTCTTGTGTAAAAGATAACTAATGAAACACGCTATACAATGTTTTATATCTTTGAAGTGATCACATTTATCTAATTTGACACTCTTCAAATATGAAAGAATGTTTTTCTTAGTCCAAAAACCATGCTCTTTCTCACTAATGTGGCTGATCCTCTTACGCCATAGCTTGAATGAAACAATGTACTCAACAACACAAGTAGTATCACCAGAAATAGAAGCTCTAGTCTAGTAAAAACATCCCAGATTCTTCCCTTGAGCCACAATAAAAGAACCCTTGTATATTTTCCATTTTACATAACCAAAAGTACTGATAAAACCTTCATTATCAACAATGCTGGTAAAAATAAGATTCAAGCGAACCTCAAGAACATGCAAACATTCTTAAAAATCATATTACTTCTAGTACTTGTCTCTAAAAAACAACCTTGATACCCACAACATCAATATGACCATCATTACCCATATTTAAAATCCAAAAATAACATGGGTTGTAAGATGTAATGAGATAATTCCTCGATGTCTTGTAAAAACAGGCACGACTTTCAACAACCCACCAAGAATCATCACAATCAATATTAATGGAGTCATAAAAAATAACAATATCACCGCTGTAGTGGATGTGAAATGATGGTATCCATCATCATTTTTCTTCTACTGATTTTCCTTCATTCTATTTTTTCTTCTGAGCTGATAACAATACTGTTTAACATGACATTTCTTATCATAATGATGAAATTCAAATTATATCTGCTTCAAATTGGAATTGATTCTTTTTTTTCTCTTACCTCGACTACTCTATCCATGATTCATTTCATGGATTCTCCCTAGTCATTGTGACTAAAAGACCTAAAGAATATTTCTCCTCGGTACGTCTCCCAACCTAATCATTTAAAACAATATACTTAGAAAAAATAAATTTCAAAGAACCATTAACAGTACAACTATTTAGAGTACTAGGTAAATTCTACAAAGAATCAAGAAAATTATTAAGAAAGAAAAGAGCTAAAACCTAATCTTCAAAATTATTACTCATACTAGAAAATTGGTCAAAACATCAACAATATTCTCTCAAATATTAAGAAATATATATAACTTCTTTGCGACTCAAATTTTTCAATTTTTGAGAAGAAACAATTTATTGTTTATTATCTTAGAAGAATAGTCAGTCTCTAGATTCCCTTACAAATATCTGGCATGAGAAATGTTGACAATATGATTCATCACATTGTATTCAACCCACTGGACAATTAAACCACAAACCATATCATGCTCAAATTCCCATTCTTCATATGAAATTATTTCTAGATTTTGAGTACTAAACACCAGAAGATACAATCATTTGATAAAATCATATGGCTCATTTTTAATCACCGCATATGGTAGTTGGTAGCATTAAAAAATATCATCTAGATATAATTGGATTCAATAATATATATGAAATAAAATCCAAATCCATTGAACAAGATGCTGGTAAATACAGTAAGTGATGAATGAACAAATAGCAACAAAGTGAACATGCAGTGGAAATAAATTTTCATTCACTTCAAACAAGCATACCAAACTAAGGTGGATGTGTAGTGAGAAAATAATATGTTCATGAAAAATAAATTCTTACACCATAAATTTTTAATGTGGAAAAACCCAATGAAGGAAAAAACTTTTGGACCTAGTATAGAAAGAAGATCAATAATAATAAACGAGTACATGGTAGAAAATCCCCCAAAAAAGGGGGTCCCAAAAGTATAACTCTATGATGTAGTAGAAGAAAGTATCAGCAGAAAAGAGTGGTGGAAAGTATATTTGACGAAAGAAAATCATCTTAAAAGATTTGAAAATAATAAATCTAACCATAGGAATATGAATATCATATACTAAATAACCGTGTGCTGAAAAATCACAAAGATCATAAGAAAACTGATTGTCTCTCAAAACTGATAAAAAAACTGAATTTTCTCTCCGTACAGACGTATCTCTCAAAACCATTCAATTTACTCCTTTTAAAGGAAAAAATCTACATAGAAAAATGCATCCCAAAACAGGCAATATTTTAGATCATCCCTTTAACAATGCTCAAAAAGGGCATTAACAGCTCTAAAAAGCATTGTTGTCCTCAGTGCTGTTAAAGGGGGGTCCCTTTTATCACTGCAAAAAATGATTTGATAAAGGACCCTTTTATCGCCGCTAAAAAAATCACTGATAAAATGGGTCTTCAATCAACAAATTTTTAGCAACTATAAAAGTCAATTTTTTTAAAAAAATGTACAAATCAAAGGTTGGACCTCCCCCCCTTTAATTATCACTCAATCCCCCCTTTTAACAGTGATCATCTAGCATCCCCAATAGTTTAACAGTGCTAGGTATCCCCTCCCTCGTTTAACAACACTATACACCTACTTCAACCGCCACCGTGTGCGCTTTCCTTTATAGGGCTTCGAACCTTAGAGACCCCCTCGTACTCCAACACTTTTTCCTCTCGACTATATTTTTTTAGGTATTTTATGATACATCTGAATATTTATATATATTTCATTACATTTTTTATCCCTATATATATATATATTTAAATAAATATATAAAATATGTTTTGTGTGTGTGTGTGTGTTTTTATAAAAACATACATACATACATAAATTTATATATGTGTGTAAATCTATAAATATAATTATACATATTTATATTTATTTACATATATTATATATCAATATTTATATACATATATTAGAATATATAGATAAATATATAATTGTTCATCAACACACACACACACAAATATTTATATATATATACATTATACATACATTAATTTTATATGTATATAAATATTCATAAATTTTTATTTTAAATAAAAGGGATATTATTTTTATTTAGATAAGGATTATATTTTTAGAATGATATTTCATATATAAAAATGTTTACATATATATTTATAAAATTAAAATTTTATGCGTTAATATATGTAAAATATGTATATACTTTTAAATATTTGATTACAAATAATAGTACAATATGAGAAACGATAAAATTTAAAAACTATAATATCAATATGATCGTAAACCTTGAGTATTATTTTAGTACCCACATAAAACGGGTAAAAAGACCCCATTAAACGAGGATGAAATTCCATCAAATGTTAAAACAATTTGAGGTACCCAGACTAAAAACTCAGTTTTGGAGGCCTTTTTTGTCTTTTTTGGCCCTGAAAAATGTGACTGGGGGTTTTCCCATCTTGTTAGTGTGTAGATCTCATCGTATTATTCAATTTGATATATGGTAGAGTTCAAACAAACAACAAGATCATAAGATATTTTTGTTTGAATTTCAAGTTAGTTTTTAAAATTATTTCAAATATTTTATTAATTTTTAGATTCTTTATCTTCGAATTAATATTAAATGATTATTAATCGATAATAATAATCAAATTATTAATTAAAAAAATATTTTTCATTATTTTATAATACATTTTCAATAATTATAATAAATATTAAGTGTAAATGTCTATTTATCCTTATCCAAAATATATTTAAAAAATATATATTAAATTTATATGAATATAAATATATCTATATATTGATATATTATTTTTAATGATTTTTTTGAAATATACCTTTTATTAGCACTGGTAAAAAGCACTGATAAAGGGGTTATCTGCTAAACAAAGTGCTGATAAAGATGGTACATTTATCAACGATAAAAAAAGCATTGATAAAGGGATTCTTTTAACAGTGCTTTTTTTAGCAGTGTTAAAATTACCCTTTATCAGTGGTGTTTTAGCTCTATTAATGGGTGCCGCTGCATAAAGTCATTTTTTAGTAGTGACGTCTTTGCAATTTACCTTTTTAAAATTATGTCTTCAACCCCCGTGGTGCATCAATTGAGGATTCACCCAACACTCCATTCATCATTGATGAAGGCCCTACCACAGGATGAGCAGCACCTCGCCACCAGCACATCAAGTCACCAGTGGCACCAGAAATCATCGTATCCATGTTGTCACCTTGTTCTCACATAAAGTCACTCATCAACCTACATCATGTCACTGATGGCGCCTGAGGGGATTTCATCACTTGAATCATCAACTCCACCACCAAAATTGGTTTGGGTTCATTCATAAAACATGGTGAAAACATTTGGAAGTGGCAGTGATATCATATTCTCCCCTCGAGAAGATTGGCGCTCGAAAATGGTCATGAGATTGAATAGAGAGAGTCTCTCCATAGATAGAGAAATATCCATCCTCAATTCAATATTATTTATTTAAGGGGGTTAGTGGGTATATATATGGTTCATGTGTGGCAGTAGGGTTTTGGACTAGGTTTCTGCCATATATATATATAACATGATATATTTCATCTTAAAATGAAATCATCATCCAACACTATAAATCGATTCATGCATTGGCACAATGTGAAGAAACAAATATCGAAAATATCCATTTATTATAATTATAATTTTTTATTGCATGGATAAAATTATTATCTAACAACATAAATAATTATACGAATAATTTTTTATTAATTAAGTATATAAATAATGTTTTGTTTTTTATACAAATAAGTTTTTTATTGTATTTTTATTTATTAGGATTTTAATTAAATAGTATATTTTCAATTACATTGTATTAATAATTTATTATTAGAAAAATATTAATATATAATATAATTATATTTTTATCAACATACTAATATACATGAATATAATTTAATATTTATATATATAATTTAATTTTAATATAATAAATTGAAATAAAAAAATTTTATATATAGAAATTGTAATTACTTATATATAATATATTATTTATTTATTAATAAATATTAAATATAATATAATATGAAATATTATTATATTTTATATCATAATAAGTGAAAATATATTTATATTCATATTTATATAATTATAAATATATTATATTTTAATATTAATAATTATAACAATTTCATTTATAATAAATATAATTATGTTTATATAATTAACTTTTTATAGAATAATCAATTGTAAATAAAATATAATTGTAAATATTATTACACATGAAATTATAATATATATATATATATAATTATAAAAATGGGGATAATTATATATCTTTATCATAATTATAAATATATTTTTCCTTGGTCTATTGTGTGAAATTCTGTTTCCCTTAAAAAAAAGGTTGAAAATCTTTTGCATCTGATTTTTATTATAAATTTTTCATTTATAGATGTACTTGAATCTGTTCTCTAACCCTAACCAAGTTAACCCACTTAATTAGACATTTTAAAATAAAAATCCATATAATTAATTTATACACCTATGTGTGATTATTATTTAGTCAAAATAGAATCCCAATTCTTAATCTTCTTCGAATCAATAAATTTAATACTTGGATTCATTTTGACCTTAGTGTATTTAAAATTGGGGAAGTTCAAGAATGTGTGGAGGATTTATTGTACAAAGAAATCACTATCTTTTTCATAGATTCTTACCTCATTTTTAAATAATTAATTTTATTGTGTTATAGAAGTTTAGCTATTTATTATAATTTTTAGTTAATTATATATTAATATTTGGTATTATAATTAGTAGTAAATAAGAATGTAAAAAAGTAATATATAGAACAGAATGAATATTTTACATTGAAATGAAAAGTTATTTGAAATAAAATAAAGGACAATGTGTTTGTTGGTAAATAAGTGAGAAAGTAAAAAATATAATTCAGAGAACTCAATGCATTGCATGATATGTATTTCAAGCATACATACACACTGTAATGAAAATTTTATATATATTACAAGCATTCATGTTATGTATCATGATTAACATGTTTTTTTTGGAATGGTCGTTGGATAAATTGTTTGAATTCAATGCACAAAACAATGCATGCACAAAATGGTAGGCCTAATCAGCTCCGAATCTATGAAAATTCAACACTACTAATTATCAGTTTCATAAATAAAATATGGGAGTATTCCCCTTGATGTTAATGAGACTTTGTACTACTATATCATGAAGATTTTATGATTATATTGTTTCAGGTAAAAATTGAACTTTTTTTAAAATTCACCTCTCATCAAATTTATCATTATTAGCCATTTGTAGTGAGAATGTATAAATCAGTATGGAAAACAATATAGTCAAGCATGTAATACAATAGGTATTTTCAAAAGTAACATGTTTTGGTCTCTACATAACAATAAATAAATAAGTCTAGCACTTTTCCCTTATATATAGAGCATTGTGACTCATTTGATCAAGAAAAAAATGAACTTCCTTCAAATAACAACAAACTCCTTATATTTTAGTATTAAAATAAAAATTTGGAAGATAAATATATAACTCAAAATATTAATTTTAGCATTAAATATTCGAAAATGAATATTGGTGTAGTATCATCTATAAATAAGATATGCTATTACAAAAATTCATAAAAGATACTATATAAATCAAACTATTTCTAAGTTCATATGCAATTTTGGTTATAAATTGCATCACTTTTTTTATGGAGAAGGAAAACCCAGAGTGTTTCATATTAATCCATGACCTCCAATTTTTCCTTGAATATGGAAGTACATAATAAAAAACTATCAAAAAACTTATTAACTTATACAACCCATTGAAATAAAAAGTCATTATTGTATAGAATGATAAAAAAAATAACATACCAAATTAAATAATAGCCTTGAACCTTAAGATTCCGGTTTTTCCCCCTAGTAGACTACATACAACATAAGAATTAGTAACAAAACCCTAAATCATGTTTATTCCCTCACTTAATCGATACAATAATTGGTAATCAAATAGTTCTATTTTAGAATCCCACGTGTTTGAAAATGAAATTAATTCAACTAATTGATAATGATGTAATTATTATTGTAATGTAACTTATTCAAGAAAATCATTCCACATCATGCAACCAAGAGTAACATTGAATTAGTGTATCAACATGAATAACATATGAGAAGGTGAAAGAATCTTATCAGGGTTGAACTCACCTAAACCGGTCAAAAAATGTCTCACATGTTTTCCACCATACAAATCCCTGCAGGAAGAATAACTACTGTAATCCATGTAATTGGGGTCTAAGACCTAGGATAATTCAAGAAAATGTATAACAAAAATCTAAATATTAATTAATGGAAATTCATGATATAATATAAATGGAATTTCAGGTAGGAACATATGTTAAATAAAATTCACGCGGGAAGGATAATTATAATATGAGGAATTTATTTATATGATATATTTTTCATAATATAGTATAACTATAATTTCAATAAAATTCATAATGATCATATAATAACAAAAAAAAATTGTATTAAAATTTCATGGAAAGTAACATACTAAATGTTTTAGGAAAATAAATAAAAAACCTAAATCAATAGAGTTTTAGGATAAATTATGGAGAATATTGGTGATGTGACATAATAGAAAGAAAATTGAATAGACGAATAGTTACCAATTGGTTGTTAATAGAGGTTATAATGTAACAAAATTAAAATAAATGGAGCAAGGCATTAATTAATTTATTGAAAGAGTGAACCTGTAAAGGGAACAAAAAACCAATGAAGTAAAAAATTGAAAGTGGAAAGAGGGAATATTTAAAGGAAAAGATAATAGGTGATGTAAAAATCGAATGAAGGAAGAGGGACATCAAACCTTAGAGCCATATGAAGAGAGAAAGAAAACCATTGAGTCTATGGCTAATTACCCTAATAGAAAATCAAAGCACCTTATATTTTTATCTATCAATAATAATTAATGTAACCAAAATAACCATTTAATAGGTGTTAAATTAAAAACTATTATGATTATATATAAAACCAAAAATTATAAACTAAAAATAAACGTGTGTGTAATTACCCACTGACGGTTAAGAAAAATACAAGGTACTTGTGAAAATACATTAATATAGAAGAAGGTGTCATAATATAGTAATATGCAATAAAGGGGAAGTTGATAATTTTAAGATACAACAAATAGGGGTTAATAGCTCATTTTAAAATAACATGATGTTGTTTATTAGTTGAACAGATATAAAATTATGTACATAAATATCCGAGGAGTATGTTGAACATAACCTGGTATAGTATTTATGAAAATACATGCATCTCAATTTTAGCATGAGAATAATTAAAGGTCTATAAAACTAAGATAATAAAATGGGAATTAAAATAATTAGGGGAAAAATATAGCCTAAATAATAAATAATTGTTCTGAATATAGAATAATAAATGTAAATATACACTTGGAAGTGAGGCTTATTATCATTTCATGATTGTTATATTGGGGCTTTTATTTTTAAAAAAAATATGGAATTCTATGAATAAAATTGAGATAAAATTTAAAAACATACTTTTGAGTTGTACTAATGAAAAGTGGGGTTATTTTTAGGGATTCTATTTCATGGAAACTAAAAAGCATTGAATCAATGAAAAATTAAATGTAACTCTGTATAAAATTTCAATGTAACATGATATTTGTGATAAGGTTTGTCATTCAGGTGTTCTACAGTTGTTGAAGAAGAAACTAAAACCCACCAGTGGTAGACTGAATGCTTTCTTAATTTAAATCACTAGAGGTGAATAGGGAGAACCCTAGTGTTTCAAAAACTCATCTTTGTGGGTATCTTGATAAAATATATATAATAAATTAAAAATACAAAAAGTTTAGCAACTGATCAATGAAGATCAACATAAAAAAAGATAACAAAATTTTGAAAAATATATGCACAATGACAACATATTATAGAAACCTAAAAAACAATGAAGATGAAAAAAATGCATATTTATATACACAAAGTGATCAGACAACATAAATTATAAAAATTAATAATTTAGATTCTGTGAAAAATTATTTAATGAATAAAATCTTATAGGAATTGAAAAAATTTATTTCATAGATTATAGAATATAATACATAATGAAATTGAAACAAAGATAATGAATATTATGAAATTATGAATCAAAGATTATAATACAGAAGATTAAAAAAGGATCCTGATTATATAATAAAAAATAATGCAGATATTATATTCTATAATACATATATTATAGGATATGATGCACTAAAATTGTGGTCTTATAAGGAAATATTCAGAGGAAGAATAAACCCTGTTTATGGATTCTTAATCAAGTGTGAGGGTGTCATCAAAAAAGGAAGAAAATTATATGAATGTTCAATCAAGTTCTTCTTAAATAGATATTGTGGGATTATAGGGAAAGAAACATAGGGTCTTAGAAAATGAGGGGTAATGATAATATGGAAAACCAAAGATAAGAAAACTAAATTCATAAAATTGTGAAATTAATAGCCAAATGTGGAGGCTAGGGGTGACATGGTGGAGGTCGGAAGGTAGAAGTGGATGTAGGAAGGTAAGTGTAGGAATGGGTGGGTGAGGAGGAAGATATGGGGGTCTAGGGGCCCAATATTGGGAAGGACACATTGGGAGTGTGTGGTCGAGGTAGAGAGGATGGGAGGTGGAGAGGAGGAAGTAGTGAGGGAGGTAGAATCGGGAGACTGAGAGAAGGTATCGAGTACACCATTTATGGAGGGAAATATAGATTAATTATAATAACTAATACATTGGATACAAAAAATCTCAACAGTATTCACCATTGTGTTTAATATATGGTGGGGGATTTTTATTACAACCAATTATTTTCAAACTTATTGCATAAATATTGACATGAAGAGAGAATTCATGAGAAAATAGAAGAAAAAATCAAGTATGGGAGTGCTTTCTAAGTTGAGAGCATCATTCATATAGAAAATAAAATAATCTAAGGAAATTTTATATAGAGCATTGAGAGATCATTCAATAACATACCCTTGAGACTTTCTTAATATTACATAATTGTAAATCACTTTAATATTGTGCATTTAAAGTATGAAAAGTTGATTATATTTCATACTTATTTAGTAAATGAGACTACATGTATCTACAAAAACAACATTCAAGATAGGTAAATAAAATTTCATGCATATTTAATATAAAATTCACTTTTGGTACATGTTAATGAATACAGAAGTAAATTGAATTCAACATAAGGAAACAAAATGTATATTAATATAATTTAAAAAATACACTACTATGTAAAAAGTAAGGAAATTGAAATTTTATTATATGATAATTAATTATAAACTGAAATACAAAGTGTTATTTAAATGGAAATATAAATAGTAATGTAATCTTAAATTTCATAATAGTATAAAATTTAATATAATGTGAAATATAAACTACGATTGCAGTTCATGATAAAGTATACATAATGAAATTGTGTTATATAACCTAAAACAACTTGTCTATTAATATAAATGTAAATATATAAAGTATATATATGATGTACTTAATGGTAATGCAAAAACAACGCTCATATTTTGTGATTAAAATTGCATTAAATTGATTATAAATTTAAATTTAATGTAGAAACTACATGTATATGAAAAAAATGAGACTCTATGCATATTAATTAAATGAAATTTATTGATTATTCAATAAAAACTAAAATTTAGTACATGATACTATATACATATGGAAACTATTTTAAGACCATGAAATGGCACTATTTCGTGCAGAAACAGTAGGTATATACAGAAAATGAGGCTGCATGAATTTTGGAGAAACATCATATATATTCACGAAATGAAATTGCATTCATAATGAAAATAAAATGTCTTTTCAGTACATGATACTAAATAAAAATTCACAAGATGAAATGTTTCATGTTATAAGAATATTTAGTCCATTAATTGAATAATATTTAATGAATTATTATATACATGGTTAATGGATTCAAAATTTTATGCATAATCAATTATAATTTTTGTAGTTATGTATATTACATTTAGCTATATATTTTTCATGCATTATATTAATTAAATATAATAATATTAAATATCAATTGTCCTGTTAATTCATGAATGATATTCATTATTGAAAATGCGTGAATGATATTCATTATTGAAATTTTTGTTGGTCATCTAATTAGAAATTAATAAAAAAATTTATAGTGAAAACATTTTGGAGTAATTGTTTCACATAATATTACAAATATTGGAAATATAAAAATAATGAAATAACATTGTACATGGATGGAACATATTAAACATCATAAATGTATGTTCCTTAAAATGAAATCTGGGTATGTAATTAAAATAATAGATAAGGCTTCCATTATTTATAATTATAAATGTAATATTGTCATCCTAATGAAAAAATATGGCATACCTTTTTCACCTGTCAAATCATGGATGTGACCATTTGAAATTAGATGTATAGAAATTGAATGTGAATTGAACTAAAAGTTCATTGTACATGTATAGAAACTAAAAGTTCATTAAATTGAAAGTTCATTAAATTGCATGTGAATTTAATTGAAAGTGAATTTAATATTTATAGAAACATAGTATACTGCAAGAAAGGTGTGATTTATAAGAAACAAATGAAAAAATTACTAAACATATTTATTGATGTGGCCATTAAAGTAGGGTAAAGAGTTGAACATAGAGGGAATTTTCAAATTTGTTTCAAAATTGGAGCTTGGGATGGAAAAAATAAGATTACCAGTAAACAATGGAAGACACATTCAACAATAATAGGAATAGAATTTCCAAACAACCCTTGGTACATGACCAAAAATGTATTAGTATAGTGGTAAATGAAATACACAATATGTATATACATAATAATAAGTTAGATATAAATGATGAAAAAGTAATATATGAATATACAAAATCATTAAAATTAAAGTGCATTATACATGTATTGAAATATAGTATATATAATTAACAGATACAATATGGTAATAAAAATAAAAAAATATTAAACAAAAATTGTATTTTTTTAATGAAAGTGCATTAAATTAAACATTCAATAAACTGAATGTGCATTATACATGTATAGAAATTGAAATCATGTTACATTCAATGTTCATTATACAAGTGCAATCTAAAATCCCATTACTAGAATTTATTAATTTAAGGAGAATTACAAAGAATGTGAATTTTATATGTACAAACAGAAATTACAATAATGTATAAAAAATTGAACTCCTTTCTTCTGAACACAAGTTAAAAAAAGTTTTCCCTTTTTAATTTTCATCAATTGAAATGTTTGGCCGGAAATAAAAAACATGCACAAAAATAAATAATATTAATGGCATTAAAACTGCTATGTGCGATCAATGAAACTGTTCATCCAGGTCTTTCTAGTGTTAAAAACCATAAACTGCTCAAATCAAATATGATGGAAACCAAAAATAAAAAATAAAACATGAAAAATTGTTGTTCTAGAAGACTAGTAACCTCATAGTAACAAAGGGATCAACTACTATTTGATTTTTACATTTTTAAAAATGTGTTATTTCTTCACTAGGAGGCCAAATATCATAGAATGAAAATAATAAAAATAGCACTATCAAAATATTAGACATAAAAGATAACAAATAAAAAAACATACCAATAATTATGGCTCTTGTATATTTTTTCTTTCATTAGAAATATCAAATAAAAGTTTGAAATTTTTTTGTGATTATGTTTCCAAGGGAAAATTTGTTTTTTTCAATATCCTTACTAATAATCTATGATACCATGCTTTTCTAGAAGTTCATTTTATTGGAAATTCAAATATTAAATCCTTTTAATTTATTTATAATTATCCCAACATAATCACAATTTGCATCAATATTTAAAAGGGAAATAACATTGGAAATTCAGTTTATTTTAAAAATGAATATAGCAATGAGTTATATAAAATGAAAAAAAGTGAGAGAAATATACATGGAACTACATATTTAGCCGATTTGAGTGAATTGGGGATTATAATTAGGATAATAATTTTTTATAGTCACATAAAATATAGATATACCAATTATTCAGGTGGAAAAAAACTTGCAGGGTTTATAGAAATTCCTAGTGATTTGGAGGTTGGGTTTACATATATAACTTTTATTGAAGTGGAAATATTACCCTACCACAATGAGGAAAAGTTTAGACCCATGAGGTTTTGGTTTTATGGACATCATAGTAAAATGGAAAAGGTAGTAATGGAACCTTCCAAAGATGGAAGTTCTAGAATTTTGAGAGAAGTCATGTCCGGGTTTTGGAGTTTGGTATACTGAGAGATGACAATATTAGAAAGGAGGAAGTCATTCATAATGAAGGGATCCTGTTGAAGAGAAGGATAGATAGAGTATAGAAATTGGATGTAATATGTGAGGGATTCCGATCATACCATGACTTAAATTCTATACCAACAAAAATTCTGATGCTGTAAGAAGGTTTTGGAATCACCTATTTGAAAGTTGAGGTGCTATGGTCCAAATTTGTAGTTGATAAGGTTAGGATCATATGTATAAAAAACCCTAGTGTATTAGAGACATTATAATCTAGATTGAGTGGAGGAGGAGGTATAGGTGGAGGTAGAGGCAGAGGAAGAGGAACATGAAACAAAAATTTAATTTTGAGAAGGAGGCAATTAGAAAGTGGACTCTATAGGGTGAGAAGGGAGGGGAATTCCGAAAGGCATAGAGAAATGGAATATGTGAGAGAAATAAGACAAGAATTATGGAAATGAATTGAATAAAGGGATGATGGGAATTGTAACGTCCCGACCCCAGGTGCCACGCAACGGGTGCCCCAAGCCCGGTTCGCCATGTGACCTCAAGCGCATTTTCCCAAACGCCAGAGGCTGCCGACTAGCAGTGAGGGCCCAGGTCTGATAATGGGAAACTATGCCCTCATTTTTCAAAGTGTAGTACAGCGGAATACCAAAATAAACATACAACAATAGCGGAAGCAGTAAACATAGACAACTGAAATAACTACAGCAGTGGATATAACCAACAGTATATAAGTGATGATGCTACATGATTCAAGTTCTAAGAAAACATCCAGAACATGTTATACATCACTGTGATACAACCAAAAGCAAAGTATAGCAAAACAAGTAAACAGCTAGCTGCGGCATCGCGAGCATAGGCTCGGTCCCATGCCCTCATACTCCTCAGCAACAGTCAAGTACCTGTATAGGGACTCTTGCCCCTATCTACACCTGCAGCAACATAATCTGTTTGGGCTGAAAAGCGTGTCCCAAACAGGGTGTGAGAAATATATCTCAGTAGGCACCCACCAAAGGCCCGTGCTCAACTGTGTGTAAAACATGCAACAAGTGTGCCGTATTAAAATGCAATAACTAAGCAGTACTCAAAAGTAACTAACTTAACAGTTAAATTGCCATTTCATTATTCACTTCAATTATTTAATTTAGTATCGTTCTGTGATCAACAACACTATGCCCTCAGGCCAACCAGTATCTCTCCCTCACCCTAATATAGTGAACCCCAACCTCAGGCTATACAGAATCTCGCCCTCTGGAATTGTAACAGAATTCTTGCCCTCAGGCATAGGATGTGTCGCCCTCAGGCACAGAAGTCAAGCCCTCAGGCACGAAAGGTTTACCTCAGGTGGAATAACGACAACCCTCGGGGTAAAACAGTCACGCCCTCAAGCTAATATAGTCACACCCTCTGGCTAAATAGGTAACCGAGCCATTCCCAACATATCAAAATGCAGTAAACAAGCAATTCCTCTCAAGGAAATTCTACATTTACTACATTTAAGGCATACCCTCGGGTATCCTGGCTAAACGGCTAAACAGAGGAACACTCCCCTTGGGATGGTCCTGGATCCAAGCAACGATCCCAAAAAGCATTTTATTATCACAATTTAATCACCTATGAAATTCTAGGCATTAAATATAGCAACGGCCTCAGCCAGACGACACCCCAACATGAGTTCGTGGCACGAAAACGCACAAAAACGCACGACAGTTGGAAAATAAACACCAAGACAGCTACCTTATGTGCCAATGAACACTATACCAGAACGCCGACTCCAGAAACCTCCAATAACAACGTAGATCTGACGAAGAACAAAACCCATTCAAACGTATATAACTTACGTTGGGAGAAGAATTGGCATGAACGGTACCAGGAGGAGGAAGGGCATACCCGTGCGGTTCCAACGAGATAGTCCGAAGCCGACTCGGATTCCAGACAAACTCCCTGTGGATCTTCAAAGGTCCGACCTCCTCCTTTGGCTCCAAAATGGTTCAAACACCTCTTCTGCCAAATGAGGAGGCTACTACCTGTTTTAAGCCCAGAAAACAAAGTACACGGCGTGTACTTCAAAGTACACAGAATGTACTCCTTTCATTTAACTGTTCATTTGGTGGCACCGCCACACTGTTCATCTGCCGACAACAGTACATGGCATCTACTCCCATGTACACGGTGTGTACTGCCGCCCAGCTGGCGGCGACTTAACCGCCTTACATTTTAACTTGCCGACTGACTACACGGCGTGTAAGGTACCACTACACGGCGTGTAGTCAGTTCCTACACCCTTCGTCGCCGGCATGGGTACACGCCCTGTGTACTTATCCCAACATGGCCAAAAGTCCACGGCGTGTGGACATGGTACACGGCGTGTAGTTTCAAAATATAGGATTTTTCCCATTTTTCAATATTCTCTCAAAAATCACTTAAGGAAAAGGAAAATAAGAAGCTCGTACCTCAAAAATAAGAACCGGGTTCTTAAAAACATCCCCCCTTATAGAAATTCGTCCCCAAATTCCCCTTCCAAGGGTGGTGAAGATAAAGCTCAGAACATCTATGGCCACTGAGCACGTACATCGGCCTCCTGCTCCCAGGTCTTGTCCTGCACTCGGCCATGCTGCCATAACACCCGTACGAGAGGAACTGACCGGCCTCGGAGAACCTTCGTGCTCCTGTCAACGATACGGATCAGATGCTCCTCAAAGGACGCATCATGCTACAGCTCAACCTCCTCCGGCTGAAAGGTGTGAGACCGTTCTGAATGGTAGTGACGCAACTGAGACACGTGGAAGACGTCGTGCATGGCTCGGTACTGCTGCAGTAACTACAACTGATAGGCAACCAACCCGACTCTTTCCAGAATCTCAAAAGGTCCCACATACCTCGGCGAAAGCTTACCCTGTCTCCTGATCCATTTGTGTCCCAGAATCAACGAAACACGCAAGAAAACCTGATCCCCAACCTCGAACTCCATAGGTCGTCTGCGGCGATCAGCATAAGACTTCTGACGAGACTGCGCGGTAGCCATCCACTTCTGAATTAACTGGATCTGCTCAGATGTCTCTTGCACAAGCTGTGGTCCCAGTAAAGCTACCTCACCTGCCTCTAACCAGCACAAAGGTGATCGTCATGGCCTACCATATAAAGCATTTTATGGTGCTATCTTAGTAGTTTCCTGAAAACTATTGTTATATGAAAACTCGACTAAGGGTATATGCTTCTCCCAAGAGCCCCCAAATTCTAGGACGCATGTGCGCAGCATGTCCTCTAGCACCTGTATTGTCCGCTCGGACTGGCCATCTGTCTGAGGGTGGTATGCTGTGCTCAAAAGCACCTGTGCACCCAGTGCCCTCTGAAAACTCTACCAGAAATGAGATGTAAAGCAGGTTTCCCTATCTGAAACGATAGAACGAGGGACCCCATGTAGACATACGATCTCTCGGATATATAGCCTTCCGAGCTCGTCCATACCGAATTTCTCCTTGATCGGCAAGAAGTGATCTACCTTCGTAAGTCTGTCCACAAAAACCAATACGACATCATTGCCTTGAGGTGACCTTGGAAAACCCGTCACGAAATCCATCGCAACATCATCCCATTTCCACTCTGGAATGGGCAACTGCTATAACAGCCCAGCTGGTCTCCAATGCTCTACCTTCACCTGCTGATAGGTGAAACACCTCGTAACAAAACCAGCTATCTCTCTCTTCATACCCAGCCACCAGTACTGACTTCTCAAGTCTCGGTACATCTTAGTAACCCCAAGATGAACTGCCCAAGATGAAGCATGAATCTCCCTCATCAGCTCCTCGCATATATCCCCTGGAACCCATACATGTCCATGGAAATGCAAAACCTCGTCATCGCCTATCGTCCAACCGGAGGGAGGGTCCTCACTTTCCACCGACTCCTGTAAAACTAGGCCTTCTGAAATCGATAGCTGCCTCATCCTCACTCTGTCCAGGAGGGTAGAAGTCACAGCTAACGAGGAAGGATAAGTTTTTCCCTGACTTCCATGCACCCCCAGATGCATCTCAGAGAACAAGGCCATAAGCTGCCATTCACCACTGGCCTCCTGCACTGCCTGTATCTGAGTCTTCCTGCTTAGTGCATCGGCTACTGCATTACCTTTCCCAGGTGTATAGGCAAGCTCAAAATCGAAGAACTGTTGTACTCGACCCACCTTCTCTGCCTCAGATTTAGGTCACGCTGAGTAAAGATATACTTGAGGCATTTCTGGTCAGTGAAAACCACAAAATGCTCTCCCAACAGGTAATGTCTCCAACAGCGCAATGCATGCACAACTGCAGCCAACTCGAGATCGTGCGTTGGGTAAAATCCTCTCATGTGGCCTCAACTGCCAAGACCCGTATGCCACAACTCAGTCGCTCTGCATCAAAACGGCTCTTAGCCCAATCCCTGACGCATCACAGTAAACTGTATAGCTCTTCCCCTGCTCTGGGAGTATCAGGATTGGTGCTGATGTCAGCCTTCCCTTCAGGTCCTGAAAAGCTGTCTCACAAGCTTCTGCCCAAACTATGTTCACACCCTTCTTAGTCAGACCTGTCCACGGTGAGGCTAAGTGGGAGAAGTCCTGTATGAAGCGTCTGTAGTAACCATCCAGCCCTAAGAAACTTCGTATCTCAAACACGTTCTTGGGCTGCTCCCAGGAAACTACTGCTCTCACCCTCTCTGGGTCCACTGCAACTCCTGCCTCTGACATGATATGACCCAGGAAGTGAATCTAGTCCATCCAAAAGTGGCACTTCGACAGGTTAGCATATAGGCGATGCTCTCCTAGTGTACTCAATACGATCTCAAGATGGGTGGCATGGTCGTGTCGAGTGTGAGAGTACACAAAGATGTAGTCCACGAATACTACCACAAATGAATCAAGATATGGATGGAACACACAATTCATCAGAGCCATGAAAACTGCTAGCACGTTCGTGAGTCCGAACGACATAACCGTATACTCATATAGACCATACCTGCTCCTGAAAGCTATGAGAGGTATATCCGATGGTCTAACGTGCAGCTGATGATATCCGGATCTCAAGTCAATCTTCGAGAACACTCGTTCTCCACAAAGCTGATCAAATAGATCATCTATCTTTGGCAAGGGATATCGGTTCTTAATAGTCAACTGGTTCAGCTTCCGATAATACACACAAAGCCTAAGGGTACCATCTGCCTTCTTTGCAAAGAGGACTGGAGAACCCCAAGGAGAAGTACTGGTTCATATAAAACCCTTCTCCTGTAGCTCCTCTAACTGCCTCTTGAGCTCCTGCAACTCAGGCGTGGCCATCCTATAAGGAGGAATGGACACCGGTGCTACTCCTGGCACAAGATCGATAGAGAAATCCACCTCACACATCGGAGGTAGACCTGAAAAGTCGTCTGGGAAGACATCCCTGAAACGATCGACAACTGGAGGGAAATCCGTCTGACAAGTCCCCTGGTCACCCAGATATAAGCTCGCAATCTAGGCTATGACTCCACCTCGCTCATGATGCTCTGGTCCAGCTCGACTCGCCTGAACATCCCACTCGCCCTTGTATAGAAACTCCCCGCCCTCTGGTGATGTGAAACGCACCCTGCGATGATAGCAGTCTACAGAGGCTCGAAAGGGAACCAACCAGTCCATCCCGAGAATGACGTCATAGCTCGTCATCTCCTGGACATAGAGGTCCCAAAGGAAGTGACACCCAACAACCTCAAGGGGGCACTCCTTGCACTGACGCACACCAACCGTCCTAGTCCCCAACAGAGTTTCTAGCGTCAAGATATCAGAAGAAGTAGAAACACCGAGACCAAGGCACTCCACAGCGGGTACAGATATAAAACTATGTGCAACACCCGTATCAAAAAGTACTGAAGACAAGACAGAAGCTACTAGAATAGTACCTCTGACTGTCGAAGGTTTGGGATCCTGCTCCTGCTGGGTCTGTTGCACTGTATATGCCTGACCAGTGCTGAGGCCCTGCGACACAGCCTGGCTACCCTGAGCTGTCCCGCCCTGTTGCCTCTTAGATCCTAGTGTCTGGCTACCACGGCCATGAACACCATCTCTTCCTGCACGCCCTGACGTATTCTAGTTCCCCGACTGGTATGACGCCATTGGTCCTACTCCTGCAGGCGGAGACTGCACAGAACCCCTCTCACTAGCCACTGGTGGATACGCCCTGAAAAAGCACTGCAGATGACCTATCTTGCCGCAATCTCGACACTCCACAGGGTCTCGTGGACACTGCGGTCTCTTGTGTCCCTCTCTACCACACTGGTAGCACCTGATCAGACCACCTGTAGAAGCTGCCTTGCTGGTACTGTCGCCCTGAGAGAAGTCCATCTGTCTCTTCCTCTTGCCAGCAGAAATAGTACCAGTAACTGGTGCTGAACCGCTCTGGCCCACACCACTAGCTTCTCGCAGGTTCCTCTCTGTAATCAACGCCTGGTTCAAAATCGCATGTATAGTAGGAAACCTGAAAACATTCACCACCGCTTGGATGTCATACTGAAGACCATCCTCAAAACGTCTGGCTCTCAGCGTCTCATCACCCACCAGCACGGGTGCAAAGCACTGATGCTCTGTAAAATGAGCAGAGTAGTCCATCACCGACATAGCGCCCTGCTGCAGATTCATGAATTCTCGAGCTCTATCTGCTCTCATTGTCTCGGGAATGAAGAAGTCATAAAAGATGGTCTGAAAATCCTCCCACATCATGTCCCTGTGATGCTATGACTGGGTCGTAACATCCCACCACCTCTTGGCGGAATCACGTAGCATGTAAGTCGCGAGCTTGACCTTCCGCCATGGAGGAGTCTCAAGATGCTCTAAAATAGTCTGCATCGATCCTAGCCAAGACACTGCAGCTTGTGGTCCGCCATCCCCTGAAAACGTAGACGGATGCTGCTGCTGAAAGATACACGTCAGCTCGGCCATAGATGTGGCAGCCTGCGGTGATCCATGAAAGGTCCGCATGAACCTCAATAAGCCTTCACAGAACTGCGCCTCCACGCCTGTGTCTGGTATAACAGATGGTGCCGCATCTGGCTCTGCTGGGGGATCAACTGGTAGCCCATGGCCCACCATCTCCGGATTATAATCGTTGCCGCTCTCTTGGTGAACAACTCACGGTCATCTAGGCGGCATGACTCCACAAGGTCAAAAGCACGCCTCAGATTCATGATTATTAAGACTGAAAGCGAAGGAACCACAAGGGAACAAGAGGAAGAAGGTATTAAAAATTGGAAAAACAAGACTACACGACATGTACAATGACTACACGACGTGTACTTGACTTTCCTTCCCCTGCCCGGGTCCTTTTCCATGGATAAGTCACACGACTTCCATTTCAACAAAGATACATAGCATGTATAATATCTACACGGCGTGTACGATGTTATTTTCAAACTGCCCGTGTCGTCTGTGACACGGCCGAATACTCGTCTTTACTCTACACGGCGTTTACACCCGCACACGACGTGTACACCATCCCGTTTCCCAGCCACACAGCTAACTCCACATGGTCTGTCCTCGAGCAAGACTACACGGCATGTAGGAAAGGTACACGGCGTGTTCTGGAAGAGGTGACATCGGCCCGTGTTGTTAGTTACACGACCGAGTCCCCAGGTCACAGTACACGGCGTGTCCATAACTGACAAGGCGTGTTCTGTCAAGGAGTTCACCAACCCATGTTTTTAGTTACACGGCCGGACTCCGGGTCAACACTACACGACATGTACAAAACTACACAGCGTGTTTTACCCAAAACACTTTCCCTACCCCGTTTCGCCGCCCACACAGTTTGTGACACGAGAAGAGACTACACGGAGTGTACTCTTGGTACATGGCATGTACTCAAAAAGTTCATTTTTCTTCCTGAACAGAAGAACATACACGGCATGTATAAAAATACTACATGGCGTGTATGCTGGGTTTCTGGATAGTATGCCTCAGAAACTTCTCCGGAACCCAGATAATATCGAAAAACAACACCGAAGTGTGAAATTCCAACCCGTGGGGGCCCATACACCCCACGAATCAATGTTTGACATCTTATTTGTGTTATAACCAACAACTAGTCAATGATCCACCAAATTCCAGCCAATGGGGGCCCATACTCCCCAAAGACCAAAGTTTGGCGTCCATTCTATAAACAAGCTCAAACAAAAATACCATATCACAAGGCAGATATTTATCAAGCAGCTATCACAACAGCATGATTTTCTAGCACATCAACTATCACAACAACATGCAAATTTCTAATGGACCTACATGGTATGGAAACTATGCATGGCATGTGGTGTCTAACATGTGCCTATATAATGCATGAGACGGCATACCCTCATCTCATCGGGTTGCAACTAAATAAAACCCACAGACAAAATATAAACAGCACAATCCAAGTGCGTCACCCAACGATGAAAACATATCAACTGTAAAATTGAAAATCAAATAATGCAAAATACGAGGTAGACTGGCTTTTCCCTGTACACGGGTTAGCTACTCCCGGTCAAAGCTTATTACCAACTACCATTCTGTCCTATCCCTGACTACGGATCGAAATAGTAAGTCAAAGAAAAGAAACTCATCTGATACCACTTTGTAACGTCCCGACCCCGGGTGCCACGCAACGGGTGCCCCGAGACCGGTTCGCCATGTGACCTCAAGCGCATTTCCCCAAATGCCAGAGGCTGCCGACTAGCAGGGAGGGCCCAGGTCTGATAGTGGGGAAACTATTCCCTCATTTGTCAAAGTGTAGTGCAGCAGAATTCCAAAATAAACATACAACAACAGTGGAAGCAGTAAACATACACAACTGAAATAACTACAGCAGTGGATATAACCAACAGTTTATAAGTGATGATGCTACATGATTCAAGTTCTAAGAAAACAGCCAGAACATGTTATACATCACTGTGATACAACAAAAATCAAAGTACAACAAAACAAGTAAACAGCTGGCCGTGGAATCGCGAGCCTAGGCTCGGTCCCATGCCCTTCTACCCCTTAGCAACAGTCAAGTACCTATATAGGGACTCTTTCCCCAATATACACCTGCAGCAACGTAATCTGTTTGGGCTGAAAAGCGTGACCCAAACAGGGTGTGAGAAATATATCTCAGTAGGCACCCACCAAAGGCCCATGCTCAACTATGTGTAAAACATACAACAAGTGTGCAGTAGTAAAATGCAATAACTAATCAGTACTCAAAAGTAACTAAATTAACAGGTAAATTGCCATTTCAATATTCACATAAATTATTTAATTTAGTATCATTCTCTGCTCAACAGCACCACGCCCTGAGGCCAACCAGTATCTCGCCCTCAGGCTAATATAGTGAACCACGCCATCAGGCTATACAGAATCTCACCCCCAGGCATTGTAACAGAATTCTCGCCCTCAAGCATAGGAAGTGTCACCCTCAGGCACAGAAGTCATGCCCTCAGGCAAAAAATGTTTCCCTCAGGCGGAATAACGACTGCCCTCGGGCTAAAACAGTCATGCCCTCAGGCTAATATAGTCACGCCCTCAGGCTAAACAGGTAACTGGGCCATGATCAACATATAAAAATGCAGTAAACCAGAAATTCCTCTCAAGGCAATTCTACAGTTACTACATTTAAGGCATACCCTCGGCTATCCTGGTCAAATGGCTAAACAGAGGAACACACCCCTCGGGATGATCCTTGATCTAAGAAACGATCCCAAACAGCATTTTACTATCACAATTTAATCACCTATTAAATTATAGAAATTAAATATAGCAACGGCCTCAGCCACACGACACCCCAACATGGGTTCGTGGCCCGAAAACGAACAAAAACGCACGACAGTTGGAAAATAAACCCCAAGCCACCTACCTTATGTGCCAACGAACACTATACCCAAACGCCGGCTCCAGAAACCTCCAAGAACGGCGTAGATCTGACGAAGAAGAAAACCCATTCAAACGTAAATAACTTATGTTGGGAGAAGAATTGGCAAGAACAGTACCAGGAGGAGGAAGAGATTACCCGTGCGGTTCCAACAAGATCGTCCGAAGCCGAATCGGATTCCAAACGAACTCCCGGCAGATCATCAAAGGTCCGGCCTCCTCCTTTGGCACCAAAATGGCTCAAATGCCTCCTCTGCCAAATGAGGAGGCTACTTCCTGTTTTAATCCTAGAAAAAAAAGTACACGACGTGTACTTCAAAGTACACGACATATACTCCATTCATTTAACTGTTCATTTGGTGGCACCGCCACAATGTTCATCTGCCGACAAGAGTACACGACATGTACTCCCAAGTACACGGCGTGTACTGCCGCCCAGCTAGTGGCGACTACACCGCCTTACTTTTTAACCTACCGACAGACTACACGGCGTGTAAGGTACCACTACACAACGTGTAGTCGGTTCCTACACCCTTCGTCGCCGGCATGGCTACACGCCCTGTGTACTTATCCCAACACGGCCAAAAGTACACGGCGTGTGGACAAGGTACACGGCGTGTAGTTTCAAAAATTAGGATTTGTCCCATTGTTCCATATTCTCTCAAAAATCACTTAAGGAAAAGGAAATGAAGAAGCCCGTACCTCAAAAATAAGAACCGGGTTCTTACAGGAATGAAGGTGGAAATTATAAGTGGAGATGAAAGCGATTCAGGAAGGTAGAGGGGAACCCGAGAGGCAATAGAGAAGAGTCAAGGGGAGCAATAAATATAGGTACTAAATCCATTTTAGAAACAAAGGAGGATCTGAAAAAGATTAATTGAAATTTAATAATAGTAAAATCTAAATCTAAATCCAAAATTTAATATCTACCTAAAACCTCAGTCTGTTTAAATTCCTATTTAATATTTTTATAATTTATTATGTTTTTAGTATAAAATCAGTTTAAATTTCAATCATAATTTAATGTTTTATAATTTTATAAATAATAATAATAATTTTTATATATTATGCATGCCTCATTTAATATACTATCTTCCATATCTATTGTATTTTTCAAATAATGTATTAATTAGAGAAGACTATACATGCATTAGATTTTGGGAAGCCTCTACATTAATAATTTAATTTATAAAATTAATATTTTAAAAATATTTGAGAATTGAATGCATGTTATCATGAATGACAAGATTGACCATCCTCTCACTTTATTAGTGAACATTTTAGATATTTGGACTATATAATTGTTAATTAAAATATCTAAAATATATGACTGCTTGTTGCACATTAGTCACTAATATAAATTTGGGTTTATTCAGTGATACCTTTTATTAAATTCTAAAAAACAAAAATAAAGGTGTGCCATATCATCACATTTTATTAGCACTGATAAACGTATTCCTTTTATCAGTGCTAAAAACCATTATTTTTTTCACTAATAAAAGTTATATTTTAAAAGAAACATTAAAAATCTCATATTAATATATAGATATATTTATATTTATATAAATATAACAAATTTTATAAAATACAATTTACATAATACTATATATGAAATCACACATAATATATAAGATATTAATTGAAATTAGTTTATAAAATAATTAAAAATTAATATTAATCAACAAGTTTCGAATTATTATTTATTAATAATAATTTAATAATAATATAATGAAATAAAAATTCAATAAATTAAATAATGCTCTAAAATAAGTTGAAAACATGACTTGAACTTCAAACACCCATAACTTCTGATGTGGGTGTCTGTTTGAGCTCCATCACATATCAATTTGAAGTTTTCAAAAAGATATACAATTTGGTGATTTGGAAGACCTTTAGTCAATGGTTTTTGAGGTCAATGAAGCCTAAATGTCCTCAAAAACTGAGTTTTCTGTTGCAGTACTTTAATTTTTGAACATTTTATGAAATTTCCGCCTCATTTAAAGAGGTATTCTTATCTTTTTTCAATGGAGGATCAATTTATTATCACAGATTATACTAATATGGATATTTTGGCATTATAATGTTATCATTTATTATATTATAGTGTTATTTATAATTAAATATATACAAATATAAAAATATATACATATTTACTTATATTTACTCAAATAAATTTAAGCAATAATAAATAAAGCCTCACCCCAAAAACGTCCAAGAAACTTTTCTTCTCAATGAAAACAAGAAACACTTTACAATAAAGTCATGTTCATCCGCTCAACTACACCATTTAGCTAAGGTGTCTTAGGATGCACCTTTTGATGCTCAATACCTTACTTCCTACAATACTGATCAACAAACCACAATACTCACTCCCATTTTTAGCGTGAATACATTTCAATTTCTTACCATATTCTCTCTAAGTAAAAACCTAAAATCTCTTAAAATAACTAAGCACTAGAATTTTGGAATTAAAAACATAAACTCTAATATTACATGAGTATTCATACAAAATTTCATAAAATATAGACTGCCACTAAAGGTCTTACATTTAAAAGGACCACAAGCATCAAAATGTACTAACTCACGTACCTATGACTCCCTATGTAATGAATGACTATTGAAACTCACTCTGCTATTTTTTCCAGCAATATAGTGATCACACGTAACCAATTTGACACTCTTAAAATCTGGAATTATATTTTTCTTAGTCAAACAACCAAGCCGTTTCACACTAATGTGGGTGAACCTCTTATGCCATAACTTAGATGAAATACTCTACTCAACAACACATGTAGTATCACAAGAAATAGAAGCTATAGTCTAGTACAAACATGATGGATTCTTCCCTCAATACATAATCACGATACCCTTGTCCATAACTAAATGTACTGATAAACCCTTCATCATCAAGAATACTGGTAAAAATAAGCTTCAAGAGAACCTTAAGAACTTGTAAAATATTCATCAAAATCAGCTTACTTCTAGTACTGGTCTCTAGAAAAATAATATCAATACCTAAAAAATTAGTTTGACAATCATTTCCGATATTTAAAATCCTAAAATTACTTGGGTGGTATGATGTAATGGGTTCATTCATTGCTTTCATGTGAAAAAAAATCACTACTATCAACAACCCAACAAGAATAATCATATGTAATGTTAACAGAGTCATAAACAATAAAAAGATCACCCCCTAAAGTGGCGGTGAAATGATTATCACCATCACCATTTTCATTCTACTAATTTCATTCATTCTAATTTCTATTTTCAGCTGATAACAATATAGTTTAACATGAAATTTCTAATCACAATGATGACAATCGAATTATCTCTGCTTCGACCTAGAATTACATCTACCTTTTCTCTTACCTCAACTACTCTATCCCAAATTATTTTCATGGATTCTTCCCCTAGTCTCTATGACTGAAATATATAAAGAATATTTCTCCTATTTAAGTCTCCCAACCTCTTCATTTATAACAACTGACTTAAAAAAAATAAATTTTATGGCACCATTAGGATTATAATTAGTTAGATTATCCCATAAATTCTCCCAATAATTAGGTTAAGTTTATGAAAATAAAGATCTAAAACCTCATCTTCAAAATTAATACACATACCAGAAAATTGTCAAAAAAATCCCTGATATTCTCTCAAATATTTCAGAAATAGATGTAACTTCATTGTACCAAAAAACTGTCATTTGTTTGAGAAGAAACAATTTATTATTTTCTATCTTAGAAGTATAGGTAGTGTCTAGCATTTCCTATAAATATCTGGCATTAGAAAAGTTGACAATATGATTCATCACATTGTCTTCAACCTGCTGGCCAATAAAACCACAATGTTGGGCACCACACCCTCCCACACATCTGTTGTTCCCGAAACCTACAAATCCATCCTATCACATTGTTGGCACACATTGTATATGCTTTAACAATAGAAATCTAAATTAAAATGTCTAAAATATATGTCTGCATGTTGCACATTAGTTACTACTATAGATTAGGGTTTATTTAGAGATACAATTCATAAAAGCTAAAAACGCAGATAAAGGGGTACCTATATAAGCACTTTCATTAGCACTGATAAATGTATGTTTTTATTAGTTCTAAAACCCCGTATTTTTATCACTAATAAAAGTTATATTTCAAAAAATATATTTAAAAACCACATATTAATATATTAAGATATTAATATCTATATAATATAATATATTTTATAAAATAAAATTTATATAATACTATATATGTAATCACAGATAATATATAAGATATTTAGTGAAAATAGTTTATAAAATAATTAAATTTTAATATTAATAAAAAAAATGTAATTATTATTTAGCAGTAGTCATTTATTAATAATTAATTGATAGAAAAATACAATAAATTAATAAATGATATAAAATAATTTTAAAACATGACTTGAACTTCAAACAACCATAACATTTGATCCAGGTGTCTTTTTGAGCTCCACCACATTTCAAATCAATGTTGTCAAAAAGATATATGATTTTATGACTTTGAAGAAATTTATTCAGTGGTTTTTGTGGTCAAGTAGGGTTAAAAGTCCTCAAAAACTGAGTTTTTTGTTTGGGTACTATAATATTTGAACATTTGATGAAATTTCATCCAAATTTAAGGGGGTATTCTAATCTTTTTTCGATGAAGGATCAATTTATTATCAGGGATTACACTGATATAAATGTTTTGGCATTAAAATTTTATAATTTTTCATATTATAGTGTTATTTTGAATTAAATATATACAAATATACACATATATGCATATTTTTGTATATTTACACAAACAAATTTAAGAAACAGTAAATAAATCCTCACCCCAAAAATATCTAGGCAAAATTTCTTCTGAGGGAAAACAACAAACTCTTTCCATTAATGTTTGGTTCATATGATAAATGATACCATTTAACTATGGTTTCATAGGAGGTGTCTTTTGATGCTAAATACCTTCCTACCTGCAATACTGATCAAAGAGACCATAATACTCACCATCATTGTTAGTGTGAATACATTTCAATTTCTTACTAGATTCCCTCTTAGCAGAAACCTGAAAATGCTTAAAAAAACTGAGCACCAGACTCTTGGTATTCACAACATAAACTCAAATCTTACTTGAGTATTCATCAATAAATTTCATAAAATAAATATTTCCACTAAAGGTATTAGATTTAAAAGGACCACAACGATCAGAATATACTGATACAAGTAATTATGACTTCTTGTGTAATGGATTACTATTAATACTTACTCTGTTATATTTTCCATCCATACCGTGATCACATATATCCAATTTGAAACTATTTAAATATGGAAGAATATTTTTCTTGGTCAAACAACCAAGACCTTTCTCAATAATGTGGATGAGCCTATTATGTGATAAATTGGATGAAACACTTCACTCAAAGAAATAATTAGTATCAAAAGAAATAGAATATCTGGTCCATTATAAACCTGAAAGATTCTTCCATCGATCCACAATCAAATAACCCTTGGAATGATTCCATTGGCCATAACCAAAAGTACTGATAAACACTTAATCATCAAGAATGATGGTAAAAATTAGATTCAAGATAACCTCAAGAACATTTCAAACCTTCTTCAAAATCAGCTTTATTCTAGTACTGATCTCTAAAAAATAATCCTGATACCAACAACATCAGTATGAACATCATTACCCATATTTAAATCCCCAACACTACCACTGTTGTAATATTTAAGGAGCTCATTCCTCGATGTGATGTGAAAATAAGCACCACTGTTAACAACCCAACAAGAATCATAATAAGCAATATTAATGGAGTCATAAACAATAATAAGATCACCCATGTAGCAGTGGTGAAATGATTATCTACATCACCATTTTTCTTCTACTGATTTTTTTTACTCTATTTTCTATTTTTATATGATAAAAATATCATTTAACATTACCCTTCTTATCATAATGATTAAATTCAAATAATCTCTACTTTGAATTGGAATTTCTTATGCCTTTTCTCTAACCTTGAATGCTTACTCCCAGATTCTTTTCATGGCTTCTGCCCTAGTCTATGTGATCGAAATATCTGATGAACATTTCTCCTGAGTGTGTCTCCTGATCTCTTCATTTAAAACAACAGACTTAACAAAACTGAATTTCATGACACTGTTAAGAGTACAACTAGTTAGATTATCATGTAAATTATCCCAAGAATCGTGTAATGTGTTATGAAAAAAAAGAGATAAAACATCATCTTTAAAATTAATAATCATACCAAAAAATTCATCAAAACAACCCTAAAATTCTCTCAAATATTAAAAAATAGTTGTATCATCTTTATACATAAAATTCATCATTTCTTAGTGAAGAAAAATTTTATTGTTTCCCATCTTAGAAGCATAGGTAGTCTCTAGATTCTCCTACAAATATCTGGAATGAGAAATTTTGACAAAATGATTCATCACATTGTCTTCAACCCACTAGACAATGAAACCACAACCATTTCATTATAAAATGCCCATTCTTCATTTGACATTATTTCTGGCTTATGAGTACTAAACATCGGAAGATCTATTCACTTGATAAAAATAAGACCCTTCATTTTTAATCTCTACATAAGATAGTTTTTACCATTCAAAAAAATCACCTGGATGTAATTGGATTCCATAATATATCTGAAATAAAAACAAAACCCTTTGATACAAAATATTGGGAAAGAAAACAAGTGATGAACAAGGAAAAAATTGAAAAGAAAAAATGAAATGGAAATAAATTTTCATTCCCTTCAAACATTCCTACAAAACTAAGGTAGATGTGCAGTGAGAAAATAATATGTGCATGAAAAATAAATTTTGGCACCATAAATTTTTAACATGGAAAACCCCAAGGATGGAAAAAAGCATGGGACCTAGATTAGAAAGCAGATCCACTATAATCAATGTGTACATGGTAGAAACTCCAAAAAACAAAGGGGTCTCAAAAGTATAACTCTATTATGTAGTAGATGAAATTATTAATAGACAAGAGAGGTAGAAAGAAGATATTACAAAAGGATATCGTCTGAGAAAGAAGTTAAAATAATAAATTTTACCCTATAAATATGAGGACCATCCACTGAATAACCATGCACTGAAAAATCACCAAGATCAAAAGTAAACTGATAGTCAATCAAAACTGATAAAAAAATGAATTTTCTCTCCATACGGATGTATCTCTCAAAATGTTTCACTAACTCCTTTTAAAGAATGAAATATGCAATGCAAAACATAACCCAAAACACACACTATTACATATCAACCCTTTAAGAGTTCTTAAAAAATCTTTAATAGTGCTAAATAATAATTGTTTCCCTCATCACTATTAAAAGGGTGTCCCTTTTATCAGTGCTAAAAATTTGTAGATAGAAGTGGTATTTTATCAACGTTTTTAGCACTGATAAAAGTACAAAAAAATTATTTTTGAAAAAATCCGTAATTCGAAGGGTCGACAACCCCCTTTTATCAGCACTTGATCCCCCCATTTTATCAGTACTCATCTTGAATCTCCACCCCTTTAATATTTTTCGGTATTTCCTCCCCCTTTAATAGCGCTATGCACCTGCTTCACTCACCCGTGCGTGTGCCCACCATTACAGGGTTTCGAAACTCGGAGACCTCCTCCTCACACTCCAGTGCCTTTTCCACTCCAGTATATTGTTTTATTCAATATTTTATGATATATATATATATATCATTACATTTATTTATCCACATATTTCTATATATATATATATATTTACATATATCATATATCTATATTTATATTCATATATTAGAATATATAGATAAATATATAAATGTACGTCAATACACACACTCAAATATATTTATATATAAAAACATTATATATAAATTAGTTGTATATGTATATAAATATTCATAAATTTTTATTTCATATAAAATGAATATTATTTTTTATTTAGATAAGATTTATATTTTTAGAAAGATATTTTATATGTAAATAGGTTTACATATATATTTATAAAATTAAATTTTGATGTATTAATATATACAAAATGTTTTTATATTTTTATATATCTGACTATAAATAAAAGAAAAATATGAAAAATGATAAAATTTCAAAACCATAATGTCAATATGAACGTAAAACATGAGTATAAATTTATTCCATAATTAAAACGGGTAAAAATACCCCTTTAAAGGAGGCTGAAATTCCATCTTATGTAAAAAAAATGGGGTACCACAACAAAAAAGTCAGTTTTGGAGACTTTTTATGCATTTTTTGGCCTCAAAAAAATGTGACAGGGGGTTTCCCCTTTTTTTAGGGATTATAGCTCACCGTAGTATTCGATTTCATATGCTGTAGAGTCCAAACAAACAACCAGATCAAAAATTATTTTTGTTTGAAGCTCAAGTTATGTTTTGATATTATTTTTGATGTCATATTATTTTCTAGAATTTTTTTATATTCAAATTATTATTAAATGATTATTAATCGACAAGAATTATTAAATTATTAATTTAAAAAATATTTTTAATTAATTTATAATCCATTTTCACAAATTATCTTATATATTAAGTTTAAATGTTTATTTTTTCCTTATATAAAATATATTTAACAAATAAATATTATATTTATTTCAATATAAACATATTTATAATTTAATATATTATTTTTAATGATTTTTTTTAACCTATCATTTATTAGAATGGGTAAAAATGCATTGATAAAGGGGTTCTCTGCTAATAAAAGTGCTGATAAAGGGGGTACATTTATGAACTCTAAAAGAAGCATTGATAAAGGCATTCATTTAACATTTCTTTTTAGTGTTGTTAAAATTACCCTTTACCAGCAGTTATTTTATTGCTATTAAAGGATCGAGTTGCGTAAATTCATTTTTTTAGTGACATCTCCACATTTTATCTTTCTAAAATAGCATCTTTGACCTACATGGTGTGATAATTGAGAAGGCACCTCACACTCTTTTCGTCAATGATGAAGCAGCTGCCATTGGATGAAAAACGCCTCGCCAATAGTGCATCAAGTCACTGAAAGTGCATGAAATCAATAGATCCACATTGCCTCTTCAGTCTCACATAAAGTCGCTCATTGGTCTACATCAAGTCACTAATGGCGCCTAAGGGTATTTCATCACCTGCATCATCAACTCCACCACCAAAATTGGTTTGAGGTCATGCCTAGTATATGGTGTGAACATGAGGAAGTGACAATGATACCATCATTTCCCCTTAGGAAGATTGGTGCCTGACAATGGTCATGAGATTGAATAGAGAGAGTCTCTCCAAAAACAAAAAAATATTTATCCTCAATTCCAAATTATTTATTTAAGGGTGTTAGTGGGTACATATATGGGTCATGTGTGGCAGTAGTGTTGTGGACTAGGATGTAGCCAAAATCTATATATATAACATTATAGATTTCTATTTCAAAAATATATATTATATTTATGTATGAATATATTATTTTTAATTATTTTCTTGAAATATACCTTTTATTAGCACTGGTAAAAAATCATTGATAAAGGGGTTATCTGTTAAAAAAAGTGTTGATAAAATGAGTACATTTATCAATGCTAAAAAAGTGCAGATAAAGGGGTAATTTTGAAATATTTTTATATTTGAAATCATAATAAGTGAAAAAAATATTAACATTAATATTAATATTAATATTTATATAATTATATTTACAATTATATTATTTTTTAATTTAAAAAACCATAACCATTTCATTTATAATAAATATAATTATGTTTGAATAATCAACTTTTTATTGAATATTGAATAATGAATAAATTATAATTATAACTGTTATTATATTTGAAATTTTAAAAAATAATTATATAATTATATAATTATAAAAATAGGACTAATTATATATCTTTATTGTAATTATAAATATGTTTTGACTTGGTCAATGGTGTGAAATTCTGTTTCCCTTTTAAACAAAGGATGAAAATTTATTTCATTAGATTTTTTTATAAATATTTTATTTATATATGCACCACAATACAATCTCTAACCCGAATCAAGTCAACCGACAAAAATAAATATTTTAAAACTAAAATCTGTGTAATAAATTTATAAACCTGTGTGTGATTATTATTTAGTCAAAATAGAATCCCAATTCTTAATCTTCATTGAATATATTAATTTAATGCATGGATCCATTTACCCTTTAACATCTTTAAAATTGGGGAATCCTAAAAACATATGTTCTCCCTCTCTAGTTTAGTTTCCACTATCCACGATTTAACTTGAAGACTAATTGCGCCAACACTATGTTTAGAGGGTCATAGGAATTGTCTAATATTATGATGGTGGACGGGTGCTTCATAATTGAGGTGATGGTAAGGGTCACAGAGAAAGTGATATATGACGGAGATATTGTATTGGGGAACACTGACAAGAAGAATAAGATCTTGAAAGACTTGGGGATAATGGAGAACCAAATTCCATGTATTGTACTAGAGAAATTATACTTGATTATTAATCTGACCAACCCTCTACCATTGAATGATTCGTCCATTGAGTGCTTTAGTGAGATAGTTCCAACCATACTAAGGGATCCTCCAGAGGTATATGACCAAAATATTCATTTTTTGGATTTGTGGAGGACTTGCTTCCTTGGGTGGCATGATCCTGTCCCGAACACACCTAATTATGTATGGATAGTGATCATTTAGTCTGCTACCGCTCCTGCTTAGTGCTGAGTGAAATTCAAAAAAGGGGACGAATATATGCTCAACATCAAGTTCAATTCATCCCACAAAACCTTGACGATACCCGTACTTCCAGTGAAAGAGAATATGGATGTTTTGATATGGAATTTCATCAACTTTGAGAAGGGTTAACCAGGGTGAGAAAACAAATATTTAAGTAATTATATATCAATGTTATCCATGTAATAAAAAATTATATTTATATCAACACAATATTTATTATATTTTTTCATTTCACCGTGCTAACACATGAGTTAAAATTAACTTAAGAAAAAAAATTTAAATGAAAGTTATCGATTTTTGGTGATGGATTGTGATTCCATTTTAAATTGAAATCCATGTTTTTTTATTTATGTTTCAGGTGAAACCTAGTATGTAACCCTACCACCACATAGTACTCATATGTGTAAATATATACTCACTAAACCCCTTTAAATAATAATTATATATTATATCAATGTTCTGTAATAAAAAAATTTATAACATACATTTAATGAAAAAAAATAATTAATTAATCTAATAAAATAATTAGTCAAAAATAAAATTAAGCAGTTTGAGTCATTCATAATATATAAGGAACTATCATAAAGAAGTTACACATATTAATAAAATAAATAAATCATTAACAATATAAAATATTATGTAAAGATAAATAATTTTGATAAAAAAAACATTGTTAAAAGATTTTTTAAACTAATTATGATTATTTCATTCATGAATCATAAGTTATAAAAACCATGATATATGATTACAATATAAAAATTACATTATTGTTGTAAAACAATAATTTATAAATTATATATAACATTTTTAATCAATAATTTAATACATGTTTTAATAATATAAAACCCTAACCTAAGAAGAATCATATTTATTTTTTATTGACTTATTTTTTTGGAAAATATTTTCTATAAAATTCATTAAGATATAAAATCATATAACATGATATCCCTTTATTAATATTATAGGTACGTATTCAATTATTTCTCCTCAAAATCCATATCCCTATGTTTTAAATTAAAACACTTTTCAGGTTAAGGGGGAATCCAACAACCAATCACTACATATATTCATAATCCCTCTCGAATGATTATGAAAAATTAATTTTAACATTTCGAAAAATTAAAATATTACAAAAATCACCATTGGATAAAATTTATTATATTTTGAATATATATTAGTTAATGTGATTTAATTAATAAATATATTTTATTTGATTAGGAATGATGTAAAAATAAAAATTTTAAAATAATTTATATTAATCATGTAAAAAATTATTTCACAGAATGAAAATTTAAAGATACAAAAAAATATCTTTAATTACTGAAAAATACAATAAGTGTATATATTATTTACAATGATTTAAAAAATATCTATGTTCAATATAATTATTAATGTTGTGGGAAAACATACTTTTTATATAAGATAAAAAATCATGACAAAATAATTATTGAAATGAATAATTAAATAATTATAATGAATATATTTAACAACTGAAGATTTCTACAAGTGTAGCACCAAAAATTGATTGATTTTTTTAATTAAAAAAATCCAATCAAGGGTATATCCTAATAAAAAATGATAAAAATTAATAGATGAATTAAATATGAAATAATTAAAATGGTTAAACCACAAAATAAAATTGATGTCACAAACCCCTAAAATAAATTGATATAGTAAATTTTATTTTATCAAACAAATGAATCCCAAAGGAAGATGGAACCATTTTCTCCGGGTACTCTCGCAACGCTCTCTCATCAATGGTTTCTCTCCCCGCACTCAAAATCATTGAAACCCCCTTCTCCTTCCTTGCAGTGATTTAAAGGATCTGCTATCCCCTCGTTCTTGCCTCTTATCTGGCATTGTTTCTTTTTCTGTGTGTCTCCTGTTCTCCGATGACTCTTACCACCTTTTTTTCTTTTCTCCTTTTTTCCCTTGTTTATTCTTCTAGATTTCTCATCCCACAGTTTTTACCCTTGGCCATTTTTGATGAAACTCTTCTCTTGTTGGTAGAACTATTGGAAATCAACCCCATCCTAGTCGAACTCATTGAAACTACATCGTCTTGAGATTCTTCTGGTTTGAGTTGTTCGGTGTTCCTCTGTGGAGACGATGTTGGTCTCTTGGTGTTCTTTTCCTGGTGGTGGCTCTGTCAGAAAGGTTCAGTGGTCATGGAAGTACCAACATCTCATTTTTGTGGCTTTGGTTGGTTTGGAACTCTGCTATGTCTCATGGTTTCCTCCAATCTCCTCCTAGTCGGATTTTAATGGTGGTACTCAATGTGTTTTGGGATGTGAGTTTCGAGTAGTCAATGGCGTTTTAAGAGGTGTTTTCCCCATAGTGACTTCAACTCTGACCATAAATACCCAATGGTCTTGAACTTCGCAATGGAGTTTGGTGCGACTTCAAACCTTTTTTTGGCTTCGATGGTTTGTGATGGTTTGTTTTTGGTTTTCAATGGTGGTGAAGATGAATTCTGGTTTTTCTTACTTAGTTAATCATCTCTGGTGATATTTATTGTGTTGATGTCGATGACGATGGTATCATTCCTTGGTGATGATAGATTGTGATAGTGACTGGACTCTGAGTGATGCGATGATTCCTATATCGAGTGCTCTTTGGGCTTGGTGTTGGTTTTGAATTTCTAATTTCAGTTAACCATATTGTTACATCGGATTCACATGTGATGGATATGGTTACTGATTTTTCTTAAAGAGGATATATTTGAAAATAGTAAATAGAATTTTCAGAATCCCAAAGTTATAAAATTATTAGTTTCCATTTAATATAAGAATTTAACACTCGATGTGGGTTTTTAGGTTCACTTGAATCCATAAAATCAATAATATAATCAAATTTAAATAAAATATTTCTAAAATATTTGGTTGAACCCGTTGGTCTTGAAATGAATTTTTTACCACTAAAGGGTCAATATGTGTTGGAAATTATAAGAGAATATTATTTTGAGAATCATAGAGAATTACTATTCAATATTTCCTAGTTTGATGTTTGATGAACTATTCTTAAAGTTCAAGGAATAATGTTGATGGTGTGTGGAGCAAGCACATTGTCTACAATAATGAAGATGATTGAAGTTCCATCCATTTATATATGAAGAGAAGTTACAAATCATTATAAGTACATGAAATATACTACTATTGAATGTGAGATTTAATTTAATAATTTAACATTGTGTTTTTTAAAGTTCACTTCAAGACATGAAATCAACAATACAATCAACATTTATATAAAATATTTCTATAAGATTCTATTGAAACCATTAGACTTGAATTGTAATTGTTGATAACAAAGGGTCAATATGTGTTGGAGATTATAAGAGGATATGATGTTAAGAATCATGGGGAATTACTATTCTCTACTTCTTAGTGTGACGATTGGTGAATTATTCATAATGTTCAAGGACAAGTGTTAATGGTGTGTAGAGCTAGCATATTATGTACAACAATAAAGATGATTGAAGTTCCATCCATTTGTGAATGAAAACAAGTTACAAATCTTTATAATTCCATGCAATATATTACTATTTCATGAGATATTTAATGTGATGATTATGCCAAATATATTCGTATTTTTTCTTACGTAATATTTGGTGGAGGCAACTAAGTGGTTTTTTTTGAATTAGAAATGACTTGACATTTCATTCTATACATATAATTAATCTAAGTATATTTCTGATGGTACTTAAAAAATTTGTTTAGCCCATGGAAAACCAAGGACCACTTCAACCAAATATGGGACATAGGTGGTCAAACACGGGGGTGGTAATCGACTTAGCTAGCCTCAGGTGGCATGTGAGGATGTGTAGATCATATTACATGGGAAATTTAATATAGAGACCATACAAAATGTATTATTATATTTAATTAAGAATATTTTTGGAACACATTGATTCACACAAATATTCATGATTTTCATGAATATTTTAGAATTATTTTTAATGATTATTTCCATGAAATTCATATGTTTGATGAAATATTGGAATTTTTAATTGAAAATGTTAAATGAATTTGAAGTAATAAATCTATGGAACATTAAATTCTAAAATTTTATTTAAGTAATTTTGATTGATATTTTATCTTTATTTAAAATGTCTAGGTTAAAATTAATTATCAAAAGTGGGGATAGTCCTCAACCTGTAAGGTATCATGCCCAAGTTGGCTAGGAAACACCATGGGGCGAGCCTGTCAAAAGGAAAGAGATAACATAATGGTGTATGAAGAAATCACATTGTATTCAATAATGAAAATGATTTAGGTTCCATCCATTCTTGGATGAAGAGAAGTTACAAATCATTAGAAGTTCATGAATTATACTACTATTTCATGAGAGATTTCATATGAAGACCATGAAAAATATATTCCAATTTTTTATATATAATATTTCATGAAGAAGTCTATGTGGTTTGGTATTTTCGATAATATATTTCTTTACATTCCATTATATAGTTAAAATTAATACAAGTATATTCCTGATGTCACTTAATAAGAAATTGGGCTTGGCCTTAGTAAATGTAGGGACACCTCAAAATTTATTCTTATTTTGAATAAATAATATTTGGATAAGAAATTGATTGACACATATTTTCTTGGAAAAATTTTGGTATATTAGAAGGATTGTTAATTTTTATTCCCATATAATTCATTTTTATCTAAACTATGGAGAATTTTAATTGAAGAGGTAAAATGAATTTAAAGGAATAAAGCTATGGAATATTTAATTCTCAAATTTTATTTATGTAATTCTGATCAATGTTTTTTGTGTATTGAATATGTTTGGGTTATAAGTAGGACTAGTGGGGCCAGCCCAAAACAAAGTGTAGAAGACCTAAGCTAGCCAGGAAACCCCATCAGGAGATCCCACCACAAGGTGGGGAATGACATGACATTCCATTCTATACTTACAATAAATCTTTGTATATTTTTATTGGACATAAAAAGAAATTGGGCTAGCCCTTGGAAAACCAAGGACCACCTCAAAATGTATTCTTATTTTTCATACATAAATTTTGGGGAACACATCGATCCACATTTATTTTCATGAAAAAATTTGAATATTTTTTTAGGAATTTTATTGATTATCCCCATTTAATTCATTATTTATCTAAAATATGGAATTCTTAAATTCAAGAACTAAAATTAATTTAAGGGAATAAATATATGGAATTTTAAATTCTAAAATATTATTTAATTAATTAAAATTGATATTTTATGTGTTTTGAATACATTTAGGTTTAATGTAGGACCAGTGGGGCTATCCCTCAATCAGTTGGGTAATAGGCACAAGCTAGCTAGGAAACCCCACATGGAGAGCCTAACACAAAAATACAGATATGATAACTATTGAAAGAAGCATCATGTTGGTTTTTGGTGGCCAAGACCACATATTGATGGGAGGATGACATCACCATAATTGGGTGGAACTAGTGGAGGTAGGATTCCTCCGACCCCAATCTGACTGCACTACCAATTAATCACCGCAATTTAATGATTAATGAAGAGGAATTGAATGTTTTCTTCTAATGTGGGAAATATTCCCATGGATACTATTCATCATTAACCAAAATGGTGTCTTCCCTACTCTGTCCGGCTCCACCTATACTCATACATTTCCCACGCCACACCTCTACCACATTGACACGTACAACCATTGTTCAACACCACTGCCACCATCTGAAATCTCACTAGAGACACCATGTATGCGATTGGGGAGCTTAGACCCAAGGGAAATTTTTTTTTGATCCCATGAACCACTATGTATCATTTATGGGAACTCAAATGACCTTGTTGAAGACTATTTTAAAGGAAGCGACGCCCAACATGGGAGATGAGCTTCATCTCGTCACTGTGAAGATTGGATGATGGGAGGGAGCTCACTGGAAACATCAAGGTCCACTATACCATTGGCTTCACATGCGTTGCATAGTGTCAAAGGGAGACCTATGTGTAGGCATCGCACCATTACATGGACATCATGCATGAGTGTTTCCCTACTGGAATTCCGCTACGAAAAAATATAACTCTTATATCCTTCGATAATTTTAGAGATACCCTATGTCTAGAGTGATTAATATCATCTCATGGTTGGGGATCCCAAACAAGGTGTCTATGTAGATATCCAGTTTTCCCGTGTAAAACATTGAAATAATTATACATATATTTTCAGTGTCATGCATTGAGATAGCATGGGATTCCGA
This sequence comes from Viscum album, assembly GCA_963277665.1. Taxonomy (NCBI): domain Eukaryota; kingdom Viridiplantae; phylum Streptophyta; class Magnoliopsida; order Santalales; family Viscaceae; genus Viscum; species Viscum album. The sequence continues at coordinate 778,522,374 of OY728161.1, forward strand.
GGCCTGGTGTGCTCAGATTTAATTTTATAAAAAATATCAGATATATTTTATATTACATGCACACATTGTATTAAATATAATTCCATAAATCTTAAATCGAATCTCGGATTAGAAATACAAGACCACGTTTGAGTATACAATGCGATGTTTACCCTAGTTATGACCTAAAATAGGTTGATGTGGGGTGCTTGGATATCTCACTCATTGGCAGTACGTTTAGTTGGTTTACTAAATAATTTTAATTTAATTAATTGATTATTTGAACCTAACTAAAGTTTTTATAAATTCGCCTCTATGGAGAATCCTCCAAAGTTAGCCTCATAAATCCCTGGAGGGTTCCATAGAATTCTTCCTACTTTAATTGGTGAATCAACACTCGACGATGATGAGTCTCTGGATTGCATCGGATCAGAGTGCAATGAATGTTATGAATTATACCATTCATTGGTGAGTATTTCCTTTAACAAAGAATTATCCATCCTCAAGGTAAGACTCATCAATTTTTGGAGTATTCCAATTTTGATTAAATTGATTGAGAATATCTATCTCTTTCTTTGATCCTGTGATAATTGTGGCCTACGTCTGCACCCATGTATTAAAATTAAATTAGTTATTCTTATATTCTAACCTTGGATATCCCCAATTGATATATGTTTCCAAGAACTCTAAAAAATTATTGTTAAACCATTATTTTGGTGTTTTTACCCCTTGTTGATTCATGTTATTCACTGGTTGAAACCCGCGGTACCAGTTCGAAATTTATGGGCAATACCACGCCCGATTAAAGCCCTAGAATCAGGACAAATATTTGTGAAGAGAAGGATCGACAAACTGGGGATATTTTCATATAGATTTTGGGTTATAGGAGATCATTTTGATGATCATATTTCATATTATTGATATCATAAGAGGTGGAGTCATGTGGGATGTGTGACGAAACTTCGAAGACCAATGAGTTACATTTTTTGACCACCGGATGGTTGAAAATGATGAAAAATGAAAAGATACACAATTATCATGTAGAGAGAAGTCCAAAATAAAGGAAAAATGGTCAGATATAAAGCATTGACATTGGATATGTAGTTCATTGAAAAACGCCACTACAGGTTTTGTATCGCGATAAGAACATGACTTGTATCCCCTATGCTATACAGGCTGGGGTTTTGGGAATTTATAAGGATGGTATGACATGTAGTCATCCTAAATGTCATTTGCCACTTCCCCGGGTGGATGAGCCAAGTGGAAGAACACACTGGTAGGACCCTGTGTGGGAAGATACGACAATAGGAATGTCATGTGCTTGAGTACACGAATAGAGATTGAGTACAAGGACATGACATAGAGTAGACGAACAAAACCAAGAACACGAGGAGGATCCTAAGTGACAGGGGAACATCATGTAGATCCACCACATGCCATCTAACCTTAAACGGTTGGTGAGTTATGTACCTATAAGGACACATCTAGGTGATGGAGTGGGACCACATGTTGTGTGGGACCCTCACACATTGTGTACCACTTGTTTCCTTTTGAGTTAACATTAAACTCTCATACCTCTTTCATTTGGACCCTTATTTTGGCCCATGAGTAGCCTATCCAATGTTTTTTTTACATAGAAAATAATGGTGACCTCTGTTGTTCCTTTTGATATATGTTGTGAGATTTTCTGGGAATGGCATTTGTTTTGGTGGCACCTAACGATGATAGTGATTAGGAAGGATCACCAATGGAATTCCGAGTGGAACCCTTAAACCAGACTAAGCATGGGTCCTCATTGACTAGAGAAGAACCATCCAACTAGTTTGGGTATGGGTCCTTTATAGACTCCTAATAGTGGAACACTCCTGCGAAGTCAGGGCATGGGTCCTATATCATCAAAGAGTGGAACTCCCCTACAGAGTCAGGGCATGGGTCCTCTAGTATCAAAGAGTGGAACCCTCTTGCTGGGTAGGGCATGGGTCCTATATCGACAATCAGATTGTGTACCCTCCTACTATGCAGGGATGATCTACTTCTCAAACAACTTCATATATTATTTACTGTCATTTAAAAAACATATATGTTTTATATAATTATGAATTTTGTGTACAAACATAATTTTTATAAAAGTTACAAAAAACATAAAAAGATAATTATTGAATTGAATAATTAAATATTTTTAATAAATATCTTTAAAAATTGAATATTTCTACATGTTTATCACATAAATTTATTTTTTTAATTACATAAATCCATTTAAGTGTATATCGTAATTAAAAAAGGATGAAAATTAATAGATATATTAAACCTGAAATAATTAAAATGATTAAACAAAATAATAAAATTTATATCATCAACCTATATAACAAATATATATAGTTAATTTTATTTTATCAATATAATAAATCCCAAAGTTATTAAATCGTTGTTTTCCCTTTAATATAAGAATTTAACACTTGTCATGTTTTTTTATGTTCACATGATGCCTTCAAATCAATAATATAATAAAATTTATATAAAATATTTCAAAATGATTTGGTTGATATCGGTGGTCAAGAATTGTATTTTTTGTCAAAAAAAGGTCAATATGATCTAGATATTATAATAGTATATGATGTTGAGAAATAAAAATAATTTCTATTCATTATATCCTAGTTTGATTATTGATGTACTATTCTTACAGTTCACAGACAAGTGACGATGGTGCACGGAGAAAGAACATTATCTACAATAATAAAGATGATTGAAATTCAATACATTTATAGATGAAGATAAGTTAGAAATCATAATAAGGCCATGAAATATACTTCTGTCGCATGAGAGATTTAATATAAGAATTTAACATACTGAATTATTTTTTATGTTCACCTCAAGGCTTGAAATCAATAATATAATAAAATTTATATATAGGTTTTCTAAAATATTCTATTGAATCCAATGGGCTAGAATTTTATTTTTTTCAATAAAGGGTCAATATGTGTTGGAGATTATAAGAGGAGATAAAGTTAAGAAACAAGGGGAATTACTATTCTCCACATCCTAGTGTGATGATTAATGAATTATTCTTAATGTTCAAGGACAAATGATAATGGTGTGTGGAGTAAGAACATTTTATATAACAATGAAGATGATTTAAGTTCCATACATTTGTGAATAAAAAGAAGTTAAAAATAATTATAATGCCAAGAAATATACAACTATTTGATGAGATATTTAATGTGAAGACTATGCAAAATATATTCCTATTTTTCGTATGGAATATTATCTGATGTTATCTAAGTGCATTGGTAATTTTGATGAGAAATTAATTTATATTCCATTCTATAATTATAATTAATTGATGTATATTTCTGATGGGACTCAAGAAAAAATTGGTTTATCCCTTTGAAAACCAAGGATCACCTCAAACACATAATTAAGATTGGAGGTCATACATGTGGGTGGAAATAAGCTAGGAATGCATCTCACAACAAGTAAGGATTTGTAGTTCCTATTTCCTGGGATATTTAATGTCGAGACCATGAAAAACGTATTCTTATATCACATTCAGAATATTTGGTGAACACATTGAATCACACATATTTTCAATGGGAAAATTTAAATATTTTAGAAGGATTTTTAATGATTATTCCCATGTAATTCATTGTGTAACTAAAATATGGGAATTTTTAATTGAAGAAGTAAAATGAATTTAAAGGAATAATATTGTGGAATTTTAAATGATTAAATTTTATTTAAGTAATTTTGATTTAAATTTCTATATATTGAGTATATTTACGTTAAAATAAATTAGGCCTAGTGGGGCTAGACCTAAACCTATATGGTTGCAAGCCCTAGCTAGCCAAGAAACCTCATGGGGAGAGACCACCAAAAGGAGAAAGAGAAGATAATGATATGTGGAGTAAGAAAATTTTCTAAAACAATGAAGATGATTGATGTTTCATCCATATGTGGATGTAGAGAAGTTACAAATCACTATAAGTACATGCATTATAATACAATTTCATGAGAGATTTAATGTGAAGAACATGAAAAATATATTCCTAGTTTGCATGCGGAATATCTGGTGAAGGCATCTAAGTGGTTTGGTATAATTTGATGATAAGTGACTTGACATTCCATTATATACTCATAATTAGTCTGAGTATATTTGTGGTGGGACATAATAAGAAATTTGGCTAGCACTTAGTAAACCACGGATCACCTCAAAATGTGTTCTTATTTTTCTTACATAATATTTGGAGAATGTTTTGATGTCAATAGATTTTCATGAAAATATTTGAATATTTTAGATGAATTTTTAACTATTATTCCCATGAAATTCTTTATTCATCTTAAATATGGGAATTTTTAATTGACGAAGTAAATTTAATTTAATTGAATAAAGTTGAAAAATTTAAAATGATGAAATTTTATTTATATAGTTTTTATTGATGTTTTTTGGGTTTTTAATGTGTTTAGGTTCCAAGTAGGATAGGTGGGGAAAGACCTCAACCCATAGGGTAGTAGGCCCAACCTAGCCAGGAAACCCCCATGGGATAGCCCTACACAATGAGAGAAATGACATGAAATTCCATATTATTATTAAAATTAATCGAAGTATATTTCTACCGGGCCATAACAAGAAATTAGGATAGCCCTAGGTAAACCATGGACCACCGCAAAATGTATTATTATTTCTCATTAATAATATTTGGAAAATGCATTGATGCACACATATTTTTATCAAATAATTTGAAAATTTTAGAATGAATTTAAATTTTTCATCCCATGTAATTATTTGTTTATCTAAAATATGGGAATTTTTAATTAAAGAACTAAAATTAATTTAACGGAATAAAATTGTGGAATGTTAAATCATTAATGTTTATTTTATTAATTTTAATTGATATTTTATTTATTTTTAATATGATTAGGTTAAAAGTAAGAACTGTGGGGATAACCCTAAATTGGTAGGGTAGAAGGCAAAATCTGGTCAAGCAACCCCATTGGGAGAGACCACCACAATAAGAGAGAGAATCTAACTACTGTAAGAAGAATCACATCCATGTGTGGTGGTAAAGAACACACAACGGTGGGAGGGAGAAATCACTGGTACAGGGAAAACCCGATGATGGTAAGAGTCCTCTGAACCTAGATCGACTTCACTACCCATAATCAACAAAAGTTAATATTTGAAGGAGTGATCTGCTGCATTTTCTTTCGATGTGTGATAGCTTCTTCTGGACACTCTCCATCATTAGAAAAAATTGTTTCATCTCGGCTTAGTCATGCTCGAACCCACTCAGACATTTCTCATGCCATAATACTGCCACCTCGATGCCAACTACCACCGCTCAATTCCTCTATCACAATCTTAAATCTCACTATAGATGCCATCCAGGCCACTAGAGATATTGTTCCTAAGCCAAAACCCCACTACCAAGTCCCTAAACAACTATGAATCACACTTGGGACATTAGAAGACCTCTTTGAAGCCCATTTCAAAGGATGAGATGTCATGTATGGGAGATGATCTTCATCCGGCCATTGTCAAGGCTAGATAATGGGAGGGTGCTCGCTGTTCACTTCAAGCTCCACTACACCGCAAGATTTTCCCATGTGGTATAGTGGCCAAGGGAGACCAAAGATTAGGCATTACAACATGTCCTGAACACCATCCACAAGTGCTACACCATAGTCATGATGCTGTAAAAAAACTGAACTCCAATATCTTTGGAGAATTTTAATGATACCCAAGGACTCGGGGGATTTATATCATCTCATGGATGGGGGTCCCAAACTGAGGAACCATACTATTTTTTCTGAAAATTCCCCTACATACCCCATGCGCCTATTATATATATTTATTATATATATATTTATTATATGATATTTCATAATAATATAAATATAATTAAAATATAAATATTTATAGATTGATATTATTATGTATAATATAAATTTTATTTTAATGAAATTATTATATATATTTTAATATTTATAAATTCAAAATCATTATCTATATAATTAATATACATGAATCATTAATTTTATATATATATAAGTACTAACATTGTAAAAAAATATTTCATAAAATTACATCAAAAAATTATATTGAGAATTTTTAATGAAAATTAAAACCAAGAAAAATTTTATCTTATAAATTTTCATTTAAAATTTTCATTTCAAATTTATGTTCTAAATTTATACTCAAAATATTTAATGTATAAATACATTGAAAATTTTAAATTAAAATATATAATTGGTATTTTCAATGAAATTTTATACTAAAAAATTATATAATAAATTTGATTATCATAATTAAAAAATAAATATATGTCTAAATTTTTAGTAAATTTTTTTTTAAAAAAATAAATAAACAATGAAATTTATTAGTAAAATAAATCAATATAAAATATCCATTGGGAACTTTTAGTTCATATTTCCATTGGATAATTTTAGTGAAAATTTCTACATAAATTTCGAGTGCATATTTCATCTCAATTTTTATTATAATTAAACTAAATATTTGATAATGAAAATTATAAAATAAATTCATGTTTAAATTTCTAGTTCAAATATATAAACACATAAATAAACTATGTTGTTTTTAATAGAAAATTTGAACCAAGAATTTTCTATGGAAATTTTCAGTTCAAACTTCCACTAGAAATTTCCAGTGCAAACCTTCACTGAAAATTTTCCGTGTGGAATTCCCCTTGGAATTTACTGTGTAAACTTTCCCTAATAATTTCTAAAAACAACTTCCATTTGAGATTTCCACTGAAAAAATCCAATGGAAAATGATGGATCAAATTTACCCTTAAAATATAAAATGAAGATATTTTAGTAAGTAAATAAAATTCTATCCCGCTATCAAGAGGTTCTCCTAGGTTTTTCGAGGGTTTGGGCATTCCGAGTTTCTTCATAGGTCAACCTTTTCTGTTGTGTTGATTGTCCCTTTAGATTTCAATCATGATTTCTTCCCATCAATGGTTGGATAATCCTTTTTCATTGCTTCTTTTATCTTATTATAGTAGGTATTTTCGAGACAACGTCTTCTGTTAGGAGATGTGGTGCTCCAAACTACCTATTTGGTTGATCGATGTTCTCGTTGCATTGGTGGTGTTGATTTTAATTTTCTGGTTCTTCATATTCCACTCTATTGTTACCATTTACCCTGTCATATGATTACAACGAGTTGAATGATGAGCTCATAAACTTTTGAAAAAATCATTCCTTGATAGAGAAAGAGAAAATAAAGGTTTCCAATAATAACATTTTGGATACTTTCCTACTGCATCCTATATCCCTTATTACGATTGGAAGACTCCTCTCCGACTGATTATTCAACATCAACACCTAAAAAATACACTGTAGAATATATGGTGTTTATATGAAGACATCAACATTAGATAAATTAGAGGAAACCTCCTAATATTTGAAATTTTCAATGATAAAGATAAATAGATGATTTTGAAAGGGAGGCCCTTATATTTTGACAATCAACTCATTTCGATGGAAAATTAGGTTTTCGGGATTGATATCCAGAATTTCTACTTCCCAAAATCCCATTTCCGGATACACCTTAAAGGAATCACATTCAATAGGATAACAGGATTCACTATGCTAGATATTGGTGGAAAAATTGTAAAATTCATGGAATATAATTTTTTGAACCTTGTTCATTAGAAACCTACAGTTTGATAATGTTTTTTAAACCTTGGGTGGCCCTTATTCATGGTATTTTCCTATAAATGGAGCAATCAAACAATTGGATATTATTTGAATATGAGATGTTTCCAATTTTTTTCTTCATTCATGGTTTCTTGGGGGATATGGTGAAATACTACACCACCAATACCACTGATGATGACGGTAATATTTTGTTACAGTATAGTCTGTTGATGCATGTCGAGAACTCGGGTGGTTCATTTACTCTGGTAACCCAAATAAAATGATAGAGACAAAATTTAAAAATCTTTCAATGCTTAATATTCATCATAATAAAAAAATGTTATCATATTGGGGATTCTTGAGGTCCCTATATATACAAATGACCACCACTAGTCAATTGAGTGTGAAAACCAATGCATTGGGGTAACTTTAAGTGATTCTAGAAACTTATAGATCCTTCATACCTACCGATACGGGGTAATGTTAGCCTTCATTATAAATAATGTATCTACAACTATTGAAAAAAATAAACCCCTATCTAATCCAAAAAAAGTATGCTATGACAACCTAGAGAACCCCCTAACCCCGCTCTTGGGGATTCCTCTACCCTTTTGGATTTAAAAAAGGATCCCATTTCCCCCTTGGTGACTGGATAGAAAAAACCTTGGATGTGAAAGTTGAAACCAAGAGTGTATTATTGATGCGATTTAAAAATGGTGGAAAACAATGGGTCTAAAAGTCACAGGGAGGATTCATTGGTTTTCTAAGAAATTCTCCAAAATATAGAGAGTACCAGAAGATGGATCCAATCTTGAAAACCCAAAGGTGGAGGCTGGGGTGAACCATCACCACCTATCCCAATGATCATTTTATGCTGGAACTATCGTGGGCTTGGAAACCCACGATCAGTTTGAATGCATCAATGCTATTGTACTAAAATTCACCCATATATATTTTTATTTTCCAAAACAATATTGGAATAAATGTACATTTATACTATCTCCAAATAGAGGGATTTAAAGGATTAATTTTTATTTTCTATATTGGCCATGGGGGGGGGGCTTTTCCTCCTTTAGAAAGAAGACTTAAATGTCAAAATCTCCTCCTTCCACCTAATCTATGAATATTCCACCATTCACCATCCTAACACCCCAACATGGACCATTGATAGTTTCTATATTTGGATATATCAAAGGAAAAAAATGCAAATCATATTGGTTTCTCCAATACTTTCATGAGAAGCTACCTAGAACCCTCCTTTATTGATTTGATTTTAATGAAATAATGTTCGAGAACAAAAAGAGAAGTGAAGATCACAAACCTATATCCCAAATGATTGACTACTGGCAATCAACACAATTGGATAATCTTGTTAATATGGTGCACACTAGTTCTACCTTTACCTGTTTTATAGGAAATTTATAAAATAACCACAATCCATAAAGATTAGACCATTTTATTGGTACAGTTGAGTCGAAGAACATCTTCATGAAATTGCAAGTTTCCCATATGGCCACTTCTACTTCCAACCACTTTCCCATCCTATTAGATAATTTACACCATCAAAGGAAATAGGTAGATGAATGGGGATTCATATTTAATCCTTTTTGCAAAAAATATATGGAGTGAAAGGATATTTATCACTAATGTTGGAATGTGTGAAACTCTGGTTATGAGAATAATATTCCTTAAGTGGATACTAATATGAAAAAATGGAGTTATCATAAGTATTTCCAACCTCATTTGGGATGAAATAACATATAAAGGAGACCAAAAACCCTTTAATCATGTCCCTCATATGGTTCAATTTTATACATAATTGGAAGTCTATAAAAGGAGCTGGATAAGGTTGTTCACACCAAGAAAAGATTTTGAGCTACGTGGGAATGAAAAAGTCACATCAAAGAGGGTGACACCAAAACCTCCTACTTCCATAAAATGTCCTCAACAAGGATCCACAATGACTCTATCATGAGCCTTAACAACTCGAAAGGTTGGCCTATCTAAGAGGAGGAAGAAATTCATGACTCTCTTATTCTATTATTCCATAAGCTCTATCCTGAATGACCTAAATGCCTATTATTTATTTATTTTTGATAATCCACCTTTTAACAATTGAGGGGGAACCTTTACTTGACCCATAGACTCAAGGAACAAGACCCAAACACCACTATTAAATGACTCATAAGACCAAGGCACAATGCCCAATATATGAACTTAAAGGATCAATACCTAACACACTTGAAATATTCCCTCCCCATCATCCACATCTTAAAGGCACCTAGCTCCCCACCTCGCATGGATGATCAACTAACAATTCCCCATGCAGAGATGCTTGGTGACTAGTCCTGACAAAAATTTCCATACCCTCTCATTCTTCCATTTTAGTTTTCTCTACTCTGGTGGTTTTAATTTTTTTCTCTGAATCCTTATCTAGGAATTTCCGTGTGTGTTATATCCTAGGTTTCTTCTTGGTATTTTCTATGGACCAAAAGCCATTTGGATTGAAGGAAGTTAGTGGCCTAAAGGCCCTTACAGCCCGAAGTCCCTATGGCCTGAAGGCATTTGGTGGAACGAAGGCCTTGAGATCTATATGCCCAAACAAGTCGCGTAAAGTCCAAAATTAGATTAATAGTTCTAGATACTAAAATACTAAACAATACTTTCTATAGTAATTCTATAGTATTCGGGAATTCACCCCCACATGGAATTGAACCTAGGTCTGTTGCATGCTAAGAATGAGCCTCTACCACTTGGGTACTATCTCTTTGGCTTCCATAAGCTCTAGAAGGTGGTGATCCTTATTCATCATCTATTATTTATTCTTGTATGAAATCTATCATCATAGAAACTATGAATTCTTATCTTACACATGATCTTTTAATGAGAAAATTCTAAGGGTGATCAACCAAATTCACTCCAACAAGGCCCCAAGACAGGATGGCTTTCATGACCTCGTTTTTTGAAAATTTATAGCATCTGATTGGGAAGGATATCTTGACACCTAGGAATGATATTTGAGAGGTAAAGGATAATTTTATTTCCATGAATTAAATCCTCCTCAATATTATTCTAAAAAATACAAAATTCACACCATGCTATGGATTTAATAAATATTGGCTTATGTAATGTGGTTTTTAAGATCTTTTCTAAGATCCCAGTGAATCAGATGCTCTCTCGTATTCCCTTTATCATTTACAAAAATCAAATGTCCTTCATACCTAAAAGTCTAATTACTAATAATGTCATTGTTACTGATGAAAATTTTCAATTCATGAAGACTCAATCATTTTATAAGAGAGACATCAGGGATCATAAACATGATATTACTAAGGAATATCAATGAGTTGAATAGTCTTTTCTTTGATTCATCATGGAAAATATGGGGTTTTTTCAAATTTAGATTGATATCATTATGTAATTTCTTACAATGGTGTCCTATAAAATCAAGATCAATGGGGGTCTTTCCAAAGGTTTCCTCCCCTATAGATGTATCCATTAAGGGGGATCCTCTCTCACATTTCCTCTTTGTTCTTGTTGTTAATGCTTTTCTAACATTCTTTCAGATGTTTCAAGAAACAAAATTATCCATGGGTTGAAGGTTTGTGGACATATCCCTCTTATTTATTATCTTCTTATTGCCTATTAAAACTTCCTTTTTTGAAGAGCTACAAAGGAAGTGTTTACTTCAATATATCACCTTATTCATCACTATGAGAGAGCATATGAGAAATTGATCAATCTTGCAAAGTATGGAATCCCATTTGGTGTCAGTGTTCATCCAGATAGGAGAGAAGCCCTCTATAATCTCTTGGGAATCCAAGTGAATAAAAACCAAATCAAATTCCTTGATCTCCCTATGGTCACTAGCTGTTCCAAAAAAGTTGTTTTCAAATGTTCTAGATGGGGTGGATAAGAAGATCTCAGTTTGGACGACTAATAATATTTCTAAAGCTGGGAAGCAAGTGGTTATTAAATATATTACCCAATAATTACCAATCTATGTCATTTATCTCTATAAGATCTCTATTTCTATTACTAATCCAATTCCATGTGTGCATTGAAAACTTTTGGTGGGGTAGAAATAATGGGAAGAATAGAACTCCCCACATGGCTTGGAATAAGCTATGCATGCCTAAATCATGCAGGGGAATGCGTTTCAAGGAACTTAGCCAGTTTAATAACACCCTTTTGGCTAAACAAGTTTGGAGGCTTTCCCTTCACCTTGACTCTTTATGCTCTCAGATTCTTAAATACAATTACTTTCCCCACTCTCATTTCAGTGGGTCCTCACCCCAGCTTCCTTTAGAGATACATTTGGTGTACTCATACATTTCTTAGGCTAGATTTTTCTTGAAGATCGGGAATTGATTCACGGTTAGAATATGGAACGATCTCTAGCTTTTGAATCACAAAAGTTAAGTGGAAACCTCTCTAGTGTTCCTAGGTTTGAAGATTCTATAGTTGGATCTCTCTTTAACACCATAGGGAATGGATGATTCACTAAGAATCTTAGAAACGGGTTCAATAAAAGATATTGAAATATTATTTTTAGTTTCCCTTTCTTGAATAATATGGGATAAGATAGCTTTTACTAGTGTAAATATAGGTTAGGTGCATTCACTGTAAAACTTGGTTACATTGTGGCTCATGGTATCCTGGTCGTGGTGGACAAGAATTTATGGAAGTCCTTATGGAATCATTCTATCCCTGACAAGGTCTATTATTATTTCTATCATCCTCCACTCCATGCAGTTCCAAATTCACTTCCATGCTGTTGATTACGCATCATGCCCCCTTTTCATGGATGCTCCAGAATATCTCTTTCATACAATCATTTGTTGTCCTGGTTAAAGGGTGGTTTAGAATTCCTAGATCTCTAAACCTAATTATTATTTATCCATTACCCCATATCCTCCTGCACTTCTTACCTTTTATTCTTGTTATCTCCCAGTGGTGACAGTGGATTTTTTATGCACTATTTAATGGTTCACTTGGGTACGAAGAAATGATCAAGTTTTCAACCAGATTTTCAAACAACATTTTTTATGGGTGGGGCGGGCTACTTCATGGATAGATACATGGAATAATCTAGTCAAATATAAGGCTATCTAAATCCCCCATCAAATTTTATGCATGTAGCCCCCCCTGCCACTACAGGATGTACTTAAAATCAAAATTGATGCTTTCCTCCTCGGGAATGGTAGTAATGGCACTGGATTCATAGCCTTTAACTATTATGATCATATCATTGCGTCTTAACACAAATCACTCAACACCTTTTGGGACCCTTATTGGATGAGTCCAATGTAATATATGTCAGTATGACCTTTTCTATCGAGAGAGGCTGGAATTCCATCAGTTTTGAATCGGATTTCCTTACAGTTATCAATGGAATTAATGTGATAGATTTCAACATTCAATCCTTTTGACCTTTGATTTTTATGATATGGACTTTGCTCCACCGCTTTGTGGCTTCTTAATTTTCATTTATTAAAAGAGAGGGGAGAAAAATTGCTCACCTTTTTGTGATTTGGAGTATCGTTTTTGTTTCTCTCACATGGTTGGATGTTTTTCATCTATAGTTATTATCTCTTACTGCACTGGACCTTAGATCCTATTAATATAAATTTCCCCATTTTTCAAAACAATAAGTAAATAAAAATAAAAATTTTCACTAAAAATTTTCATTGAGAATTTACACTAAAAATATTTATTGAAGATTTTAATTGAAAACTTATTGTGAAAATTTCAATTCAAATTTAGAATAGAAATTTTAAATTAGTATTTTCCACTAGATATTTTCATTTTAAATTCTTGATAAACATATTTATGGAAAAATTAAAATAAAATCTAAATGTAGGATGAAAATTGTATATGTATACTAAAGAAACAAAAAACACACATACACATACAAATATAAATGATGATATTAAATTATAAATTTCTTATGTAAATTGTGCTTTGGAAATTTTTACTATGTATATACAAAAATTAATGTAATTTTTTTTTTAATTCTATGTTAGAAATTTACATTGAAATATCCCCTGATATAAATATATACTTAAAACATTTAATGAAAATTAACTCCAAATTTGAGTGCATAAATATGTACATATATACATATATGTATATATATATATAAATATACAATTTAATTTTCAATCACAAATTCACACTATAAAGTCACAAAATTTAATTCAAAATTTATAATGAAAATTAAAAATGAAAATTTGTTGTTATGATTTGGACGTATATTTTTTGCAGCAAGATCATTCCTGGTATGATCAATATTTAGTGTTCTTGGTTATTCATCTCATGTTCATTCTATCAGGGATAGAGTTGGAATGTATTTGGATTTTCTTTTCATACCTAGGATCATAAGATAACCCCATCATTATCATCAAATTAAATTTTAAATATCCAGTGCCCTTATATAAATATAAAAGTTTAAAATTTTCAATGAAAATTTTCATTACAAGTTTTCAAATCAAATTTCAACATAAATTACAAGTGAAAATAAATTAACACATAAATAAGTAATGAAAATTTGGACTGAAAAATTATAATAAAAATTTTAAATCAACATTTTCAAAAAAAAATTATAGTTTTAGTTTCCAATAAAATCATAAGTTATAGTATATTAACACAAAAATGAAAAATGCAAAATTCTAGTAAAAATTTAAAATTATGATTTCCACTTGAAATTTACTTCAAAAACTTCCACTATAAATTTCTTGTGTTTATTTAATTCACATAATATGATTCCTATTATAAATATAAAACTTATTTTTTACATGGGAATTTATAAAAAAAACCATTCTTCGCATACATAATATATTAATATGTAAAAAAATAAAAAAATTTATTGCACATTTGTAATGAGAAATTTCACTCCACATTTCCACTAGAAATTTATTGCTCAAATTTCTTCATGAATTTACAAACTAAATTTTCAATACATATTTTCTACACACTACATATTTCCTTATATAAATATACAATGTAATTTTTTAATCAAAATCTATATTGTTAATTTCAAATAAATAAGAAAATTTATGGAAAATGTGATTATAAAAAAAGAAAAATTTCACTTTGAATTTGAATTAAAAAAAACATGAATATGTAAATGAATGTACAAATAATTTATATATAACTATTTATAAAAATTATTAGTAATTATTATAAATTTATTTTAGAGTAAATAAATATAAAAAAGTATATATTCTACAAAATTAATAGTAGTTATTATATATTTATAAACATATAACAAATTATTAGTTATTTGTATATGTTTTGTTTTATTACTCTTAGTATATATTTATTAGTTTTTTTTTATATTTTCACCTATCATTATTACTAATAATTTTTAATTATATATTTTTTTATTTAATATTTACGGGTTTGAGTCTTTTACATCACATTACAGGCAAAGCAAAGGGTATTTCAGTACAACACATTGAAATAAATCGATTTTCTTTTTATAAATCAATCAAATATAAAATTTAGGTCTGTGGGGAAATTATTTTTTTACATGGGGAAAGAATCTCAAGATGAACCTAGTACATAGGTTACTGCACCAAACCTAAGATGATATTTTCCCGGTCTTTAGGATGACTTTTCTTTCGTTTAAAAAACCATACAAGAGGAAGGTGAGAAAAAAAAGAGTTCTCTCCCTCAGATAATAAAATATTATGGAGATACTAGATGAGGATGAGGCAACTTATTTATTATAAAACTATGAGGCTACTGGGGTTGGAGAGTGGGGATTTTGGAGTTGACGCATGCTAGAGGATTGAGTGAGAATCTATGTTGAAGAGGCAATTGTGGAGAAGTAAGGTGAAAAAAACCTCACTACCTCCCCAATTCTGTCAACCTAAAGTCTCTCATACCATTCCTTTATTTGCATTAATTCATCTAATTCTTCTTCTTCATTGACACCCTTTAATGGTTTTAATTTTTCAATTTAAAAATTTAAATTTAATACGATTGAGTTTTTATTAAATTCTAAATCTCTAAATTATCTTGATTAAGAAATTCATTCTCCCTCTTCTTGGTTTTGGATCACACCAATTTGTTTTCCTAAATTCAAGGGAAGAAATTTTTAGTAACTACTAAACACATTAGGAATAAATAGTGGACTAAAATTATTGTTTTGAATTTTAATAGAGAATTAGGCATTGCTTACATAATTCAAGGCATGCCAATTATGAATTTCACACATTGGAAGGTGAATAATCCAAGCAAGGAAATTTTTTGAGATTATTATCATTATCATCTAACTAGATAAAGGATGAAGATAAGGATAACTTTTTTTAATCCATTCATTTAACCAATCAATAAATACAATAGACTCATTTAAAAAGGACCATGATAGCATTACAAAAAAGAAGCCAAACCTAAACCCAATTACTTGTCTCTCATCTGAATTTCATAATCCAAATTTCTTCACTTCCTATTAATTAAAACAATTTTAATTTACTTACTTTTTCACTAATGAAAACTAGATTAAAACATTTTTTCATGGTGATGAATTCGGTCACTACTACTACTAGTACTACTACAACTACTACACCCTTAAGGGGAAAATAAAGAGCTTTTTCCAGACCCCATGACAGGTGTTCATCACACATCTATGTGGTTAGATATTTTTGATGAGAAATGACTTGAAATTACATTATATAGTTAGAATTTATCTAAGTATATTTTTTATTGTACTTAATAATAAATTAGGCTGGCCCTTGGCAAACCAAGGACCACCTCAACTACATATGGGACATAGGTGGTCAAACACATTTTAGACAATCAACTTGTCCACCCCTGGGTTGTAATTGAGGATGTATAAGGCATTTTGAATGAGAGATTTAATGTATAGACCATGAAAAATGTATTCTTATTTTGTATACAAACTATTTGACGAAAATGTCTTAATTTTTTAGTATTTTTTTTGAGATAGGACTTGAAATTATATTCTATACTAAGTATTTATGTATTTGTGATGGGAATAAATAAGAAATTGGGTCATACCTTGGAAGAAAAGGACCACATCCTCCACATATGGAACCTAGGTAGTCAAACACATGGGAGTAAATCAACTTGGCCCGTCCTAGGAAACAAGTGAGGATGCATATGTCCTATTGTATGGGAGATTTAATATGGTGACCATGAAGAATGTATTATTATTTTGAATATGGAATATTTTATGAACATATATATGTGGTTCGATATTTTTGATGATAAATGACATGAAATTATATTAAATACTTATAATTTACCTAATTATATTTTTGATGGGGCTTAACAAATAATTGGTCTAGTCCATGGAAAACCAAAGACTACCATAAACACATAATGAGACTAGATTGAATATTTGGTGGGAATATAAAAGCAGTTTGGTATTTTTGATGATAAATGACTTTATCTACTTATATTTATGATGGGCCTCAGTAGAAATTGAAACCATCCATTGGTTGGATGAGCATTAACTCAACCACATAAGGGACTATGGCAGAAAATGAGGATTCATAGGGTGTGCAGACATAGGGAGATATGTGCTCGGTGGAGCATTAGTGAAGACTGATTTCAAAGATCTACAAATAGTTCTCATGAATGGGGAGCATTGGGGAGGGAAGTTCGGTCTTCCCCATCGGGGATGGAGTTCCAACGACGAGGGAGGCATTAAATTTGGCTAGCCTTGGGAGGAAAGTGAGGATGAGTACGGCCTATTTCTTGGGAGAATTAATATGGAGACCATGAGAAATGTATTATTATTTATCATATGGAATATTTGATAAACACATGTAAGTGGTTTGGTATTTTTTTTATGAGAAATGAATTTATCTAAGTATATTTCTGATGATCCATAATGGATTTTGTATTTTTGATGATAAATGACTTTATTTAAGTTGTTTGGTATTTTCTATGAGAAATTACTTTATATAATTGATCTGTTGTAAATTCCCAACCAAATAACACCCACGAAGCTCAAGTGAAAGTCTTGTAAGGAGGGAATAAAATTATATAACATAATAAAAGTTTTGAACA
Source organism: Viscum album (assembly GCA_963277665.1). Taxonomy (NCBI): domain Eukaryota; kingdom Viridiplantae; phylum Streptophyta; class Magnoliopsida; order Santalales; family Viscaceae; genus Viscum; species Viscum album. Next base: position 778,540,056 of record OY728161.1, read on the forward strand.
CCACCATGTGGGATGCTTTTATAGAGAGGTTTTCATTGCATTATATACACACATAAAATCTAGATATATTTACAATGTAATTAAAACCAAGTGAAAAAATTAATGAGGTCAAACTGTGTTGAGCCATAAATGAGGTAATCAAATGGGTGGAGAGGGAACATAATGGTGAAATAAATCCCCATTATTGAAATTAATTAAATATCACCCCCTAATTTATGTTGCATTCACTAGATCTGAAAGACACCAATCTTCACAGGAAGGTCCTAATACCTGGCATGCCCATGTGAATTCATGAGAATGTTTTTATGCTACTCTATGGTGTGAGTGTGCTTGAAAATTATTTTTATTCCTTCAATGCACTCTCAAATGATATGGAATTGGGTGTTGTGTGATTTATCCATTCATGGAATATGATGTTCTTTTTTTGGAAATGGTGGAATTGTTGTCCACTTTAAGCACCAGTGCACCAAGGTCTGAGTAGAGAAATTCTCCAAATAGACGATCCAACCAGCTTCCTTGGCATGTTGCGGTTGTTGTGTTAATGTACTCTACTTCATATAAGGAGAATGCCACCACCTTTTGCTTATATGATTTCCAAGTGTTGATTTTGTATCCAAGGGAGAAGAACACCCTGATGGTTCTCTTGTGGTCGACATTGTTACCGACCATGTCACTATCACTAAATCCCAATAGAATAAACCAACTATTTACCATTCAAGCATAGAGGAAACCATTGTAACATGTCCCAGTGATGTAGCATAATAGGTGCTTGACTACATCCAAGTGATCACTGTATGTTTCCTCTATGAACCAACTTACATAACCTACCGCCTAGATAATTTTGGGCCATGTATGCATTAGGTACCGAAGGCTATTGATGATGCTCCAATACAGAGTGGAATCAACCAAATAGTATATTGTAGAATTTATCTGCTTCAAGAGGACCTCTATCAGAACTGACATGGGTTTCAATTTCCCATGTTTCTCTTCTCCAACAACTTAGTCTCATAGGATGATTAAAACAGAGAAATTTTTTTGGCCCCTGGTTCACTTCAATGTCCAGGTAGTATGAGATAAATCCAAAGTCATTCATCTGAAAGATATTCTTTATCTCATCCTGGAACATATGGATGTTGGTGATGTTAGTTTCGGTGATGATCTAGTCATCTATGTACACCCTGATGATCAGATGAGATATGTATTTTCCATATGTGTAGACAACATTCTTAGAGTCGATATTAGGAAACCCAATCATCAGAAGGCTAGCATCGAGCTTCATGTTCCACACTCTCGATGCTTGGTTGAGGCCATAGAGTATTTTTTAGAGTTGGAGCACCTTGTGCTTATGGTTTTCAATGATGAATCTTGGTTGTTTTTCAACCCATGCATCCTCTTGAAGGTCTCCATTCAGGAATGTTGATTTGACATCCATGTGATGGACCTCACACCCTTCTTCTTATGCTGCCATGATGAGGATCCAATATGATTCCATGCATGCAATAGGAAAAAATACCTCCTCAAAGTCGATCCCCTTATTTTTTATGTGTCCCTTCTCAACGATCCTTGCCTTGTTATTTTCTACCACACTGTTCTCATCACTCTCAACCTTGAAGACCCACTTGAGTTGAATTTTATGATGGAAAATGGGGAGATCGAGGAGCTCCCTTGTTTCATCATCCTCAATTGACTTCATCTCTTCAAGAATAACCTTGCTCCAAAAATATTTTTGTTCTACTTTTACAATGGATTTTGGATCATCGGTTATAGTAAAATGTATCTCACCAGGGTAGAGATCATATACTGAAAATATAAGTAGTGTTGTGGCCTCGATGCCGTTGTTTACCGTGAAATACTGAATCGATGCGTCATCATGATTCGCGTCAAGTGATTTCTATATGTTGGATGGTGGTGAGGAGAAATCCACTATGGTTGAAGAAAAATGCATCACCTTGACCAATTATGGTGTTTTAGCATCTGCAGAGCCCATTCTAGTGGGTGTGGTTGATGATCGCTAGTCTCTGACAGTGTTGTCGATCTTTGTCATCCCTAGAACACATGTCATTGTGTGATCAATGGTGAATGGATCCTCAATACTAGAAACAACATTTCCATCATGGTAACTCTGATACCACTACTATTCCTAATTGAAAATTAAATTTCATGTTACATGAACACACTTTTTTATGGGGTCAAACACACCATATTCCCTGAACTCGAACTTGATCTCAATGATGATCATCAACGTAATCTAATAATCCAGCTTCTTCAAGTGAGGCTACACATTATTGACATGAATTATTAACACAAAGGTGTATATAAAGTGCACCATAAATTATTTTCCATTCCAAGACTCATACAATGTCATCCCGTCAAGGTTACATTTTAGTGCTCTGTTGAGGATGAAGATGGAAGTGGAGACGGACTCACCCTAGAATATCCTCTGAAGGCCCTTTTCCATCATCTTGCTTCAAACCACAAATTCCACTATTTGGTTATATTGTTTAATGAACACATTCAATCGGGGTGAATAAGGAGTCTTGAGTTGTCTCTGTATTCCACTCATGGCATAGTATTCATTGAATTCCACTGAATTTACAAGCCACCATGGTCTGTGTGGTGAACTTGCATCTTGAACCCCATATCCACATCCATCATGGGTTGAATGAATTTGATTACTACTAGAGCCTAGTCCTTTATTGTGAATATATTGAGGCACATGTTTTGGATCATTTCATTTGTGATAAGAAAAATGTTGTGTTTCCTACTTGGAATCATTGATGTGATTGGACTACTGGGGTCAACATGGACAAGGTAGTCTGTCACCCCTCAATATTGACGATAGATGCATCTCCAAAATTCACTGTGTCATGGATGCTCGAGTCAAACTCAGAGAAGATAGTGTGGGACCAAGTTATGTGGTTTGTGGCATTAGTGTCGAGGTACCAGAAGCCTTCATTGTGAACCTCCTCTTAATCCAGTAGTGCAATGAAAATTTCTTTGATCATTCATAGAGGGTTGCATTATGGTTGTAGAATATTAGGGAAGGTGGATTGTGGTAGTGGGGAATCATGCACCACAGTGCATGAACATTCCATAAGTAATACGATCTCATCATCTTCACCGTGGGTTAGAAGGGAATTTTCCCTTTTTGTCCTACTACAACTATATATGTCCCAATGACCCATTTTTCTATAGTTGCAGCATTTTTCCCTTTATACTTCAGAGAAGGCACTATATCCTGAGCCATCTTTTCCATTTTCAATGTTGCCTCCGTTATGATTTTTCATGGTCCTCAGTGATTATAGTTTCTATACATGGAGTTATTAAAGCATGAATCCCTCATCATTCACTCCTCTATCCATGCAACAGACTCCACCTTATTTAGGAGCATCTTCCCTACAACATTGGCAGTGGGTGTAGTCTTGAAGCAGTCCTCTTCCAATTTGAGTCACCCTGTTACCTCCTCTATAGAGAGCGTCAAGATGTCAGGAAGTGTCTCAATTGAATGAGAAATTTGGGATAACATGGGGGCTAAAACACATCGGTACTTCCCAAAAACATTTTCTTGAGGTGCTAGATCACTGAGAATTGTGAGTTTATTGACCATCCCGGTGATCCACATTGTAATGTCATCCACTGATTCACCATTGAAAATATAAATACATTCCTACTCCTTACATATCTTCTGAGAATTGACCTTGAGTACACGATCAATGCAGATGTGCATTTTATTGAAGGTGTCCCACACTTCCTTGTCAGTTTCCTTGATGGCGAGTATGGAGATCATCTCTGGTGGGACAACACAGAGTATGACCTCCAGGACCATTCGATCTTCATAGAGTTCAGCATCGCCGGTGCTGATGATATACCGATGTCCATGTTATTGGATAATAACTTTCTTAATCAAGGACTAGTCACTATAGTTCGTATTTGTGAGGATAAGATACACTATGGATCCCCTGACCTACTTCACCATCTGATGTACCAACAGAGGGATGCTTCAACTATCAATGAGGGATTTGGGATGTGTCGATGATGTCTAGGAGTTGTGGAAATGAAGGCTCGGAGTGCGGAATCAAGGATCAAGTCAATCTTTCTCTGATAACAAATATTGGAAATTTACAATTGAAAAAGTACAAAAAAACTAAAGTTAAAATATTAGAAGCATGAAAGAAAATTCTAGAACACAAGAGTTGGTTTTCTCTCACCACCAAGTAGAATGATTTTATAGAGTGGTGTTCATTTCATTACATATACAAATGTATTTATGAATAATTTAAACCATGTGGATTCCTTAATGAGGAAAAACCACATTGATCCATAAATGCGGGATAATAATGATGGGGGATGGAAAATAATGGTGGAATAAATCTCCATTATTGAAATTTATCAACATGAGGTTGTCGATATTCTATTGAAACATAATGAATTATGAAGAATTTTATTTCTCACAGAGAATATATGTGGGATACCCTTTTCATGTAAAGGCTGTATCATGGACTCTTGATATATAAATCTCATACTCAATGTTTTATCAATGAAACTGTGAAATTTGGTTGAAAGCTTCATAGATTTATAAAGAAATGTGGTTATGAATTCCTGTTTTTGTGAATAAATATCATGGTATTTGTAATTCATGCATATGATAACATGCATTTATGAGTTTGAGTGATACTGTGTCGTGAGTATGATGGTTTCACAAATAAAGGATCAAAATATTATCAAAGAATAAGTGAATCAGTGTGAAACCAAAAAATAATGAAAATAAATACCACATGTAGTATAGTGAGATGCATGAATATGAATGTATGAACTAAATGCAGTGAAAAAAATAGTTATAAAATAAATTAAACAATAAATTGCATATATTTAGAATAAAAATTAGTTGCAATTATTTTAGTTTGCCATAGTTGAATGTACATGAGTATGACATGAAGCTGTGTGTGAATTGTTCAGAGCACATTAATGAAGATGTATTGTATTGTTTCATGGTAGTGAGATCATACATTTAGTGTACTAGAAATATTCGTGAGTATCATAAACTGACAAGTTATGATTATTGAAGGAGAGAAAGGACAATAATTTTTCTAAAGTAGATTATTCTGGGTGGAATTGAAATAGAACAAGGCCAATGTGCACATTGTATTAGTAAGAGGAATAATTTGAAGTCCTATTCACAAGAGTTTAGGAAGACCATTGGAGAACCGATGTGATTTCAATATAAACAACTACAGTTTCTAAAAAGATAGCTCAACTAGAAGGAGTCAATATAAAGAAAACTGGTGGGGTTCTAGTATAAATATCCATTTAGGAGATGGTCCAACGTAATCATTAGTGATCAAGCATTACAATAGTTTATATTCCAATAATTATGGAATATTTTTAGTAATTGTAACTACTTTTCTTTAGTAGTAGAGAATCTATGTCTTAGATAAACACAAACACAATAAGGATTCATTCAACCACATTGGGGGATAACCTAATAAAAATTAGTGTGTAATTTTTAGTTCTTTTATTTTTTTTAATTCCGGAAATGCGAGGCATTAATAATAAGGGCTCAATATCTTAACCAAACACAGAGGGGGATTTGAAAAGAATAGATTGAAAAAAACATCACGAATTATCCCCCACTACCTCTATATGATATATCTAAACTTCTCCTCTATAATTGGCACCAAATCACTTGGTTCTCTCTGAAAAGATCAAACCTTTAATAAAGACTAATGATGGGGAGTTTGAATTCACTCAACAATAGAGGAGTTCCTTTATTCAAGTGAAATAACTATTATGGATGGATGAACTGAATGATTCCACATATTCTTTCATAATGACATAACATATTTTGATAAGTTAAATATGTAAGTAGATGAGAAAGCCAGAAATTCTATTTTAACATCCTTCTCTAATAAACTATTCACTATGGTGATGATGCTAAAAATAACCAAGGAGATGTGAGATAAACATGATAATATGTATGAAGGGATGTGAATATCAATAGATGCAAATAAAAAATATAGAGATATTTGTATGAAGATATCCAAATGGCTAATGATGAGACTATAATTGACTAATATACGACGGTAAATTAGATAGTAAGTAATATTAGGGGATTATACAATAATTTGGATGATTAATTTGTTGTTAATAAACAAATGCGTAATTTTACTGAAAAATTTGTTCCAAATGTTTCATTCCTTGAATAAATTGGAGACCTATCACTTGATGAGATTCATAATGCACTCCAAATTTATGAGATGAGAAAATATCCTATTTTCAAAAATAATGGTAAGTATTAAATGGCTTTCAATGCAATTGAATGTATCATGCTAAAGAAAAATAAAGATAATCCATCCTCAGATTTTTATGAGGATGAGGTAAGTGGTATATATTATAAGAGTTTTTCCCTTAATCTATAAAAGCATCAAAAGTGAAAAGAGAAAATTTAATGATTTTCATCCTTTAAATTTCTTTAATTATGGTCAAAATGGACATTTCATAATTTAATTTAAAAATAATGGATTTTATGATTTTGAGAGTGATGATAAAATAATACTACAATAAAAATATATCTAGAGATACATGGAAAGGATATACTAGAAATAAGATGATGTTATCAAGGAAGTGTAAGAAAAATCTGAGGAGTAAGAGAGTTGATGAAGTCTCTTCAACATAGAGTGAATGAGAAGATACAAGTTTAACTAAAAAATTATAAACATTCATAGAATAATTTAAGATAGATGGAGATTCTTCAACCATTTCTGGGATAGAAGAAGAGAGCTACCACAAGTATAGGCTGAGATCTGAACTTAAAGCATGTCTTTATCAAAACACTCAACTCAATAAAAGAATCAACTTTTTAAATAGACAGAATAAATGAACAAAAAAAAAAGAGAATGATCTTATTGAAGAGATCAAAACATTCAAGGTGAAAATTATAGAATATGATAAGTTATTGAAAGGCTTCAATATAAAAATGGATGTGAAAGAAGAATAATTTAATAGGACACAATCTAGGTGTATGAAAGTAGAAAAAACATGATTATGATAGATGATTTTGTTAAAGTGGTGGATGTTCAAGCTTAATCATCCAATGTTTTCATAATGAACTATCCAAGGAAGAAGGTGCCTGTTATTATTAATTAAACCAATGATGATAAATCTGTTTCATCTATTGGTGTTGGTTTTGACCCAGAAACTGGAAGAATATAGACTGATGATGAAAGTGATAACCTAAATGAGTTAGTAAAATAATTTTCCTAAACACTAAGTAAAAATCATTGCAGGAGTGTATCCATACAACAAGTAGTTTATCACCAATAGAAAATGAAAAATTATGAAACAAGAAGTTTAACAAGTAATTGTTGGAGTTTTGGAAAATTTGGGAACAAGGCCTAAAACTACTAGTATAATATGTCACTTCCAGTAAATTGGAATGAAGAAAAAGTGGAGACAAATTGGAAAGAAAAAAACCATACCTATGATTAGGAGGAACATTCATAGAATGTAGAAGTTTGTCGATAAGAAACCAACAAAGTTGTCTACTCAGAATAATTTTGACTGACTAAATTAAATACCTAAAATATGTGACCAACACTGTCAATGTGATTATTTTTTCATGAAAATACTTCTAGGATAGTTACTACAAGTTTCTAAAAAATTAATGATCAAATAAGAGAAAAGAGCTCTAAATATTTTATTCAAAAAAAAATTTTAGAAGGAAAATTTTAACGAAACAAATGAAAATATTTATGCCAAAGGATGAAAAGATATTTCACCATATGAGGTTGAAACCAATATGAAGTTTCATGAATATAACATTCCAAAATATCATGAGTTTATTGGTAGAGAATGAATAAAAATTTATCATATTATAAAGTACTATTTTAGTTGTCTACCTACCCAATAAAGAAAAAAATTAAATTGAAAAAGAAATCATATTATAATTCATGTGATTTTCTGGATCATACTAGGAATAAGATGACAATCATGCCACCCTCAAATTCACAAAACTAGAATGTTTAAGGAGGGCCTATCATGATGGAAATTAGTGTTGGATTGAAGATAGTTTCCGGGTTGAGAAAATATCAGCCTTTTTATCTAATTGAGGATCATTGTAAAATCTCCATATTACATATTTTTTATACGTCTTGAGATAACATGTAGGGAATTAAAGGACAATATTGAGGCTATAACTACTTTAAAACATGAAGATATTCACTTCCTAGAGTCTACTGACAACTATGAAAATGGAAAAAAGAGAAGTGGATCACTTAAGGGGGATAATAGTTGATAAGAATCTACCATTATATTAAATTCCAATGAATTTGAAAATCCTGGGAAAAATTTAATTGTGAAGTGTTATGGTGTGCCCATCACCTTTGAGAAAATTACTTGATCATTTAAAATTATTTTTCAAGGGGTCGATGGGTCATTTGTAATATTAGTGGTGGGGGAGTAATTGTTTTGGCACTTGATATGTTTTAATGAATTTGTTAAGATGTTTGTAGAATATCTCTTGAAAAACATTCTCAGTTAATTCTTGAGATGAATAATTTGAATGGTAATGATGATGGTATCATAGATAAATACTATATAGGGACATATTTTATTCTATGGTAACATCACTCTTGTTTTCTACAACAGGTTTTCCAACATAAAATCAGATTTGACTAACTAAAATATCATTACATTAAGTTAGATTGTGGTTATGTTCTTTATGAAAAAAGAAGAATGAAGAATTAGTGATAAGTTGAGATGTGAGCCCCTAAACACACCTATGTATTTATATTCATTAAGGGGGATAAGAAAAAGGAATAGATATCACATATTAACTCAGAAAATTGTTAAGGGTGTTGACAAAAACTTTATGGGTGGGGGGATTACTGAACCCAATGGAATTGAATGGTTTTTAATTTTAATTAAGGGCCAAAATTTTCTAAAGATTATTAAAGGATATGAAGTTTAAGAGCATGGAAAATTACAATTCACCATATCCTAGTATGAATATTGATTAAGTATTCTTAAATTACAAGGACAAGTTCTAATGGTGTACGGAGCAAGAACATTATCTACAAAAATAAAGATGATTGAAGTTACATCCATTTATAGATAAAGATATGTTAAAAATTATTATAGGTATATGAAATATACTATTATTTCCGGATATATTTAATGTCATGACCATGAGAAATATATTCTAATTTTTCATATGGAATATTTGGTGAAGACGTCTAAGAGGTTTGGTATTTTTGATGAGAAAAGTCCTGAAATTTCATTCTATACATAGAATTAATATCGGTATATTTTTTATGGGCCTTAAAGAAAAAAATACTATCCCATGGAAATACAAAGATCACATCAGCCACATATGGGACATAGGTGGTCAACCACATGGGAGGAAATCAACTTGGGAATCCATGGGCAGCAAGTGAGGATGAATAGTGCTGATAAGGGTAGGTAGGCATTTTTGGGGTGGTTCATGGGTGAAGAGTGAGTGAATATCACCCCAAACACACCTTTTTATTTATTTTCATTAAGAGTGAGAAGAAAAGGGAAGATATTTCATATGTTGACTTGGATAATTGTTAAGGGTGTTGATAGAAATTAAAAGGGAGGAATTTTTGAACCCAATGGACTTGAATTGTGTTTGTTTTCAATAAAGGATTATTATGTGTTGGAGATTATAAAATAATATGAATTTGATAATCTTAGACAATTACTATTCTCTATTTCTTAGTTTCATGACTGATTAGTTTTTCTTAATGTTCAAGGAAAAGTGTTAATAGTTTGTGGAGAAAGAACATTATCTACAACAATAAAGATGATTGAAGTTCCATCCCATTGTGGATGAAGAGAAGTTACAAATATTTAGAAGGATATAAAAAATACTACTATTGTATGAGAAATTTAATGTGAATACCATGAAAAATATTTTCAAATTTTTCATATGGAATATTTAATGAAAAATTTTTAGTGGTTTAGTATTTTTAATGATAAATGGTTTGATATTCCATTCTATAATCATAATTAATATAAGTATATTTTTAATGGGAATTAACAAAAAAATTGGTCTAGCCCTTCAATAACCAAGGACATCCTCAACCTCATATGTGACATAGCCGGTCAACCATGTGGGAGGAAATAAACTTGACCAGCCCCAGGAAGCATGTGAGGATTCAGAACACCTATTTCATGTGATATTTAATGTGAATACCAAGAAAAATATATTTATATTTTTCATATAGAATATTTTTGAATACATCTAAGTGGTTTAATATTTTTTATGAGTAATGGATAAATATTTCATTATATACTTAGAATTAATGTGAGGACCGTATGATAATGTTATGGTGGGCTGTTTGTTCTATTAGCATGGCCCAGTTGTTACATGTTGTATCAGAGCATGAACCCATTCTTAAGTGTAGTGGTACTTCCTAGGTTGGGATGTAGGGCTCACAATGAGGATGTTGTGAACTAAATGTGGGGTGAATGTGACAACCTAAAATGATAAAGGGTTAAATTAATAAATGATATGACTCATGTTAACAAGGTGCACCTCCTTTTTCGAGAGCCTACCTGATTAGAACTCCATAGTCAATCGTCATTGGCCTGTAGTAGTGATCATGATAGGGTAGATTATGGGATATTTATTACGATGTGTGAGAATGTGGAAAAATAACACTAGAAAGAATTTTTTTTTCCTGTGAGGACATTCATTAGTCAGATGACCCGTTCGAGCACCTGGGTGGACCCCAGGGAGGGGACCACGTGTCTGTGGGGTAATTGCTGGTACCTGGAGGGCTACGACCCAATGATCAGGTTAAGGTGGAATGTATATGCTATTAGTGATGCTTAGTTGTTACAATTGTAGTATTTTTGGTATACTGGGTCATATTTAGAGGTTCTATGCGAACTTACTGTAGCATAATAGTTGCATAGGATCAGGACAAGCACTGGAATCAGAAAGCGGCTAGGATACACCTCAAAAAGATAGTAGCTAGAGTTCGAAATGCCATTTAGGTGGAGTCATGGAATGTGGTACCCCATTGTAAGAAAAATAATACCAATATAGGGAAGAAGTTCAGGATAGTCATACTAGATCCCATGGTAGAAGGACAAGTCATTTTCACATTCTGCAGAATACTCTTGCTAACGCGATGCAGGACCATCTATCGTCAAAGGTAAAATACTCATATAATTTACCTTATACATTTTTTTGATATAGAATCATTGTATTAATTTCTATATTTACTTATTTCTAATTGTTTTGGATTGGATGTGCAGTCGATGGTGTTTTAACCATCAATACACTGTTGGGACTACGGTTAGAAAATATCAAACGTTGCAAAGAGTTTTCTCTAGATATTGTTAGTTATTGTTTCTGGATGAATTAAGCACACTTATTGGGCCATGTAATCAAAGTGTTAAGAATGTTAGTGAACCCATAGAATGTCTCTACAATTTTATTTTTGGAATAACCCAAGACAATCTTCAAAATTATGAGATATCTAGGTTTAGCTAGTTATTACAGTCATTTTATCTAAGATTTCTCTCATTTCGATGCACCAATGTCTGGGATGACCAAGAAATATGTGATTTCTGTTTTTATGATGCTTGTAAAATATATTTTCAGAAGATTAAAGATATTATGACCTCACCACCTATCCTCACTTTGCATATTGTAGGAAAACCTTATACCATGTACTGTGATGCATCCAGAGTTGGAATCAGAATAGTTCTAATGTAAGAGGATCGTGTGGTATCTTATTGCTCTAGGAACCTGAGACTGCATGAGAGGAATCAACCTACTCACGATCTAGAGTTCTCAGTAGTGGTACATACCTTGAGTTGTTGAATACAATATCTGATGGGTGAGGTGTTTGTAGATGGGCCGAGAATCTGCTGTCTTTCGTCATTGAATTGGGTTATACACCAGGCATGTGCAAAGACTTTGCCAACACTTTGAGTTAAATGACATAGACAGAGGCTGTATGGATGTATTTTGACGAGTGACGGATAATGAACCTTTTAAATACATGCATCTAGATATTAAGGAATCTCAAGGGAGAGTGGCTTTGACATCAACGTCTGTTACACCTGTGATTTTTGATCAAATTAAGACCGACCATCTATCTGATCTGGAGGGATTAGTTCTAATAGAAAAACTATATAAAGGGGATATTTAATCAAGATGGTATCTAGAAAATAGAAATTATCTTCTTTTATGTGGCTGAGTATGGGTTCTTATGGGCATCCAAGAGGAGCTAATGGGGTTTCATGCTTCTAGATGGGAGGTACATCCTGGTTTAACAAAGATGTATTGTGATATCCATAAACAGTACTAGTAGTCAGGAATGAATAAGGTAACAAGATTCATGGTGAGATCTTTCAATTATCAGCAGGTGAAAGCTGAGTATTATAGGCCAACTAGGCTTTTTTAGCCATTACCTATCCCATAGTGGCAATGGAAGAAGTCACAATGTATTTTATGATGGTATTACCCAGGAAAACCCATAAGAATGATGTTGTATTGGTTTTCCTGGATCAACTGACTAAGGTAGTACACTTCTTTCTTATCAGGTAAACATTGAAAATTTAATATCTTAGAAATCATTACATGGAAAAATAGATGATCACATGGAGCAGGTAGAATTATTATTCTAACCATCGATAAGGCCTCTAAAATTCAAGGACGGTGATCATGTTTTCCTATTGGTATCCCCTAAGTTAGGACTATGTCATAAAAGGAAACTGGGAAATCTAGCACAGTGGTTTTATGTGTCGTTTGAAGTAGTGGCAAGGGTCAGTCCAATGACATACCATTTATCCCTTCCAAAGTGATATAGTGTCATACATGAGGTGTTCCACATGTTGCAACTATGAAGATATCATCCCAACTCTTACCATGTGATAAATGTTGTGGATGTTGAGATTTGTGATGATGTTCCCTTTGAAGATCATTCGATAAGGTTTGTGGGTCATAGTGTGAAATGTCATTGGGGTCAAAATAAATCGTCGGTTCATGTATAGTGGAAGCACATGCGAGTTTAGGAGGATACCTGGGAGAGGGAGTCTAATATACGAACATAATGGCTTGTTTTGTTCACATAGACCTCACAATGATTCTTGATTCAACTGAGGGACGAGTTATTAAAAGGAAGGGAGGTTGTAAGATCCCATATTTCATTAGGTGTTCCCTCTCTACGTTTTTTATTCAATCCTTGGTGATTGGGCCTTATTCAAAGACATAGATATTTATAGGATAAAATGAATTAAAATTCATATATGTATGATTTTTGGAATTATGGAGTCTGAATATAAATGAGTTATGTCTTTCACTGGTTCTTGGAGAGATGAAAATATTGAAATAGGTTCTGGTCTCATTAAATTAAAATGGGCTAAAATTTCAACTGTATAACATCTACATGTCATGTAAGGGATTAAATGTTGTGTAATTATTTGGGGTTATAATTAAATAAATCTTAGATGAAGAGTTTTTTGTCATATACCATTGAAAACATTTATACGATATGTAACTAAATTACATGACATGTAAATTCCCAAAATATAGTTTTAAATAAGTTGTGCGGTGGATTTCTTTTTCATTGGGCTACATCTTCTTCCCTCTCGACTCTAGGTCATTCTAGAGACAATTTTGGAGTGTCAGACGAGCTTCCAAATGTCATGATTTCATTTTCAATCCCCAGTAAGTCTTTTTCATTAGGTTTATTTCGTCTCTCCCTTATTTTCCACCTACTGTAGTGAAAAAAGTTTATGCATTTGTGTTTTTTTCTATCTTGATTAGTTTTTATCTTGATCATTTTTTATCATGGAACCTTTATTTAATCATCTACAATTTCTTCTAAATTTAAAACCTATGGTTTCATATTTTTCATATTTATGAAATATTGTGATCACACTGAAAAAATGACTATGTAAATTTATTAAATAATTATATGGGATTATTACATTATTTTATTTTATTTAATATGAAATTTTAAATTTATAATGATGTAATACTATAAGCTTTTACGATATACTTCTTATTAATAATAAATAACTTTCATTACACGGAACACTGAGTTCGAGCGCACCGTAACCTATCATTCTAACAATATAAAAATTGTTTATGAATATTATTAAGCAAATTTTTAATTTCATATATATCCCATATAATTTTATCTTCCATGTTATGTGTTTCTTAGATATAATATAAATAAAAATTAAATTTTTCTGATAAAAGATTTTTTTTCAAATGAATGCATTTTTTTCACCTTTTAATGGAAACCCCTTTTTAAATCCAATATTTGACATTTTTTATATTCAATTTTACGAAATAAAAATATTTTTTAGAATAAGTACATAAAAATTTAGTGTTGATAAATTTTTGGTATTTTTCTGATAAAATCCATATTTTAATGAATAGTTGCAAATACTACATTGTAATTCAAAACTACCTTTTCATATAATTTATAGATATAGGTTGATTTTCCCTTTAATTGGTTCTAAAGTGTAATTATATTATGTTTTTATCATTTAATCCAATTTTTGGTAATTGTAAGAAATTTCTCATAGATATTGGACATAAACATATGTCAATCATTTGATAGTTTTTATTTCTTAAAAACCCTCTTTCTGGTTTTAACAATGGGAATTAATTTTAAATTAATATCTACCAAATATGATTTTTGAATTTTAAAATGTGGATTCCATATTTAGAATCATAATTTTCAAATTTTTTAAATAATAATCTTTTATTTTTGGAAATTATGAATAGTAACTTCAGTAATTATTTTTAATTACCTTGGTTAAAGGTTAAATCAAGTAAATAAGGGTAAAAAATATATTATAATAATATAAAACTATCCTAACACATCTTATAATCATATTTTATGTTATATGGACGACCTTGATCATCCTTAGGTTTATTTTAGGGCCCATGGATCCACTTGGGTATGATAATGACATTTTATAATGTCTAATTTAAATAAAAGGGAAATATAACATATATAATAATCTCCCAAATAAAACAATTTTAATATGGTTTATATAAATGATATTTTCTAATATAAATAGTAATTATAAATATAAAATTATTTTCTAAATATTGGTACTTTATTAATAATTATTATACCTTAAATAAATAAATTTAATTTTAACACAATAATGACACTTTGATTTCCTTATTAATGAATGATTGAAATAAATGATATAATATTTATTAAAATTATTATAATATGATGTTTTTGATAACATTCACAATTTTTTTGGATAACATTGACATTTTAGTGATGATTTAATAATTTTTTTTCTATGTAATCAAGTTGGTATGAGTTTAACAAAAATCAATTACTAAATAGTGTAAAATTTACATAATTTTTTTTAAAAACAAAAACTATTTTATTAAATTATATAATAGTCATAAAAATATAATATGTGGAAAAATGACTTATATAGTTTATAAATTTTCATTAATTATCCACTTGAGGTTAAATTTTCATTTTATTGTAACCATATTAACCATATAGTTTAAAAATACAGGAATACATGGTAAGAGTTAACTTATTTAACTAATGGTTAAAGCCAAAATATAAGGTTAATTTCATGACCTAGACTTGTTTAAAACTTATTTTTTGAGATTATTTCTACCAATACTCATATAATCATCGAAATAAATTACTTTTTATCTATTAGAAACCGAAAATCATTTTATAATAAATTAATATTTCACACTTTCCTAAAGTCCCCCTCACCTCTCCTATAAAAGGGAACTTTTCCTTCTCTTTTATTCACACCTAAAAATATATTTGGGTAAGATAAAACCTGACCAAATATCCTCCCAACTTACCTTAATTCATCATAGAGTCCACCCTTTGGGAGGAAAACCAACATATGGAGTCCTGTAGTGAAAATCAAAAGGAGACAGCTGAAGAAGAGGTGATCGTTGTATCCCTTCTTTCAAAGATCTTTTCTTCTTATACTTCCTCTTATAATGTTGTTACCATAATAAAATAATAATGCCACAAACAAATATATTCTTATAATTTTTTTTTATTATTGGAAAACCATATTCCTCATTTTACCCATCCTATGAAAAACAATATAATTATGCATGCATACGTACGACTTACAGTCTCCATGTTGTGGTGTAAAATATTTTTCATCTATAATTTATTTCGACGGGTATAATGATGAATATAAATGACTTAAATAATAAATATTAAATGATATTATTTCTTTAAATTTCATATTCAATCCAATTCTAAACCATTTAACCATTAGAGAAATGATACAGTCTCTTGTGCATACGCATGACTTACCATCTCCACAACACGATTAGACTCATCTTCCGTGTTCACCATCCAAGAACGACTATAAAAAAATATATATTATGAATAATTATGAAATATATGATATAATAAGTCAAATTTAATACTATATATATGTATTTATGTACATATATTCCATTCACTTACTTCCATTCAATACGATAAGAAAACGAAAACAGTGTTCATGCATACGTACGACCTATCGTCCCCATGAACGGTGTATTTCTTTTCATATATATGTATATTATATGTGTTTATATTATGAATATATATGATATATAAGTCATATTATAAATTATTTATGTAATTAAATTATGATATAATTAATATTATCAAGAATAAAAAGTAAAAACACGTACGATAAGAAAAGAGATTATTATACAAAATATTTCATTAACTTGGAATTTTTAATAAATGGGTAATATAAATTCATAAAATAATAATATATGATATAATAAATATTATTTTGGTTCGGATATAAGTTAATAATATTTTCAAAAGCATTATATATTAGTTTTGTACATATATGAAGAATATTGAACCAGAGGTAAGGGTTAATTTTGAAATCTCATTATTATCTGAGATTATTTATGTATAAGTGTTTACTCGGACATATTTATCATTCATTTACATGTTTCTTAAAAAATCAAAGGACATATTTTTAAGGTTTTATATAAGGGACTCTTAAACTAAAACATCATTATAAATTTTTAAAATATTTATATTTATAAACCTTTCTCTTTAATGTCCATTTTTTCAAAATGGTTTTAACGATTTATTTATATAGACATAAGTGTTTTAAAATTTTAATTCTTTAAAAAAGTTTCAAAGTGGTATGGGACACTTTGATTCAAAAAATTAAACATGGATATTTCACTAGAAAAGTTTTAATGATTTTTTTAAATTATTTTCATATATTACAACATCCTTTGTTATATTTTATGCTTAATTGATATTGATTTATTATGAAACAATTATCCATATTGTATTGAAAGTTTTATGATATGTTTGACTGTGGTGGTTATATTTTAACACCATTCATGGTTTATGGTTAAAGTATTAACATTTTGTATTCTAGTTTTAATATGATTGTTTATTTTATGTTTCACCCTTTTCATATGACGAATGTATTGGACATAGTAAGTGATGGGTGGGTCCCGTTATATCACCTCATTGAATCGGTAAGTATAATGAGGCAAAATAGTGTATTAGCATAAGTACTTGAAAGAATATTGGTGTATGGTCTTGGATTGAGGCCTTGACGTAGCGGTTATGATGTCCGACATTATGTATTCCCTCATTGTGAGATTAGTTATTGAATTTACAATGATTATTTGACTGTATAATATCCATGAGAATATTTAAATTGATTTTTTTATTTATTCATGATATATTATGATTAAGATAATGTTTTAAAAGTTTGGTGTTTTAGTTTTGTACATTTCCTTATAATTTTATGCTTATTTTTGGTAGATTATATTTTATTGATTATCCTTACTAAGCACCTGAGGTCACACCTTGCTTATGTTTTACTTTCCCATGACGCCAAGAAGTATTTTCTAATTGATATGCAGGGTTAATCAAGGGGAATAATTGAATTCTCAAAGGATTATCTATGTTGTATTATATATATTCTATTTTCCAAGACAACTAAACTGTTCGGTCCTTTGGGATTTTATTCCCTGTAATTAATCCAATTTCTTAAAATAATGCACTAGCTCTGGGCTTCTAGGGTCGCTGCATTATAATGTATATAAAAGGAAGTTTATAAATAACCATGGAAATAGATTTACAACACATAGATTTGGGATCATAACCCTAAGATAGACTTTGGGGATAAGTATTGAAGAACCCCCTAGAGTTTTGGTAACAATCATGGATAACCTCGGATTAAACCTAAGATGTTATAGATTGAATGCAACTTCACATGATTATGTGGTTTTATTCAATGATATAGGTTTCTCATCCTATTCTTTCTAGTCTTAGTTAATGGAGGAAACCAGAATAAATTGGATTAACATAGAGTTTGATGGAGAATCTAGTGATTTTGAGAAACAAAATTGGATAATTATTAAAGAGAATGATATTGTGATTATGCCAAATCAATTATCATGATATATGATTAAAAATGTAATCTTTGATTACTTTCCAAACAAATTGTGTAAGAGTAAGATGATTGTTTATAATTGTTCAAATTTTAAGAAGCATATAGGATAAAAGATTTAGCTTCTTCCATGTCATGAGGATGGAAAGAAGAACCTTGATGAACACCTCAAATAGAGGGGAATATGTTATCTCTATGGGAAAAAGGGTCATTGAGTGACCAATTTTTATGGAGCTCAACGTCTCATCTATGGAAATCATGGGCATTACCCAACTCAATACCAAGACATAATAATCTTCTTCTAAACCAAAGAAATACATATTCCATGACAACCATTAAATTTTAATGATTAATGTTTTTATGTATTTGGTTACATGAATTATGAATAATGACTTATATAAGGAATATTCAGTTTATATTTTTCAATAAGGATTTTCCAGAATAAGTTGAATAGTTACAATGGACATGTAAATTGATTTAAGTGTAATATATTATTTTGTGAGCATATGATTAAGGTAAAGATAACCCTTAATATGTTCATTTTGTTAAGATAATGATGTTTGGATAAAGTTATGTTGGATTTAAATAAGTAAATTGGATTATTCTAGTTTCTTGAGAAGTAATTATAGATATTTTTAGAAGAGGGTTATGCTATCATGGATGAAGTATTAAACCATTTGGGACATAAGGAATAATCCACTATGATTTGGAATGAGGGAACATTCATATTTTCAATAAGGATATATTTCAATTCAGGTTGTTACTGTGACTCAAGAGAATATGTGATGAAGTTGTTCCCATGTTTGGAATGTGACAACTAAGAATTTCCCTATGAGATATGGGAGGTAAATGCTATGCCGATTTGGTTCACCTCTTTCCAAAGTAGTAGATTTTAAGTGTCTGTAAGGATTGTAAGGTTATAAATTTATGGATAATATAAGTTATAATCTAGTGGATGTTTGTTATATTAATGTATTATCGCACTATAGGTGGACTTACACATATGTTATAACCTGTGCTAACATTTTTTTGTTAAGATAGATTGAATGACCTATAATTAAATTTATGGATCACATGGTCTTTCAACGCTTATGGAATTAAAAAATCAACATCATTTAATTGAATAAGAGATTAATTGGAAAATTTTAAGGCATAACCAATGAATATATTGTATAGGAATAAAGTAAGTATTTATTCTCATTTTCATCGACTTTAAGGAAGGGATCTTGAAAACTAAAAATGTTTTCCTAGTACATTCTTCTGTGATAAATCAAATGGCCCCTCGAATAATCAAGGATTTATACCTTTATGGTTGTTAGCTGTTTCCTAATAATTCTCTCTATATATCTCCCTAAGAACAAGATAATTATTTTTTTTCCATATCCATATTTTTTACATAGAATCCAAGTATATGTTATCTGCTGTCACCTTCACACTTCCATTTCGTTATTTTAAAATGGAGGTCTCATTAATCAATTTTTGTTGTGGGATTTCAATAAATATATTCTAAAAAGTCCCAACCACAGTTTTCAATTATGAGTATAAATTTTGAGGATGTAATTTATTTAAAGATGGGATAATGTAACACCGCAATCTTCCACAATAATCTTCAACTTAATAATTCACCAGCTTGTGCTACACGCAACACAGAGTTTGAGCACATCATGACCATTAAAACTAACCATTTAAAAAGAAATTATGAATATTATTAATCAAATATTTAATATTATATATATCCCATATAATAATATCATTAATATTATGTATTTCTTATAAATAATATAAGGGTAAATTCAATTTTTTAGATAAAAGAAGTATTTTTAAAAAAATGCAGTTTTTCATTCTTTTAATGAAAAACCCTTTTTCATCCCAATATTTGAAACTTTCATATATTAAATTTCACAAAATTAAATTCTTATTTATAATTGGGATATAAAATTTTAGGTTGGATATTTTTTTTTGTATTTTTCTGATAAAATCTATATTTTAATGAATAGTGGGAAATACTACATTTTAATTCAAAATTGTTTTTTCATATAATTTATCTATATTGTTAGACTGTCCTTATAATTGGTTTAAATGTTTAATTGGATTATTTTTTTATCATTGAATCCATTTATGGTCATAGGAAGTAATTTCACAAGGAAATTGGACTTAAACACATGTCAATCATTTAATAGTTTTTACTTCATTAAAACCAGCTTTCTGGTTTCGAGAACTGGAACTAATTTTAAATTAATTTCTACCAATTATGTGTTTTTAATTTGAAAAAATTTATTCTATATTTAGAATCAAAAGATCAAAATTGTGTAAATACATACCATTTTTTTTGAATGTTATGAATAGTAACTTCAGTAATTTTTTTAATTTACAATGGTTAAAGGGAAAATCAAGTAAATAAGTGTAAACAAATACTATTATAATAAAATAAAACAACCCTAACACGTGTCAAAATCCTATTCGATGATATATGTACGAACATTACCATCCTTAGGTCGATTTTAGGACCCCATGGAGCCACTTGGGTGTGATAATGACCTTTTATAATGTTTAATTTAATAAAAGGAAAATATAACATAAACATGTATCTCCTAACTAAAAAGAATTAATTTGGTTTATATAAATGATCTATTAAACTATAAATATTCATTATAAATATAAAAATATTTCCAACATCATGGTATTTTATTTATAATTTTAGGCATTATATAAATAAATTTATTTGTGACACAAAGATGATGCAGTAATTACCTTATTAATTAATGATTGAAATAAATAATATCATTTTTATTAAAATAAATGTAAATTTATATTTTTTACACCATCGAAAATTTTGTTGGATAAAATTTACATTTAAGGTATTATTTAATAATTTTTATAAGGAATAAATTTTTTATGACTTTTAAGAAAAATTGATTACTAAATAGTGTCAAAATTGACATATATGAATTAAAAACACTATTTTATTCATTGATATAATAGTCAAAAAATATATGTTTCTACCAACTAACATATATAGTGTTAAAAATTTAATTAATTATCCACCTTAGGTTCTCTTGGAATTTTATTTTAACTATATGAACCATATAGTATAAAAATATAAGAAGACGTAGTAAGAGTTAACTTATTTAATTAAGGGTCAATGCCCCCATATAAGGTTAAATTCATAACCTAAACTTGTATAAAACCAATTGGTTGAGAGGATTTAGAACCATAATAATTCTATTATACAAATAAATAACTTTATATACATTATAAACCTAATATTAAATAATAATAAATTAATATTTCAAGACATTCTTAAAGTACCCCTTATCTATCCTATAAAAGAGAACTTTTCCTTCTCTATTTTTCACACCTCAAAAGACCTTTGGCATGAAAACAAACCCAACCAAATCTCCTCCAAAATTCCCTATATTCATCCTATATTCCATCCTTTTGGAATAAAACTAACTCAATAAGTCATTTTGTTCAAATTAAAAGGACACACCCAAAGAAGAGGTAATTGTTTTATCCCTTCATTCAATTTTCTTTTCTTATTCTACTTCCTCTTCTTAAGATGTTACCATAATAAAATAATAACACTAGAATCCAATATATTTGGATATGTTTTTATTATTATGTTACAACCATATTCATCCCCATCCTATGATAATAATATCACCATGCATGCGTATGTACGACTGGTCGTCTCCACGATGTGGTGTAAACTGTTTTTCATCTATACATTATTTCGATGGGTATAATAATTAATATAAATAACTTAAATAATAAATATAACATGATATTATTTCTATAAAATTAATATTCCATCAAATTCTATACCATTTAACCATTAAAGAAATGACACCATCGCTTGTGCGTACGTACGACTTACCGTCTTCATGACACGATGAGACCTGTCTTCCACATTCACCATCCATGAATGATTATAGAAATATATATATTATGAATAATTATGAAATATATTAAATTATAAGGATACTGGAATAATATATATATATATATATTTACATTTACATATATTTCATTCACATAATTCTATTCAATTGGATATGAAAACAGAAACACCGTTCATGCCTATGTACGACCTACCATCTCCATTAACGTTGTATTCCATTTCTTATATCTATATATTATATATAATTATATTATTAACATATATGATATATAAATCATATTATACATTCATTAAGATAGTAACTCATGATATATGTAATATGATCAAGAATAACAAGTCAAAACACGTACGATAAACAAAGCAATTATTATCTAAAATTATGAATTAACATGGAATTATTAATTAAAAGGTAATATAATGTCATAGAAGAATAATATATGATATCAAAAATATTATTTTTATCATTATATATGTTAATAATATTTTTAAAAGCCTTATATAAGAGTTTCAGACATGTATGGAGAACATGAGACCTAAGGTAAGGGTTAATTTCAAAATCTCATTTTTATCCGAGATTATTTATGTATAAGTGTTTACTGGGATATATTTATCATTCATGACCATGTTTCATAAAAAAATTTCAAAATAAATATTTTAAATGTTTTATTTAATGGAATTTTAAACTGAAACATCATTATAAAAGTTTTAATGATGTATACTTCTAAACCATTGTATTTAATATCAATGTTTTCAAAAAGGATTTAACGATTTATTTTTATGGACATAAATGTTTTAAAATTTTAATTCCTTAAAATAGTTTCAAATTGGAATGGGAAACTAGGAATCTATTTTTTTTAAATTTCTTCTTTTAAAAATTGTGAAACTTTTAATTTTTTCAAATTAAAATGGGATATTTCAATGAATTTTTTTAATGATTTTATTTGGATTTTATGCTTAATTTGGATTGATTTATTATGATACAATATTCCATATTGTATTTAAGGGTTTATGGTATGTTTTACTATGGATGTTATATTTTAATACCATTCATGGTTTATAGTTAAATTATTAACATTTCGTAAGCTAGTTTTCATATGAGTGCTTATGTTATGTTTCAACCATTTCATATGAGAAATGTATTGGACTTAGTAAGTGATGGGTGTGGCCCTCTAGATCCCATCAATGAATTAGTAGGTCTCATGAGAAAAAATAGTGTATTGGAACAAGTCCTTGACAAAATATTTTTGTATGGTCTTGGAACGAGGCCTTGAAGTAGTGGTTATGATGCCCAACATTATGCATTCTCAGATTATGAGATTAGTTATTGATTTTACTTGTTATTTTTTCACAAGTAGAATATCCATGTGATTGTTTAGATGAAATTATTTCATTTATTCTTTATATATAATATTTAAAATAAATTTTTAGAAGGATGATGTTTTAGTTTTCTACCATTCATTAAATGTTTATGCTTATTTGTGATAGCATATACTATATTGTTTCTCCTTTCTGAGCATCTGAGCACACACCTAGCTTATGTTTTATTTTCCAAGGATTCGAAGAAGTGTTTTACAAATGATATGTAGGGTTAATATAGGGGAATAATGGAATTCTAAAAGGATTATCTATGCATTATTTTATGTTATCAATTGTAATGTAAAGTTAATATATGTAATCTATTTTCCAAGACTTCTAAAATAATTAGTTCTTTGGGATTTTATTCCTTATAGTCATATCAATTTATTAAAAGAATTCATCTGCATTTGGATTTTAGGGTCATCGAATTACATATGATATAAAGTATGTTTAGCATGATATGTTACCCAGGATGATTTCTTCTTTTAGAATCCCTAAAATTTGGTTTTACGCTTTTGATATAATTGTTAATCAATTTTGAAGTGAATTGCAAAGTGGATTATGAAATAAAAATGGTAATTCTAATAATTAACCATTGAGGTATATGATGAGATATTGTGATATCCATGTTGTATGAAAGGAAGTGTGTTCTATACTGAGATTCTTATATAATGAGCTAGGCCTAGAAACTTGCACATATATATGTTGTAATGATTATAGAGAGTGTGATTGAAACAATCCAATGTTTTAATGCTTATTGGGATTTGACCTAGAAAATTTTTAATGCTTATTGGGATTTGACCAGGATTGTATGTTGTGACTGTACCATGGGTATATGGTTGTGGTTGTCATTGTTGTTATTACTCTGATTATTGTTTTCCTTTTCCAATACAAAAATTTTATTCTGAAATTGTATTTCATACCAAGGGGTTTAGTCTCCCAAATATACATTTCACACCCTTTCTGCTATCCAGAAGCCTCTAGTGTCCAAAGTGGCTCTCTTTATATTCCATAACCAACTCTTTTCAGCAATGTGAGAGAGCTCCTGACTGGGGAATGTTACATAATTCACCCCCATCCCAAGTGTTTCTAGAGGATCCCTCGAGATACATTAAAACAATTAGGTCTAGCTTAATAAGTTCTAGTTGATCAGACCAACGAAGGTAATGAATTTGAACCAGTTTATTTTTTAAGGAATAAAATTATTGACTCTAATGAAGAAGTGAGTAATGTGGATCCTTTGTAGGTGAAAGTGAAAAGAATAAAAGATTAAACTTCTCAGGTAGATGTTGAAAAATAAAGAGTATAATTTGGACCTTAATAAGTTGATGTGGAATGAGGAAGAGAATCATCCTCAGTGTTTTTCTTCATAGATGCTTTTTGAGTTCAACATATTGGAGGAAATAAAAAAAATTTAAATGATGGTATTAGGAATCCAGAGAGAAAAATCTGATTTTTAAAGTATAGAAATTTATATGGTCTCTAAACCAAATATTGATGGATGAAGTGTCAAGATGATATTTAAAAACTAATTTCATTAAGTAATGAATATTATGATAACCCAGTTTGAGATTATCAAAGTTCTCAAACCAAATCAAACAAATGTCTCTTCATTAATTTTAAAAGTGTATGAGACTCTTCAAAAAGAATATAAGTATATTTCATAAAATTTGGAAATTTTAAATGAAAAAGATTAGTTACCTACAATATGATATTGTATATCTACAATGAGAAACCTTTGGCGGTGAAAGAGATAAGAATAAAAGGATAAACTTCTCATGTTGATGTGGAAATAGGAAGAGAATAATTTGAACCTTAATAAGTTGATGTGGAAAGAGTTCGAGAATATTCTTCATAATTTTTTAATATAGATGTTTTTTGAGTTCATCATAATGGATAAAATGAAAAATTTAAAAGAAGATACTAGGAGTCCAGAGAGAGACATCTGATTTTGAAAGTATAAAAGTTGAGATGGTGTCTAAACAAAATCTCTATGCCTGAAGGGGTGAAATGATATTTTAAAAATAAATTTATTAAGTGAAGAAGATGATGATAACCCCGATTGAGATCATCAATTGTCTCAAACCAAATCAAAGAAATATCTGTTCATTTATTTTGATGCAGATGAGACTCTTAAAAAAGAATATAAATCTGTTTCATTAAATAGAAATATCTTATTTCATGTAAAATTTTATGAACTCAATTCAGTCCCTCTTTTGAGTTTGTGCACAACACCTGTATTCTTTTGATTTCCACCAGAAGAGAAGCAGAATTCATTGAAAAAAAGATAATCATTAATTTGTACGATAATTGAGAAAAATTGTTAAAATTGGATTAATAAATAAGAGATATAGTGAGGTAGGTAACATGATTGTAACACCTCAAGCTTCTCAGTACAAATCTCTTTGAATAATACAGTAGCGTGTGTTGTACGCAACTTCGAGTTCTAACACACACCACTAATAAAAGTAGCCGTTATGAATAGTAATACCCACTTTTTAAAATTATAGAAATTTTATATTTCAAAATGGACTTCATTTTTGTATTCTTAATATCAAAATTATCCAAAGTTTAATTTTTTGTAATTTTCTGAGAACTTCCAATTTTTTATGAATAGTGAAAAGTACTTAAAACAACTTTTTTAATAAAAATAATTTATAGTGATAAATTATACTATTTAGTGGTTTTAAAGTATAATTATAATATATTTTTACCATTTTATCCAATGGTGGTCATTATAATTAATTTAACATTGAAATTGGACACAAAAAATTGTCAATCTTTTGATATATATTGTTTCTTAAAAACACGCTACTTGTTGTGACAGTAGGAATTAATTATAAAATTAATTAATGCAACTTATATGTTTGGAATTTTGTAAAATAGATAGAATTTTTGGATTCGGAATATCAATTATAGCTTAGGGTGAAATTTTGGCATTGTTCTGAAAAACTTCAATTTTTGATGAATAGTGAAACCACTAAGTGGTAGTTAAAAAACAGATTTTTCATTTAAATGAAACATTACCACTTATGTGATTTGATTTTCAAAAATCCGACATAAATGGTTGTCATTAGGAAGTAAAATTTGGTTCAATGGGATTAAAATAATTTTTTTGGTGAATAGTAACTTTTAAGTTTAATTAATCACGATTAAAGGTAATTAGTGAAATTTAATTTAAAAATGGTATTGTAAAAATATGAAATGACCTTTACACGTGTCCTACCCCTATTGGATGTGTCATGGCCGACCAAGACAATCCATGGGTCAACTTGGGGACCCCATGGAGTCACTTTGGTAGGAAAATGACATAAATTACTTTTATTTAACGTTAAAATAAAAATGTCACAAACATAAGTTGTTTTACTAAAAAAAATTTTAAATGGGGTTATACGAGTCATATTTTTGACTAAAAAAATTTATTAGAAAGATAAAAATATTTCCTAAATCATGATATTTTTTTTATAATTTTTAGACATTAAATAAATTCAATTATTTATGACACCATGATGATGCAGCGATTACCTCATTAATGAACGATTTTAATAAAATGGAAGGATAATGTAAAATCTAAGCATTACAATTGTAAAAAGACTATTGGATGAGAATAATTAGAACTCTTATCACCTTAGACTCTAATTATATAAGTGTGGTACCTTTATAATCCGAAAAGTATTGTATAATAAAGTAACATTTCATTACTTTCCAAGAGTGCCCCTTCTCTCCTCTTATAAAAGGCCCCCACCACTACCACCTTACTCACACCTTCAAAGACTTTTGGCTCGGCCAACCTCGGCCCAAATACTCTCCCAAATTCCCTCCCTTACTCCTAGAAGCCTCAATTTGGGCAAAAGTCTTCCCAAGGAAGCCTTTGGCTCAAATCAAAAGAGTTACCTGATTTTAAGGTAATGTCTTTTCTTATGTTATTTTGTTTTATTTTGCTTATCCAACCCCCTAAACCACTTTTATTCATTTCCTTTGTAACAAAACCAGTAACCTCAATATATTAGGATGTTTTTATAAGAAGTATTCTAGCAAAACGTACACACACCTACATCTAATGGTTAAAGAACATACTGTTTCTGTGGATGGAGAATTTCTGCCTCACGAAACGATGATTGTTCAACACTCATATAACACCTATAATGGTGGCCATTTGGATGACAATATTTTCATATATGATATATATATATTATGTTTATGTTTTCCTTATTCTTCTTTATTTCTCATTTGTGTCATACTTTATGATTTCCATTATGGGTAAACGCGATAATTTCATTTTAGGAAGTGCGGACTACCGCCCCCTCAAAGTGATTTGAATCGTTAATGCCATCTGTGGGATGTATAAAGGATGGATTAAATGTTATTATACACTATATTATACTGTAATTATATTATACATTTATATCATTATTATTTCATTCCATTAAATACGAAATAGAAATGAAAGTAGTGTTCATGCGTACGTACGGCTTACCGTCTCCATGAATGGTGCATTTCATTTCTTATCTCTAAATGATACGTAATATTATAAATGAATGTATATTTTGGATATATATGATATATATGTTATATACATAATTAATATAATTCTGGATATAATGGATATTTCACCACATGAACAACTTGTAATTATAATAAGTTTATTTTTGACTCAAGTACCAAAGATCGACAAAATGACCGTTATTAACTTAAATAATTACATAATGTTCATAACATGGTAATAAGTGATATAAAAGGAATAAAAACATGAAATGGTTCTTAAGAAATTATAAATTAACTCTAGTATATTATTCAAGAGGTTAAATAACGGTCGAGTCAAGACAAGACGGAAGGTAAGGGAACTTCTTAACCCAATTTCCATTCTTTGGGTTAATCTCCTACATTCAAATTTTTTCATGATATTATTCTGTCCTATCTTGTATTTATACTTTCTTTATGTGTACATATAGTGAATACACATAATAGATCTATGTTATTTTAAAAATTATCTTTTTAAGGACTTCGTCTCAATCTCCTTTCATTGAGGCATATTTGGTTTTATATACAACTTTCTTTTATATAGTTTATAAACCCCTTTGACTTTTATGTTTATTCAAAAGGAATATTTTTTATATGTAGTGTGTTACTAAACGACAAAAAGGGAATGTTTTTCTTTCCATACATATGCGGCGACAACGAATTCTCCATCACCGTGACCATTATTTGAGTTTCGGCTTCCTCTACAAGCAATCACTTTTTTTAATGAAAAATAAATAAAAATTTTTAACTTTCATTTATTTTGGTATTGAAAATGGTTTTGAAAGTGTTTTTATTATATCAATGTTTTGTATTGATATCTTTTGATTGAAATGTGGAAATTTTATGTTTCCTTTATTCATGTTTTTTGTGATACAATTATGTTATGGTTTATGATATGTTTAAACCTATTCATATGAGGAATGCATTGGACTTAATAAGTGACGGGTGGAGCCCGCTACAGCTCCTCGATGCATCGGTAGGTCTCATGAGACAAACTAGTGTCTTGGCACGAGGCCTTGACAAAATCTTATTGGTGGTCTTGGCACGAGGCCTTGGATACGTGGTTATGATAGTCTGTCATTATGCATTCCATCATTATGAAAGTGGTTATTGATATTGCATGTGATTATTCGACTAGTAGAATATCCATGTGAGTAAGTAAATGGAATTATTTATTTTTATTTTTTCCATATTATGCTGAAGTTCAAGTTTAAAAAGGCTTGTGTTTTAGTTATAAATTTCCTTAAATGTTAATGTTTATTTATGAAATCTTCCGCTATATTGTTATCCTTACTGAGCATCTGAGCTCACCGCTTTCAAGGTTTTATTTTTTCCAGGATGTGAAGAAGTATATTATGAATGACCTGTAGGGGTAGTATGAGGGGTTATGAAGACAAGATGTTTTTGTAGTTTTTTTTTACTTAACGATGTAATGTAAGACTTATGAATGCATCTAGTGTTTCCAAGGCTACTAAACTAATCGGTCTTTCGAGACTTGATCTTTTGTGATCATGCCAATGTTATGAAGTAATGCACCGACTCTGGGTAGCTGGGGTCAGGGCGTTATAGTTGGTATCAGAGGCAGTTTAGTACTAACCTTGGAAGCTAAATTTAGATAAACTCTGATGAGAGCACATAGCCTAAAGATAGACTTTGAGGATTAGTATAGAAGAACTTCCTAGAATTTTGTTGTTATAGAGATTTTGTGAGTTTTTCCGAGCAATACATCCCTGTCTGGATACGAGAAGGTAGAGGCGGCTCTGGCATAGATGTACCTAGGGGTAAAACCCGAAAACACCGCTTTGAGCTTGACTCGAACAGGAACTGGTGCACGACAACGGGCCTTGCTGCACTCTTGGTTACGACACTCCCGAGGGAAATGCTTAGGATAATTCTCGTTTTCTTTACAAACCACTATGAAGGGTTATGAGTATATACTTCCTCAAAGAAAACATTTTTATGATTATGGATTATATCCATAAATAGTTCAATTTATGTTAAGTATTTTGTAAGTATGGAATTATGTATTTTGATTCATAAACTAATCTAGTTTATGCCATTATTTAGAAATGGGGCCTAGTGGAAGGAATGGAAACTGTATCAATGCACGCACTCCGTGTAGGTATTGCCATCCTACTCAAGATAATTATTGTGGAGCTGGAAATACAACTGGTGCTGATCAACTTATTACCATACTGGGACAACTCACTCAGGTTATGGATAATAACCTTACTCATATGGGGTACCCTGATCCGCAACGTGGAGGATCAATGTTAGACCACTTCATGAGGCAACAACTGCCAACATTTAATGGGGGTACAAATCTATTAGTAGCTGAGCAATGGATAAACTCCATAGTGAAAATATTCCAAGCCTTGGGGAGTAGTGAAAGGGAGAAGGTTGTCATGGCAGTCTACCGCCTCACTGGAGATGTCGATCAATGGTGGTCATTTATTCAAAACACAAAGGAATATGATGAAGTATCAAATATGGAATGGAGGGTGTTCAAAGATCTTTTCCTAGAAAAATACTATCCTCATGACCATCGAGCAGATATGGAAAGGCAATTTCTGAGTCTGAGATAAAAGGAGGATGAGAATGTCGTAAAGTATGATGCTAAGTTTACAAGGTTAGCGAGGCATGCAATAGATTATATACTTAACCCAAGAAGTAAGATTGATCGTTTCTTTGATGGGTTAAAACCATTTCTTCGTCGTGCGTTAGTCTTACAAACCTTCTCGCCGTACGAAGATATTGTCTCATGTGCTATCAAGACAGAAAAGGAATTCTCTAAATCTTATGACAATAAAGTAAAATAAGAGAAGAAGAGAACGGTGGAACAAGAGACAGATAAAGGGAAAAAGGGAAAGAAGGATTTTCCATTATGTGATAATTGTGGGAAGAATCACCCTGGTACTTTCCTAAAAGGAATGGGAGTTTGTTATAAATGTGGAGAAAAAGGTCACCAGGCACATGATTGCAAGGGAAAGAAAGAGGCTATCAATGTTGAATGCTACAATTATAGGGAAATGGGGAATTATGCAAATGAATGTCCTAAGCGTCATGGAAACTTACTTCAGAAAAGGCTAAGGGATCAAGGAAAATCTTATGATGTTACTACAGTTGAAGCGGAATAATTAATGTATTGGTGCTTTTGGACTCAAGGATTATATTCTGGTTATAAAAATAATGTGATATATATAAGGATTGTACTACAATACTTGTTGTTATCATTAATGTTTTAATATGATGAAGGAAATAATATTTTTAGTATGTGACAATAAGAGAAACTTTACTTTGTTTAGGGAATCTAATGTTACAATTGATTTTGGAATTTAAGGACCCTTTAGAGAAAGTCTGGACGGAGGTATTTTGGATAACTATAAAGGTTGGGATGGATTAAGTTGAACTTTGAATAGTATTGTTTAAGGTTAAAACATTTTTGAAGATTATTTTTGGAATATTATAATACTATAGTTTTAGGAAAAGGACAACCTGCACGGTGGGGCATAACCCGTCGTGTTGAACAAAGCTGCAGGAATCGAACCCACAACCATAGTGCGACATGCCTTTATTACCTACCACTAGCCTACAGGAAGTCCCTGGTTATTAAAAAATTGTTTTACTAATCTAAATGGTATGTGTTAATATTTGGAACCTTATACAATTAGGATAAATAGAATAATTTTGAGTTCTATTACATTTTAGAGTGAAAGATGGGTTTGTGGTAAAAATTTATTAAAGAATGAAAGTCTATATAACAAGTATGTATATTCCCTTACATTCTTAGTAAATCTCCTAAATAAATTCCTCAACTTTATAAAAGGTAACTTAAAACAAAAACATTTCCGTTTAACTTTTCCAAATGGGAATTCAATAACTATTTAACCAATCACAAGTTTGTGATTTTCTTATGGTTAACTTTCTCCTAATCCAGTTTTCTACGACTCTCCTTCAAACCTTGATGGTTTTTTTCTTCCATATCCATATTTTCATAGAATCATAGTATGGGCTATCTCGGGTGACCTTTGTACTTCTCTTTCTTTCTTTTAATGTTATATTTTTATTAACCTTATTTCCGATGTGGGTTTTCCACAAAGGTATTTTCTATTTTCAAACTTTTATTTTCAAAGAAAAATTTAAAATTAAGAGGACTCAATTTATTGAAGGAGGGGAGAATGTAACACCCCAAGCTTCCACGGTACACATCTCTTTGAATAATACAGTAGCGTGTATTGTACGCATCTTCGAGTTCTAACACACACCACAACTAATCAAAGTAGCCGTTATGAATATTAATACCCACTTTTTAAAATTATAGAAATTTTATATTTCAAAATGGACTTCATTTTTGTATTCTTAATATCTAAATTATCCAAAGTTGAATTTTTTGTAATTTTCTGAGAACTTCCAATTTTTATGAATAGTGAAAAATACTGAAAACAAATTTTTTAATAAAAATAATTTATAGTGATAAATTATACAGTTTAGTGGTTTTAAAGTATAATTATAATATATTTTTACCATTTTATCCAATGGTGGTCATTAGAATTAATTTAACATTGAAATTGGACATAAACAATTGTCAATCTTTTGATATATATTGTTTCTTAAAAACACGCTATTTGTTGTGACAGCGGGAATTAATTATAAAATTAATCAATTCAACATATATGTTTGGAATTTTGTAAAATAGACATGATTTTTGGATTCGGAATATCAATTATATCTTAGGGTGAAATTTTGGCATTGTTCTGAAAAACTTAAATTTTTTATGAATAGTGAAACCACTAAGTGGTAGTTAAAAAACTGATTTTTCATTTAAATGAAACATTACCACTTCTGTGATTTGATTTTCAAAAATCGGACATACATGGTTGGCATTAAGAATTAAAATGTGGTTCAATGGGATTAAAATAATTTTTTAGAGAATAGTAACTTTTAAGTTTAATTAATCGCGATTAAAGTAAATTAGTGAAATTTAAGGTAAAAATGGTATTATAGAAATATTAAATGACCTTTACACTTGTCCTACCCCTTTTGGATGTGTCATGGCCGACCAAGACAATCCATGGGTCAACTTGGGGACCCCATGGAGCCACTTTTCTAGGAAAATGACATAAATTACTTTTATTTAAAGTTAAAATAAAAATGTCACAAACATGAGTTGTTTTACTAAAAAATTATTAAATGGGGTTATAAAAGTCATATGTTTGACTATAAATATTAATTAGAAAGCTAAAAATATTTCCTAAATCATGATATATTTTTTTTATAATTTTTAGTCATTAAATAAATTAAATTATTTATGGCACCATGATGATGCAGCGATTATCTCATTAATTAACGATTTTAATAAAATGGAAGGGTAATGTAAAATCTAAGCATTACACTCATCCAAAGACTATTGGATGAGAATATTTCGAACCCTTATCACCTTATCCTCGAATTATATAAGTGTGGGACCTTTATAATCAGAAAAGTATTGTACAATAAAGTAACATTTCATTACTTTCCAAGAGTGCCCCTTCTCTCCTCTTATAAAAGGCCCCCACCACTACCACCTTACTCACACCTTCAAAGCCTTTTGGCTCGTCCAACCTCTGCCCAAATACTCTCCCAACTTCCCTCCCTTACTCCTATAAGCCTCACTTTGGGCAGAATTCTTCCCAAGGAATACTTTGGCTCAAATCAAAAGAGTTACCCGATTTTATGGTAATGTCTTCTCTTATGTTGTTTTGTTTTATTTTGCTTATCCAACCCCCTAAACTCTTTTTATTCATTTAATTTGTAACAACAACAGTATACTCAATATACTAGGATGTTGTTATAATAATTATTCGAGCTACACTTACACACACCTACATCTAATGGTTAAAGAACATACTGTTTCTGTGGATGGCGAACTTCTGCCTCACGAAACGATGATTGTTCAACACTCATATAACACCTCTAATGGTGGCCATTTTGATGAAACTATTTTCATATATGATATATATATTATGTTTATGTTTTCCTTATGCTTCTTTATTTCTCATTTGTGGCATACTTTATGATTTCCATTATGGGTAAACGCGATAATTTCATTTTAGGAAGTGCGGACTACCGCCCCCTCAAAGTGATTTGAATCGTTAATTCCATATGTGGGATGTATAAAGGATAGAGTAAACGATATTATAAACTATATTATACTGGAATTATATTATACTTTCATATAATTATGATTTCACTCCATTAAATACGAAATAGAAAAGAAAGTAGCGTTCATGCGTACGCACAGCTTACCGTCTCCATGAACGGTGCATTTCATTTCTTACCTCTAAATGTTACGTAATATTATAAATAAATGTATATACTGGATATATATGATATATATGATATCTAAATCATTAATATAATTCTGGATATAATGGATATTTCACCACATGAACAACTTGTAATTATAAGAAGTTTATTTTTGACTCAAGTACCAAAGATCGACAAAACGACCGTTATTAACTTAAATAATTACATAATGTTCATAACATGGTAATAAGTGATATAAAAGGAATAAAAAACTTGAAAAAGGTTCTTAAGAAATTATAAATTAACTCTAGTTTATTATTCAGGAGGTTAAAGAACGGTCGAGTCAAGACAGGACGCAAGGTAAGAGAACTTCTTAACCCAATTTCCATTCTTTGGGTTAATCTCCTACTTTCAAATTATGTCATGATATTATTATGTCCTATCTTGTATTTATACTTTATTTATGTGTAAATATAGTGAATACACATAATAGATCTATGTTATTTTAAAAATTATTTTTTTAAGGACTTCGTCTCAATCTCCTTTCATTTAGGCATATTTGGTTTTATAGACTACTTTCTTTTATAAGGTGTATAAACCCTTTTGACTTTTACGTTTATTCAAAAGGAATATTTTTTTTACAAAGTGTTTTACTAAATGAAAAAAAGGGAATGTTTTTCTTTCAATACATATGCGGCGACAATGACTTCTCCGCCGCCGTGACCATTATTTGAGTTTCGACTTCCTCTACAAGCCATCACTTTTTTTAATGAAAAATAAATACAAAGTTTTAACTTTCTTTTATTTTGGTATTGAAAATGGTTTTGAAAGTTTTTTTATTATATCAATGTGTTGTATTGATATCTTGTGATTGAAATGTGGAAATTTTATGTTTCCTTTATGCATGTTTTATGTGATACGATTATGTTATGGTTTATGATATGTTTAAACCTATTCATATAAGGAATGCATTGGACTTAATAAGTGACGGGTGGAGCCCGCTACAGCTCCTCGATGCATCGGTAGGTTTCATGAGACAAACTAGTGTCTTGGCACCGGGCCTTGACAAAATCTATAAGGCCCCAGCCCTAAATCATACATAATCTTGAGTTATCACAAGATTACACGTTGAGGATCTTTTCAGGTTTATAGTTTTAGAGAATTAGTTCATAAAACTTGCATTACATTCCACTTATAAACAAAGTGGTTACATAAAGATAGTATTCTTCATTCCCATAAATGGAAACATATTTAAAGTAAAACATGGATTATTTCTTGACACTTCCTTGACACTATCATCATATCATGTACCTTTCCCTTGACCTGTGAAAAACATTTCAAAAAAACTTGGGATGAGCATAAAAAGCTCAGTAAGGGATATAAAAATATGGAAAGGAAACATGGGTACATATATACATAAGAATGAAATCATACTTTACCCATAAAACATATGCACTTTAACATACCTCATCAAATCATGAATAAATCATAGAAATCATAAGACATAAAGGTAACTTGAGGTATTCATAACATTCTTATGTAGGGAGTAACCCTCTTGGTTACGTTTGGAATAACCATCACAGTATATTCCATAAATCTCTTTGGAGAAACCTTAACGTTTCACTCCTTCACGTTACCCAATGCACTGGAGAGCTATATCAGGCTCACCCGCCCTTAGTTTATCACGGAACCACCCGTCTTCATAATAATGCCCAAGAACCTCAACATAATCGTATCACATAAAAATGCATAAAAGAAAACATAACATTTCCACCTTTCAATCACAAGATATCAATACAACACATTGATATAAAAACATTATGAAAACAATTTTCAATACCAATATAAAAGAAAATTAAAACATGGTATTTATTTTTCTTTTAAAAAGAAGGTATGGCTTGTAGAGGAAGCCGAAACTCAAATAACGGTCACGGCGGCGGAGAAGTCGTTGTCGACGCATACGTACGACAAAAACATTCCCTTTTGTCATTTAGTAAAACGCTTCATATAAAAAATATTCCTTTTGGATAAACGTAAATGTCAAAGGGGTTTATACACCATATAAAAGAAGGTTGTGTATAAAACAAAATATTCCTCAATGAAAGGAGATTGAGACGAAGTCCCATACCTTGGGTCCGACTTGACTCGATCGTTCTTTAATGTACTGAATAATAAACTTGAGTTAATTTCTACTTGCTTAAGAACCTTTTTCAAGTTCATTATTCCTTTTATATCACTTATTACCATGTCATGAACACTATGTAATTATTTAAGTTAATAACGGTCATTTTAACGATCATTGGTACTTGAGTAAAAAATAATCCCTTTATAATTACATGTTGTTCATGTATCCATTATATCCAGAATGGTATTCATGATGTAGATATCATATATGTCATATATATCCAGTACATTCTTGAATTTATAATATTACATAATCATTTAGAGGTAAGAAATGAAATGCACCGTTCATGGAGACGGTAAGCCGTACGTACGCATGAACGCTACTTTCATTTATATTTTGTATTTTATAGAATGGAATCATAATGATATAAAGGTATATTATAATTCCAGTATAATATCATATATAATATCATAGTTCCATCCTTTATACGTCCCACATATGGTATTTAACGAATCAACTCACTTTAAGGGGGCGGTAGTCCGCACTTCCTTAAATGAAGATATCGCGTTTACCCATAATGGAAACCATAAAGGTATACCCAAAATGAAAAATACAGAAGCTTAAGTAAAACATAAACATATTATATATCATATATAAATATAGTGACATCTTAATGGACACCTTTTAAGGTGTTAAAAGAATGTTGAACAATCATCGTTTCGGGAGGCATAAATTCACCATCCATGGAAACAGTATGTTCGTTAACCATTAGATATAGGTGTGTGTAAGTGTAGCTCAAATACTTATTATAACAACATCCTAGTATATTGAGGATACTGGAGTTGTTACAAAAGAAAAGAATAAAAAGAGTTTAGGGGGTTGGAGAAGCAAAATAAAACAAAAGGACTCAAAAGAAGACATTACCTTAAAATCGGGTAACTCCCTTTGGTTTGAGCTCAAAGGCTTCCTTGGGAAGACTTCTGCCGAAAGTGAGGCTTCAAGGAGTAAGAGAGGGAATAGGAGAGAAAAAATGGGAAGGGGTTGGCCGAGCCAAAGGCTTTCGGAGTGTGGGTAAGGAGGTAGAGGTGGGGTCCTTTTATAAGAGGAGAGGAGGGGCACTCTTGGAAAGTAAAGATAAGTTAGTTTATTTTAAATGGTATTCAGATTTAAGAGGTCCCACATTGATGTGTTTAGAGGATAAGGTGATAAGGGTTAGAAATACAGTCATCCAATTGGTTTTGGCCATGTTTAGGTTTTTGATTTTACATTAACATTCCATTTTATTTAAATCGTTAAATAATGAGGTCATCGCTGCATCATCATGATGTCATAAATAATTTAATTTATTTAATGTCTAAAAATTATAAAAAAAATAATATGATGTAGGAGATAATTTTATCTTTCTAATGAATATTTATAGTCAAAAATATGACTTGTATAACCCCATATAATAATTGTTTTAGTAACATAACTCATGTTTGTGTCATTTTTACTTTAACATTAAATAAAAGGTTATTTGTGTCATTTCCCAACCAAAGTGGCTCCATGGGGTCCCCAAGTTGACCCATGGCTTGTATTGGACGGCCATGACACATCCAATGAGGGTAGGACATGTTTCAAGCTCATCTCAAACTATTAAAACATTATTTTTACCTTAAACTACACTAATTACCACTAATCGCGATTAAGAACTTAATAAGTTACTATTCACCAAAAAATTATTTTAATCCCATTGAACCACATTTTACTTCTTAATGAAAACCATGTATGTCAGATTTTTTAAATTCAAAACACAATGATAGAAGAATTTTATTTAAATGGAAAAATCAGTTTTTATAAGTACCACTTAGTGGTTTCACTATTTATCAAAAATTGAAGTTTTTCAGAAAATTACCAAAAATTCACCCTAAGCTATATTTGATATTCTGAATTAAAAAATGAAGTATATTTTACAAAATTCAAAACATATAAGTCACATTAATTAAATTAATAATTAATTCCCGCTGTCAGAGCAAATAGCGTGTTTTTATAAAACAATAAGTATCAAAAGATTGACACCAGTTTAAGTATAATTTCAAAGTGAAATTGATTCCAATGACCAACATTGGATTAAATGGTAAAAATATATTCTAATTTCACTTCAAAACCAATTCAAAAGATAATATAATCATATAAATAAATTAGATTAAAAAGCCGTTTTGATGTAAAATGCAGTATTTTTCACTATTCATTAAAAAATGAACATTGTCAGAAAAATACCAAAAATTCAAACAAAGTAAATTTTGATGTCCCA
This sequence comes from Viscum album, assembly GCA_963277665.1. Taxonomy (NCBI): domain Eukaryota; kingdom Viridiplantae; phylum Streptophyta; class Magnoliopsida; order Santalales; family Viscaceae; genus Viscum; species Viscum album. The sequence goes on from OY728161.1 coordinate 778,578,969, forward strand.
ATCATAAATAATAAGTTTATTTTGACAAAAATATCTTATAAAATTGTCAAAATATAGATTTAAAAATGGATTTCCATCAAAAGGCAGTAAAACAATCTTTTAAAAATATTAGTGTATTCCATGCTTACGATTGGATTTATTTTCATTTTGAGCCTCTAAAACACTATCTAGTTCATTAATAGACATAAATAAAAATATCTATTATTCATTAATTACTTGGGATGTTACATCCTTCCCCCCTATAGAAAATTGTGTCCCCACAATTTATTTACTTATCAAATAAATGGGGGTACTTATCCCTCATTTCATTTTCAGATTCCCATGTTGCCTCTTCCATCATGTGGTTTTTCCACAAAACCTTTACCTGATTAATCAACTTATTCCATAACACTTGCTCCCTGTGGTCAAGAATCTGGACCGGTTGTTCCTCATAAGATAGGTTCTCTTCCAGCTGAACTACCTCTGGACTCAAAACATGAGATGGATCTGGCATATACTTTCTCAACATCGAAACGTGAAAAACATTGTGTACCTGAGATAAACACGGAGGTAAAGCCACTCGGTAAGAAACTAATCCAACTCTCTCCAGAATTTCATATATTCCAATAAACCTTGGACTCAACTTTCCTTTCTTACCAAATCTCATCACACTTTTCCAAGGAGAAACCTTGAGAAAAACATGATCACCTACCTCGAAAGATAGATCCTTCCTCCTGTTGTCTGCATAACTCTTCTGCCTACTCTGAGCTATTCTCATGTGCTTCTGAATCAGCTGAACTTGTTCTGCCATCTCTTCTACCAATTCAGGTCCCATCAACTTCCTTTCACCAACATCATCCCAGAAAGCTGGAGTTCGACACTACATCCCATATAATGCCTGAAATGGTGCCATCTGTATACTAGAATGAAAATTGTTATTATATAAAAATTCAACCAAAGAAAGATGTTGGTCCCAACTTCCATGATAATCCATAGAGAAAAAACGTAGCATATCCTCCAAGGTCTGAATTGTTCATTCTGACTGCCCATCTGATTGAGGATGAAAAGCTGTACTAAAATTTAATTCAGTACCCAACAACTTCTGAAGGCTTTTCCAAAATTTAGTAGTGAACCTGGGATCACGATCAGATACAATGGAGAGTGGAACTCCATGTAACCTGACTACCTCTTTAAGATACAAACGGGAAAGTTGATCTTGGGAAAAAGTATCTCGTATAGCAAGGAAATGAGCAGACTTGGTCAAGCGATCAACAATAACCCAGATTGTATTATTACCTCGAGATGTCTTCGGTAATCCCACAAGAAAGTCCATGGATATATTCTCCCATTTCCACTCTGGAACTGGTAAAGGCTGAAGCATCCCTTTAGGTAACTGCCACTCTGCTTTAACCTGCTGACAAGTCAAACACCTCACAGTAAAATCAGCAATATCTCTTTTCATTCCATCCCACCAGTAATACTCCCACAGATCTCTGTACCTCTTAGTACTGCCAGGATGAACTGAAAACAGAGAACTATGATCTTCACATAACAACTCTCTCTTCAATTGTGAATCACAAGGCACACAAATATCTTCCCAAATCTCAAAACGCAATCATTATCAATGTTGAATTCAGGCAACTTACCTTTCTGAACCAGCTCTACCTTTTTCTGCAACTCGCTGTCTTGCTTCTGTGCTTTCATGATTATGTCTGATAGAGAAGATTTCACTGATACCTGAAACAAAACAGAAGGATTTCCGGCACCAACAACTTCTATGCCAATGTTCATCAAATCAAAACCCAAAGGATCTCGTTCCAAACGTAGCGTGGTTAATGAAGCATTACTTTTTAACTCAAAGAATCGACCAATTTATTTGCTTTTCCCGGATGGTACTGAATTGTACAATCATAATCCTTGATTAATTCCAGCCATCTCCTCTGTCTCATGTTCAATTATTTCTGAGTGAATATATACTTTAAACATTTGTGATCGGTATATATTTCACACTTTACTCCATACAAATGATGCCTCCAAATTTTTAAAGCAAAAACAACAGCATCTAATTCCAAATCATGTGTAGGGTAATTTACCTCATGAGTTTTCAACTGTCGTAAAGCATAAGCAATTACCTGATCATTCTGTATTAGGACGCAACCAAGTCCTTTCAATGAAGCATCACTGTATATAACAAACTCACCATTCATGGAAGGTAGTGCCAAAACTGGAGAATTCACCAATCTTCTTTTCAATTTCTGAACACAATCATCACATTCTTTTGTCCAGATAAACATAACACCCTTCCGAGTTAGCTTTGTTATTGGACTAGATAACTGTGAAAAATTTCTAACAAACCTTCGGTAATAGCCTGCCAAACCAAGGAAGCTACGAATCTCGGTTACATTTGTGGGTCTTGGCCATTCATCCACAACTTTTGTTTTTGCAGGATCAATAGTTATTCCATCTTTAGAAACAATATGAACATGGAAAGAAATTTGTTGCAACCAAAACTCACACTTTCTGAATTTTTCATACAGTTTCTTTTCTTTTAAGGTTTGCAAGATAACCCTTAAATATCTTTCATGCTCCTCTTTACTTTTAGAAAACACCAAAATATCATCAATTAAAACCACCACAAACTTATCCAAGAACTCATGGAAAATTCTATTGATTATGTCCATGAAAACAGAAGTTGCATTGGTTAGCCCAAAAGGCATTACTACAAATTCATAATGGCCATATCTCGTACAGAACGCGGTCTTCGGAATATCTGCCTCCTTTACCTTCAGCTGATGGTACCCCGATCTCAAGTCAATCTTTGAAAAAAACTGAGCTCCCTGGAGCTGATCAAACAAATCATCGATATGAGGAAAATGATATTTGTTCTTAATAGTGATATTATTCAAGGCCCTATAATCAATGTAAAGTCTCATAGAACCATCTTTCTTTTTAACAAATAAAACAAGAGAACCCCATGGTTATGTGCTAGGTCGAATGAAACCTTTCTCTAATAAATCATGCAATTGCTCCTTCAACTCTAAAAGTTCAATTTGAGCCATTCGATAAGGGGGTTTTGAAATTGGCTTAGCATCAGAAACTAAGTCAATAGTAAACTCAACTTCCCGATCTGGTATTATTCCAGCAACTCATCAAGAAAAACATCAGGATACTCATTTACCACTGGCACATCATTAATCTGAACAGTTCCTTTATTTTCAACGATGTGTGAAAGGTAACATTCATTTCCATCTTTTACAAGTTTCTTGGCCTCTTGATAAGTTATCAACATTAAGGGTTCATTCTTGTACACAAACTAAAAGTCTTTCTGAAAAGAAACTTCTTTAGCTCTACAGTCAATCTTAGCATGGTAAATAGAGAGCCAATCCATACCCAGGATAACATCAAACTCTACTAGAGGTAGAAAAAATAAGGTTTGAAAGTAGGTTCTTTCCACAGATAAGGATAAGAAGATTATTATAAATTCTTTTTGCCTCAACATTTCCCCCAGGTGTTTTTACCAAATGTTCAGGAGTCATTTCTTGAGATGGTATTCCCATTTTACTAGAAAAGGTTTCAGAGATGAAAGAATGTGTAGACCCCAAATCAAACAACACACTGGAATAATCTGAAAAAACAAACAAAGTACCTGATACAACTTCATTTGACGGCCCGACATCTGCTGAAGTAGTTGAAAATAACTTCACCACCCCTTTCTGCTTGTAGTCTAACTGCTTCCCATCACTCAAGCTCTTTGTAGGACACTCATTTTCATAGTGACCCATCTCATTGCACTTATAACATTTCACTAACTGTAAATCAAATTTGGTCTTACCTTGACCTTGATCCTTTTCAGTGCAATCACGAGCCTTATGTCCCATCTTACCACATCAGTAGCACTTTCTAGAATTTAGAAGACATTCCCCAACATGACTTTTTCCACATTTATCACAAACTGGAAACTTAGTTTTCTTACCATCAGACTTTTTTGAAGAATTCTTACCTTTCTCCTGCCACCTCGGTCTCTTCTACTGCTGGTTGTTATAGAACACTTGATCATCGGCAAACTCCATTTCCACCTTCTCAGCACATCGAACAAGCTTTTCGTAACTTTTAAAATCACGAGAAGCTAATTCCCTTCGATATTTTGGCTTTAATCATGAGTAAAAACGATTGATTTTACTATCAAGGTCTCGGATAAAATTTGGAGCATACCTTGCCAATCGAGTGAACCTTTCTTCATAGGTAGCCACTGAGTCATCCTCTTGCCTCAATTCCAAGAATTTCTTTTCCATCCTAAGTCGAACAGCCTTAGGAAAATACTTCTCAAGAAACATACCTTTTATTTCATCCCAGTCAAGAGCATCAATCTCATCGGCGTCCCTGATATTTTTAACCATCGACCACCACTGATCTGCTTCACCCTCCAAACGGTAAATAGCAAGACTAACCTTTTGATTGTCTAAATACCCCATGACATCGAAAATCTTCTCCAGTGCTTTAATCCACCCTTCAGGTAGCACAGGGTCAGATGATCCTCTGAATGATGGGGGATGTTGCCTCATGAAATGTTTCACCACTGACATGTTCCTCTGAGGTTGGTCTGGCTAATCTCGTGCATGGATACCACCGCCATTTATCGCTTGAGTCAACTGTTCCATCACTACAACAAACTGTTCAGTTCTAATTCCGACCATCTCAGGATGCTGATTCAGAAGGTTATTTCCTTCTGTATGCCTTCCTAGCACTGCTTCCCTGTTTCCTCTGCGGAAAACCATTCTGAACAAACATGTCTTAGATGAAGCAACATGGTAATCTTCAAATGCTATATCACTTCAATTTAACCAAAAAAGAAATATTTTTGGATAATCATTTAATAGAATTCTAACTCTTAAAGTTATCTAAACCGACCTTTGATACCAACTATAAGGCCCCAGCCTTAAATCTTACATAATCTTGAGTTATCACAAGATTACACGTTGAGGATCTTTTCAGGTTTAGAGTTTTATAGAATTAGATCATAAAACTTGCATTACATTCCACATATAAACAAAGTGGTTACATAAAGATAGTATTCTTCATTCCCATCAATGGAAACATATTTAAAATAAAACATGGATTATTTCTTGACACTTCCTTGACACTATCATCATATCATGTACCTTTCCCTTGACCTATGAAAAACATTTCAAAAAAACTTGGGATGAGCATAAAAAGCACAGTAAGGGATATAAAAATATGGAAAGGAAACATGGGTACATATATACATAAGAATGAAATCATACTTTACCCATAAAACATACGCACTTTAACATATATCATCAAATCGTGAATAAATCATAGAAATCACAAGATATAAAGGTAACTTGAGGCATTCATAACATTCTTATGTAGGGAGTAACCCTCTTGATTACGTTTGGAATACCCATCATAGTATATTCCATAAATCTCTTCGGAGAAACCTTAACCTTTCACTCCTTCGCGTTACCCAATGCATTGGAGAGCTATATCGGGCTCACCCTCCCTTAGTTTATTATGGAATCACCCGTCTTCATAATAATGCCCAATAACCTCAACATAATCGTATCACATAAAACATGCATAAAGGAAACATAACATTTCCACCTTTCAATCAAAAGATATCAATACAACACACTGATATAAAAACATTATGAAAACCATTTTCAATACCAAAATAAAAGAAAATTAAAACATGGTATTTATTTTTCTTTTAAAAAGAAGGTATGGCTTGTAGAGGAAGCCGGAACTCAAATAACAGTCACGGCGGCGGAGAAGTCATTGCCACCGCATACGTACGACAAAAACTTTCCCTTTTGTCGTTTAGTAAAACGCTTCATATAAAAAATATTCTTTTTGGATAAACGTAAAAGTCAAAGGGGTTTATACACCGTATAAAAGAAGGTTGTGTATAAAACAAAATATTCCTCAATGAAAGGAGATTGAGACGAAGTCCCATACCTCGGGTCCGACTTGACTCGATCATTTTTTAATGTCCTGAATAATAAACATGAGTTAATTTATACTTTCTTAAGAACCTTTTTCAAGTTCATTATTCCTTTTATATCACTTATTACCATGTCATGAACACTATGTAATTATTTAAGTTAATAATGATCATTTTAACGATCATTGGTACTTGAGTAAAAAATAAGCCCATTATAATTACATGTTGTTCATGTATCCATTATATCCAGAATGGTATTCATGATTTAGATATCATATATGTCATATATATCCAGTACATGCATGCATTTATAATATTACATAATCATTTAGAGGTAAGAAATGAAATGCACCGTTCATGGAGACGGTAAGCCGTACGTACTCATGAATGCTACTTTCATTTCTATTTTGTATTTTATAGAACGAAATCATAATGATTTAATGGTATATTATAATTACAGTATAATATCATATATAAATCATAGTTCCATCCTTTATACGTCCCACATATGGTATTTAACGAATCAACTCACTTTATGGGGGCGGTAGTCTGGACATCCTTAAATGAAGATATCGCGTTTAACCATAATGGAAACCATAAAGGTATACCCAAAATGAAAAATACAGAAGCTTAAGTAAAACATAAACAAATTATATATCATATATAAATATAGTGACATCTTAATGTCCACCTTTGAAGGTGTTAAAAGAATGTTGAACAATCATCGTTTCGGGAGGCATAAATTCACCATCCACGGAAACAGTATGTTCGTTAACCATTAGATGTAGGTGTGTGTAATTGTTGCTCAAATCGTTATTATAATAACATCCTAGTATATTGAGGATACTGTAGTTGTTACAAAAGAAAATAATAAAAAGAGTTTAGGGGGTTGGAGAAGCAAAATAAAACAAAAGGACTCAAAAGAAGACATTACCTTAAAATCGGGTAACTCCCTTTGGTTTGAGCTCAAAGGCTTCCTTGGGAAGACTTCTGCCCAATGTGAGGGTTCAAGGAGTAATAGAGGGAAGTGGAGAGACAAAATGGGCAGGTTTTGGCCGAGCCAAAGGCATTGGGAGTGTGGGTAAGTAGGTAGAGGTGGGGTCCTTTTATAAGAGGAGAGGATGGACACTCTTGGAAAGTAAAGATAAGTTACTTTATTTTAAAATGGTATTCGGATTTAAGAGGTCCCACATTGATGTGTTTTGAGGATAAGGTGATAAGGGTTAGAAATCCACTCATCCAATTGGTTTTGGCCATGTTTAGGTTTTAGAGTTTACATTAACATTCCATTTTATTTTAATCGTTAAATAATGAGGTCATCGGTGCATCATCATGATGTCATAAATAATTTAATTTATTTAATGTCTAAAAATTATAATAAAAATACTATGATTTAGGAAATCCTTTTAGATTTTTAATGAATATTTATAGACAAAAATATGACTTGTATAACCCCATATAAAAATTGTTTTAGTAACATAACTCATGTTTGTGTCATTTTTACTTTAACATTAAATAAAAAGTTATTTATGTCATTTCCCAACCAAAGTGGCTCCATGGGGTCCCCAAGTTGACCCATGGATTTTCGTGGTCGGCCATGACACATCCAATGAGGGTAGGACATGTGTCAAGCCCATCTCATATATTAAAACATTATTTTTACCTTAAACTACACTAATTACCACTAATCGCGATTAAGAACTTAATAAGTTTCTATTAACCAAAAAATTATTTTAATCCCATTTAACCACATTTTACTTCTTAATGACAACCATGTATGTCGGATTTTTGAAATTCAAAACACAATGATGGAAAAATATCATTTAAACGGAAAAATCAGTTTTTATAAGTACCACTTAGTGGTTTCACTATTCATCAAAAATTGAAGTTTTTCAGAAAATTACAAAAAATTCACCCTAAGATATATTTGATATTCCGAATTCAAAAATGAAGTCTATTTTACAAAATTCAAAACATATAAGTCACATTAATTAATTTAATAATTAATTTCCGCTGTCAGAGCAAATAGCGTGTTTTTATAAAATAATAAGTATCAAAAGATTGACACTAGTTTAAGTCTAATTTCAAAGTGAAATTGATTCCAAGGACCACCATTGGATTAAATGGTAAAAATATATTCTAATTTCAATTCAAAACCAATTCAAAAGATAATATAATCATATAAGTAAATTATATTAAAAAGCAGTTTTGATGTAAAATGCAGTATTTTTCACTATTCATTAAAAAATGAACATTGTCAGAAAAATACAAAAAATTCACAAAAAGTAAATTTTGATGTCCCAATCATAAAGAATAAGTTTATTTTGACAAAAATAGCTTATAAAATTTTCAAAAGTTATATTTAAAAATGGTTTGCCATCAAAAGGCAGTAAAACAATCTTTTAAAAATATTAGTGTATTCCATGCTTAAGATTGGATTTATTTTCATTTTAAGCCTCTAAAACACTATATTGTTCATTAATAGACAGAGATAAAAATATCTATTATTCATTACTTACTTGGGATGTTACAAAATCTTATTGGTGGTCTTGGCACGAGGCCTTGGCTACGTGGTTATGATAGTCTGGAATTATGCATTCCATCATTATGAAAGTGGTTATTGATATTGCATGTGATTATTTGACTAGTAGAATATCCATGTGAGTAAGTAAATGGAATTATTTAATTTTATTTTTTCCATATTATGCTGAAGTTCAAGTTTAAAAAGGCTTGTGTTTTAGTTATACATTTGCTTAAATGTTAATGTTTGTTTATGAAAGCTTCTGCTATATTGTTATCCTTTCTGAGCATCTGAGCTCACCCCTTTAAATGTTTTAATTTTTCCAGGATGTGAAGAAGTATATTATGAATGACCTTCAAGGGTATTATGAGGGGATATGAAGACAAGATGTTTTTGTAGTTTTGTTTTGCTTAATGATGTAATGTAAGACTTATGAATGTATCTAGCGTTTCCAAGGCTACTAAACTAATCGGTCTTTCGAGACATGATCTTTCGTGATCATGCCAATGTTACGAAGTAGTGCACCGACTCTCGGTAGCTGGGGCCGGGGCGTTACAATGATTATGAGTATAGATGCTTGTTTTTAAAAAAATTAGTGGAAGGAAAATTATTTTTGAAAATTGTGATTTTTTAAAAAACTTATGTCTTATGAGTATAAAATATTGAATAATTTTGAACATGGAATTGTATTGTTCTATTTTTAAAGATTGAAAATGTGTGGGGGATTTAATGATCATGTAAATCAATTCTTTTCATAATTTTTTTTAATCTTTAATTGATTAATTTTATAAAATTTCAGAAGTTTATAAATTGATAAAAAATTTAGTTAATGATATATGATTATTAGTAATTATAATTATTAGTAGTTAAGAAAGAAAAAATGTAAAATGGTGAAAAAATGAAAAATTAATGTAAAAAAATAAAGGACATACATACAAACGTTATTGAAAAATGGAAGGATAATGTATATTTTATAGTATAACATACTCATAATAACAATATAAATGGAGCGTGTTAAGACTGATCATGCATTCACTCAAATTGATAATGAATTAAACTAAATTTTATTATAATGAACATAATAACAAAATAAATGAATAGAACATGATATCAAACATAAAAAAATTGAAATGATTTATCATTAATAATTATTGAGTAAAAAATCATTATAATGAAAAGTAAAAGAATATCAATAATATTATGATCCATTTTTTTCAAAGGACCCTTATCATATTTTCAATAAATTACTTCCAAATTCGTTTCTATTCATGTTATGTCTTGAGATGCATGTATTTTTTTTGGAATGGTCGTAGGATAAATTGTATGAATTCACAATGCATACTATAGTGCAAGCACAAAGAGTCAGGTGAACAAAGCACCAAATCATTGAAAACTCAACACCTCTAATTATTAGTTTCATAAATCAAATATAGGATTATTACCCATGATGTTCATGAAGCTTCTTACCACTACATCATGAAACTTTTATCAGTATATTTTATCTAATAAAAATTGTTTTTTTTTTCATATTCACCTCTCTAATTTTAGATTATCATCTAATTGAAGTGAGCATGCATAAATTAGCATGAAAAACTATGTATTCATGCATGTTATCCATTATGTATTTCTAATCCCCCTAAAAACTGTTCTACATAATTAAAAAAGGAAATATATAATTCTACCTAGGTATATAGACATTTAGAACTAGATTGACCAAGTAATAAAAAATTGAATTTCCTTCAAAAAGAAAATAACTGCTTCTATTTTTGTAATAATAACATATATTATAGAAAAATTTCATGTGAAGTAAAATAGTTCAAATTTTAGAAATGTAACTAAGAAACACAAATCAATGGAGTTCTAGAGTATATTTTGGAGTATTTGTTATGTGACATAGAAAAAAGATAATTGAATGGTTCAACAGTTTCCAATAAGTGGTCAATAAAGGTTTTCATGTAATAAAATTAAAATAAATTGAATAAAACATTAATTAATTGATGGAAATAGTGAACATGTTAAGTGAAAAACCCTCCAATGTAAAAAACGGAAAGAGGGGAGAGCGAATAATTGATGAAAAAACAAAAATGTGAAGTAAAAAGGGAAAGGGGGAAGAGGGAAATCAAACCTCAGAGCTTGAGGAAGAAGGAAATCAAAAACATCAAGCCTATGATTGAATTCCATAATAGGGAATCAAAGAACCTTGGATTTTTTATCTATCAATAATAGTTAACCTAAATAATATAACAATCTAAAATTTGTTAAATTGAAAACTATAAGGAATCTGTATCAAACTAGAAATTATAAACCAAACCCGAATGTGTGTGTAATTCCCCACTAACTCATAAGAAAAATCCAAGGTGCTTATAAAAATACATGAATTTGGAATAAGATTTTGTAACATCCTGATAGAAAATAAAAGGGATGTTGTTAATTTGTATACTTGAGATATGGTTTCATAACTAAGATTAAATGAAGAAGAGGTTTTAAAAGAGTAGAACAAAAAGAAAATGATGCCGAAAAAGATTCAATGAGTGCACTGAACATAACCTGTCCTAGTATTTATGAAAATACATGCATCTCGGCTTTAACTTGAGAATAATTAATGACCTATAAAATTAAGATAATAAAATTGGAATTAGAATAATTTGGTGATGAAATTTAGCCTAAATAAAAAATAATCAACATGCATGAAGACTACTATAAACAAATTCACACTAGGAATAAAGGCTTATTATCATTGATTGAGTATTATGTTGGGACCTTGATTCATAAAAAATTGTAATACCATGAATAAGAAGGAGATATAATTCAAACACATACCTAGGAATTATACCAAAGAAAGGGAGAGTTTTTTAAGGAGCCTTCTCCATGGAATAGTGAAAATCACTAAATCAATGAAAAACAAAATACTTATTTGCATAAATTAAAAAATAAACGTGGAATAGGTAATAGGGTTTTTCATTCAGAAATTCTATAGTTGGTGAAGAACAATCTGAAACCCACCAGTGGTTGATTGAATTCTTAACGTAAATCATTTAAGTAGGGAAGGGAAAACCCCAGCGTTTAAAATAACCATTTATGTGGGTATCTGGACAATTTGTAGATTATATAACAAAAAACAAATAATTTTGTGAATTTAATTATACCAATCAATATACATAATGATACCAAAATTTTGAAAAAAATTACACCCAAATAAAGTAGATTAGAGAAACCTGAAAAACAAAATAGATGAAAAAATAGTGATAATTGATATAAAAAAAGAGAACTAAATACAAAAAATATTTAAATTAATAATACATACATTGAAAAAAATTATGTGATGAATAAAAGATAAAAGGAATTGAAAAATATCAATTCCAAGATTATATAATATAATAAATAATGAAATTTAAAAAATATAATATATATTATGAAATTATGAATCAGAGATTATAACACACAAGATTAAAAAGGGATCTTGATAATAGAATAAAAAATAATAATGGACAGAATATATTCAATAAAGAAAATATTATAGGATATGATGCACTGATGAAGTGGTCTTCGGGGAAAATTGTCAGAGGAAGAAGAAACTAAGTTCAAAATTTCACAATCAATGGTGTGGATATCAAAATATGGAATAGAAGGACATCGATGTTCAACCAAGTTCTTATTAAATAGATATTGTGGTAGGATAGGGAAAGACACTTATGGTTTCAGAAATTGAGGCGCACTAATAACAAGGTAAATAGAAGATAAGAAAATCAAAAATCTTAAAATTGTGAAATTCATTTCCAAAAGTGGAGGATAGGTGTTACATGTTGGATTTTGGAAGGTGGAAGTAGAGGTATGAAAGTGAATTTGGGAATGGGTGGGTAAGGAAGAGATGATGAACTAGGGGTCCAAGAGTGGGAAGGGTGGACCGGGAGTGCGAGTTTAATGTAGTTGGGATGGGATACTTAGAGGAGAAAGTATTTAGGGAGGGAGAATCGAGAGACTTTGAGAAGGTATCCGATAAAACATGTGTGGAGGGAAATAAAAATTCAGTATAGTAACTCATAATTTGGGTGTGAAAAAGAAAGGATATTGAATATAAAATGAACAGGAATATTCGAGCTAATTATTTTCAAACATATTTGATAAGTAATGACACTGATGAGAAAAAGACCAAATTTTAATTATTGGAGTGGTAGTAAAGTTGAGAGCTTGATTCCAGTAAAAAATTAAAGAATATGAGAAACTTTTATGTATAGTAGTGAGAGAACATTCAAAAGTATACCTCTAAGATATGCACAAGATTACATAATTTCAAAGAACATTAATATTGTGCATTGTAAGTTGGAACAATTGATAATATTGATTACATATTTCATAAAGGAGACATAGAATATCAAAAAATAGCATACCAATCTAGTAAATGAAATTTCATGCATATTGAATATAAAATACATAGGATATGTGAATTAATTATGCATTACAACGGAAATTGACTTCAACATAAGGAAACAACTTGTATATTGATATAAACTGTAATATATACTAATGTGTAAATAGCAAGGTAATTGCAATTTTGGTACATGATAATGAAATATAAACTTCAACATAAACAAAAATAAAAAGTGTTATCTAAAAGGAAATATAAATTGGAATGTAAACTACAATTCACTATAAAATAAACTATAATATAAAGTGCCATATAAACTAAAATATAAACTACAATTCCAGTTTATGATAAATAATACTCATGGAAATTGTGTTTCATACCATGAATCAATATGTATATTAATATAAATTGAAATATAAATAATATATATAGGATTTAGTTAATGATAACGCAAAAATAAGATGTATATTGATTGATTTAATTTTCAGGCATAATGATTATAAAATGAAATTTCATGTAGAAAATGAATTTATATGTGGAAAATGACACTCCCTACATATTAAATAAATGAAACTTCATGAATATTCAATATAAACTGAAATTTTAGTGTGTGATAATGCATACAGATGGAAACAAATATTTAGACCAGGAAATAAAACTGATTCAAGCAGAAACTATAGGTATATGCCGAAAATGAGACCGCATAAATTTGGAGAAACATCAAATATATTCCGGAAATGAAATTGCATGCATATTGAAAATAAATATTAATTTAATTGCATGATACTACATAAAAAAGCACAATATGAAATCTTTCATGTTGCAAGCATGTTTTTTCCATTAATTGAATAATATTCTGTCTATTTTTATATTCATGGCTAATGGATTTAAAATTTTATAGATAATAAATTATAATTGTTGTAGTTTTTTGTATTACATTTAGAAACATATATGGTTATGTTGTATATATATTAGCTATAATAACATTGAATATCAATGTTCATCACAATTCATGAAAGAAATTCATTATTGAAAATCCATGAAAGATATTCATTATTGACATTTTTATAGGTCGTCTAAGAAATAATTAGGAATATGTTTTATAGTGAAAACGTTTAAGATTAATTGTTTCACATAATAATAAAAATATTGGAAATATGATAATAATTAAATAAAATATAGATTGATAGAAAAAACTAAACATTATAAATGTTTGTGTCTTCAAAAAATCATGGTATGTAATTAAAATAATTGAGAAGGTCAACATTTTTTATATTTATAAATTTAATAGTGTCAATATAATGAAAAATAAGGCCTACCATAGGGGCACGGAAAAACATGGATGTGACCATTTGATATTAGACATATAGAAACTAAAATTGTATTAGACTAAAAGTTAATTATACATGTATAGAATCCAAACGTGCATTAAATCGATGGTGCATTTAATTGAAAGTTCATTTAATTTAAAGTGAATTATATATTTATAGATAAGTTGTATACTACATGAAATGAATGATTTATGTAATGTCCTGGTTCCGGGTGCCACTCAACGGGTGCCCCAAACCCGGTTTGCCACGTGACCTCAAGTGCATTTCTCCAAATGCCAGAGGATGCCGACTAGCAGCGAGGGCCCATGTCAGATAGTGGGGAAACAATTCCCTCATTTGTCAAAGTGTAGCACAATGGAATATAATGTAAACATACAACATAGCAGAAGTAGAAACGGTATATATAACTGAAATGGATAACTGATAACCAAAAGAGAAACCAGTAGTCATATATATATATATATATATATGAAGATGCATCATGTCAATATTCTATAATACAACCAGAACATGTTACACTGCAATACAACACAATAGAACTGAATTACAAGTACAAAAAAACAAAATAGAACAGCCAGCAGCATCATGAGCCAATGCTCAGTCCTATGCTCTCCTACACCTCAGTAGAAATCAAGTACCTATGTATGGACCCTTTCCCTTATCTACACATGCAGAAACATAATCTTTTTCGGCCGAAAGTGTGACCCAAATAGGTTGTGAGAAATATATCAAAATAGGCACCCACCAAAGGCTCATTCCCAACTGTGTGAAAACATGCAACAACAGTGTGCCGTAGTAAAATTCAATAAAGTAAGCTGTACTAAAAAGTAACTAACTTAGCAAATTATATTTCCATTTTAGTATCCATTTAATCATTTAATTTAAAATATCACCACAATGAATATTCTAAGTAAACAGCTAATGTCCTCAAACACGTAAACCACTACCCTTAGGTAAAGAGTATCAAACTCAAGAATCTACCCACATGCATACGGATATTGCCCTCAGGTGTAGGAAGTGTCGCCCACAGGCACAGAATCAACTTCCCATGGGCAGCGAAGAAGTTTCCCACATGCTATGTAGTACAATTCCCATAGGCTAATCACAACACTGCCCTCAGGCAAAAAAGGTAACCAGGACAAGACAGACATGTAACCAAGCAGTAAACAAGCAATTACTCTGAAGGAAATTCTACAATCATTTCATTAAAGGCATAATATAAACAAGGCATACCCTCGGGTATCCTGAAAAAATGGCTAAACAGAGGAACGCACCCCCAGGGTGGTCTTGGATGCAAGCAGTGATCCCAAACAACATTTTTATATCACATTCAACTACCTATACAATTATAGGTATTTAAAATAGCCATAAAATTAGCCACAAGACACCCCAACCTGGGTTCATGGATCAAAAAAACACAAAACGCAGGAAAATTAGAAAAATAAACACAAAGCCACCTACATTTATTACCAACGAACATTATACGTGAACATCGATTCCAGAAATGCCCAAGAATGACATAGATCTGAAGTAGAAGAAACTCCATTTAAACGTAAGTAACTCCCGTTAGGGGAAAAATTGGCATGAATTGATTAAGGAGGAGGGAGGGCTTACCCGCGTAGTTCCAACGAGACCGTCCGAGGTGGAAACAGATTCCAGACGTCCACCCGGTGGATCATCAAACCCTCGGCCTCCTCTCTCAAGCTCCCTCTTCCCATTCTAAGCCTTCCTTATGAACATGGGAGGATAATTCCCATTTTAAGCGAAAAAAGTACACGGTGTGTACTTCCAAGTACATGGCGTGTACTTCCCATTTTTAAACTGTTCCTCTAGAGGCTTCCCGCCAGTGTGGCACTGTTCACCTACCGACATGACTACACGGCGTGTCTTCACGAGTACACGGCGTGTACTATCGCACAGCTGGCCACCACCTTTCTATTCACCTGCCGACTGACTATATGGTATGTAAGAGACCACTACACAGTGTGTAGTCGGTTCCAACACCCGTCATTGCCGACATGGCCACACGCACTGTGTACTCATCCCACATGGCCAAAAGAACACGACGTGTGGAAAAAGATCACATCATGTACTTCCAAAATTTAGGATTTTTCCCATTTTCCTTATTTTTATCAAAAACACTCAAGGAAAAGAGAAAAGAAGAAACCTCTACATCAAAAGTAAGAACCGGGTTCTTACAAACTTCCCCCCTTAAAACAATTAGTCCTAGAATTTCCCTTCCAAGGGTGGTGAAGATATAGCTCAGAACAGCTCTGGTCACTGAGCATGTACATCGGTCTCCCGCTCCCAAGTTTCATGCTACACTCCACCATGCTGCCATAGCACCAGTATGAGAGGAACTGACCGGCCTCAGAGAACCTTCATTCTCCTGTCAACGATACGAATCATATGCTCCTAAAAGGATGCATCTACCTTGAGCTCAAACTCCTCGGGCTGAAAGACCTGAGACGGTTCTGAATGATAGTGGTGCAACTGAGATACATAGAAGACGTCGTGCATGGCCAGGTACCTCTGTGGTAACTACAGCTGATAGGCAACCGACCTGACTCTCTCCAGAATCTCAAATGGCCCCACATACCTCGGTGAATGTTTACCGGGTCTCATGATCCGCTTGTGTCCCAGCCTCGAAGAAACACAAAAGAAAACCTGATCCCTGACCAAAAACTCCAATGGTCGTCCACGGCGATCATCATAAGATTTATGACGAGACTGTGCAGTAGCCATCCACTTCTGAATCAACTGGACTTGCTCATAAGTCTCGTGCATGAGATGTGGTCCCAGAAAAGCTTCCTCACCTACCTTTTTCCAGCATAATGGTGATCATAAAAACCTAAAATATAAAGCCACGTATGGTTCCATCTCAATAGTTTCCTGAAAATTGTTATTATAGGAAAACTCGACTAGGGGTATGTCCTTCTCCCAAGATCCCCCAAAGCCCAGAACGCATGCACGCAGCATATTCTCAAGCACCTGTATCGTACGCTCACACTGGCCATACGTCTGAGGGTGGTAAGTTGTGCTCAGAAGCACCTGTGTACATAGATCCCTCAGAAATCTCTGCCAGAAACGAGGCGTAAAGCGGGTGTCCTTATCTGAAACAATAGAACGAGGGACCCCATGAAGACGTATGATCTATCAGATATAAAACCTTCCGAGCTCGTCAACATCGATGGTCTCCTTGATTGGAAAAAATTGAGCTACCTTCATGAGTCTGTCCACAACAGCCCACATGGCATCATTGCCTCGAGGTGACCGCGGAAATCCAGTCACGAAATACATCATGACATCATCCCATTTCAAATCTGGAATGGGTAACTGCTGTAACAGTCCGACTGGCCTCTGATGCTCCGCCTTCACCTACTGACAGTTGGAAAACCTCATAACAAAACCAGCTACATCACGCTTCATACCCAGACACTAGTACTGATGTCTCAAGTCTTGGTACATCTTGGTAACCTCGGGATGAACTGCCCAAGCTGAAACATGAAACTCCCGCATCATCTCCTCACGTATATCCCCTGGAACTCATACTCATCCATGGAAATGAAAAAACTCATCGTCGCCTATCGTCCAACTAGGAGGAGGGTCCTCACTTTCCATTGACTCTCGTAGAACTAGGACTTCTTAATCAGATAGCGGTCTGATCCTCACTTTATCCAGGAGGGTAGAAGTCACAGCTAAAGATGAAAGATAAGTTTTCCCCTCACTGTCGTGCACCTTCAGATGCATCTTAGAGAACAAATCCAACAGCAGCCATTCACCACTGGCCTCCTGCACAGCCTGTATCTAAGTCTTCCTGCTCAGTGAATCAGCTACTACATTACATTTACCAGGTCTATAGGAAAGCTCAAAATCAAAGGACTGAAGGTATTAAACCCACCTTCACTGTCTCAGATTCATGTCGCGCTTATTATAGATATACTTGAGACTTTTGTGGTCGGTAAAAACCACAAAATACTCTCCCAATAGATAATGTTTCCAAAAGCGTAACGCATGCACAACTACAGCCAACTCGAGATCATGCATCGGGTAATTCCTCTCATGTGGCCTCAGCTGCGGAGACCCGTACGCAACAGCTCGATCGCCATGCATCAACACAGCTCCCAGACCAATACCTGATGCATCACAGTAAACTGTATAGCTCTTCCCCCACTCTGGGAGTATCAGGATCAGTGCTGATGTCATCCTTCCATTTAGTTCTTGAAAGGCTATCTCACAAGATTCTGTCCAAACGAACTTCAGACCCTTCTTAGTCAGACCCGTCAATGGTGCTGCTAAGTGGGAGAAGTCCTATATGAAGTGTCTGTAGTAACCAGCCATCCCCAAGAAACTCCGTATCTCAGACACATTCTTAGGCTACTCTTAGGAAACTACTGCTCTCACCTTCTCTGGGTCCACGACAACCCCTTCCTCTGAGATCATATATCATAGGAATTGAATCTGGTCCATCCAAAAGGGGCACTTTGAGAGCTTAGCATATAACCGATGCTCTCTGAGTGTACTCAATACGACCTCAAGATGGGTGGCATGGTCATGTCATGTGTGAGAGTACACCAAGATATCTTCCACTAACACTACCACAAAAGAGTCCAGATAAGGATGGAACACACAATTCATCAGAGTCATGAAAACTAATGGCGCGCTCATGAGTCCGAACATCATAACAGTATACTCGTATAGACCATACCTGCTCCTGAAAGCTATGAGAGATATATCAGATGGTCTAACGTGTAGCTGATGATATCCTAATCTCAAGTCAATCATCGAGAACACTCATTCTCCATGAAGTTTATCAAAAGGATCATCAATCCTTGGTAAGTGATATCGGTTCATTACTGTCAATGGGTTCAGATTCCGATAATCCACAGAGAGTCTGAGGGTACCGTCCGCCTTCTTTGTAAAAAGGACTGGAGAACCCCAACTAGAAGTATTGGGTCAGATAAAACCCTTTTCTTGTAACTCCTCTAACTTTATATTGATCTCCTGCAACTCTGGTGTAGCCATCCTATAAGGAGGAATGGACACCGGTGCTGCTCCTTGCACAAGCTCAAAAGAGAAATCCACCTCTCGCTCAGGTGGTAGACCTGAAAAGTTGTCCGGGAAGACATCCCCTAAAACGATCAACCACTGGAGGGAAATCCTTCTGACAAGTCCCCTGGTTGTCCAAGCATAAACTCGCAATCTAGTCTGTGACTCCATCTCTCCCACGATGCTCTGGTCCATCTCGATTCGCCTAAACATCCCATTCACCCTTGTATAGAAACTCTCCACCCTCTGGTGACGTGAAATGCACCGTGTGAAGATAGCAGTCTACAAAGGCATGAAAGGGAACCAACCATTCCATCCCGAGAATGATGTCATAAGATATCATCTCTAAGTCATAGAGGTCCCAAAGGAAGTGACACCCACCAACCTCATGAGGGCACTCCTTGCACTGACGCATACCAGCCGTTATAGTCCCCAATGGAGCGTCTAGTGTCATGATATTAGAAGAAGTAGATACACAGATCCCAATCCTCTCCAAACCATGAATAGATATAAAACAATGTGTAGCACCTATATCGAAAAGTACTGAAGATAAAACAGAAGCTACTAGAATAGTACCTCTGATAGTAGAAGGTCTAGGATCCTGCTCCTACTGGGTCTGTTGCACTACATATGTCTGCCCAGTGTCGTGGCCCTACGACACATCTTGACTACCATGAGCTCTCCCGCCCTACTGCATCTGAGATCCTGGTGTCTGACTACCATGGCCACGACCACCATCTCTTCCTGCACGCCCTGATGTATTCTAGTTCCCTGACTGGTAAAAAGATACTGGTCCTGCTCCCACACGCAGAGTCTACATAGAACCCCTCTCACTAGACACTGGTGGAAATGTCCTACAAAAGTGTTGCAGATGACCCATCCTGCCGCAATCTCGGCACTCCACTGGATCACGTGGACACTGTGGCCTCTTAATCCCCTCTCTACCACACTGGTAGCACATGACCTGGCCACCTGAAGATTTCTTCTGACTGGTACTGCAACCCTGAGATAAGTCCATATGTCTCTTCCTCTTGCCAGTAGAAATAGTACCAGTAAATGGTACTGAACCGCCCTATCCCACACCACTATATTCCCACATGTTTATCTCTTTAATAAGTGCCTGATTTCAAATAGCGTGTACTGATGGCAACCTGAAAACCTTAACCAGCGCTTGGATGTCATAATGACTACCATCCTCAAAGCGTCTGGCTCTCAGCATCTCATCACCCACCAGCACGGGTGCAAAGCGCTGAAGCTCGGTGAAACAAGAAGAATAGTCCATCACCGACATAGCGCCCTACTGTAGATTCATGAACTCTCAAGCCTTATCTTCCCTCAGCTTCTCCGAGAAGAAGATGTCATAGAAGACTGCGTGAAAATATTTCCACGCCATGTCCATGTGATACTCTGACTGGTTGGTTACATCCCACCACCTCTTGGCAGAATCACGCAATATATACATCGTGAGCTTGACCCTCCACCCTAGAGGCATCTAAAGATGCTAGAAAATAGTCTGCGTCGACCCCAGCCAATACTCTGTAGCTTGTGGTCTGCCATCCCCTAAAAATGTCGGTGGATGCTGGTGCTAGAAGATACGTGTCAGCTCGGCCATAGATGTAGCAGCCTACGGTGCTCTATGATAGGTCTGCATAAACTGCATGAAGCCTTCACGGAACTGCGCCTCCACGCCTGTGTCTGGTATAATGGCTGGCGCCACATCTGGCTCTGCTGGAGGATCCACTGGTAGCCTGTGCCCCACCATCCCTAGATTATAGTCGTTGCCGCTCTCCTGGTGAACAACGTGCGGTCGTCTAGGCGGCATGACACTATAAGGTCAAAAACACGCCTTATATTCAAGATTATCAATGACCGAAAAAGAAGAAACCCAAAAGGGAAAAGCAGGAGGAAGGCATTTGAAATTTGAAAAATAAGACTACATGGTGTGTATACAGACTACACGACATGTACTTGACTTACCTTCCCCTTCCCGGGTCCTTTGACATGGCTAAGCCACATGGCTCCCATTGAATAAAAACTACATGGAGAGTATGGTGAAATGTTCCAACTGCCCGTGTCATTTCTGACATGGCTGACTACTCGGATTGGCACTACACAGCGTGTTACACCCGCACACGGTGTGTACTCTACCCCATTTCCCAGCCACTCGGCTAACTCCACACGGTCTGTCCTCGGACAAGACTACACGATGTGTTCCCATAGGTACACGGTGTGTACTAGACGAGCTCCACTGACCCTTGTTGTTAGTTACATGGACGGATACACGGATCATCCTACACGGTGTGTTTTATATACACACGACCTATACACGAATGTATATTCCTGACCCATTTTGTTAGTTACACGTTCGGGTCCCCAGGTCACACTACATGGCGTGTTCTTCATTGACACGACATGTTCAAGAAACGACTACACCGTCCCATGTTTGTTAGTCACACGGCCGGGTCTCCGGGTCAACACCACACGGCGTGTACATTGGTACACAATGTGTTTATCACAAGAATTTACCTTCCCCGTGTCGCTGCCCACACGGTTTGTGACATGGGATGAGACTACATGGTGTGCACTCTGGGTACACGACATGTACACAAAAAGTTCATTTTTCTTCCCGAACATAAGAACATACACGGCATGTCTAAAGTAATACACGGCATGTATACTGGTTTTTGGGGTAGTATGCCTCAAAAACTCCTCCGGAACCCAGAAAATACCGCAAAATAACAATTATGTGTCAAATTTCCATCCGTGAGGGCCCATACTCCCCACAAATGAAAGTTTGACATCTTATATGTGTTGAAACAAAATTAAAAGTCAATGATCCACCAAATTCTAGTAAATGGGGGACCATACTCCCCAAAACCCAAAAATTGGCGTCCATTATTTCCATAGATTTATACAAGAAATACCCTATCACATAGCAGGTATCTATCCAAACAGCTATCACAACAGCATGCGTTTACTAGCACAACATCTATCACAATAAAATTCAATTTCTAATGCCCCTACATGGCATGGAAACTATGCATGGGATGTAATTTCTATCATGTTCCTAAATGATTCATGAGATGGCATACCCTTGTCACATCGGGTTGCAACTAAATAGAACCCATAGATAAAATATAACAACACAATCACAATTGCGTCACCCAACATTGAAATCATATCAACTGTAAATTGAAAAATCATTAAAATTGTAATACGAGTTAAATTGGATTTTCCATGTTCACGGGTTAGCAAATCCCGAGCATAGATTATTACCAACTACAATTCCCGTCCTATCCCTGACTACGGCTCCAAATAGTAAGTCAAATAAAAGAACCCCTTTTATACCACTTTGTAACGTCCCAGTTCCGGGTGCCACTAAACTGGTGCCCAAAACTTGGTTCGCCACGTGACTTCAAGTGCATTTCCCGAAACGCCAGAGGCTGGCTACTAGCAGCAAGGGCCCAGGTCTGATAGTTGAGAAACTATGCCCTCATTTATCAAAGTGTAGCGCAACGAAATATAATGTAAACATACAACACAACGGAAGCAGAAACGATGTATATAACTGAAATGGATAACTGATAACCAAAAGAGAAACCAACAGTCATATATATATATATATATATATATGAAGATGCATCATGTCAATATTCTATAAAATAGCCATAACATGTTACACTGCAATACAATACAATACAACTGAAGTACAAGTATCGAAAAGAAAAACAGAACAGCCAGCGACATCGCGAGCCAATGCTCAGTCCCATGCTCTCCTACACCTCAGCACCAATCAAGTACCTATGTATGGACCCTTTCGCTTATCTACACCTACAGAAAGGTAATATGTTTTGTCCGAAATGAGTGACCCAAATAGGGTGTGAGAAATATATCTCAGCAGGCACCCACCAAAGGCCCATGCCCAACTGTGTGAAAACATACAACACTAGTGTGTAGTAGTTAAATGCAATAAAATAAGAAGTACTAAAAAGTAACTATCTAAGCCAATTATATTTCCATTTTAGTATCTATTTAATAATTTAATTTAAAATATAACCACATTGAATATTCTATATAAATAGCTAATGTCCTCAGACACGTAAACCCCTACCCTCAGGTAAAGAGTATCCAACACAAGAATCTTCTCACAGGCATACGGATATTGCCCTCGGGCATATGAACTGTCACCCACAGGAACATAATCAACTGCCCATAGGCATAGAAGAAGTTTCTCGTAGGCTAGGTAGTACAATGCCCACAGGCTAATCAAAACACTTCCCTCAGGCTAAAAAGGTAACCGGGCCAAGCCCAACATGTAACCAAGAAGTAAATAAGCAATTCCTCTCAAGAAAATTCTACAATAATTTCATTAAAGGCATAAAATAAACAAGGCATACCCTTGGGAATCCTGGCCAAACGGCTAAATAGAGGAACGCACCCCCGGGGTGGTCCTGGATCCAAGCAGCGATCCCAAGCAGCCCTTTTATATCACATTCTATTACTTATACAATTATAGGTGTTTAATATAGTCATGGCCTCAGCCACACGACACCCCAATGTGGGTTTGTGTCTAAAAAACACACAAAATCCACGACAGTTGGAAAAATAAACACCAATCCACCTACCTTTTTCACCAACGAATGTTATACGTGAACGTCGATTCTAAAAACTCCCATGAATGGAATAGATTTGATGTAGAATAAACTCAGTTTAAATGTAAATAGCTCCCTTTAGGGGAAGAATTGGAATGAACTACTTAAGGATGATGGAGGGCTTACCCGCGTGGTTCAAACGAGACCATCCGAGGTAGAAACGGATGCCAGACATGCACCCAGCAGATCTTCAAACCATTGGCCTCCTCTCCCGAGCTACCTCTTTTTATTCTAATCCTTCGCTATGAACAGGGGAGGCTATTGCCCATTTTAAGTGAAAAAAATATAGTACACGGCGTGTACATCCAAGTACATGGTGTTTACTTCCCATTTATAAACTGTTCCTCTGGCGGCTTCCCGCCAACGTGGCACTATTCACCTGCTGACATGACTACATGGCATGTCTTCCCGAGTACATGGCATGTGCTATTGCATAGCTGGCCACTGCCTTACTATTCGCCTGCCGACTGACTACACGACATGTAAGGGACCAGTACACGGCGTGTAGTAGGTTCCTACACCCTTCATCGCTGACATAGCCACACACTCTGTGTACTCATCCCACGCGGCCAAAAGTACAAGGTGTGTGGAAAAAGTACACATCATGTACTTCCAAAATTTATGCTTTTCCCCTTTTCTATATTTTTCTCAAAAACACTTAAGGAAAAGAGAAAAGAAGAAACCCATACCTCAAAAGTATGAACCAGGTTCTTAAAATTTATAAGGAACATATAAAAATAATATTATACATATTCATGGATGGGGGCAGTTAAAGTCGGTTCATGAATTATAGTAGGAGGGAGTTAGCAAATTGGTTTCATAATAGAGTCTTGGGATGGAAAAAAATGCAGATTACCTATTAACAATATAATATTAATTACACAAGAAAGGAAAAAATATTTTTAAAAATCCCATGGTATGTAACCAAAAAGGTATTAATATAGTGGTAAATAAAATGACCAATACACACATACATAATAATATGATATATATAAATGTATAAAAATGAATATATGAATATACAAAATCATTAAAATTAAATAAATTATATATGTATAGAAACATAGTATGTTAAATAAAAAGATACAATATGATAATATAAATTAAAAAAAATTAAAAATATGTTAAATCTTTCACTAAAATGAATGTTCATTAAACTAAACGTGCAATAAAATTAAAGTGCATTATACATGTATATAAATTTAAAGTATATTACACTGGAAGGGCATAATACATGTATAAACCAAGATCCCGTTACTAGAATTTAAAAATTGAAAGATCATTATAGTGAAAGTTAATTTTACATGTATAAATTTAAAGGGAAATAATGTATAGAAATAAATGGAATCACTTATTCTGAAAAAATGGGGACAAAAAAATGTTATACTTTTTTAATTTCCAGAAAGTGAAATGTTTGGTTAGAAATAAAAAACATGAAAAAAAATGAAATAATAGAAAATACATTATGACATCTATGTGCAAGCAATGAACTATTCATTGTGGTCATTCCAAAGTTACAAACAATAAACTACTTGAATTAAATCTAGAGGAAACCACAAGTAGAAAATCCAATATGTAAAATAATTGTTCCTAAAAACTAGTTAGTGTAGAGTAACAAAGAGATCGAACACTATTCATTTTCTCATTTTTAAGAAGTATAATTTCATCACCAAGTTACCAGTAATGGATCCTATATTTTTTCCTTTCATTCACAATGTCAAATAAAAATTTAAGCCAATGTTTGGAGATTTTGATTCAAAGGGAAAATCAGTATGCATTTGTAGCCTTACTAATCTTGTACGATACCTTTCTTCTATAGAAGTTGATTTGGATTAGAAAATCACATATTAAATATTTGTAAAATATTCATAAGGATTCCAATAAAAAAAATAAGAACCCATATTTTAAATGATTATAAAATTTGAAATTCTGTTTATTTAAACAATGGATATAGAAATGAGTTATATAAAATGAATATGATGTGAAATAATTGTACATGGAACTTCATATTAATCAATGTTGAGTGATTTGGGGATCATATTAGGACAAAAGTTTTCTTTATTCTACTGAAATTGAGACTCACCTTCTTTTCAGATTGAAACACAAGGTTTAAGTGTTCATAGAAATGCCTTGAGTTTGAGGTTGGGTGGAAATACATATCTTTTATTGAAGTGGAAACATGACCCAACCATGGTGAAGAAAATTGGAGACCCATGAGGGTTAGGGATCATATAGATTGTAGTAAAAGGTACAAACGTAGTAATCAAACCTACTAGAGGTGGAAGGCCCAAAATTTATAGAGAATTAATGTATTGGTTTTATAATCTTGTAAACCTAGAAAAGATGGTATTGGGAAGGAGGAATTCAATCATAATGAAGAGATATTGTAAAAGAGGAGGATAGAAAGAGTATGGAAAATTTGAAGGAATAGGTGAGAGAATCATGACTTATCATTGCTTAAATTTCATACCATTTAAAATTATGATGTTGCGAGAAGGATCTAGAATCACATATCTGAATGCTAAGGTTCTTCAGCCCAAATTTAGAGGCGAGAAGGCGGGGATCCTAGGTATATGAAAACCTAGTTGAATGGGTATATTAGAATCATGACTGAGGGGATGAGGAGGTAGAGGCAGAGGTAGACCTAGAGTAACATGATACCCTAGTTGAATGGGGAGAATGATGCAAAGAAAAAGGGGACATGGTAGGGTGATAGGGGAGGGGAATTAGGGAGGGCATATAGAAATGGAATATTCAAGTGAATAAGGACACGAATAAAGCTAACAATTGAAATTATGTGATGATGGGATTGATGGAGGTGATGGGAAGTGGAGAGGAAGGGGATTTGAGAACATAAAATATAACCCAAGAGGCAGTGGGTAAGAGTCGAGGGGAGTGATAAATATAAGTACTAAATAGAAGGATCTGAAGCCGATTAATACCTATTTAATAATACTTGAATACAAATCCAAATCCTAAATTTAATATTCACTTAAAATATCAATCCTTTTTAATTCTCATTTAAATTTTTTATTTTATGTTATATTTTTTTTATAAATTTGGTTTAAATTCCAATCTTGATCTAGTGTTTTATAATTCTATAAAAGATTATAATAACTTGTATATATGTCTCATTTAATATTTGGTCCTCTATATATATTGTATTTTTCAAAGAATGCATTGATTGTAGAATACTCTTCATGCCTTAGATTTTGGGAGGCCTCTACATTAATCATTTAATGTATAAAATTCATATTTAAAAAATATATGATAATTAAATGTATGGGATTAGGAATGAAAAGATGGAGTCATCCCCTCAATTTTTTTGTGCACAATGTAGAAATTTCAACAATTGTAATTATAATTAAATTTTTTAAAATATACATTTTAATTTTGCACAATAATCACTCCTAAATGTTTGATATTATCCATCAATACCCTTTGTCAACGCTAAAAAAATGCTGATAAAAGGGTACCAATATCCGCGCTTTTATCAGTGTTGTTAAACATATTCCTTTTATCAGTGCTAAAACGACGGTTTTTTTATCACTCATAAATTCTATATTTTTTAAAAATAAATATCATCAAAAATCACATATTAATATATATATATATATTAATATTAATATAAATATAATACATCTTAAAAAGTATGATTTATATAATATGAAATATTTAATCACCGTTAATATATAATATATTTAGTGAAAATAAATTGTAAAATAATTAAAAAATAATATGAATTAATAATTTCCTAATTTTTATTTAGTGATAGTCAATTTATGAAAATTTAGTGATAGAAAAATTGAAAAAATTAATAAATGATCTAAAGAAGTTGAAAACATGACACAAACTTAAAACAACCATAACTTTTGATTCGAGTGTCTGTTTAAGCTCCACCACATATCAAATTAGATCTTGTGAAATGATCTATGACTTGGTGATGAGGGATATATTTGGTCAATGTTTTTTGAGGTAAAAAAGGTAAGAAAGAGATCCAAAATTGGGTTCTCTATTAGGGTGCTATAATTTTTGAACATTTGATGAAATTTTAGTCTAATTTAAGGGAGTCTTATATTTTCTCAAAGGCTCAATTTATTATAAGAGTTTAAAATGATATAGATATCTTGAAATTAAAATTTTATCATTTTAATAGTGTATTATTATTTATAATTAAAGACACACGCACATGCATGTGTGTGTGTGTTTAAACATAATCTTTTTAAATATTTTAACCATATCTAAATAAAAATCAGTGTCCATTTCTTTAAAATAAAAATGTATGAATATTTACATCCATCTACAATGTATATATAATGTATATATATATATATAAATATATCTGTGTGTCTATCTTTATTAACAAACATATAATTATTTATGTATATATTCTAATATGCATATAAATTTTAATATGTAATATATGTAAATAAATATAAATTTGTATAATTATATTTAAACACACACAATATGTATGAATGTATGTATATATGTATGAATGTAGGTAGGTAGTTTGGTACACGTACGTATGTGTCATTGTATGTATCTATGAATGTTTTCATTTATTTATTTATAAACAGACACACACACACAAAATGTTTTATAAATGTATTTAATAATAATTATATATTTTTTTGAGATCAAAGAAGATTAAATTAAGATCGAAGATCAGATAATACATGATATTTCATCTATGGAAGAAATTTATTCATCCAAGTCTAAATTTTACCATAAATTCCTCGATGCAAAAAAGATGAGTTGTTCTATTTCCCCCTCATTTGATAAAGGATAAAATTCATGTTGAGAAGAGGTGGTAGAGGGACCAAATCATGAAAATTTGGTAGCCAAATGATTTGAAGTCCCCTTCCATTACATGGATAACATTGATTATGGTAATAAAATCATATTATATAGTGATATATTTCAATAATTTCTTAAATGTTTAAGTTATTTAAGACCATATGGCAGAAGATTAGACAACTTATGGATCCCAAAGAGCTTTGGTTGACTCTTGGCTTGCAACTACATGTCCTTCCATAGGAATTATGGTGTAAGATCCCGACCTTATATAGAGTTGTCTCAGACCTGATTATAGTTACTATTTTGTTTATTTTTCATTACTTTTCAATTGGGCTGTATCTTGGGTTGTGTTGTGGGATATTTTAGGAAAAATGTAAGAAAAATGGGGGTTTTCATGGTTGACGCATGTTTAGAGAAAACCGTGAGTCACAAACCAGGAAACAGTGCGACCATATACAATGGAGAATCACATAGCTGGCACATGGTTTTCCAAAATATGTTCCCTAAAAAGAGAAATCATATTACCCTAAAACAATAGGCACATGGTTGCTGCACGGTTAGGGGAAAATGTGTGCCCCTATCTAGGAAATAGTGTGTGGTATTTTTAATTGCCCGAAAATTTGTTTTAAATCCTTCCGAACCCTCTGAAACATATCCCATTCAACCCAAACTCAGACCCTTAAATTTTTTGATATTTTCAGAGCTTTTTGGAGGGAATATAAGGTTTTGTTCCACCTTTTTTTGTGATTTGAAGCCCTAATCGAAGATCCTCACCTCTCTTGGTAAGTGGATATTATCCTACTGGCTTCCCATTCATAATTAATCCTTCACTAATTATTTTTATGGGAGGATATCTTATGTTTTACTAGATCTAAATCTAGATTAGGTAAATCTATTTCTAGGCTTGTGATTCTAGATCAAGAGTTTAAAATATCTTATTTCTTGATTTATGGTTTTGAGATTCGAAGCTAGATATACATCAGTGTGCTTCAAAAATTTTGAATAATTCTATTGGGCGATTATTATTCAATGAAATTGAGGCAGGTGTTATAAAATTTAATTCTCATAGTCATGGATTTGATGCATGTATGGAAAATTGTAGAATTTCTATCATTCTTTAGCAATTGAATTCCAAAATAGGAGTAATTAAGTTCACCAAATTATTTTTGGAAACATTGTTGAAATAGATGATTAATTGAGGAATTAATAATTATACTAAGGGGATGTCATATTAAATAATTAATTTGGAGAATTTATTATGATATTTAGGGATTGTAATATAGATAATTAATCAGGGGATTAAATTTTTTATATTGAATTAGCTAAATTGAGATAATTAATTGTGAATTAATTATGTGATTTTGATATTATGATATAGATATTTAATTGTGGGATTAATTATGATGTTTTAAGATTTTGAATGATATAATTATTTATGTAAAATTAATTATTGTATATGAATTTTAATATATATATATGTTAATTTATGGGATTGATGCACTTAATTAATTAGGTAGGTAATTAAGGATATTAATGGGTAAAACTAATTGATTAAATTATTAATGAAATTGGAGAGACTAGTTAATTGTTCAAATTACTAATATAATTTAAGTGATTAATTAATTCATAAATTAATTAATGATTATTTAAATGTTTGGTTAATTGTTGATTTAAATAATGGGCTTGATGTATTTAACAAATTGTTGAATAAGTAAAGGAATTAATGTGGATAATTAATTGTGAAATAATTATGTGAAAAATAATACGAACATGGTATTTCAATTGAAATGTAAACATGGTAACATGGTCATTATATTTATGATTAAAGGAACAGTAACATGTTCATTCAATTGAGAATTATACATGGAAACATGGACATTATACTTAGGAGCAATGGAATGTGATCATGGTCATTCAATTGATGGGTAGGCATGGTAACATGGTCATCTTACATATGAATAAAAGAGTGGGAATAAATTCATTATTTATGTGATGAAATTAATAAGGGTAACATGGAATAAATGTATGAATTAAATAATGATAAAAAAGGTACTCTGAGATATGGCCTCACTTGATAATAATTTAGGCTCTCGCATGAGCCAAATCTGTAATTGAGATATGATACCACCTTTAAATATTTCGAGCTCCTACACGAGTCAAAGTAGGAATTAAGATATCATATTAACTAGAAACACTTAATGCTAGGTAATGATACAATTCTATCATTGAGTTACAGGTGTCCTCAAAACCCTATATATAATGTGGTTAAAAAAAGAATAAATGAAAATATGATAACTATATATTTATGCATTGTACTTAATTATTTATAGAACTGCATACATTGTGAAGAAACATTGTGATAAATTTTTTATCAATGTTTTTGTATTTTTTATAACTAACCTTTTCATTTAAGAATATTTTAGTTATTCACGAATCAGACCAAATCCATCAAAATGATTTTGTTTTCCAGACACAATTTTTCAGGCCCAGGTTTTTCTATTGAGATGCACCAGACACATACGAATTTAGTAAGATGAAGTTATTGATCAGAAACCTTATCATATTCATTCCCTTAAGAATGACATTGAAAACCACCAGATTCAAATTAATTAGAAGTTGATTTTATTGTTTGTTAAAATTTTGTCTCTTCTGTAATCATATAAAGAATGAAGTTTCCGAGTTAAAAAGAATGATGTTGTTGAGTTAGAAAGAATGAAGTTGATGAGTTACAAAGAAATAATTTATTGAGACAGAAGTTTTTGGTTGATGAAGTCATGTTGTTTTTGAATATTTTTTTTATAATGTATAGTAAATAGTTAGAATGTTTTAATACTTTATAAAACTGAATCAGATGATACATTATTAGTCATAATGTTCAAAAAAATCATGAAAACTTTCATAATAAAATCTTTTGGAAAAATGGTCTTGAGGTTCGAAGAATTTCATATTTTCATTATGGTAATTTCATCAGAATGAGAATTATATTTTAATGGGATTTTAATCATAATAATACTTTTTTATCATAATGGAAAAATCTATCATAATGGGAAAATCCATCATAATGGGAAAATCTATCGTAATGATAATTTCATCATAATGAGATGAAGAAGAAAAAATATGATAATTAGTTGAGAAGGAAAAAATCAAAATGAGATGAGAAGGAAACAAATTGTAATGATTTTAGAAGGAAATATAACATAATGAGATTAGAAGGAAATAAGTCATAATGAGATGAGAAAGAAATAGATTGTAATGAGATGTGAACGAAATAGATCGCAATGAGATGAGGAAGAAAAGGATCATACTGAGATAAGAAATATATATACAGTTGAAAAGGTCCAACATGAAATTCAATTTTGTGAAAATCTAAGAGAAATATGAGGATTGAAGAAGTCAAAGCTGAAGTTTAAATGTGAGAGATTTTCAGAGTTTTGAAATTTGAGGAAGCGGGGAAAGTTTTCAGGTTTTATGGTTTTATTCTCTGTGTTTCCTTTAAATACTTGCTCTGATCAATCATTCATTTTTATATTCTTACATATGTTCAAAAGGAGGATCATTGGAGAATTCAATGTGCAAGTTCTCATCTGATTAAAGAAGAATTTTTTTGAGGATTCTAGTAGATTTTATGTTTTTTAGATTGAGAATGAACTCATTGTATTGATATAATCAGATCTAGATACATTTTATTGAGTGAATTGGATCCTCCATAATCTTATTTAGATAATCTGATTTGGAATCATGGTATTAAGAAAATCAAATCCAACAACATCGTTTTGAAAAAATTGGATCAAGAATAATCAGATTGAGAAAATTAGATCTAGCCAAATATGAATTAGGATTCAGACTGAGAAATTATATAGTAGTTTCAACAAAAGATTTATTCCTTCATTTATCTCAATTTATTTAAGAAAACAATGTAAATAGATGGGAGTCAGCATAATATTTTCTATTAAGAGATAAAAGGTGTCTAATGGGAGTTTTCACATGTTGTATTAATTTCACCATAATAGTTGTTTACAGAGACCCATGGGAGTGGCTATGATAAGAATATGGGTTCTCACACTATGACCGAACCATATAAATCATGTGTGATTTAATTAATTTCCTACTTTTTCATGCATGAGCATTTACTAAAAGTTGATAATTAAATAAATATTAACAGTTTGTAGGGGTTAAGTTTCTAAATGTTTTGAAACTTATAAAAAGTTAACAACACATTAATCCCCACCATTCTCAGTTGTTATTTTATCCTTTGGAACTTAAATTGGGATTAGAGGCATATTCCCTTGTTGAATCTTTATCATAGATAATATCAATTTTGTAAACAGTAGATGAATTCCAACATTTGATGGAAAAAACTATTATGGATGAAAAATATGATGATTCTTTATCTCCTATCTCTTGGCCTGGAAGTTGTTGATGCAGCTACTATTGGTTTTCCACCTATTATGAAATATTCTCCTATGAGGTTTTTCGATAAGAGAATCATAGAGGTTGATGAAAAGGATTGAAATTCCATACTTATGTCCTTATTAGTGAATGTTTATCCTAAATGTATGGGTCTGAATACTTCAAAAAGTATATTGGATAGGATGGAAAATGTTTTCTAAGAGAATACTAAAGTTATGTATGTAATGTTATGAATATGTCCTAGTAAGTATGAAGACATCAGAGTGAGAGATGAAGAATCAATTGATGAATACTTCACTAGATAAAATTTAATTGTTTGAAACATAAGAGGATTTCGATATGTCTTGGATGATTAAACAATTTAGAAGAAACATATAAGAAAATTTATAGATAGGGTTGATTCTAAAATTTCTTCTTACGAAGATAAGGATGATTTATCTCTTGATTAATTTCATAACATTACTGTTTCTTATGAAATTATTAAATATCTAATGTTTAAAAATAATATGAAAGATAAGATGAATTTTGAAGTTATGATAAAGATGAAAATACAAGATGTTGAAAAATTTGATCCTTATGAGTCTTGTGATAAATATGATGATGAATTGAATGATAAGATTATGTCTCTCATATCTAAAAACAATATAAAAGGAAGAGGAATGTATGGAGGTAAAATTACTCTCAAATGTGTTTAGTGTAGAGGAATTTGAAACTTAGTTATGAATTTCCCCAAGAATAAAGTTAGAGAATACCAAGAGGATTCTGACGAAAATCCTCAATGGAAGAAGTGGAGAAAATGATAAAGAATAAAAGTCTTCCTAAAAATACAAGATGTTCACATGAAACAAAATAAGTTTGTTGAGTTAGAAAATTTAATCATACTCAACTGACAACAATTCTTCTAAATAAGAATTCTTACAACAATTAAGAACCTTCATTGGAAAGGTTTAGAAAACAAAATATTCCTCACAATGTAAAGAAGGTGGTAAGGAATCTTATAGAGAGAATTTACTCATAATAGATCTCATTGCATGTCTTGAGAAAAAAAATCTCATGAATGAAATTAGAGTTATGAATAATGTTGTGATGTTGTTTTTGATGGAAGAAATGATTTCCTCAAGTAGTAGGATGAATAAATTCATGAGATATTAAGTTTCAAACTTAGAATTTCTGAACAAGGAAAAATGATTTATGATCTCAATATAATGTTGGATTCCATGGAAGGATATGTTAAAAATTTACAACAAGAACTTATTAAGTAATAAAGTACCTTGAGGACGATAAATGAAAATTTTATCGAATATTCAGAATTAAAATATGCGACTTTTAAGTTTACTGATATGGAACAATATAAGAATTAGGTGAAATATTAAATTACTAAAATTAATGTTTCATCAAATTATTTTAACAATTTAGATTTTTTAAAATGTGTTGGGAAATTTTTGGTAGAGAAAGTATGTGAGAATACTCTAAAATCTTCAAATGTAGAAAAATCACTCAAAAGAAAATATGGTCCACATCCTGAATATTTTGGAGTTGAAAAAAGTAACCAACTTCATCAAGGTCTCTACATATAAATATCATTATTAAATATAAAATCATGTTTTGTTGGATATTACTAGTTTTGTGTAATATATAGTAATAGGTCATAAAGTTTTTGGAAAAACTTATCTCTACCAAGAAGAATATTTTAGGAAAGTGGAAGAAATAGTGAAAGTAAATTGAGTTTCTTTCCTAGATTATAGAAAGAAAAAAATGTAAATTCTCAAGATGTTAGAAACATTCCAACAAAAAATAAATTTGAATGTTTGGAAGAATCTTGTGGAATATGGGATTAGGATGGTCATCATGCCAATAGATATATGAAACTCCGTCCAGAACAAGTTTCTTATGATAGAAATTAAAAGAATGATGAAAATAATAAAGTTGAGGAAATATATTTTATTATTGAGACAACATTGAAAGAAAGTAAAAGTAATAAACCATGTATATTTTATAGTTATTGTTCTTCACATATGATAGGTGATATAAAAATATATAAACATTTTGAAAGTCATTATGGAGGATCAGTTACCTTTGGTAATGATAGTTCCCTGAAAATCAGAGGAATCAAAATGACTAATATTGAAGGTAAAAAGTTGAAATATTAAAAGTTTTAATTGTTGATGGGATAAAATTCAACTTAGGTTAATTAAACATTTTAATGATTGAAAAGGAGTTTTCTTATAAAATATTTTTGCATCATCAAAAGTATGAAGGATGGAAAATTTATTACAAATATATAAAGAACCAATGAGAATATCTTTTTAATAAGATATTTCAAAAAGTATTGTTACTTGAGTGCTAAAAATGAAGAAAAAATTGTGGAACTGAAGACATGGACACATTGGGAAGAAAAAAATGAATAGACTTTCTAATGACGATTGTGTTCAAAATTTTCCAGAATTTAAAAGAAGAGATGAATATGTTTATATTAATTTCTAGAAAAGAAATATGATTAAAAAAATTCATAAGAGAATTGAGATTTAATCTACTAGGACTTCCAATCTTATTTATTCCAGTTTTATATTGGCCAATGAGATATAAATAAAAAAAGGGATATTTATACTTTATCACTTTTATTGATTCTTTCACTCAGATTAAAACACCAAGTTTATGAAACATAAATCATAGGATGTGGAAATGTTTCTATTTTTTAGAAAAGAACTTAGGAAAGGAATGAGGGATTATATAAACAATTTTATAATAGATAATGGTACTGAATTCACAAGAAATGATTTTGAAAAATATTTGGTAAAACAAGATATCTTACATTAGTAAATTTATCCCTATACTCAAAAACAAAATAGAGTAGCATAAATAATGAATAGAAGCTTAATGGAAATGGGAAGAAGTATGTTAGTAGAATACAAACATTCAAAGT
Organism: Viscum album; assembly: GCA_963277665.1. NCBI lineage: Eukaryota > Viridiplantae > Streptophyta > Magnoliopsida > Santalales > Viscaceae > Viscum > Viscum album. Next base: position 778,614,962 of record OY728161.1, read on the forward strand.
TCGATTGGACAGAAGCTGTTAGAAATGTTAGAAATGTTCAAAATATATGCATTTTGAGATCGGAAACTGCCATTACTCCTTATGAAATGTTGTATATCAAATAATCTTCATTGAAATACTTTAATGTTTTTGGAATTGAATATTTTATCAAAATAAAAAATCTGTATTTGGAAAAGTTTTATGATAATGCTGATGAAGGAACTTCAATGAGTTATTCACCAAATGGATGAAGTTAAAAATGCTAGAAAAAATGTTTAAAAAATTTGGTGGACTTGTATGATGCGAAAGTAATTGAAAATAAAAATTCCTCAATAAAATTTGTTTAGAATGCTAAGGAGGATAAACTAAATATTCCCAACAATAGTGAATGTAAGTAATTACATCCTATTTAATATTTAGAAAATTCATATGGAAAGGAAAGTTCAGTTGGAAAAGATAAATTGAAATTTCCTACTTTAGAAAAAACATGTTGAGTATAAAATCGTTATTGGAAATCAAAAGGACACATTTTAGATAATAAAAAAGTAGGGATTTGATCTTCAGACTTATCTTATCTCAAAAGTTGAACCAGAATCAGATTCAGAAGCTATTGAGCCTAAATAATGGGTGGATTATATGAATAAAGTCTTGGATCATGTTTATAAGAATGGAACATGGGATCTTGTTCCACTTCCATCAAATAAAAATATTATCGAAACAACGCGGGCTTATATAAACACATTCAATGGGTAGGGAGAAGTTTTATGAAAGAAAAAAAATACTTGTCTGTAAGGGATATGCAGAAGTGGAAGGTGAGAATCTTGATGAAACCTTTGCCCACATTGAAAGTCTAGAAACAATTTTAGTTTTTCTTGTAGTATTTTATCATTGGAATAACAATGTTTATTAGATGAACGTAAATTCACCTTCCTTAAATGGTGAAATTAAGGAAGAAGTTTACATTGAACAACCTTGTGGGTTTCTAATTGATGAGGATGAAAACAAAATTTTTAAATCGATGAATGATTTGCATGGGATGAAACAAGATAATGTGATTGGTATTCTATACGTGAAAATTATTTAATAATGTATAACTTTTCTAAATGAAATGTTGATTGCAACTTATATGTGAAATATTTTGACTCTGGAACTCTAATTGTAATTGATTTTATGGATGATATAATTTTTGGGGGGATAGAGAAGATGTTTGTAAATGATTTTCTAAGGAAATGAATAATAATTTTTAAATTTATATGGTAGGAGAATTAAATTTCTTCCTTGTCTTACAAGTTCAATAAAAGGAAAACAAATATTTTTATCTCAACAAAAGTATGCCAGGTAATTGATAAAGAATTTTGGGATGACGTAATCCAAAGAATTTTTGACTCCCATTTAAGTGAGAAAAAATTTGAGAAAAGATGAATCTGGAATATGTATGAATCAAAAACACTTTTATAAGCTGATAGGAAGACTTCATTACCTTAAACCTCAAGGGCTAATATTATTTATATTTGACATTGTGTGCCAGGTATCATTGTAATATAAAAGAATCATATATGTTGGTTGTAACACCCTGAGATTTTATGAGATAGATTCTTTTTAGTTTCTCTGATGTATTGTGTTGTATGATACACCATGATTATCTTTCTCTAAATGCAACATCGTATTAGATTGCAGTAGATGAAAACACTATACCTGGATTGTTTTACTAACAATTTGAAGTTCTATTGATAGATTTCATTTCACAAAACACTGAATATAGATTTTGTTAAATGTATAAAATAACTATGTTTGGATTATGTTATACGAAACAAAAGAAGAATATTTCACAAAATGAAATACCGAATTGGCTTGTGTTACATGCAAGAATGGCCTTCCTCGTTAGCTTACGTTGTATGTAATACCGAGTTTCACTAAACAACAATATATTATTAAAATACTATTCTTTAATGGGATATAAAATAACTATTATTAATAGTATTAACCACTTTTTTAATTTTAAATAAACTTAACATTCATCTAATGTATTTTATAGACATGATATAAAAACAAATTCATTTTTTCAGATAAAAGAATTATTTTTCAAAAAATGTTGTTTTGCCGCCTTTTGATGGAGAACTCATTTTAAATTAGTTTTTTAACACTTGTATATATTCTATTTGAAGAAATAAACTTTTTATTTTGAATATGGAAATTAAAATTTAAATTGGTTTCATTTTTTGTATTTTTCTGATTAAATTCACATTTTAATGAATAGTGAAAAATATTGTATTTTAATTTAAAATTGACTTTTCTAATAATTAATTTATATTGTTAGATTATATTTTTAATTGGTTTTAATGTGTAATTGGATTATTTTTTATAATGTAATCCAATTTTGGTCATTGAAAGTAATTTCATATTTAAATTGGATACAAACACGTGTCAATATTTTGATTGTTTTTACTTCTTAAAAACCCGCTTTCTTGTTTTGGAAATGAGAAATAATTTTAATTTAATTTCTGTAAATTCTATGTTTTTAATTTAGAAAAGTGAATTCTATATTTTGAATCATAAGTTAAAACTTATGTAAATAGTCTATTTTTATTTTCGTACATCATGAATTGTAACTTCAGAAATTATTTTTATTTACCACGGTTAAAGGGTAAATTAGGTAAATAAGGGTAAATATAATATTATAATAATATAAAACTACCATAAAATGTGTCCTAGTATTATTTTAGGAGTCATAGGTGACCAAAAAATCCTTAGTCCGAATTTCATGGCATTTCAGAACAACTTGGGTGTGAAAATGACATGTTTATAATAATTAATTTAAAGTAAAGGGAAATATAACATAAAAATGTATCTTTTTACTAAAACAATCTTATTTTGGATAATATAAATGATATCTTTGACTATAAATAGTAATTATAAATTTAAAAAATTTTCCTACATGATGATTGTTTATTTATAATTTTGAGACACTAAATAAATAAATTTAATTATGACACAATGATGATATAGTGATTACCATATTAATGAAATATTCAAATAAATGATATTATAAATATTAAAATAAATATAATTTGAACATTTTAATTTCATAAACGAATTTTTTGGATGAAATTGAAATTTTAGAGATGATTTAATGCCTTATTTTAGAAGGAATCATGTTCATATGACTTTAACAAAAATCAATTACAAAATAGTGTCAAAATTGATATAAATGAGTTAAAAAGTACTATTTTATTGAATGATATAATAGTCCTAAAAATCTAATATTCGGCCAAATTAATTATATAATGTTAAAAATGTCTTTAATTATTGGCTTTTGGTTCTATTGGAATTTAATAGTAACTATAGTAACTATATATTATGAAAATTCAAGAAGACATGGTAAGAGTTAATGTTTTTAACTAAGGGTTAAAGCTTAAATATAAAGTTAATTTTGTGAACTAAACATGTCTAAAAACTATTAGTTAAGATTAGTTAAACCCATAATCATCCTATATTAGAAATAAATGAGTTGGGGACCATTATAAAGCAGAAATAAATTTTTAATAAATTAATATTTAAAGACTTTCCTAAAGTGCCCCTCACCTCCCCTATAAATGAGCCATCCTTTTTCTCTTTTATTCACTCCTCAAAAGACCTTTGGCTCGGCCAAACCCTAACCAAATCTCTTAAAAGCATAAATTTCTTACTAATAGAGGCCACACTTTGGACAAAAATCTATCCTTGGAAGACCTTTTTTGCACATCAATAGGAGATACTTGAAAAACATGTAATTGTTTTATCACCTCTTTCAAAATTCTTTTCTTCTTCTACTTCCTATTCTTATGTTTTTTAAATAATAAATTAATAAATACATTGTATTATGAATTTTTATATGTTATTATAATTATGTTACAACCTTATACATCCTTTAATCCATCCTAATAATAACAATATCACCATTCGTGCGTAGACACAACTTACTGTCTCCAAGTCATGTTGTAATTTATTATTCAACAATACATAATTTTTATGTGTATAATTATGAGTATAATGTAATAAAATAATGAATATAACATGATAATTATTCTGTATAATTAATATACCATCCAATTCCAAACCATTTAACCATTAAGTGAATGATATCGCTGCTTGTGCGTACGTATGACCTACAGTCTCCACGACGTGATGTGATTCATTCTCTATGTTAACCATTCAAGAAGATTATAAAATATATATAATAAATAATCAAGAAAAATATGAAATAATTATAAAACCAGATTTCTGTATTTATATATATATATATTTCAATTATTTTCTTTCATTCAATTCAATATGGAAAAGGAAACATCATTCATGTGTACGTACGACCTACCGTCTCCAAGAACGGTGTATTCCATTCCATTTATATATATGTTATATATATTTTTATATAGAATATTTATGATATATAAATCATTTATTACATTATATAATTAATTAAATCATGATATAGGTAATAAGATAAAAAATAACTTGTCAAAGTAAATACAATAAATAAAATGATTATTACCCAAAACGTTTCGTAAATGTGGAATTGATAAATAAACAGGTAATATAAAGTCATAATTGAATGATATATGATATCATAAATATTATTATGGTTCTTTTATAAGTTAATAATTTTTTTTATCCCAATATACATGAATTTCAATCACAGACAAAAGAAATCAAACCAAAGGTAAGGGATAATTTTGCAATCTCGTTATTATCCGAGATTGTTTATTTGTAAGTATTTAATGGGGTATATTTATCATCCACGTCCATGTTTAATAAATATATAATATTATTTCTATTATTATACTATTTTAATATTAATTTTACCCATTAGTGAAGTTTTATTAAATGGTATGGAAGGAATATTTCTATCGTTTTCCATACGATGTACTTTTTGAATTTTCTAGAAAGAGTACGAGAATAATGTTTTTTAACATATACGGCATGAACAGATTTTTAATTCTTCATAATGAATTATTTCCAACTAAATTAGTTTCAACTAAATTACAGGCAATTTTCAGAAAAAAAAAGGTTTTTGAATAAGAAAGGTTATTTTCCTCATGAATTATGTTCAAGTGTTTTATCAAAATTATTTTCCATCTAACATGATGCTCTTTAAATAGGGTTCTATTTCTATACCTATTATTAATATGATTTTATTGTGTTAATGATGAAATTATATTTTATATGGATTATTTTCTGATTGAATAATGTTTAAGAATCACAATTTATATCATGGGTTATGCTATGTTGAATGATTTATGTTTTTTTGAAACATGTAAGAATGATTTCATTATGAGATGGGTGGGACCTATATCTCCATCCTATGCATTGGGTAAAGATTTAGATCTCATGAGATAGACAGGATTGGAACAACATGTAAATCTAGTTTAGTAATATAGGGCTGAAAGAACAAGTAAATCCAGTTCAGTAATACATGGATAGAACGACAAGTAAACCTGGTACAGTAACGGAATTTGTCCACTATGATGGTCTTGGAAGCAATGCATTGGCTACAATGAAATTAATATTATGTGATTATATTTTTCCAAAATTCCAAGTTTTATTCTAATGCTATTTTATCATGGTTAATTTCCTTTATTATCTATTCCATACGTACTACAATGATTTATTTCAAGACCCATGATTTTGATATTTAAACATTATGTTCATGTTTTTACATTCTTATGTTTATGGTTGGATTTATATTCTCAATATTTACCCGTACTATGCATCTAATGTCAACCTTTTTATGTTTTTCCCCCAGTATATAAAGAAAGTTTTTAGGTACGAAAACAAAAGGGGAAGATCTTTATGGTAGATGTTGAAGATATTTCACCATGTTAGAATATTATGTTCCATGTTTCCAAAGACACTAAACTAATATGGTCTTTGGGAGAATATTTGTGAAATGCATTAAGTATTCATCATATGAAATGTAATGTCCATGTACAGTAATCTTGGTTCGATAGAGTTAGTATTAGAGTGAAGGATTAGTTAAACTTTGGAAATTAGGATGGGAAAACATTGTTAGATCCCTATAGATTTTTTTGTGATATGTCCCTAAGGGTAAGCCTGATTATTGGTCACCATCCTAGAATTATGGTAACGAACATGAATAATATAGGATTAAACCGAAGATGTTAGAGATTAAAAGTGCTCCCCATTGATTATTTTTTTTTCCTAGAATGATTTTTCCTCTCACATTATTTTTTTGGGTATTATAAAATGGCAGGAAATAAGAGGATTCGAGTTAATGGATAATATAATGGAGATCCCTTGAAAGGTGGATTATAACAAAGTAATAAAAATAAAGGTATTTGAGCCATTGTATGGATAATATAATGGAAAATTGAATGATATTATTCATGTGAAGCCAAATTAAATGGGAGTTGTAAGGTGAATCACTATTATTTTTAATCATCAATATCATAATATGATCAATAATCTCAACATTGGTGAGTTTACGGACCGATCTAATAAGAGAAATATGTAGTTTCATGGTGATCAAAGGGGAAAGAATGTTAAATTTTACTCATGTAAATCATGTGGGAAGAGGAATCAAGGAGAATATTTCTAAGAAAATGGAAGATGATTTGGGTTTGGAAAAGAAGGACACAAATCCAATAATTTTAAATTAAAAGGATCAGTTAACACAATGGATAAAGATAACAATATTTCTAAGACATCAATTATGGTTAAATGTTTTAAATGTGGAATGTATTTGTATTATGAAAACTGATTCCTTAAGGGGAAAACTCGTTAATGGAATCAAAATGGTTGCATTGTTAGTATTTATGTTGATGATGATGAAGAGATTGCAAATGATATATAAGATGAAATAAGTGTTTAGGAATAAAATGTTGAAGCTCATTCAATGGTTATAGAAGATAGCAGAATGATTACATGATTATCAAGAATAATGTTGTATAAGTAATTTTATGGTATTATGTAATAAATAAACATCTAAGTATTTTTACACTATGGTTTGTCCTTAAGTATTTTGAAGTATATGTATAATAATATCGGTAACCATTAAAAGTTTTTCAGATATTTTTGGAAAACACATGTTATGTGCATAATGATGGGATAAGGCTAAAAAGAGATGTTTTATAGTACGAATGACCTCATGACTGAAATAAGGAAAAACTGATATCATGGTTGGTTTATATAATTTTTTTTTGTATTTTTGGTGTGTGTAAAGAATTAATTTTGACAGAACACATGTTTTCACTATGTTTCCATGGTAATTCATGTTATTACCATGTTTCATGTGAATAAATGATTAAGGTATTCAAATATTTGGAATTTGAAAACAAAGAACTAACTTATGAGATATGGGTGATAAATTTTATGTTGATTCAGTTCATTCCATTCTAAAGTTTCTTATTTTCAGTTTTTGTAAGGATTGTATTTTTTTACCATTTATGGATTGTATATGTTATATTCCTATTGAATTTTGTTAGATTAATGTATTATCTCATTGTAGGAGGACTTATGCATATTTGATTACCTACGCTAACATTTTTGTTGAGATAGATGGAATGGACTATCATTTTATCTCATGATCTTCTAACACTTCAAGAATGGAAAATTCAACTTCATTTAGATAATTAAGAGATGAAGTGGAAATTTTTCAAGGAAAGAACAATGCTGATATTATACCAAAATCAAGTAAGTATTAATTCTCTTGAAATAATCTTTTACATTATGGAAAGGATCCATAAAACCATAATTTTTATCTTAGTACATTCTTATCAGATGAATTATATCGTTCCATAAATCAACCCATATTTATGGATTTCTGGTTTTTAGCTTTCTGCAGACCTTGTTATCTATCATTATCGATCAGAACTTGATGGTTAGATTTAAATTATATATCTATTTTTTCACTCCACACCATTGGTATCCTATGGGTAAACCCATTGAGGAGTTATATTGGGTGATCGTTATGTTTCTAAATTACTTTTTTAAAATGAGGTTTTAGTATTCCTTTTTATGATGTGGGTTTCTATGAAAGAAACATTCAAAAAGTAATCTATTTATAACCCCGATGAATTACAAGGGAAAATTCATTTTAAGGGGCGTATAATGTAACCCCCTTAGAATTTATGAGATAGATTATTTTTATTTTCATTGATGTCTTATGTTGTATGATACAATATTATTAGATTTCTCTATACACAACACCGTATTATCTTGAATTATACAAAACACTATACTTGGCTTGTGTTACACACAATTTCATGTTCTTTTGATAGAATTCATTTCACACAAAAATTAATATATATTTTGTTCAATTTATAAAATAACTATGATTGGATTATGTTATAAGAAACACCAAATGCATATTTCACTGAGAACAACACTGACTTGGATTGTGTTGCATGCATGAACAACCTTCCTCGATAGTTTTCATAGGACGCAATACCGAGTTTCACTAAAAAATGATATTTTATTAAAATATTATTATATAATTTGATATAAACTAGCTGATATGAATATTTTTCACTGCATTTTTTCTTTTATATAACATTAAAATTTTTCTTATGTATTTTCCTGATATGATATGAGACCAAATCGTTTTTTATATAACAGAAGTATTTTTCAAAAAATGTAGTTATGTCGCCTTTTGTTGGCACATCCATTTAAAATATAGTTTTCAAAAAATTTATATATTATATTTGAAAACATAAACTTATTAATTAGAATGATGAAATCGAAATTTACTTCAGTTTAATTTTTTGTTTTTTTCTGATAAAATTCATATTTTAATAAATAGTGAAAAATACTGCATTTTAATTCAAAATAGACTTTTCATCTAAATTATTTATACAGTTAGATTATATTTTTAAGTCGTTATAATGTGTAATAAGATTATTTTTTTATAATTTAATATAATTTAGGTCATTGGATGTAATTTCAATTTTAAATTGGATATAAACACATGTTAATCTTTTGATTGTTTTTATCTCTTAAAAACCAACTTTCTAGTTTTGAGAACGTCAATTAATTTCTTCGAATTCTGTGTTTTTTATTTAGAAAAATGTATTCAATATTTGGAATCATAAGTTAAAAACCATATAAATAGGTCCTTTTTATTTTTGTACTTTATGAATTGTAACTTCAGTAATTTTTTTTATTTACCATAGTTAAATGGTAAATTTTGTAAATAAGGGTAAATAAAACATTGTAATAATATAAAACTACCATAACATTGGTCTAAATAATATTGGATGAGTCATAGGTGACAAAAAAAATCCTTAGCCTGATTTTTTTGAATATGAGAACCACTTGGGTGTGAAAACAATGTGTTATAATAATTAATTTAAAGTAAAGGGAAATATAACACAAACATGTATCTTTTTACAAAAACAATTTATTTTGGTTTATATAAATGATATCTTCAGGTATAAATAGTAATTAAAAATCTAAATTTTTTTTAGATGATGATATTTTCTTTATAATATTTAGTCAATAAATAAATAAATTTATTTATGACATAATGATGAAGTCGTGATTACATTATTAATGAAATGTTAAAATAAATGACATTATAAATATTTAAATAAATATAATTTTAAATTTTTTATATAATAAAAAATATTGGATGACATTGACATGTCGGGAATTATTTAATGCCTTTGTATTGAAGTAATCATGTTGTTAGGACTTTAACAAATATAGATTACAAAATAGTGTCAAAATTGGTATAAATGAGTTTTCAAAAAATACTATTTTATAAATGATATAATAGCCCAAAAAACTAATATTTGGAAAAATGACTTATATAATGTTAAAAATTAAATTAGTGATCCGTTTATAGTTTGATTGTTATTTAATAGTTACTATAGTAACCATACATTATGAAAATTCAAGAAGATGTAGTAAGAGTTAATGTTTTTAACTAAGGGTTAAAGCTAAAATATAAGGTTAATTTTGTGACCTAAACATGTATAAAAGCTATTGGGTTAAAGTATTTCCATCAATAATCATATCAAATTTGAAATAAATGAGTTTTGGAACACTATAAACTGAAAATAAATTAATAATAAATTAATAATTAAGGACTTTCCTAAAGTACCCCTCACCTCTCCTATAAATGGGCACTTCTACATCTCTTTTATTCACACCTCCAAAGCCCTTTTGATTGACCAATCCATGCCCAAATATCCTCCCAACATCCAACCCTTACTCCATGAGTCTAAAATTTGATAATAAAGCTATCCTAGGGAGACCTTTTGTGCAAATCAAAAGGAGATACTCGAAAAAGAGGTAATTGTTTTATCACCTCATTCAAACTTCTTTTCTTCTTCTACTTCATATTATTTTGTTTTTTCAACAAAAAATTAATAAATCCAGTATAATATACATGATAATATGTTATTATAATTATGATACAACCTTATAATTCCTTTTATCCATCCTAAGAATAAAAATATTACCATGTGTGCGTATGTATAGCTTATTATCTCCACAATGTGGTGTAATTTGTTATTAAACAACACTTAATTTGGATGGGTATAATGATGAGTATAAAGGATTTAAATAATTAATATAAAATGATAATTAATATTTCTAATTAATATACCATCGAATTACATATCATTTAACCATTAAGTGAATGATATCATCGCTCGTGCTTATATACGACCTACCATCTCCACTACGCGATGAGATTCATTCTCCACGTTAACAATTAAAGAATGATTATAAAGTATATATAATAAATAAGAATAATAAATATTCCATAATAATGTTACTAGATTCATCTATTTATATATATTCAATTCAATTTCTTCCATTCAATTCAATAAGGAAACATAAATAGGATTCATGTGTACGTACGACCTACCGTCTCCATGAACGGCGTATTCCGTTTCATTTATCTATATATTAAATATATTTAAATATTGAATATTTATGGTATATAAATAATGGTTTACATTCTTGATGTTTTTAAATCATGATATAATCAATAAGATCAGGAATAAATAGTCAAAACACGTACGACATATAAAACGATTAATACACAAAACACAACTTTAACATGGAATTGATAAATAAACTGGTATTATAAAGTCATTAGTGAATCATATTTGAAATTATAAATATTATTATGGTTTTTTATAAGTAAATAATATTTTTAAACCCACTATAATGTAATTTCAGACACATACAAGTGAAATTGGACCTAAGGTATGCGAAAATTTTGGAATCTCGTTATTATCTGAGATTGTTTATTCGTAAGTATTTACTAGGGTATATTTATAATCCACTTTAGTGTTTAATAAATATATAATATAATTTATATTATTCTAATATTTTTTGAAGTCAATTTTATATATTGGATATGTTTTATCAAACTCTATGGAAGGAATCATTCTTTCATTTTTCATAGGAGGTACTTTTTGACTTTTTCCGACAAGAATACACGAAGAATGTTTTTTTAAATTATATGGAATGAGATGATTTTTAGGTCTTCATAGTGAATTATTTCTATGAATCTTCCTCTATAGTATTTCAAGATTATTTTCATCTAAATTATTTTATTTTAAAATTACGTTGTATTTTTGAGAAAAGAATTTTTTTTTGAAGAAGAGAGAATATTTTTCTCAAAAATTATTTTCAAGTTTTTTATAAAAATTATTTTCCATCTAAGGTGATGGCCTCTAAATAGGTTTATGATTCTATCCCTATTATTAATATGAATTTATTGTGTTAATTATGGAATGATATTTTATATGGATTATGTTACAATGTAATGATGTTTAAGAAACCCATTTTATTTCTTGGGTAATGCTATGATGAATGATTTATATTTTTGAGACACATGTAAGAATAATTTAATTATGAGATGGGTGGGACCTATATCTCCCTAAAATCCATTCAGTAAAGATTTATATCTCATGAGATAGACATCAATGGGACAATAAGTAAATCTAGTGCAGGAATATAGGGCTGCAAGAACATGTAAATCGGGTTCAGTAATACATGACTAAAATGACATGTAAACCCGATTCAGTAATGGAATTTGTCCACTATGATGGTCTTGGAAGAAATACCATGTCTACTATGGAAATCATATTATGTTATTATTTTTTCACCACAATTCCATGTTTTATGCTAATTCTATTTCATCATGGTCAATGTTCCTTTATTATATATTCCTTATGTACTACCATGATTTATTTCATGACTCATGATTTTGATATTAAAACATTAAGTTAATGTTTTTAAATTATTATGTTTATGTTTGGTTTAATTTTCTCAATTTTTAACTTTACTGATCATCAATGATCACCCATTTTATGTTTTATTTTTACCAAGATATAAATAATGGTTTTAGATATTAAAATTGAAGGGGAAGATCTTTATGGGAGATGTTGAAGAAATTTCCCCAAGTTAGAAGATTGTGTTCCATGTTTCCAAAGACAATGAACTAATATAGTATTTGGGTGTATATTTGTATAATGTATTAAGTATTCAATGAAAGAAATGTAATGTCCCTGCACATAAAGCTTGGGTCATTAGAATTGAAGCAAAGAGTATTATATGATATGTCAAAGGAACAACTTCATGTGGGTTGTTATACAAAAGAAATACTGATATGAAGTTTCATGGTTATACTGATGTCGATTTGGATGAAGTTTTTAATAATAGAAAATAAACCTTAGGAGGAACATTTTAATGCTGAATGTAATGTGATTTGGAATAGAAAAAAAGGTCAATAACTTTGGGAAAAACTGAATCCAAATATGTTGCAACAACATTGTCTTGTACTAAAATGTTATGGATGAACGTTCTGTTGGAGGATTTTAAGGTAAAAGATTCTAAACCATTGAAGATACTTTTTGATAATAAATTTTCAATTGATATTTATAAAAATATTCCCCAACATTCATGATCAAAACACATTGATCTAAAATTTTTCTTTATAGAAGAGAAAGTTGTTGCAAGAGATGTTTTGTTGGAATACATTTCAACCAAGTATCAGAATGATGATATCATTACAAAAGAAATGATAAAAGAAAGGTTTGTGGAATTGAGGCTGAAAATTCATGTTCATCATCCTCCCTTGTCTTCCAAATCCTCATAATTATGTAACCCCGACTATGTTTTGGATTATGTTGAAAATGGGGGAGAGAAAGTAAAAACATTATACATTGTAATAATTTTTTAATTGTACTTATTAAATGAATCTAAAGCTATGGTTATCATAAAATGGGGTAGATAAAATTTTAAGTGAGAGTAAAATAAAAATGTGAGGGGGATTTTATCATTACATGGAAAAAAACTTTCATTAAATCCAGGGATGAAATTCTTTTAAAAACATTATTTTAACCTGTAGTGTGGTGTTAGGACACTCTCTTTTGATAAATGATATGTTTTGATAAAATTAAAAAAACATGAGTTGCTTACAAAATATGAGTTTTGAATAATTATTTGATTTGGAAAATTTATTAACAAGGGTTATCAAAAAAATCTAAATGGGGAGATTGAAGAACCACTTTGATAAATTTTATTAACAATGTTTTTGTATTTGTTGACCACTAACCTTTTTTGTTGAAGAATATTTTTGTAATTCAGGAACTGGACCCAGTCCATCATATTGAAGATATTAACTGGAAAAATGTTTCCAGACCCAGGTTTTGGTATTAAGCTACAATAGACATAGAAGAAGTTAGGAAGATGAAGTTGTTGATCAGAAACTTTATTGTATTCTGGTTCGTCGACATGACACTAAATATCATCAGATTCAAAATAATCAAAGGAAAAAATTTATTATTTGTTAGAAGATTGTATTTTCCATAATCAGAGAAAGAATGAACATGATATGATTGGAATAATGATGTTTTTGAGTTATAAATAATGAATTTAAATTGTTAAAAAGAATAAAGTTGTCTAGTTATAAATAAACAAGTTTCTAAGATATAAGTTTATGGTTAAAGAAGTATTATTTTTTTTGAATATTTTTTTTGAATAATGTTATGTTAGGAGTTAGAAAGTTTTCATAATTTAAAAAATTAATCATAAGATGATTTTCAAGACATAATGTTCTCAAAAATCATGAAAACATTCATGATAAAATAATTTTAACAAATAGTGGATAGTTTTGAGGAATTTTAGAGTTTGAAAATGGGAATTCCATGATAATGGGAATTCCTTCATAATGGGATTTTCATCGTAATGGGAATTCCATCATAATGGGAAAATATATCATAATGGGAAATCCATTTTACATGGAAATTATATCGCAATGAGATGTAGAAGAAAATAAATCATAATGATTTGTGAAGGAAAAAATCATAATGAAATGAGAAAGAAACAAATTGTAATGAGTTGAGAAGAAGACATATCATAATGTGCTATGAAGGAAATAAATCGTAATGAGATTATAAATAAACTAATCATAATAACATGGGAAACAAAATATCATAATGATATGAGGAAGAAATAGATTGTAATGAGCGGATAAAGATATAGAGTTGAAGAGGTCATACATTAAATTAATTTTTGTGTAAATCTCGGAGAAATCTATGGAGGATTGAAGTATCCAAAGTTGAAGTTTAAATGTAAGAGATTTTTTATGTTTTCAAATTTTAGGAAGTGTGGAATGTTTTCATTTTTCCTAATTTTTTTTCCAATTTACCTATAAATAATATCTCAGATCATTCATTAAATTGTAACTTTCACATTCGCACAAAAGGTGGATCACAAGAGAATCCAAAGTGAAAGTTCCCATATGATTGAATAAAAATTGTATTGAGGATTCTATTAGAGTTTGAGTTTTTCAGATAGATAATGATATCTTCATATTGAGAGAATCAGTTCTAAATCCATCATTTTGAGATAATTGTATCCAACATCATTGTTTTTAGAAAATTGGATCTATCATAATCTTGTTGAGAAAATAATATCCAATAACATCAGATTGAGAAAATAGAATCTATTCAAATTAGACAGAGGATTTTAAATGATCAATTATGGTGTAGTTTCAAAAAATGGATTTATTATAATTTTGGGATCAATTTTTTTATAATAAAACATTGTAAACTAATTAAAGATGGTATAATCTTCCCTGTCAGGAGATAAAAGGTTTCTAATAAAATTTGGCACAAGTTGTATTCACTTTTTCATAATAGTGGATTTCCATAGACCCATAGGAGTGGGAATGGCAAGGATGATGGTTCTCACACTATGGAAAAAACATGTAATTCTTGTTTCCTTAAATTTATTTCATACTTTTACATGCATTATCAGTTTAAAAAATTCATAAGGAAATAAATCGTAATAGGTTATAGGGGTTACTTTTCCAAAAGTTTTGGAACTTATAAATAGATTTCAGATGATTTAACCCACCTTATCAGTTGTTATTTTATCATTTTTAACATTACATTTTTTATTTTCTAGAATTTTTTAGACCCCATTTGTGGTGACTACTTGGGCTGCCTGATCAGTACTCGAATAGAATTTATTATTACAGAACAGGTTAAGGGAAAATAAACTATGTTAGATGATTGATTTGGGGATGGATCGTGGATGAGGGAACTAGAAATGGTTCGAGACTCTCTTGGGAGTAGTCAGTGTCTTTATTTTTAATTTTCCATTTTAGACACTTGACACGTACAATAGTGGCATGTCTCTAACTTTTGTTGGAGATTGTTTTTTCTACATTGTTATATTGGTATAGTGGTATCTCATTGTTGTACATATGTTTCTTCTACTATTGTTTACTTCTACTGGTGTTTTAATATAATATAAGTGGTCATAGTCTCCCTATAATTGACTTATCAAACCCTCACTACTAGATGCCACCCTCTGGAATACAGGCGGGTTCACCTATGGTCATGTGATGGTCTGGTTCGGGGCACCAGTGTGTGGCACCTGAGATGGAATGTTAAAAAGTCGTATTAGAGCATAATATTATTTTATTTTTATTTTGTTTAACTATTAGGAAATATATATAGTAGACTGTTAAGAGTGTGGAATTATTAATGATCTCGTCCATAGGAGTTTCATACCCATGTATGGGGGAAAATCTGAGTACCTATGGGTGGTATTGTTGTTATTGTTTTTTGTTGTTATAGTTGAATATTATTTCACCTTGGGTGACACACTTTTTTGGGGTGATTATTGTTTTTAAGAATTTTTTATAATTGACTCGCGGATAGGTGTTGCATGAGAGTGGGTCTACATGCATCATTTCAGGCAATTTGGATTATTTTGTGACATGCATCATCTTAGACATGCACGAGAAAATTAGTTTTTTGGTAAGTTTTTGAACATAATATATTTTTCTTTTCCTGTAAAATTGAATAGAAACTTGTTACTAATATGAAAATGGAAGTGGTAAATGATGAAATATTGTGCATTAATGTGTTTTTAATGTGAACACAGTAAATATGAGAATGAGTTTACCCTTGTTAACCAAGACCTAAGAGTAGTTGAGGGGTAGTGATATCACCCTAGTGATGACCACATGGAAAGTATAAGGGAAATGGCTTGATTTGTTTATTCCACTAATGTAAATGAGATAAAGTTGTCTTATGAGTCCTAATATGTGTTTTTGGAATTGTAGATATATGCCTCCATGATGATGCTTGTTGAGAGGATGACAAGAGGTTATGGCTGGAGGTCCTTCACTAGTAGTGGAACCTGAGTCCGCGATAGTACCATGTGGAGAAGAAGGGGACAAGTTCTGGGTGAGATTTTCTTGATTTATAAAACTCATGGTAAGAGACCTAAGTCAATTTGAGAAGAACATGTATGACCTAAAAAGGGAGTTTCAGTGATATCACCCTCCGAATTTTACTGGAGAGTGTGGACCTGAGGGAGTTGAGTTCTGGGTTAAGTTTATAGAGATGATACGTGACCATTTGGAGACACCTTACTAGTGGAGGGTAAAGTTTTATACATATATTATATGGGGATCATCATAGAATTGGTGGGAAATTCAGGCGTAGACTGGATAGACTGACGTAGTATTGTGAAGGAAATTCTTGGGGGGGTTCCTGGAACACTTCTATCCTGATATGCTAAGGATGGAGAGAACAACTGAGTTCATTTGGATGGCTCAAGTGAGTATGACCATGATGGAATATGTTGGACTCTTAACAAACTTTCAATGCATTGTTACAGCATTGGCCTGAGATGAGACAACTATTGAGAGATGTTTTCAGGATAGAATTAAATGAAATATTAATCCCCAAGTAAACCTTTTTCGTTTAATGAAGGTTAATAAGGTGGTGAATCTGGATTTCATAGATGGGGGGAACCAAAAGAAGACTTATAGTTCTAGAAAGGTAGTTGTTACTATATGATTTGGGGGTGAAACACCCAAGAGTAGGAAGCGCGTTTATAAGAACACTACCCAGGGTAGTGGGAAGTAGAGTGAAAAGACAAAGGGATCAGTTTCACAGGACTATACTGGAGTGATTTGTCACTTGTGTTGTAGGGAATGTCATTATCAGTGACATTATACCTGACGGCCAATAGAGTGTATATATTGTGGCATGATGGGGTATCTATAGAGGTTTTATAGAAAATAGTGACTGGAAGTTAGTGATGGAGGGGCTAGGCAAAACCAAGGTGTAGGAAGAAGATCTTCTACACTTTATCAGGATATCAGTAGGGTTTCTACTAGTTTGGGATGTACAGGTGGCATACGTTGTGATTTTGGGCATGATTTACCATATCAACATTGTGGTGAAACTCAGGGGAGTTAGACTGCATCATAGGGAAGAGGGCCAGTATAGTTACATGCGGGAAATCCTAAACTTGTGAATAGTGAGGATGGACCATCTATAGTGAGAGTTACTATTATTATTTCTTCTAGATTAGTTATTTCATGACCCGAACCAACGGGGCTCAAGCCGCGACTCCCCAAGCCCACCTCCAATAGACCAGGGGATGGCGTCTAGGGCCGAGTAGGCTATCACACACAAGGGAGGCATTAGCCTATGGTACCTGTACACACGCACCCACATACACCTCCATGAAATAGTGTATAGATATATAATTCTGAAAAGAAAAATGCATGCATAAATCTATCACAAACCGGAGTACAGCAAAAGTAAAAAAGGGAAAAACAGGGCCCACCAAACGAACACTACAAAAGTGTCCGACCTACTCTAAATGAGGGAAAACACTGCCAAAAAACATGTCGGAAAGCTCCTCGACATAGCTCTGGTAAGACTCCATGGTAAGTCCCGCTCACTCAGCTCCGCCTGCTCCGGGTCCTCCTAGGACTCTATCGAAAGGCCTGTGGTATGCACAAGACATAGGTCTATGCGGGCAAAGCCCGTACAGGGGTGAGTATAAATATACTCAGTAGGCACCCCAAAAACCCAAAACCAAAGAGAGAAATTTTAAGACAACAGCCCGCCCAACCCAGCCAGAGGGAACCCAGGTGAGAGAGAAACTCCATCTCATGACCATACTCGGCAAAACACAACAAATCAGCTCAGCTCGGGTGTATTCACATACATACACCCTTAGCAATCCCAATATACTCATCTCACACACTATGTCACATAAGATAACAACCCCACCACCAGCAATGGTTCACAACCAGGAGAGAACACTCCAAGATAACTATCATCCTAGATGACACTCATCTGAGAGATACACTCCATCAGGTCCCACACAAACATCTCAAACGATCACCCGAGACATCACGCTCATCGGGTACCGTCACTGAAAAAACCTCGCTGAAACAACATAAACCCCAATCTCCTCAGATAGGGGATCTCTCCTAGGGTCCGCTAGGGGATACCAGAACCCACAATGGTATATGAAGTACTCACAGATAGGGGATCACTCAGAGGGTCCACTGGGGGATACCACAACCTGATCTGGCATTCGTAGATCTCACAAATAGGGGATCTCTCCCCGGATCTGCTGGGGGATACCACAACCCAATTTGGCGTTTGACAGAAACACATCCCTCAGATAGAGGATGATTGCCTGCAGAAAGGTGGTCACAATGATACCGGAACACAATCTTCTATAACTCATGATGTATCAGATCGATCCGACGATGCACCAACGATACAGTAACCCCTCGCTAAGTAGGGGGTTGTTTAACCAATGATGCTGCAACCCTACAAAAAACCTCATTCTAAGTAGGGGATCGTATTCCCGATGATGCCACAACCCTACTAAGAAGGGCCCACTGCATAGGGGATCATATTCCTGATGATGCCACAAACCCTATGGGGTTAACCTGCTAGATAGGGGATCACCTCCCTGGGATAAGCGATAACAGTGATACCAAGAACCCGATCTTGGGAAATAATGCTAGAGGATCCCGCTCTAGGACCACCGAAGGGATGCCACAACTATAACAGATTAAAGAACCCATAAAGTGGATCAAAAACCTATACTAAGGTTGTGATGTCATGCAAACCCACATAGGAATGAACCAAGGGAGTACCCTCAACCACTGTTGGTCCAAACGTCGCTAACCCGAGCAACCCGCCACAACGCCACATCGCACACATCCAAGGCTGATACTAAGGCCACCACCACGATCCATGCAGAAAAAACACAGCATAAGCTGTTTACTCATCCGAAACTGACAACCGGTGAAAAAGGAACTATTCACCATAGCTAGCCCGTGTGGGGACCACACAATGATCCTGAAACTCATCAATCATATCACACAATTGTGATCCCCTCGAAAAAACACACGGGATTGACTACTCGATCATCCCAAACTATCACCCTATGAAAAATGTACTATTCACCGAATCCATCGCAATTGGATCCCACACCATTATCCTGAAACTCATTGAACAGATCGCACCATAGCGATCCTCTCGGAAAAGCACACAGGATTGACTATTCATCTGCCAAAATTAGACTCATAGTGAGAAAGTTATTTTTCTCCATAAATGCCCAAACCCGGCCTCATGGGGCCTGCACCCCAAACTTGGTCCCAACACCCAGAAACCATCATGAAGAGTCCATCATACCATTAGGGTCTCAAGGCCATGGACGACACGTCAATCGAACGCACCAGGTAGAAGATACAACGGCCCGAAGTCGAATAATAATAAAATTTTAATATTGTATTCAACGTTTCAAGATCCCGAGCCATTATACTGATACATAAAACTCCTAAACCCACCTCAAATGGTTCTCTTTATCTCCAGGGTCACGTCGCCATAGACATCATGTAAATCCGACCCCTGGATTGCAAGAACCTGGGGTTTTAAAACCCCCGTGTATATGGAGAGGGCCGGACCGGCCTGAACCGGCGTGTCCGGCCAACGACCCTCCCTGCGGTGATCCATGCCACTGCACTCCACCAACATGGATGGCGCACTTCCATCTCAAGTGTGCGGCCGCCACGTGTGGCCATGGACCTCTGTGGGACCGCCGGTGCCGGATCCGCGCCGTCAGAACTTCCGCAGACCGCCGGGGTCACCCCGGTGGTCTATTTTGTGATCTGCGACCTCCAGTGCAACCCTCGAGACCCTATATTTCCCTATACGACAATAAAACAAATAAATTTGAATAAAAAAGAGGATCAGGGAATCAAAACTCAATCCTCCTACCTTACGGGCGAAACGCTGAAGCTTCGGGTGCAGAATGACGCCCTGAAGCTCAATCCGCTGTCGATCGGTGCAGAAAACGGACAGTTGCGGCTCAATTCAGTGAAGAAATGAACGAGGGAGGGGGGTTTTATTTCCTCCTATGAATAGAAGGCTAGGGAAATGATTTTTATTTTAATTAATATCTCATTCAAGCTCCCCACCAACACGCATCCGACCCGGCACCCGACACCGACAAAAATTATGTCGCGCCTAGGGTAAACACGACATTATGAACGCAACGGCTGACTCAGATTTTTGATCTGTCACTCCATTCAGAAGGTATTTGAGATGAATATCAAAAATAAACATTTCCATTTATTTACAAAAACGCCCCGAGTGGGTTTTCTCCATAGTAGACATGTGCCCGCAAAGTTTACACTCCTCCTAGGGTAAACAACATGCTCTGGACGCAACTATGCCATCAGATTCTTGTTCTGAGACACTATTTAGGAGATATCACACCCTTTCCACATGCATAGTATAAAAAAACTTAATATTTTTATAAAATTAATTTCGGGCACACTAGGCCTCAGAATCGCACGCCGTCTTCGCGCCTAGCTCTTGAATTATTCATAGAAATATTCCAATGTCTGACAGGGCCAAAAGCCAAGTCGCTACATCCCCCCTTTAGAACCTTTTTTCCACGAAAATACATATGCACGAGGAAAGAAATGGGACTCTCAACTGGGTATCCCATGCTAGCGAGTTCGCCAACAAACACCCATGATCGAACACATAATTTAGAGGTAATCATCAACCAAACCTCAATACTATCCGCTTTCGGTGACACTGACTCGCCCACATGGTTTTCATCGCATCTAAAAAATGTGTCCTGGTGGGGGAAGGATACCACTTCCTCAAGAATTTGAATCACGTCGAACAACACCCACATAGGGGTTTACCAATGCCCTGTCTAAACCATGAGCATGAAATGGAAATGATAGAGTATCGCTCAACAATGCTGATCAATACTACTGCAGAAAGAAGAAAAGACACCAGGCGTACCTCGATCCATCTGCATAGCCTCTGGGTCAGCAGCCTCTAGGGAATGCAGATATCATTTCCCTTGCACTCCAACTCCATGAGCTTGGTGTGGACCACCTGGGGGGGGGGTTGTGGCAACTGATACCTCTGACCAACTCCTACTGCTGCACCAGCTCCGTCGCCACGTCCACCTCCATGCGGACCTTGTTGCTCGAGATGCTGCCTCTACCAAGGTGGTCTATCGACAGACTCCCTCTCAGCAGCATGACGGGTCGGACTATCTCTAGAAAGATGTCTCCGACCGTCGCAAGCATAACACCACCTTCCTGCGGCTGTCCAAAACTGACCTGTTAGCCCTGTGAGCCCTAAGCCACATATCCTCCATCCTGTGGTCGCCTCCTGAAATGTCACCCACATCCAGGCCCCTGAGTCTGTTGTCAGCTACCAGATGTCGATCCGACTGACGAAGTCTCATCTCTCACGTGCCCAGCACTAGCAGGCAGTATTTTCTCAGCCATAAAGCTCTCCACCACAAGGGGCCACTCCAGCACACCATCATAGGCGGACAAACAAAAAGAAACGACACCTGCCCGGATTTATCTGTGTGGCCCTCCTCAAAAGTTGGAGCCCTAAATAATGGGTCTCAAACCACATCCAGGTATTATCATGACATGTCTGTAAACCTCACTGAGTGCTCTGACACAGTCATTCCCTTCTGTCGAAGCTATAGAAGCACCTGATCCGCACTAACCTTAGAGTCACCAGATAGAACTCTTCCCTAAAGTGCTGCTCAAACTCTGCCCATGTGAGCATCTCCTCGTCATGGGACCGCGTCACCAAACTCCACATTCACACGACCGAACCATGCAGAAGGATTACCTCTAGGACCACCATCTGATCTGGAGGTGTCCTCACTAGGCGGAAAACACGGGTGACTACTTTGAGCCAGTAATCAGCTTCCTTGGGTTCTGGATCACCCTAAAACCTCAGAGGTCACTGCCTCTTGAACTCGTGCAGCACACTCAGCCTGCGCGAAACCTCATCCTACACTTCTGATACAGCCAGCTACTCGAAAGGTGGGGGCTCAACTGGGGGACTGTCTGGATGTACAACCTTAGAACCCATGACCTGGTCTATAGCCTCTACACGGGGTGGATCGTCACCAAAATCCTATAGTGGAACCCTCGCTGGATGTCGTCATGGAGGCATACATAAATAAAATCAAGATGACCCATAGTCAAAGAGTATAGATGGGAGATGGCTCAAGAAGAACAAGGGAAACCCAAAAACCTAGTGCTATGTGATGTATGTACTGTTATGTCCACGTGACCAGTGTACAAATGTACCAAGTTGAAAGGAAGGTTATCAGAGTCCTGGTGTATGGATAAGTCAGCCGCCGCACCAACACTGGAGTCCCTGCCATGAATTTGAACTCAAAAAACTGTAACATTTCCGCTATGAAACCCAAACCAAACTCACAGCTAGTCCAGGTATGCTCTGAGATCCCAAAGGTGGAACCTCCTCTGATAGCACTCTGTCACGACCCGACCCAACACGGATCAAGCCGCGACTCCCCAACCCTACCTCTAATAGGCCAGGGGATGGAGTCTAGCACCGAGTAGGCTATCACACACAACGGAGGAATTAACCTAAGGTACCTATACACACGCACCCACATACACCTCCACGCAACAGTGCATAGAGAAATAAAACTGAAAATAAAAATGCATGCATACATCTATCCCAAACAGAAGTACAACAAAAGTACAAAAGGGAAAAATAGGGCCCACCAAAAGAAAACTACAAAAGTTTATGACCTTCTTAGAAGGAGAGAAAGCACTATCAAAACACCAGTAGGAAAGCTCCTCGGCATAGCTCCGGTAAGGTTCCAGAGTCAGTCCTGCTCACTCATCTTCGCCTGCTCAGGGTCCTCCTAGGATGCCATGAAAAGGGTTGTGGTCTGCACAAGACACAAGCATGTGCGGGAAAATCCCTTGCAGGGGTGAGTATAACAATACTCAGTAGGCACCCAAAAAACCCAAATCCAAAGAGAGAAACTGAAAGACAACAGTCCGCTCAACCCAACTAGAGGGAACCTAGATGAGAGAGAAACTCCTTCTCATGACCATCATTAGCTAAACACAACAAGTCATCTCTTCTTGGGTGTATGCCCATATATACACCATGAGAAAACCATATATACTCAGCTCACACACCAAGTCACATGAGGTACCGACCTCACCACCATCAACGACTCACAACCAGGAGAGAACACTCCACAATCACTGTCATACCAGATGACACTTGTCTGAGATATGCACTCCATCGGGTCCCACACAAAAATCTCAGATGCTCACCCGAGAGATCATGCTCTTCAGGTACTGTCACTGAGGAAACCTCACTAAAACAACATAAAACCTTAACTACTCAAATAGGGGATCACTCCTAGTGTATCTTATGGGATACCAGAACCCACACCGGTATACGAAGATCTCACAGATAGGGGATCACTCTCAGGGTCCACTGGGGGATACCACAACCCAATCTGAAATTCATAGATCTCACAGATTGGGGATCACCCCCAGGATCCGCTGGGGGATACCACATCCTGATCTGCTGCTTGTCAGAAACACGTCACTTAGATAGAGGATCGTCGCCCATAGAATAGTGGTCAAGACGACACCTGAACCATATCTGATATAACTCGAAATGTAGGGGATCGAACCGACGATGCACCAAACCTACAGAAACGTCATGCTATGTAGAGGTTTGTATAACCAACAATACCACAACCCTACAAAAAACCTCATGTTGGGTAGGGGATCGTATACCCGATGATGCCAAAACCCTACTGAGCATGGCCTACTTTGTAGGGTATCATTTCCCGATGATTCCACAAACATAACATGGTTATCCTTCTAGATAAGGTATCATTGCCCATGGATAAGAAGTCACAGCGACACCAAGAACCTGATCTAGGGAAATGATGCTAGAGGATCCCGCTCCGGGCCCACCGGTGGGATTCCACAATTCTAACATATTAAACATTCCATCGAGAGGATCACAGACCAATACTAAGGTTGTGATGCTATGCAAACCCTCATAGGAACAAACCAAGGGAGTACCCTCAACCACTGCTGGTCCAAACGTCGCTAACCCGAGAAACCCGCCACAACGCCACACCGCACACTTCCAAGGCCGATACCGATGCCACCATCGTGATCCATGAGGGAAAAAAACATAGGATAGGTTGTTTACTCGTCCGAAATAGAAAAACAGTGAAAAAGGAACTATTCACCATAGCTAGACCATGCGGGGACCACACAATGATCCCAAAACTAATCAAGCAGATCAAACCACTGTGATCCCCTCGAAAAAACACTCGGGATCGACTACTCGATCATCCCAAATGGTCACCCGGTGAAAAATGTACTATTCACTAAAACCATTCTGAGTGGGGCCCACACCATTATCCAGAAAATCACTGAACAGATCATACCATTAGGATTTTCTTGGAAAAGAAAACAGGATTGACTATTCATCCGCTAAAATCCGACTCCTATTGAGAATATTGTTTTTCTCCATAAATGCCCAAACCCGGCTTCATGGGGCCTACTCCCCAAACTCGGTCCCAACACCCAAAAACCATCATGAAAAGTCCACCATACCATCGGGGTCTCAATTCCATGGACAACAAGTCAATCGGACACACTGGGTAGAAGATACAACGACCCAAAGTCTAATAATAATAAAATATTAATATTTTATTCAATATTTCAAGATCCCGAGCCATGATACCGATACATAAGACTCTCAAACCCACCTCAATGGGTTCTCCTTTTAGCCAGGGTTGCGTCTCCATAGACATCATGCGAATATGCACCCTGGATTGCATGAAACGGGGGTTCCAAAACCCCTGTGTATAAGGAGAGGGCCGGACCGGCCTGAACCGGCCGGTCCGGCCGGCGGCCCTCCGCGCGGAGATCCACGTTGCAGCGCTCCACCAGTGCGGCCGGCGCACTACCATCTCAAGCGTCCGGCCGCCGCGTGCGGCCACAGATCTCCTTGGGACCACCGGCACCGGAGCCGCACTGTCAAAACATCCGCGGACTGCCGGGGTCACCCCGGAGGTCCATTTTGTGATATGCAACCTCCTGCACAACCCTCAAGACCCTATCATCCCCTATAAAACAAAAAATAATCAATTTGAACCAAAAAAGGATCGGGGAATCAAAACTCAAACCTCCTACCTCATGGGTGAAACGCCGAAGCTTCGGGTGCAGAATGACGCCCTGAAGCTCGATCCGCTGTCGATCGGTGCAGAAAACGGACAGTTGCGGCTCAATTAAGAGAAGAAACAGAGGAGGGAGGGGGGTGTTATTTCCTCCTGCGCATAGAAGGTGGGTGAGATGATTTTTGTTTTAATTAAAATCTAATTCGATCTCCCCACCAACACGCCTCCGACTCGGCACCCGGTGCTCACAAAAATTATGTCGCGCCTAGGGTAAACACGGCATTCTGAATGCAACAGACGACTCATATTTTTGATCTAAGACTCTATTCAGTAGTTATTTGAGCTGACTCTCATAACTAAACTTTTACATTTATTTACAAAAACACCCCGGGTGGGTTTTCTCCATAGTAGGCATGTGCCCGCAATGTTTACATTCCTCCTGGAGTAAACGACACGCTCCAGACGCAACTGTGCCATCAGATTCTTGTTCCGAGCCACCGTTTAAGAGATATCACACCCCTGCCACGTGCATAGTATAAAAAAATTAATATTTTTATAAAAATAATTTTGGGCACACTGGGCCTCAGAATCGCACGCCGTTTTCGCGCCTAACTCTGGAATTATTCATAGAAATATTCCAATGTCTGACAAGGCCAAAATCCAAGTCTCTACATCCCACCATTAGAACTTTTTGTCCCCGAAAATATATAAGAACGAGGAAAGCAATGGGACACTCAACTGGGTCTCCCACTCTTGCGAGTTTGCCAACAAACACCCATTCCTGAACACATAATTTATAGTGAATCATCCACCACACCTCAACACTATCCGCTTTGGATGGCACTGACTCACCCGCATGGTTTTGATTGCATCTCAAAAATGTGTCCTAGTGGGGGAAGGATCCCTCTTCCTCCCGCATTCGAAGCACGTCGAACAACACCCACATAAGGTTTTACCAATGCCTTTTCCAAACCGCGAGCAAGAAATGGAAAGGATAGAGTACCACAACACAGTGTCTATCAAAACTATAGTAGAATGTAGAAAATACACCATGCATACCTCGATCCATATGCAAAGAATCTAGGTCAACAGCCTCTAGGGAATGAAACTATCCTTTCCCTTACCCTCCAACTCCCTGAGCTTGGTGTGGGCCACCTGGGGGTGGTGGTGGTGGAAACTGATACCTCCTACCACCTCCTGCTGCTGCAATAGCTCCGTCACCACGTCCACCACCATGCAGACCTTGTTGCTCGAGATGCTGCCTCTACTAAGGTGGTATGTCGACCGACTCCCTCTCAGAATCACGACGGGTCAGACAATATCTATCAAGATGTCTCTGACCGTAGCAAGCGTAACACCACCTCTCCTAAAGCTGTCCAAAACTGACCTGCGAGCCTTGTGAGCCCTAAGCCTAAAATCCTCTATCCTGGGGTTGCCTCCTGAAACGTCGCCCACGTCCAGGCCCCTGAGTCTGTCATTGGCTACCAGATGCCGATCTGACTGGCGAAGTCTCAGCTCTAGCATGCCCAGCACTAGCAGGTGGTATCTGCTCGGCCATAAATCATTCCACCACTAGGGCCCGCTCCAACAATCCGGAATAGGTGGGAAGACACAAAGAAATCACACCTGCTCGGATTTCTCTGCCTGGCCCTTCTCAAAAGTCCGAGCCCTAAAGAATGGGTCTCAAAACATATCCAGGGAGTAGCACGACAGGTCTGTAAACCACACTGAGTGATTCGACACAGTCATGCCCTTCAGTAGAAGTTTCATAAGCAGATGATCTTCCCTATCCTTAGCGTCACCAGATAGAACTCTTCCCTATAGAGCTTCTCAAACTCTACCCACGTGAGTGTCTCCTCGTCATGGTTATGCATCACTAAACTCCACCATCGCATGACTGAACCATGCAGAAGGATTTCCTCTAGGACCACCATCTGATCTGGAGGTGTCCTCACTAGGCGAAAAACACTGGTGACTGCTTCGAGCCATTCATTAGCTGCCTGGGGGTCTAGATCACCCTAAAACCTCAGAGGTCGCTGCCTCTGGAACTCATGTAGCACACTCAGCTTGCACGAAACCTAATCCTGTACTGTCAGCACAACCAGCTGCTTGACAGGTGGTGGCTCAACTGGTGGACCACCTGGATGTGCAGCCTTAGAACCCGCACCCTGTTCTATAGCCTCTGCACGGGGTGGATTGTCACCACATTCCATCAGTGGAACCCTCACTAGATGTCGCCGTGGAGGCATCCTGAAATACAATCAAGATTCCCCATAGTAAAAGAGTATATCTGGAGAGCTGACTCAAGAAGAACAAGGGAAACCCAAAAACCCAGTGCTCTATGATGCATGTACTATTATGTCCACGTGACCAGTGTATGAATGTCCAAAGTCGAAAGGCATGATATCAGAGTCTTTGTGTATGGATATGTTTGCTGCTGCACCAACACTAGAGTCCCTGGCCTGAAATCCGAACATAAAACACAGTAACATTGTCTCTATGCAACCCAAACCAAACTCAAAGCTAGTCCGGCTATGCTCTATGATCCCAAAGGTGGAACCTCCTCTAATACCAATCTGTCATGATCTGACCCAACACGTCTCAAGTCGTGACTCCCCAAGCCCTCCTCTAATAGGCCAGGGGCTGGAGTCTAGCTCCGAGTAGTCTATCACACACAAGGGAGGCATTATCCTAAGGTACCTATACACACACACACCCACATACACCTCCATGAAACAGTGCAGAGATATATAAAAATGAAAATAAAAATGCATGCATACATCTATCCCAAACCGGAGTACAGAAAAAGTACAAAAGGAAAAAACAAGACCCACCAAAAGAAAACTACAAAAGTGTATGACCTGATTAGAAGGATAGAAAACACTATCAAAACACCAGCCGGAAAGCTCCTCGGAACAGCTCCGGTAAGACGCCAGAGTCAGTCCCACTCAGTCATCTACACCTGCTCCGGGTCCTCCTGGGACTCCGTCAAAAGGCATGTGGTCTGCAAAAGACACAAGCATCTGCGGGAAAAGCCCGTCCATGGGTGAGTATAAAAATACTCATTAGGCACCCAAAAACCCAAAACCAAAGAGAGAAACTGCAAGAAAATATCCTGCTCAACCCAACCAGAGGGAACCCAGATGAGAGAGAAAATCCATCTCATGACCATCCTCAACTAAACACAACTAGTCATCTCATCTCGGGTGTATTCCCATATATACACCGTGAGCAATCCAGATATACTTAGCTCACGCACCAAGTCACATGAGGTACCGACCTCACCACCAGCAACGGTTCACAACCAGGAGAGAACACTCCACAATCACTGTCATCCCAGATAACACTTGTTCGAGAGATGCACTCCATCTTGTCCCCCACAAACATCTCAGACTCTCACCCGAGAGATCACGCTCGTCGGGTAGTGTCACTAAGGAAACCTCGCAAAAAACAACATAAACCCCAAACTCCTCGGATAGGGGATCACACCTAGGGTATGTTAGGGGATACCAGAACCCACACCGTTATACGAAGATCTCACAGATAGGGGATCACTCTCAGGGTCCATTGGGGGATACCACAAACCGATCTGGAATTCATAGATCTCATAGATTGGGGATCACTACCAGGAACCACTTCGGGATACCACAACCCGATCTGCCGCTTAATAGGAACACGTCACTCAGAGAGAGGATCATATGCCATGGAATGGTGGTCACGATGATACCTGAACTCTATCTGGTATAACTCGTGATGTAGGGGATCGAATCGACGATGCACCAAACATACAGAACCCCCGTGCCGATTAGAGGTTTGTATAACCAACGATACAACAACCCTACTAAAAACCTAATCCTGAGTAGGGGATCATATACCCAATGATGACAAAACCCTACCGAGAACGGCCCACTGCGTAGGGGATCATTTCTCGATGATGCCACAAACCCAACGTGGTTATCCTGCTAGATAGGGGATCACCACCCGTGGATAAGTGGTCACAGCGATACCGAGAACCCGATCTAGGGAAACGATGCTAGAGGATCCCGCTCCGGGCCCACCGGTGGGATTCCACAACTCTAACATATTAAACATCCCATTGAGAGGATCAAAAACCTATACTAAGGTTGTGATGCCATGAAAAGCCTCTTATGAATGAACCAAAGGAGTACCCTCAACCACTGCTGGTCCAAATGTCGCTAACCCAAGAGACCCGCCACAATGCCACACTGTGCACCTCCACGGCCGATACTGAGTCCACCATCGCGATCCACGCAAAAAAACACACAGATAGGCTATTTACTCATCTGAAATGGACAACCAGTGAAAAAGGCACTATTCAACATAGCTAGCCTATGTGGGTTCCACACAACGATTCCAAAACTCATCAAGCAGATCATACCACTGAAATCCCCTCGAAAAAACACACGAGATCGACTAGTCAATCGTCCCAAACGGTCACCCGGTGAATAATATACTATTCACCAAAACAAGTCTAGGTGGGGTCCACACCATTATCATGAAACTCATCGAACAGATCACACCATTGTGATCCTCTTGGAAGAACACACTGGATCATCTATTCATTCACCAAAATCAGACTCATGGTGAGAATGTTGTGTTTCTATGTAAACACCTGAACCAAGCCTCGTGGGGCCCACACCCCAAAATTGGTCCCAACATGCGAAAACCATCAAGAAAATTCCTCCTTACCATCAGGGTCTCAACACCACTAACGGCACACCAATTGGATGCACCAGGTAGAAGATACAACGACCCGAAGTCGAATAATAATAAAATATTAATATTTTATTCAATGTTTCAATCTTGTGTGGCACGATCCCAAAACATAAAACTCCCAACCCCACCTCAAAGGGTTCGCCATATCTCCGAGGTCCCATCACCACAGACGACATGTGAATCCGACCCCTGGATTGCAAGAAACAGAGGTTTTAAAACCCCTGTGTACCAGAAGAGGGTCAGACCAGCCGGCGGCTAGCCGCCGTGCTCAGTTGCGGACCGTCGTGGGTCCGCCGGCGTCGGAGCCGTGCCAGAGAATCTTCTGGGGACCACCGGGGTCACCCCGGTGGTCTGTTTTGTGATCTGTGATCTCTTGCATGCCCCACGGGACCCAATCTTCCATGCTATGACAACAAAACGAAGCAATTCGAAGAAAAAATAAGATCGGGGAATCAAAACTCAAACCACCTACCTTTTTGGAAAAACGCCGAAGCTTCAGGTACAGAACGATGCCCGCGATGCCCTGAAGCTCGATCTGATGTCGATAGGTGTAGAAAATGGATAGTTGTGGCTCAATTTAGCGATGAAACGGATGAGAGAGGGGGTGTCATTGCCTTCTGTGCGTAGATGGTGGGGGAGAAGGGTGGGGGAGATTATTTTTATTTTTATTTTAATATAAATCTCATTTGAGCTCCCCGCCAACATGCCTCTGACCCGGCACCCAGTGCTGACGAAATTTATGCCACACCTAGGGTAAACACGACATTTTGAACGCAATGGAAGACTCATATTTTCAATCCGAGACTACGTTCAAAAGTTATTCGAGCCGACGCTCATAAATAAACTTTTCCTTTTATTTATGAAAATTTTCCTGGTGGCTTTTCTCCATAGCAGGCCCGTACCCGCAAAGTTTACACCCCACCTAGGGTAAACAACATGCTCCAGACGCAACCAGGACCTCAGTTTCCCATTATGCGCTACCGTTTAGGAGATATCACACCCACTCCACGTTCATAGTATAAAAAACATAACATTTTTATAAGGTAGAGAAATTTTAAGATATTGACCGTTTTTGGAGTTGTCTTAGACTTGTTTATTGAAAATTTTGTTTATTTCTAAGCAATTTACCTTTTTTATACCCTTTTTTGTGTTGGGGTGAATTTTAAGACAAATTGAATAAAAAAGGGCTATGAATGGTTGGCTTGCACTTAGAGAAAACTGTGCACCACAACCCATGAAATCGTGCATCCCTGGACAGTGGGGAATCACACAACTGAAACATGGCTTGCAAAACTATGCACCAAAAAAAGAGAAACTGTGAAACCCTAAAACAATAGTTTCATGGTCGGTGTATGGTTAGGGAAAAACCTGTGCCCCTACCAGGGAACATGTGTGTGGTATTTTTAATTTCCCTAAAATTAGTTTTAAATCCACATAAACCCCTCAAAACATCCCTAATTAAACCTAAACTTGGACCCTTATAGTTTTCAATGATTTTAGGGATTACCTAATGGAATAAAAGTCCATACAACATCCTTTATTGGTGATTCAAAGAATATATCAAAGATCCACACCTCTCCAGGTAAGTGGATCTTATTAACTGGGTTTCCCATTAATCTTCCTTCCTTCTCTTTCTCTTTTGGGTGGAGGATATCTTTTATTTTTCTTGATCTAGATATATATTGGGTAAAAATAAATCTATTACCATGATTCTAATTCTATATTTTAAGAGATATTGTTTCTTGATTTAGGTTTTTGAGATTTGAAGCTAGATCTACAGTGTTGTGCTTCCAACATTTTGGGTATTTCTGTTGGGCGATTATTCTTCGATGAATTCAAGTAGGTGTTCTAAAATTTAATTACCGTAGTCAAGGACTTTATGTGTGTATATATTTTTTAGAATTTATTGTAATATTTAGATATTAAATTTCTAAATTGGGTTAATTATGTTGACCAATTGATTTATCGAAGCATTGTTGAAATAGATGATTAATTGAGGAATTAATCATGAGACTAAGGGGTTTTGCAGTTAAATAATTAATTTGGGAAATTGATTATATTATTTAGGGATTTTAATATAGATAATTAATCAGGGGGTTAATTAAGAGATATTTAATTTGATAAATTGATATTGTTATTTGTCAATTAATTATGTTCTTTTGATATTATGATCTTGATAATTAATTGTGGGATTAATTTTGAAGAGTTGAGATGTATAATGAGATAATTAATTTTTGATAACTAATTATGGGATCTGAATTATGATATTTATTAATTAATTGATGAATTAGTTAATGGGATTGGCACACATAATTATTTGGAGAGTTAATTAAGAATATTGATGGGGAAACTAATTGGTTGAATTATTACTGAAATTGGGATGATTAGTTAATTATTGAATTGAATAATATAATTGAAGTGATTAATTAATTGTTTAATTAATTAACGATAATTTAAATATTTTGTTAATTGTTGAGTTAACTAATGGATTTTATGTATTTATCTAATTTTCAAATTAGTAATGGAATTGATGTGGTTAAATAATTGTGAATTAATTATGTGTAAAATAATGGGAACATGTCCATTCAATTGAGAGGTATAAATGGTAAAATGGTCATTATCATTACGAGTAAAGGAATGGGAACATTTCAATTCAACCGAGAAGTATATATGGTAACATGGTCATTATACTTATGAGTAAAGGAATGGGAACATGGTCATTCAATTGACGGGAAAGCATGGTAACATGGTCATCATTCTTATGAATAAAAGAATGGGAATAAGGTGATTATTAATGAGATGAAATTGATAATTTTAACATGGAATTGACGTATGATTTAACAAATGATAACAAAAGGTACACCAAGATATGGACTCACTTGAGAAAAATTTGGGCTCCAGCATGAGTCGAATAAGTTATTACGATGTGATATCACCTTTGAATAACACGACCTCCAGGATGACCCAATGAAGGTATTAAGATATCATATTACCTAGAAAAGATTCGCGCTCTAACATGAGATGAAGCTAGCATTGAGGTATGGGTGTCCTTGGGATCCCTGGATTTAATGTGGTTAAATAAAGAATAAATGATAATGTGATAAGTATTGATTTATGCATTGTACATATTTATTTATATAACTACATACATTGTTTATTTATTGGAATTTCCATAGACACAGTTGGCAGTGTCCTACATAGTTGTACCCACACCCTACTCAGGATGCCTGATTGGTATCTGAATAGACATTATTTTTCTAAGAGAAGATAATGGAAAAGGCCCTGTGTTAGATGATTTATTTGGTGATGGATCTTGGATGAGGGAATCGAATGCAGCTCAGGACCCTCTTGAGAATCATTAGTGTCTTTATTTTTCAGTTTAAATTTTATACACATGACACATACATTAGTGGCATGTTTTCTTCATTTGTTGGATTTTGTATTTCCTTCATTGTTATTTTGTCATATTGGTTTTTCATTGTTATATATATGCTTCCACTACTATTGTTTACTTCTATGTGTGTTTTTCTTTGATAAATGAGGGTATAGTCTCCCCATTATTGGCTTATCATACCCTCACTATTATTTGGTAGCCTTTGGTGTATGAGGAGTCATTCCTGAGGTCATGTGATGGTTCGTCTCCGGGAACCTGTGCATGGCACTCAGTCCGAGACATTACACAGATAACATACTTTCAAACCTGATAATCCCATTCCCAGAGAGAGAGAGATAGTCCTCCAAGTTATTTTTGTACACACCCAAAGTGGGAGGATACCAAGATTGGATTCTTGGGATAGCACTTGAGTTATAATTTAGTGAATCGTTTAGTTTCTATATAATTATCAACAAAACAACCTATTCGATCCCAAATGTACTTTGCCTTTTTATATTGTTGAAAATGAATTAATTTATTCTAACCGAGTTGATCCATTCCAAAATACATAATAACGTAACTTTCTCTACCTGAGGAGAGAATGAAAAAACACAAGTAGTGCTAAGAGTTCGAGCACCATATGAGAAAATAGATAGACATTTGAAGACTGTGAAGTCCAAACAAACCTAGCCTCAGGACAATGAATAATGGAATGTAAGGTGGATTTCAGATCGACCATGCATAAAGGGAACAGAGGAAGGGAGGATTCCAACAGAAATATGCCACTAGAAGTAGTATATCATTCTACTGACTTCTAGGAACCAAATGATCTTCCATATCACATCACCCTCTTGGTTTTGAGAATCGAGAGATATCTTATAACCATATTTTACAGAGAAAATTATTGAAAACTTTTTGTTCTAGTAATGTCTACCATTTATTATATTAGTCACACATGGAATATTATTAATGATCTTTCTATGTATTTTTTTAAACATCCTATCATGTTTTTCATAACACCATTCATTTTATGAATTTTTAAATTGGGAACACACTATCACATCCTCTAAACCACAGACCACTAGGGACATCTCTAGAAGACTTTCATCATCGGGTAGCCAAGTGTTCTTCTAAATTTTGATGATGGAGCCAACCCTGATCCTACAATATATCCCACGATCAAGAAGTTCATGACACCTCTAGATTATTTTCTATAGAAAATTGGGGTAAGGGACTATGACCACATCACATAATTCAATGTTGTTAAATTATATGGCTTGAAGGATCTGAGCATAGAGGGAGTTTGGTTGTTGTAATAGCCACCATCCTTTCTTTACATGAAGGGTTTCATTGAAGTGGTGAAGCTCACGAAAACCCATAACCTTATATACTTCAGGGGTGAATTTGTTTCCCAAAACTTCTAGTGAATCTTGTTCCTCCCATTATTATGACCCCAATAGAAGTTGGAAATATGTGAGTGAATTTAGTCGACAACCGAGGCTAGAAATTTAAAGAGGGACATGGAATATCTTAGAATCACTTGACCCACTACCTAAATTAGAGTTTCCATCCCTTCTTTTGAGTCCCTCATGGTTGTAAAAACCAATAATTTTTTTAATCCTGTCATTATTATTGGAGAGAAATTATTTTTTTTATTGACCAAAGATCATGGGGATCCCAAAGTATTTATTATGTTTATTGATCATATGATTACTCAAAACATGGTCAAGCTTATCCTTATTATTCAAAGGAACTCCGAAATTATTGGAAATTTTTTTTTTCATGTTAACTGATTTCAAAAGTTCCCCCCACAAATATGGAAAAAATGAAGAATGGAAATATATTCTCATCAGTGGCCCTTGAGAAAATAAGGCTATCATCAGAAAAAGAGAGATGAAGGGCATTCTTCATTCGAAAACATTTTCTCCATGGATATTTTTTTTCTATCTTTCAAATAATATGACAGGAAATATCATCCAATAAATTAAAAAGTAATAAGTGAAGAGGGTCCCCCTTCCAAAGGCCCCTAGAATGGGTGACGCTCTAAGTAAGGTTCATATAGATTTTGATCATGAAAGACATTGACGAGATGAATTTCAAGATAAACTCAATCCATCTAGATCTAAAAACCCTTATTGATCAAAAAATAATGAATTTTCATTTCAATCAGTCATAAGTCTTTGTTATATTGAACTTCCATGCCATAATACATCCTTTTTCAACTGATTGAGCTTTCATGGATTGAAATACTTTGTGAGAGATAATATAATTGTCAGTAAGGATCCATTTATGGATGAAGGAACATCGGTTTTTAGAGATAATAGACTTCAACTAGAGGGGAAGGTGGTTAACTAGGATCTTTACGAAGATCTTATATGAAACATTGCACAAACAAATTGTCTTGAAGTTAGAGGCCAAAATTGATTTTTTTGTATGAGGGTAATAATTTTTTCATTAAGAGTGCAGATATTAATTTTCCTCACCTGTAGATCATTCATAAGGGAGGAGATGTTTGGTTCAATAATAAGTCAGTATTTTTGGAAGAGAAGGGCATGAAATCCATCCAACCCAAGCACTTTAGTTGAATGGATTTTCTTGATCCCCCCAAGAATTTCCTCATTAGTGAAATCAAGCATGACATGGTGATTCATAGTGTATGAAACCAAAAGTTTAATAGAAGAATCAATTTCAACTAAAAAGGTAGGATCCCTTGTTATGTAGAGATTTTGAAAAAACTTTACAAAAAAACCTTGAATATTTATTTAATTGGAAATATATCTTCCTTCATTATTGTTCAGCCTTGAGATGGAGTTTTTATGATGTTTCATAGAGGAATTCTCTAACATCCCCCAATCTAGAACTCTCTCATGTGGCTGTAAAGGGTTGGTTATGGGAACTCAAGAACACCTCCCCCTATGTAAGAAGTTTCCAAATAGCTGCAAGGGTGTGAAATTTATAGTTGGGAGACTATAACCTCGAGTCTAAAATGTCATTTTATAAGTATCAAATCATATTTAAATGGAAAATAATAATTAGAGTAAAAATAATAATAATAATCTGTGTAAAAACATTGTGAAAGACAATAATAAAAGGAAATTGAATAAGTGAACAATAGTAATGAAATAATGTAATGATATGCTGGAATGTAAAAAAATGCCATGATAGAAAAAAATTCCTGAAAAAGATTAGAAGACTCAAATAAACTACTCAAATTCTCATGTCCCAAACCCCATGTCAGACCCATCTCCAAACTCTATCCTAGAAATAATTAAGAAATCAACAACAAGGTCCTCTAAATTTATCCAATCCTACGTAGATCAAATCTACTTGGGGTCTAAACAACGACATAAATAGGGTGTGAGTAAAACATAGATGGTCAACATAGCTATGTCTAAACAAACCAGTTTGATAATAAGTGTATGCAATAAAGAGATAAAAATGTGTAATAATTAATTCAACAATTAATATAATAAAACCATAACCTATTTTGGATTCGTTCTATAATATTTCTATGAATGTCTTACAAAAATGTCAACCACGACCATAAAACCAAGGTAAATAAACTTCATAGACACCATGAAAAAATATCTCTAAGCATCTCTTACAACT
This sequence comes from Viscum album, assembly GCA_963277665.1. Taxonomy (NCBI): domain Eukaryota; kingdom Viridiplantae; phylum Streptophyta; class Magnoliopsida; order Santalales; family Viscaceae; genus Viscum; species Viscum album. The sequence goes on from OY728161.1 coordinate 778,652,493, forward strand.
ATTCCAACCTCAATCATAAGCCCATGGTATAGTCACAATAAATATTCCATGTCAAATCCCAATAAGAATTAAAACATTTCTAGGTCAAAGACATATAAGAATTACACCATTTTCAGGTCAAATCCCTATAAGCATTACAACATGGGACTTGGTGGAGCCATATATCTATAAGAAATACAACATATACATATGAAAATGTATGGGCCTAGCCCGTTATATAAGCTTCTAAAGATATAACACATTATCTATTATACAACATGGATATCACAAAATCACATTATATATCTCAATGGATAATTATGAAAATTACCATTATCCTTTCATAAGACACTTTTCAATTCAATTCACAATTGATTAACAATTATATCAAAAGTGATAAGCCACAATATAGCGATTCTATAACAAGATATCACCCTAGGTAACATGTCTAGACAAACATTCTTTAATGAATTATCCAATTATAAATTCATTATAAACCAAAGGAATTCAAGGGATAAAATCATTCAATTATTTAATGAATTTTGGAACACACAATGGGGTTACAATAATGATATTGCATAAACATTGAATTATCAAACCAAATGGTTAAATTTTAGACCCCCTACCATATACTGATCATCCAAAAATGCTTCTTACGACCATCACCTATGAGGAAGAAGGAAAATATGATTCAAAAGAGGTTCCTAGATAAAAAACGGTCTAGATCAAAACCAAAAATGAAATTGGGTAAAAGGATTTCACCGCAACATGTGGAGAAGAAGGAAGAGATGGAAGAAACATAACCAAAAATAATTACAAGGGATTGAATATGGAAACAGAATGTATTGAAGGGGGTTTGGAATGAGAAAACGTCTTGGAGAATTACATATAGTCAAGTGGGGAGAAGAAACAGCTAAATGGAAAATGAAATTAGCAGCAAAACATGTTTAAATCCACGGGTTGGGAAATTACACATAATTTAATGAAATTACACATTGTGTAAATATTTTTAATGGTATACACAAAAAAACCCATCCTCTAAGATTTATTTAATTTTATACCCGAGAAATTATGCAAAGTGTAATACCCAAACACGACATGTAAATGATCTACAGTTTAGTTTTTCATCCCATTTTTTATTTTAAGACACCCATACCAATTTTAAGATTTTAAACTCTCCATGAACCTCGGAAACACTTGAAACACATATATATCTAGGCTCAATTAATTCAAAAAATCATACATCCTTGAATATTAGGTCATTTTATCTAAAAAATTATCTTCATCTTTGAATATGACTCAACCACCAAGGATTAAATGAAAAACTCAGAGAGATACATACTTGAAAAAACGAGATCTTAAAACCTCCCCACCATATAAAAAAACATCCCCAAGATAACCCCAGAATTAGTATGAGGATTATATGAACAAGTATAGCTACAAAGATCATATATCAGACTCCATATTCTAGGAATCCTGTAGAATATATCAATACTACCACTGCACTCAACGCAATAGTATAGTATGAACCTGAAGATATTTATCACTATGATCCACAACCTGTATTAGATGATCCTCAATGGGTGAATCAAAACAAATATCAACATATGCTAAGTCTATCACATAGGAAGGGTCTGGGAGATATCTTTGTAGTTGTGACATGTGGAACATGTCATGCATGGAACTATAACACTGTGGAAGGGATAAATGGTATGATACTTGACCGACCCTTACAACTATTTAAAACGATCCAAAAAACCCTGTGTTCTAGGTTTCCCTGTTTCTTAATACTGTACTTCCCCAACCAAGGTGAAACTCGAAGTAAAATATGATGACCAACCCCAAATTCCATAGGTCATCTTGGATGGTCATCATATAATTTCTACCTACTCTGCATGGTCACCAACCATTTTCTAATCAATTGAACTTGTAAAAATGTCTCTTATACAATACTAGGACCAACAAGCATTGACTCACTTACCTCTAGCCAACAAAGAGGAAAATGACATGAAATTCCATAAAAATCCTCAAAAGGTTCCATTTTTATTGATGACGAGAATCTATAATTTTATGAATACTCTATGAGTGCCATATGCTTCTCCCATTAACCACTAAAATCCAAAACATAGGCTCATACCATATCCTCCAAATCTTGAATAGTCTACTCAGATTGAAGATTATTATATGGATAATAGGCTATTATTAAAAGAACTCGTGATCATTTGGATTTATGAATACCCTACCAAAAACATGATGTTAAATGAGGATCTCTGTCTAAAACGATACTCCTCAGAACACCATGTGACCAAACTAAATCATACATGTATATATTTAACAGATCATTAACTATGAAGGGTTCCCTAATAGGTAATAAGTGGTATACCTTAGTAAGTCGATCCAAAACAACCCATACAACATCGTTCTTATGAGTCTTCCTTGGTAATCCAATCACCAAATCTATTAGGACATCATCCAATTTACACTTATGAATAGGTAAAGGATACAAAATCCCAGCTAGCCTCTGATGCTCATTTTTTACCTATTGATAAGTGAAGAATCTAGCCACAAAGCATGCCACCTATTTATTCATTCATTACCACAAGTATTGTATACGTATATCACAACACAACTTTGTTATACAGTAATTTACCACCAATATATAATTATTAAACTCCCTCATCAAAACCTCATGCAAGCCCATAAGAACCCATACTCAGCCATGAAAAAGAAGATAATATACTCTTTTGAGAGACCATCCTAATGGCGCATTCCCACCAAATAATTTTTCCCTCAGAACTGATCCTTCTATATCAAAAAACTACTTAGTCTTAATCTGATCCAAAAGCACATGTATAATATATGTTGAAGTCAGAGTGACTCACCCTTGAGTTTCTTGAACATCCAGATGCATGTATGCAAAGAGGTCCATTATCCACCACACATCACAAGACTCTTGTACTTCCTCTATCGATGTCATTTGGACAAATCTTCAATAATGAAATTTAACTTTTTTCGTGTACAATCCAATTTAATGTACAAATATTGTTGACACTAAACCCACATCCTCTGTCAAAGGTTATGGTCCCATTGATAAAAGAGGTATCTGAGGATCTTGTGGTAAATTTATACAACAAAACACTCACCTAATATATAATGTCTCCATCATCTCAGGGAATGTACCACTACCACGAACTCCAGATCATGAGTAGGGTAATTCTGCTCATGCTATGTCAGCTACTTAGAGACATAAAAAACCACAGGATCTTCCCACAATAGAATGTTCTGACTCTAACTCCGGATGTGTCACAATACATAGTATAAGATTTACCTGAAATAGGTAATGTGAGGATAGGTTCTGAGGTCAAAATGCTTTTTATATATAGACAAATTTTCTCGAAAGCATCATACCAAACAAACTACACCCCTTTAATTGTTAGCCCATACATTGATACATCCGAAAAAGGGAAATCCTGGATAAAATACCAGTAATAACCTAATAAACAAAGAAATGAATGAATTTAGAAGGTGTTATTAAGTCTTTCACAAGATATCACGACTATGAATTTCTATGGGACCACAAAGACTCTTTCCAAAAAAATAATTATCCCAAGAAGTGAACTTTATTTATCTTTAAACTGCTTTTATTTAGCTTGGAATAAATCCAAATATCTCTCAATATAATCAGGACAATGTTAAGAATTTTGGCATGATTGTCTATTTACTAGGACTAAACTAAGATATCATTGACTAAAATCACCATAAAATAAACCAGAATAGGATAAAACATCCTGTTCATTAAGAAAATGAATACCATACGTGTGTTAGTCAACCCAAACGACATCACTACAAATTAATACATTCCATAACTGTTCTTAAAAGTATTTTATGATAAGTCCCATAGTATCACACTTAACTAATGGCATCCCGATATTTAGTTAATATTTGGTAAGATCATAACACCTATCAACTAATAAAAAAGATCATCAATGTGTAGAAGAGGATACGTGTTTTTGATCATCATCCAGTTTAACATCTAATAATCCCCATATAGGCATAAATATCCCTCATCCTTTTTGAAAAACAGGACTAGAGAACCCCCCAAAAATGTACTCATCTATATTAATCCTTTGGATTCTAGATCATCCAACTGAACCTTCAACTCCTAAAGCTCTGATGGTTTTATTCAGTAAGGAGGGATAGAAACCAGTTCCACTCCCAACACCAACTCAATCGTGACCTCGACCTCTCACTCATGTGCTAAGCCATATAACTCATCAGGGGAAACATCCCAAAGATTGTCTACCACTAGAGTAAAAAAGTCTTGGTGTATTTCATCATCATGTAGTGCAAGACTCGCTATCCAAGCCATCAAAAAATCTAATCTATACTAAATTGGTCCGTATGATAAAACTAAAGATCCCACTCACCATGTTGAGAATAACTACTTTCTTCTAGATATAGGAATGTAATTATCCTCTTGTAATAGTTGATATGAGAATAATATAAATTTAGCTAATCCATATCGATAATAAAGGTGAAGTATGTCATTTATAGCATGAATAGTTCCCAAAAGAAATGGTAACCACAAATCTTTAGAGAACATGCCTTGAAACATTTTATATTTTCATAGCACACTCCCAACAGTGTTTTGATGGGTAAAATACCATATATTTCTTCCATATACAAGCCCAAACCATTTTAAAAAATAGACAGTAGAAAATAATGCGATGATCCTATATCAAATAAAACACAAGCTAATGTAGATGATATGAGAATCATACCTCTAACGGTAGATGATACTGGATCCATATTAGCTGGAGTAGTCTATATAAATTGAAACTAACTTGTCCCTCTTCCTTGGGATCCGGTCGGACTACCTTGAACTACTACCCTTACTTGATATTGTGTCTCACTCATTGGGGTACCATGTCCCCTCCCTTGGCCTGAAGGGCTTATAGATTTCCAGTTACCACCCTGATGAGGTGTAACTGGGCACATTCTCAATTTTGATGCATTTCCTGATCATCTTCCACTAGTATTCAATGGAAATTTCATAGATAACATTGAAAAAAGAACCATTATACCATATATATGACACATGTCTATGGGGTAAGGACACCATGGCTGTTTGTGACCAAAGATGCACACAGATAGGACTAGAATGGAACATGATCTTGATATGGTAGTCCACCGCCCTCACTACTCTTCCCATTACTACGTTGAAAAAAACTGTCATAATGGTTCTTATTACTACTCGAAGAAGCAATCCCATATTTCCTAACTAAAACATACTAACCAATTCTTGAGGCTTCTCTTAGATTCGATTTCATGATGACTGTCTAATTCATCATGTCTCCAAAGTCACTTCAACAAAAAAATGTTTAACTATGACCTGATCTCTTAAGGAAGACCATCTTAGAAATGTCTCACTCTGGATATCTCATCAGCTTCTAATGATGATGTAAAGAATTGTAGATTGGTAAACTGACCGGCACAGTCCAGGGCTGACAAACCCTCTTGCGTCCAATGTTTTAACTTATATGCTTTTTCATCCCTCATGTTTTTAGGATAAAAATGGCCAAGGAACTTCATCTCAATTCCTTCCAAGAAAGATCGTCTAACTGGCCATCTTCCTCCATAATATCCAACCAATTCTTGGAAGGTCCACGAAGCATATACACAGCTTGTTTCACCCTCTTATATGTGGGTGTCTCGAGATGCTTGAAGATTTTCTGGACTGACTCAATCCATAACTCGACTACCTAGGTCCCCCTTCCCTAGTAAACACAGGCAAATAATTCAGTTGGAAATCTCTTGTCAACTCATACATCAAAGGAACACCATGAACAATATCCCTTTCCATAGACAGCTTGACCCTCAAGAATTTTTTGCGAAGCTGAACATCCATCTTCTCCTTAGAAAAAATAGGATGTTCTAGTTCAGCTGTGTTAGGAGCATGCTGATTTCCACTCTCCTGATTCTCAATTCGAAGATGAATAGGGAAAACTTACTCTACTAGAAAAACACACACCTTAGAGAACTGGAATTACTAAAAAATGTGCTTTTAACAGCGCTGACATTTATCAGTCCTAGAAAAATTCACTGCTGAAGTCTATCTTTATCATTTCAAAAAAAAACACTGATAAATAGAACCCTTTATCAGTAGTAAAGAGTAAATTAATAAAAATATGAAACATTTTATTAATTAAATAATTAGTGATAAAAATGAATAAATTTAATATACATATATATATATATATATATATTAAATATTAATAAGTAATATATATTAAATGTCGTTATACAAAATGAATAAGTAAAATATATATTAAATGCTAAATAAAAACATATTAATGTCTTATTTTAATGTTTTTTTATTTTTCAATTTATCCTATATCAAACTTCATGTGTATAATTTATTTCATGTACATATATTTATCTATATATGTTAATGTATTTTTATATAAATTTACAGAAAAATATATTTAAACAATATTTTGAAACACATACACCTAGTATTTTTATAATTTATTAAACTTTTAGCATATTTTATAATTTCATTACAACTTGATAAATTTAATATATATTACGTTTTTAATTGGTCAATTTTATTTATTTTTTCAATACTAAAATTTCTTTTTTATTGTTTTTTATTTGTTATTTTATTTTTTAATTTGATCATTTTCTATTAGTTATTTGTATATATATTTATTTACTATGATTAAGTATTTTCAATATGTATTCATCCAGTTCAATATATATATATATCCATATATTTTTAATGACTTAAATATAACTAATAAAATGTATATATTTTTTCAATATTTTTAAACTGTACTCATTATGAATTATTCAATTTCACTAGTTTTTAAAATGCATGTATTTAAGATTATATATCCATAAATAATGTTAAAAATATATTCCTAAAAAAATATTTATAAATAAATAAATATAATTAATTTTATCTATAAATGTATATTTACTAAATTTATAATTATTATAAATAAATAAATAATAATTTTTAAATAAGTATTTATATAATTATAAATAAATAATTATATATATATAAATAATTATAATAATATAATAAATTTAATTAAATAATCATGAAATTATAATAAATTTATCAAAATAATTATATTTATAAAACATTCAGTAGGGATAAAAAAGCGATGTTAAAAGAGATATTTATCAGCGCTAAAACATTAGCGCTCATAATTATGTCTCTTATCAGTGTTTTTTAGCAATGATAATGATTGAGATTTTTTATTTCAAATAAATACTCCTTTTGTCAGTGCTTATAAATTTAGGACTGAGAAAAGGGATCCATATCAGTGCTTTTTTGAAAGTGTTGTTTAATGTTTCCCTGATCTATTTAAAAAACTCTGACCATGACTCAGTCGCTCATGATTCTCAAGCTCTCACAGAACTCTTCTACTACTGGTGAAATTCCTCTACATTCCATCAGATTAAACAAGGAATGAATCCAATATATGTTATTTTATACACTTACTCTATCGTTGTTTGATGTTTTGGGTTTCACGTTTTTCCTTTTTGCAATGTTATTAAACATGAAGAACCCTACATATCTTATCATCACTACTAAAATAAAAAATGTTTTTTTTTCTATTTCTTCTTCTCATTTCATATTTATTTGGGTGTCTATCCCATTTATCCCCATACACACACACATATGGTTTACTCTACTATTGACATTAACAAGTAAACCTCTCAACCCCCTCAGATTTCGTTTCATTAGATTAATACAGGGTTCCAAAATCAAGGTATTTTATAAAATTTAATTCATCTTATATAATAGATTTTATATTCTAAAGTCTTAATTATGAGGGAGTTAAAGGATTATGGGATACAAAGCTATAACCCTCATTTATGGGTGATGAACATATAGGGACAAAGGTATGTGTAAAAATAAATAAAACATGTTTTGTGAATTTTTTATTCTTGTTAATTGTTAAACCACAAAAGGGGTTTTTTTGATGTATGATTTTGATGAATAATTTTTGATTGAATTCAATAAAATATTTAATTAATTATCCATGTTCGAAAAATTATTTTAGTGATTCATGCTTTGAGAGTTTTATTTTTTTAATTAATTCAAGATTATTATTAAACATTACCATGAGTTACAAAGAGTGATGGGGAATTTCATTTTTGAGAAAAGTATACTCAATAAATGTTTTAAAAAATTCCTAGATTGGATAGAATTGAGAAATCATTGGGTAAATTGACTAAGAAATAAACAACATCATATAAAAAGTGTATTTCTCAAAAGTAAGAGAGTTATTCATGGTAGGATAGTTGATTCAGAAAACCATGAGATGTGACTTATTAATAGTTTACTAATAAAAATATATGTATAATTAATTTATAGGATAAAAATGAATTGAAAAGCTAGCTAACATGGTGAATAACCATAGAGAGAAAAAAAAGATTAAAATATACTTTTGAAGATTTGGATCTTTATGTCCTATAAGTCATGTAATTTTTTTTATCTATGTACAAAATGAACTATATAAAGATATGATCCCCCAGTTGTAATTAAACATTTGTTTCCTTCCATTACCAAACCTGTCTTCTTTTGTTATCACTATTAATCACAAGGTTAAGGTTTCAGCACTCCTTCAGTGATCTAGGATCCTCAAGAACATTACTATGATTGAAGGCAAGTGTAATATCCTCAAAGGATAGAATACATTGTTTGTTTCTTCTATGTTATAAATCAAAAATATTCCATTGAATCATAAATATGGATTTCACTGATACTATATTACAATAATGCCATGGGTTTTTTTCATTGTTTCCATTCACATTTATCCTTGAGATAAATTGGACCTTGTTTAGGTTTTTTATCCCTTTAATGATCATAGAATGAAACCCTAAAACTCATAATTGGTATTAGAGAATTTTTATTCAAGGACACAATGTATTAGTCTATTATTTTTTTGAATAAATAAATTTCATATTGTATCTATGGTTCCTATAATATTTTATTATAAGGTACCAATATAATAAAATTTGTATTGCATTAAATAGAATCATTTTATTTGTAACAGTAAAAAAATTCTAGATCAATACTAAGTATAAGTTTAAAAATTCACCCTATACAGGGATGTATGTTATTTGATGGATTAAAAAAAATTCCAAAATTGGAAGGTGAGGAATCCTTGACTATATAGAAGTGATTTCAAATGTAGGTGGGGTAAGATTCATTTCTTCAAAACCATTAGAGTGGAGGTATTCCAATTATTCTTCAATTATGGATAATCTTTGAGTGATTATATTAGTATATGATCCTAGGACACTTTAATACTTAGATTCTTGATTGTATTCTATATATTGATGATGAATTAGACTCCCTATTTCAAACTAGACTTCCTCCCACTAATAAGATATGGAAGGCAATCAATCATCTGAGGATAGATTAAATATTTGTAGTGAAGTTCAGTTGTACTGCAATATTGAATTATTATATATTTGTTCAAGAAATATGGATTAAATTGTTGAATTTTATGGATGGAGTGTGTTTAATTGTTGTTATTCAAGAAAAATTAAATTTTTGAATACTCATGAAGACCATGTCTTATGAACGTAGTGATATTACTAATACTGAGCAAGAAAAGACCATTGATGATGAAACCACAGAATTATTAGGAAATCAATAACATGTTGATAAAAAAAATGAAAAAACAAGAATGATGGAGCATCACAACTTTGAATAAAATTATCAAGAGAAGAAGTGTTGGTATAAAATTTGAGGTTGGTTGGAATCAATATAACCAACCTATTAACCCCAAAAAGTCAAAGTTCATTAGTTATCTTGGGGTCATAAGGAGGTCTAATGTACTGTTTGATATTGACTCTTGGTGTTGTGTCCAAATTGTAATGAAGAAAATACTTCTGAATGATATAATGGTAATTTAAAAATATACTTTCTCTATTTTACTGAAAAATTATATAATGAAACAATGAGATAGATTTCATTTTTCTTTCAAACATCATTAATTTTAGAGTATTGTTGTAAGAAATTTGTCTAAATAGACACTAGAAAAGACCATAGAGGATTCATGACTCTTCTGCTGAAGTTACATATTAGGGATGTCTATGGGAAATAAATCTACCCCAACCACTTAGTTATAAACACATTATAAAGTAGGAAACATGGATTACTTTCTACAATCATCACAATGATAAATCATTTCAGGTGAGTTGTGGTCGATAATATATTATTTGACATTATTTATTTTATCCAACATGATTCAAAATTATTAATTTATGAAATAGAAAATTAGTGACGCAAATGAAGTTCATGCATAAAAACCAACTTATCCATATCACAATGGAAGGATGGGGTACACTTTATTAGAGAATAAATTTTTATGTATTTTAAATAAAAAATACAAATTTTAATTATGTGATATGAAACAACATATATTCCTTTTTTTAAATTATTGTTAAAGAATCAAAATCTAATGACACTTCCATCCCACTTCATGTGCTATGGGAAGAGGATTATATAAACAAGGATGGTATATTAGTTGATGAAAACACAAAAGAATTAAGGTAATAATGTGTATGTATGACTTAATAGTATTTTTTTATGATTTATAACAATATTACATAAAAATAAGTATTTTCATATTCTTTTATTGTTTTGACACAAGAATTAGAAATGACCATACTAGAAGAAAATATAATTTCAGTATCTTTGAAGCATCCTGAACAATATGATTGTGTTGGAGGATTAGGTTTTAGAGTCTCTCCTTGAACATATTTAGAGATGATAAAACCACATGAAGATACATATAATATGGTGAGATGGATATAGGCACTCATCGACATACTGTAAGATATTATTTTGTCATCTGGTTTGGTAGACTAAGGAATAATAAATGACCAAAGCAAACCAGTGATGGAGAAAAGGTCTACACATGAATGAAATGATCGCACAAGTTTTGAGGCTAGTTATTCCCCCAACCACATACCTTACCCTAGGATAATTTTTTTTGTTAATATTTCTACTAAATGTGAATCAAACAACTTATGATAACTACATATTACTGAAATTCTATAGGGTACAGTTTTATGTGATTTTTATCTATCAAAACCCACATACTATCGTGTTGTGATGGGTACAATATATAATTTACCAGGAGACCAGCTACACAATCAACCCCTCCCAAACAATCACACGAGAGTGGGGATTGCGATAGCTTATGATCCAACTACTGATTTGAATGTTCCACTGGATGGTTCTCATATTATAACAGTTAAAGATAATTTTATAACATTCATTGAATGGATGTCTAATTGAATGAATATAAATGAGGTAATTATTTAAAAAAATCATATAAAAACTTGTAACAGTTGATGATAAAAGGTCTGAAGTGAGGTGTTATATTACAAATGAATATAACTGTGGAGAAATGAAATGTTGTATGAAGAAAAATTAATGGATCAAAAAAGAAAACAAAACAACCTTATGAGAGTAGCTTCCCACCAACAATTCTAAAGTAATATTTATTATAATTACAATTTCATGTATAGACCACATTTAATAACAAAACTATGTATTACATTGATTATGAATAAAACTTATATGGATTTTACTTCACAGATGTAATTGTTTATGAGAATCTTATTGAGATTATCAAGAATAAATGGTTGGTCATCCTAGTAGTGAATACATACATAAGGTACTTTTACACATTACTTCTCTCCAAATAGTGAGATGAATATGTTTGTTATAGTTGATGACTATTCATATTTTATACAGGAATTTATATTACAACTATATAAAGGGATGATCATGAAAATCCTGATTTATATTCATTAATCCCTATATCTTTTCTACGCTTGAAATTACATTGAATAAGTAATAACCAATGAATAAAAAAGATGAGTTACTCAAAGATTTTAATAAAAAATCATCAGAAATAGACACTTTTTGATACCAATAATGGAAAGGTTAAACTATAAAATCGAAACACATAAAACCAAAACATACATAGGTCTGGTCATGCAAATGATCTTTCATACCCAGGAAACAATTATACATTTAAAATAACTAGCTAGTGTTCCTTTTAATTCATTATTTAAAAAGATAAAACAGAAACAAATTAGTTTGATTAATAATATTTTTAATCCTTTAATTAATTTTATCTTATTTCATACTCGTCTTGAAATTCCCATTTTATATGATTTCAAATAAAATAAATAATTTAAATTTATTTAAAACTCATTAAAATAGTACAAAATTTTTTACTTGGAATAATCTTGGAAATTACTAGTCCAAACTATTTAGTATGGTTTTAATTGTAAATAATTCACTCATACGAAATTTTGTGTACATGGAATGTGTCATTATTTCTTAGCATGTGTGACCAAATTAATGGAAAATAGATTAAATGAAAAATATGTAGGCTGTATGATTTAATAGATTGAGTCCTTTATACATCAAACCCAAATATGATTCATAATTTTGAATATTAGATGGAATTAATTATTAATTTAATACAATGTAAAACCTAAGGACCAATGTGTATCGTCAAATTATTGACCCATATAACTCGATTCGATGAAATTTAATAGTTTAATTAACTAAATTTAATATTTCCACATAAATAGGTAGATCACATGACTTGTACAAGCCAGCCACATGACATTTACTTCTCCCCAACGAATATTCATAGTACAGGCCAAGGGACTCAGCATGTACTTATTATGGACATTTAAGAAGTTAAATATGAGTATAGATTATAAAAGGCATTTAATTATAGTTACATGGTTCCCAGTAAGTACCTGTTGTGTATTAAATACATTTTGTGTGTTAATTATACAACAAGGTTTTAACCCAAGTCTGCTAGTTTGAAAACACAAGGACGATAATGAATGTAATCAAACCACAGAGTGTTTACTCTGGAAAATCTTTGTGATACCCTGGTTAGTATTCATATCATTCATTTATTGTACATGATGTGTACAAATTAGAATACATCCCAAAATTCATATGATAATCCTCATGTAATGAAAAATCATACATAATGTGTAACAATAGAGTGCATGAGGTGTTGTTTTTTATTATCCATCCAAAATCCTTGACACCACTAGATGAGTTATTCTGATGATATATTTATTATTATTTAACTGAAATTTTTTTAATATGAGGATGAAATGGAGAAGTTATAAAAGATGTTTTTTATAACGGATCAAGAAGAAATTGTAACATGAAATGAATCTTAATATTTAGATTTACGATGATCAAAATCAAATAAATAATTATAAATTTGAACGTAGCCACTCTAATACTAGTTGATGGTTCTAGGAACAATGGTATTAATTATAAATTCCAATACTAACTCACCAAATTTCGGATTCGATGGATCATTTACATATTGTAAAAGACTTGAAGGTCATGACCAACAAATTGTTTCCAATCGAATACAGACACGAAGTTCATCATAACCAAGAGCATATCTTTTCACATTAAATTTATAATTGATTTAATTAATCATCAATAATAATTACCTTTATAGGAAGATATTTATTTATTGAATATTTTCATCATCTAAATCCCTTTTCAGTAATGTTTCATTGTGACCATATGATCTATGTGTGGAATCCCTCTAGCAGTGATCTGAATTATCTCTTATGATCATTAAATTACACAGATCAATCGTCAAATGATAGTGTGGTCGATTAATTTTCATACATAATTTATCTTGATCACATCAAATTTCTTCGATCATGAAGAAGTTCTCTTGATCTTTTCATTATTGAGATGACGTGAGGAGGAATATGAGAATTCTAGAGAACAATCATAAGTGCACAATGATTCCCAATTATCCTATCTTAGAAATTATAAGCGATATATTTATTGAAATAGGATTATGGTTTCTATTATAGATAATTTCACAAGTTCTCTTAACAAAATATAAATCCCTTGTCAGATCCCATACGATGTATTAAAAAAATAAAATTATTTTTTTACATGGTGTGTGCTAAACAGCACAATGAAAAATATTATTTTATCAAATTTTAAATTAATATTTATCACCAAACACGATATTTGTATGCTCATCCATAGTATTTATCGAATTCCCGAATACATATTTATTTAAATATTTATTGCGAAAATAAATATTTCATTCAATATTTAGAAAATAAATATTCATTAAATATTCAATAAAATAAATATTTACAATCAATAAATCCTGAATAAAATTATTCCTTGGTCCGAAGAATAATATTTATTCTAATAATTAAATTAAAAAATAATTTAACTGTGATAAACTGATTCAGTTAGTGTGTGACCCTCTAGGATTATTTCTCATTGGCATAAGGTGAGATTGAATAAAGCCTACGATTATTGTCTATAAGTGGGCCAATAAACCCAAGAGAAACAAGTTAATGTCACAATGTCTTCAACCACACAAAAGCACTTATTTTGAAATATAATCTCTTCATCTTAACAACTCATCAATAAAGTTTCGCAACTATCGTAACAACCCATGTGCTTGATATGTATTTCTTTGACTATCTCAGATAAACTCATTATTACACCATGGCCAAGGAATTTAAAAAAAATTATATTTCAATAAAATGGTTAATATATCAACATATATTAATATGAATGTGACAAATTGTTCTTCATATTATTCATTAATAATACATTATTCATGACACAACTGACGTAACCAAATTATCCATGAATTGATATGCTCATGGTTTATGACAATACATCTAAGTGCATGAGCCATGAAATGAATTAATAAAAATATTAAAGTATAAGTACCATTACACATGCTCACAGATATTAATATCTTATGACACATAAATAATACAAATTCCTAATGTTGGGTATGTTCTTATATTTTCTCATCTTAATGATTACCAAGTGTTAACTTCATGAGAATAAGTATCATATTCTTATGGGTACTCACACCAGATATTCAACATGTTATGTTTCCTATCATATAATGTTATCCAACCATAAATCTGGGTTTAAGAATATCATCATGGAATTTTAATGTTATCAACATAGTGAGGAACTACTATGCCCTTTTAATGCGACAGATATTCTAGGAAATCATTACATTATGTCATTAAGAACTATGAATGATATGTAATAAATTTCCTAAATTTACATTCAAATATTATAATAGACATGAAATCCAAATTATAAAATATTATATCTTGAACACCAACTCCAACATCAACTACATTTTGAACATGAAATTCAATTCCTCAAATAACACCTTGATGATTCTAGTGTTCTAGTGATTGTTTGGATGAATTCTTTGATTTGGTACCTAAATAACTTGAAGCAAGGTTTTGAAGGAGATCTCAACCATTAATTATCCCTTTATTACTTAATTATTGGAAATATGATCAATCATATCTTATACATCATGCTTCTATGTAACGATAATATTATCCAAAACAAATGAGGTGGTTGGCCTATTCAGAAACACCCATCAAAAAAGAATCTGGTGGGAGTCTAGATTGATTTGTAGGATTATAGGTTCTATGAATCTTGAGGAGTCAATTGTTAAGGCTCTTATTGAATGACATGAAACATCTCATAATTAACATGAGGATGGAGATCCAGATCTCAAGCAACCTGATTTAGGAGAACATGAGAATCCTATAGAAGAGCATTATCATGCTCCGAAGAAATATAAGGTTGGGAGAAATTAGTATTTTGATATTGATGTTCATGATCCATATCCTCTTTTTATATATATTACAATAGATCCAATTATTAATTATTATAATATTGAAGGATACAATCATACTCATTATCCTCTCATTCCACATATTCACCTAGATTTATCCTCACTAGATTTCAAGAGTAAAGACTAGGATTTAGATTCTCTTTAACTATTTTCATCAGAGGATCTGATGGAGAAAGATAAATATAACCCTATGAACCTAAGAAGCTTGTATTATAGAAACTTCTCATTCCCCTATGTATTTTACTAAATGATGATGAATGGGATTATAATTATTTATTTACCCTAGAAATATTTTTGAGCTCCCAATATCCTAAGAGCTGATGGTACATTATTACTCCCTCTTTTGGTTGAGTTTTTTATTCCTTAAACTAACTTGTTTTGATTCCCACATAACCAAAAATATTTTTTTGTAAATTCTATAAAAATTGATTTGATGTTGATGTGTGAAATATTTGTTTGTGTTTATTGAATATGTGTGTATTAAGTATTGTTTTCCACAAGTACGAGAGAAATTTTTGAGTGGATAAATTGGTTATAAAATTGAGAGATTGTTATCTAGATAAGAATATAAGTTACATATATGGAAATATTTGATATTATTATTCATTGTTCTTGTTTCATATCTTGAGTTTTCACATATTAGATTAGAATAATTGAGTGTTGTTTTAATTTCTATGCTTTATATTGATTTATGTTTGATTACTAAAAACAAAATCCAAAAGTGGAGATTTTTTTGATTAGGAAGATGTTTGAGAGTGAAGGTTCCCCAATAGTTGTTTTATTAAAGAGAGTGGGACCCAATGATCACTCTAGTAGGGTTAAGGACTAGGTTGTGACCCAAAGACATATATATATATATATATATTTATAACATGATGGATTTAAAATTAAAATGGAAGCGACGTCGAACACCATAAATAAAATTCTTTCATTTTAGTTTTTTCTTAAATTCATTTCAACTCAAGAGCTAGAACAACACGAAGAAGAAATATCACAAATATTTTATTATTATAAGTATATGTTTTTATTAAATGGATAATATTATTATATAATTACATAAATAACATCATAAATATTTTTATATTCATTATTAACATAAATATAGTTATGTTTTTAAACAAATGAAAATTTAATTTAAATTTTTATTTTTACGATTTTAATAAAAAAATATATTTGAAATTACATTGTATCAATAATTTATTATTCCAAAAAATATTACAATATTAATACAATTATATTTTTTTATCAACATACAAATATAAATAAATATAATTCCATATTAATAAATATAATATTATTTTAATATAACAAATAAAATTATAAAAATGATATATTTAAAAAATATAATTATTTTTATATAATATATTTTTTATCAAATAATAAACTATAAATACAATATAATTTGAAATATTTATATATTTGAAAGAATAATAAGAAAAAATATAATTATATTCATATTTATATACCTGTAAATATGATAACAAAAATATTTTTATTTTGGCATAAAAATAAAAAATAATATTTATAATAAATATAATAATGTTTATACATTTAAAGTTTTATATATAAATAAATTATGAATAAAATATATATTTAAAATATGATTACATTTGAAATTATAATAAATATAAATATATTAATATTAATATAATTTAAAAAACAAGACTAATTATATATATTTATCAGTTTAATGTAATTATTTATGTCCGATAATAAAATTATATATATGATATTTTTTGTTCACAATTTTCTATGGCATATATTGAAATGAATTAAAAAATATAAAATTGATGCAAAAAAATCTTTTAAATTGATCCATAGTGCATCAAACTATTTCCCTTTTCAACAGAGTATTGAAATATTTTTCATCGTAATTTTTTATAAATATTGCATTTATCGATGTAACAAAATCGAATCCTTAACCCTACCACACAAACCCATATGCATACATTTACCCAACTAAACCCTATTAAATAAGTATCTTAAATTAAATACCCCTATAAGAGATTTATCCTTTTTAACGAGCATACCAAAAAGTATAGATCAGTTGTATAAATGTAAAGATGAGTGAATAGGTGCCAGGAACTGGAGATATTATCTTCCTGGGAGATATCATATATGGGTGAAGGAATGAAACTCACCACTTTGGTCACCTCTTACAATAGTATATGTCCATTTATGCGCACAAATATTTATAAAGGGACTCCAAATAAATTATGATTTAATAGGTTTTTTTGAAGAGGAAAACCACCACATCTGGACCCCCCGCTCAAAACTATTTTGTATAATATTCTAATTGCACAAAATAATGTTGATTGACATATCAATGATGAACTTTCACATAATTAATAAATCATAGGATAAATCAAGGTCCCACACTCCATAATAACCCTGCTCAAAGATTTTGAGGTTTGAAATCAATGAATCAATCCACATAGTCACTATTAGTACTAACATCATCAGGGTACCATTGGAGGAAATGAATTTCAAGTTCAACATGGTGTTGAATGTCCCACAATCTACCTTTTTAAACCTCACTCAAAACTCAACAAGGGAGGTAATATACAAAATTTACACCATGAGAATAGGTTCTCATAACACCCCAGGATTTAGGTACATTACACTGGTATCATTTATTTTCATGTTATATTGTTATTGGGTTTATATTTGGTTTTTGGAAAGGTTTTGAGTGATTTGGAAGTGTTTATGGAGGTGCTTGGTTTGATCTTAGTTAGTACAAATTGTGTACTATCTCTTGGAAACTGTTCAAGGTCATGTTGGATGTTATTGGGAAGAAATATAGTTGGAGCATGGTTTTACCAAACCATTCACATGATAAGGGTAATCATGCAGCTATAGATAGTTTTAGAATCACAGTTGAATCGCGATTTGTTAGCCCATGTGATCCAACCATGAGAGGTGTTGTCCTTGAGACAGTTGCACCACACAGTTGGAACATGTTTTGTTAAACCATGCAGCCTAACTACATGACTACCTGAGTGATTTTTAGTAGCACGCACATGGTGGTAACATTCTTTGTCTAATTGTGTGACCTAACAATTGGACATGCAATTAATACTCTAAAAAATGTGTTTTAATTAAATTTAAAGCCCCAAAACCCTATTTTTCTCTTATCCATCCTAGCTCAGGAACTACTTTCCTCCTAGGCTACAATGATAATTTCCTTTGATCTAGAAGAAACTTTTGGAAGAACCAATGAGTGTTGGATATCTATAATCACAGATAAGTCCTTGGTCTTCCTTGTTCTTATTAGATCCTATATTCTACTCTCTCTGAAAACTATAGATCCAGTCTGTTATAGATAAATCTATGTGATATAGAATATATCTTGACGAGATCATGATGTATTTATTTAAAGGAATATTTTTTTGAGCCTGAATCTATATGTTTTGAGCATCGTTCATCATTTTTTCCATTAGCCGAGAGGTAGATGGCCACTCAATTATATCCACCTATTCTAGAATTTGAAGTATATGTTTTATTTAAACGTTTTTCTTGTATTTTCACTGGAAATTTTTTGTGATTTCTAGAAGGAATCCAATTTAGTTAATGTTATGGAATTATGGAAATTGGACGGATTTTTGGAAAACCACTCTTCTTATAATTTTAAAATTATGGTTTTAATATTATGATTTAGTTGGGACACAAGAAAAATGTTTCTAGGGAATAATCTTTTTACTATAAAATGAAATAAATACATAAATATAAATTCAATGAAATACAAATATTTATAAACCCATATAAATACACATATACTGATATATATAAATACCCACATATAGATAAATAGACACATACAAATAAAGAAATACATATGTTTGTATGTGTCTGTGTGTATAAACCTTTTTTAAATAAATATATATTAATATATAAAAAAACACAAATTTCTCATAAAATTTATATTAATATATATATATATATAAGTATATATATTAATTGATATATATAATTATATATATATATATATTTGTATTTATATATATATGAATAAATAAATATATAAGTATATAAGTATATAAATATATATAAATATATAAATATATTAATATATAAATATATTAATATATAACAAAAAGGGAAACTCAATTAAATTATAAAATTTATTTTCCTCAAGGTGTTGTTTAGGGATCAAATCATTCCAGAGTCAGAATAATCTAGATTATTAGTGGTTTCTCATTAGTTCACTTGTAAGGTTGCAAGGTATTTTAGTAGCGAGCTACTACATTCATGCATGGGATGCCTAAGATATGAGTTGTGGTCCTGATGGGAGAATATTATTTAAAATATCTCTGAAATAATTTATCAATTCTAGTAATCAGAATTTATAAAATTTAGACATTAACCACACTAAAAAAACTGATAATGTTAAGCGTTTATCGTTTCAAAAAAATGTTGATAAAACATTCCTTTATCTATGGTAACTTAGTGATGATAAACATCATTGGACTTTATCAGTTCTGACATCATCAACACTCAACACTTTTTTTAGCATTGTAAAGTGGTTTTAGAGTGCTTTTAAAGACCATTTTTTTGTATTAGTATTTCATACACCTTGTTTCAAATAAAACCCTTTCGTATTTATTTATTTTTTGATTATTCATTCATTGTTTACCACACCCTTCTTATTTAGATCATTTTCATATTGGAATACAGTCATGTTCAATTTTTCTTTTATACTTAAATTCAATATTTTAGAAAACTAGAATATACATTTGACTATCTTATTTATTTCAAGGATTTATGAGAACATAAAAAAACATACAATAAGTCAAATTATTATATAAAATTTAAAATAATGATTTTATAAATTTGGGATTTATTTCTTTAATAAAATAAAATGTAATATATCTATTGATTATATGGGTTTATGACATAAATTGTTTTATGTTTTTTAATTGTTTATATTATTTCATATTTTTTACTTGTATTCATTTTCATCACTTTTTATTAAGATATAAACGTTAATGGAATTGTGAAATTAAATAAAAAATAAAAAAACAATTATGTTGTATGCTTTTTTCAATCTTCAATGATTAAATATATTTATTACAAATATTTAATTCTTATGTTTATTAATTATTTAGTTATCGTTTTTCTATGTTTTATAAAAAATATGTTTTCCACATCATTCTTACATATATATTTAAATATAATTAAAATATATATATATATATATATATATTTTATAAATTCTTTAATTGGTATTTACCAATAATATAAATATAATTAACACATATATATATTAGAATCATTATTCATTTTATAATGTTTATTACAATGAAATTATTATATATATATTTTTATAAATGGAAAATAAATATAAATATATATATATAATTTATATATGAATGTCTTTAATTTTTTATATATAAGTACATATATAGTACCAATATGTTACATAAAATTACTTCATTGAATTATATTAAAATTTCAAATGGAAATTGAAAATAATTAAAATTTTACCTCATAAAATTGTCTGTAAAATTTTCATTTCTAATTTACATTAGAAATTTATCTTCAAAATTTTTAGTGTATACATATACTGAAACATTTCAATTGAGATATATAATCAATTATTTTCAATGAAATATTATAAAAAAATTTATATAATAAATTTGATTATGATAACAAAAAAATTAAAATATGTTTAATTTTTTTTGTACAAATATACTAATACACAAATAAAAAATGTAATTTTTCAATAACAAAAATGAGTTTAAAATTTTCATTAAGAAATTTTTTTGAATACTTCCATCGAAAAGATTTAGTGCTAATTTTTACATATATTTTTAGTGTATATTTTCACTTAATTTTTATTATAATTAGACTAAAAATTTGATTATCATAATTATAAAATAAAGGAATTATTAAATATTTAGTTCAAATATATTAACACATAAATATATAATTTAGTTTTTCATAGAAAATTTGACCCGAAAATTTATTTTGGAAAAATTTAGGGAAAAATTCCATTAGAAAATTGTTGTGTAAACCACCACTGAAAATTTAAATTGTAGACATCCCAAGGAAATTTTTGGTGCAAACATACCCTACAAATTTACTATTAAAGTGTACACTAGAAATTTCCGTTAAAAACATTGAATAGAAAATTCTTGTTCAAATTTACAAAATAAATTACATTGAAGACATGTTAATACATAAATAAAAAATGTAAATTTACACTGGAAATTTTCATTTAGAATTTATACTAAATACCATTATTTCAAATTTCCATTAAAAACTTGTATTGGAAATTTACATTCAAAATTTTATGAGAAAATTTTAATTTACATTTTCCACTTGATATTTTCATTATAAATTATTAGTGAAAATTTTCAATAAAAATTTAATATAAAATTTCAATTTATGATGAAGATTTTCAATGAAAACCAAGAAAACACAAAACACACATACACACACAAATATACATGATAATTTTAAGTTTTAAATCTCATGTGAAAATTATACATTGGAAAATTTCAGTATGTATATACAAACATCCATGTAAAGTTGTATTGGAATTCTTTGTTTCACATTTACACTAAAATCTCCACAGATATAAATCAATACTAAATTTTTATAATGAAAATTCACAATACAAAATTTTTATGCATGAATATGTATATACATACAAATATGAATATATAGAAATATAAATATGAAATATAATTTTCAAGTGTAAATTTTCACTATAAATCACAAAATTTCATTGAAAATTTCCAATGAAAATTCATAGATATTAGTGTGATGTATGTCGGTTTGGGTAAGAGCATTCTTAGTATGATCTATTTTCAGTGTTCTTTATTATTCTTTTTGTGTTCATTCTTTCAGAGATAGAGTTGGAATATATTTAGATCCTATTTCACTACTTTTGATCATAGGATCACCCCCACATTATCATCAAATACATTTTGAAATTTCTAGTGCTAGTATATAAATATAAATAATGATAATTTTCATTATAACATTTCAATTCAAATTTATAATTAAATTACAAGTGAAAATAAATTTATACATAAATAAATAATGCAAATTTTGACTAGAAAATTACAGTGACAACATGGTATGAAAATTTTAATCTTAAATTTTTAGTTTTAATTTACTCTAAAATTAAAAATCATAGTATATTAATACACAAATAAAAAATGAAAAATTCCAGTGAAAATTATCATTGTTTATTTTCACTATAAATTTCCTTTGAAAAATTTCACGAGAAATTTATGGTATATATTTCGTACGCAT
Organism: Viscum album; assembly: GCA_963277665.1. Classification (NCBI taxonomy): domain Eukaryota; kingdom Viridiplantae; phylum Streptophyta; class Magnoliopsida; order Santalales; family Viscaceae; genus Viscum; species Viscum album. The sequence continues at coordinate 778,675,490 of OY728161.1, forward strand.
CATATGATTACTATTATAAACATAAAATCTAGTTTTTTAATGTGAATTTATAATACAAATTTACAATGTATTAATACATAATATATTAATATAAAAAAACACTATAAATTTTTACTCTACATTTCAAGATCATATTTTCTCTCACGAATATCAATACACATTTCCACTAGAAACTTTCATTTGAAATTTCCACATGAATTTCCAAAGAAAATTTCCAATACATATTTTCTAGACACCATATATTTTCTAATATAAATATAATATTTATTTTTTGGATGAAAATTTACACTATAAATTTCCAATAAATAAAAACAATCTTTTGAAATATTGATTATCAAAAAAGAAAAATTTCACTCAAAATTCTCATTGAATAAATATATGTTTATATAAATTAATGTATAAATAATTTATATATAACTATTTATAAAAACTATTAGTAATTATTATATAACTATTTTATAGGTAATAAATATAATATATTTATATTAAAAAATTATTAATAGTTCTTATATATTCATAAATTATAACTAATTATTAATTATTGTTATATGTTTAGTTTTTTTACTATCATTGTATATTTATTATTTTTGTATTCTCTTTTCACTTATCTTTATTTTTAATGATTTTTTAATATATATTTTTTTATTAAATGTTTATCCGTTTGAGTATTTTTTAATGACATTACAGGTCATGAAAAGGGTATTTCAGTAAAACACATTAAAATAAATCAATTTAATTTTAAAAAATAATCAACTATAATATTTCAATCATCGGGAACATCATTTTTTTACATGAGGCAAGAATCATGTGGTGAACATGATGCTCAAGTCACTGCACCAAACAAAAGATGATATTTTCACAGCCTTAGGGATGAATATTCTTTAAAAAACAAACAAGTGGATGAAACGTAAAAATGAGTTATCTCACTATGATAATAGAATATTAGGTAGTTACATGAGGGGGGCAAGGAACCCTCTTACCTATAAAATGAGGAGGCTACTCCGGTTGGATATGGGAGTTCTTGGAGTCGATGAATGCTGGAGGATTTAGGGAGAACTTTTGTAGAAGAGGAAAGCATTGAGAAGGGAGGAGAAGGTAGACCCACTACCTCCCATGTTCTGGATACAAATAGCCACTCGTCCACTTTTTATTTTCTTTTATTTTCCTTAATTATTCTATTTATTCTTCTTCAATTATCCCTCTTTAATAGATGAGTGGATCTTAGTGGTTGTGTGAAGGGAAAGTGACCATTGTGATTCTTGTGCTTTATTTTAATCAAATTCATGATTAAATTTTTATCTATTGAATGGTTTTCAATTTTCAATTTTATTATTAAAATTTAATATGATTCCATTTGTTTTAATTAAAAATTATTAATTTTTCTAGATTAGGAAAATTGTTCCCTCTATTCCTAGTTTTTTATGACACTAGTTTGTTGGTCTGAAGTGAAGGGGGGAAGTGTTTAGTAATAACTAAAGACTTGAGGATGGAACAGTGGACTAACATTCATGTTTTGAAATTTCAATACTAAATTAGGTATTACAAAATTAATTTGAGGTAGACCTATTATGAATTTTACGCATTGGAAAGAGAACAATCCAACCAAGAAAATTGTTTGAGATTATTCTCATCATCATCTATCTTGATCAAGGGTGAAAATAAGTATAAATGACTATTAATCCAATCATTTAACCAATCATTAAATACAGTATAATCATTTCAAATGGACCATAATTATATTACAAAAGGGAAGAAAAAAATAAACCATATAACTTGTCTCTCATCTAAATTTAATAATACAAGTTTCTTTAATTCCAAGTCATATAAATTTTGTTCTTCTATTTACTTTTTCACTCATGAATGTAGATTAAACACTTCTCCCTAGAGAAAACCTTGTTCACTACTACTACTACGCCCTTAGTGGGGAAATAAATAGATTATTCTACACCCCCTGAAATGTTTACATCACACATATATGGGTTTTGGTATTTTTGATGAGAAATGATATTAAATTCAATTCTATACCTAGAATTTGTCTATGTATATTTTTTGTGGTACTTAATAAGAAATCGGGCCACCCTTTAGAAAACCAAGGACCACGTCAACTATATAAGGGACCTAGATGATCAAACACGAAGGCTTCAGTCAACTTTTCCACCTCCAAAAGATAAGTGAGGATTCATAGGGCCAATTTCATGGGATATTTATTCTTGAGACCATGAAAATATATTATTATTTTTCATACAGAATATTTTATGAACACATCTATGCGGTTGAGTATTTTTTATTAGAAATGAATTTACATTCCATTCTATAATTATAATTTATCTAATTATATTTATGATGAAACATAATATTAAATTAGGCCATCCTTAGGAAAAACAAGGACCACCTCAACCACATATGGGACATAGGTGGTAATACACATGGGATGAAATCAACTTGGCCAGCCCCAAGTGACAAGTGAGGATTCATAAGGCCTATTTCATGGGAGATTTAATTTGGAGACCATGGAAAATGTATTCTTATTTTTTGTAAAGAATATATGGTGAGAACATCTAATTGGTTTGGTATTTTTGTTGAGAAATGACATGACATTCCATTATATACATTGAATTTATCTAATTATATTTCAGATGGTCCTCAACAAATAATTGGTCCAGTGTGAGAGATTTACATTTTTTTTAAATGGTTCATATCATTTGATAATACATATGGGGTTTTTATTAAAAAGGAATTGAGGTTTTTCTACATATTTGAGCTTCACGAAATACATGATGTGTAAAGTGATAAAATGATACAAAATAGTCATGAATTGGGATTTTACAGTGTTGAATGACTATTTTATTATTTTATTTATTGCTGTATTCCATGATCTTGACCTAGAGGATCTTAATAGAAGATTCTGGGAGACTCCTCACATTCTAGATCGCATCGTTCAGTGTTTGATCGCTATTTTGGTTAGGTTTCTTCTCTCCAAGTATGTAATCCTTGTGGTTATTTTTTTTGGTTATGACTATGGTTTTGGGTATGGTTTTGTTCATATTTGTGATCAGATAGTGTTTTAATAAAAAAAATTCTATTTCTTAGCATGTCTTGTCTATTGAAGGCCATTCCTTTAGTTTTTGATCACTGTTGTCGAAGGCAGCTATTTTTATACATTTTTGAGGTAGGTGTTTCTATGATATTGGGTTAATTTAATGAATTAAATTTATTATTGATAAATTCCTTTGGTTTATTAATTTATTATAAGTGATACGTGATTTCAAATGATTTCTTAGAAAATAAAATGTTCTTTTAAAAGGATTTTTTTCATTGAAAATGAATTTTCATGCTTTTGAAATGAGTTTTCAAACTCTGAAGTGGATTATATTAGGATTGAAAATATTTTATAAAATCATTAGCATGGTTTTGATAATGTATTTAGATAATTGAACATTGGGTACCTTAAGTTCCTCAAGAAATAGATACTTGTAGCCTTAGTGTGTGTCTTACCACTAGGAGGCATCCTTTTGTGATATCCATTAGAAAAAATGATATTTTTTGGATCCAAAATGTGCCTGTTTTGGATTATTAGTGTCTAGTATGTAGTTTACCAAAGTATAGATAAAAATACATTAGGTTCTTTTTTCATTTATGGTATTTTATCACATGATTAGTTTCATCATAAATTGTTTTGCGCTATTTTTTACATGATGTTGTATCATATAGCTTCCCATTATTGGTTGATTCAAGGATATGTGTTTACCTATTTACTTCTTGATGCATGGATATGATTTCATTTTTTTTAATAAATTCTACATGTAATATTTTTTCTTTTAGAATATGGGAGTCTTTTTTTGAAAACCAAAGGATATAAAGGGTAACTAATTTACAATTAGATTAAATTTCTAAAAAATCTTCAGAAAACTATTTAGTTTCAAAAACAATAATTGTGCCATTATTGATATAAAAAATTGTATATAAAATGTGGTTGTATCTTTCTAGTATTTTTATCACATCCTTCTTGTGACTTTAGGAATTTTTAGATATTGAATTACAGGATTCATGTAAAGGAAAGAGCATCTTGCAGTATGATGGCTTCTCATGTTGCTATAGATTTTGGTTCGAGTTGGTCTAAAGGTGAATATTGGATACATGGGGTCTTGATATACTTTTCGGTTTAAACTATTTTAACTTGGATTTTATGTTTTTTTGGTATCTATTCTGTTTCCACTTTGTACTCTAGTTTCATGTTTTCTTTAACTTATATGGAATACGAGTTTCTATTATCTTGATTTACTTATGTTTCATGATGAGATGGTCCAGTTGTATTTTCTAGTTGATTAGTGTAGGTTCATTACAATTTGGAATCAAAGAGAATATCAACTTGAATTATATTAAGAATTTCTAATTTTGGTTATGTGTCATGTCTAAACATGATTTAGGACCCATAGTATTTAGAAATTAGGTGCGAAAAAGGGGCTTGGCTAGATCACTTTTGAGACTGAAACTGAGTTACCATGGGTTGTTAAGTACTTTTACTAGTATTGAGACTTATATTTCAATGTTATTTAATGAAATATATAAGAAGTGTATTTAAATTTACTTATTCATTTTTTTAGGTAAGTCCTTTTGTGGTTTATTTAAATTATTAATTTTTTAAATCGATGTGTTTAATACTTGAAGTTGGTCCTATTAATTTTGAATTTTCTCTTGAGTGATCATTTTTTTTGTATTTTTTTAGACAATGCATATGAGAAGAGATCTTACAAATCATAGAGAGGAATATGTGAGAATGTTTTCATAGGTGAATCCACCAGCTTACCCTACATTAGTAGAAGCTACATCCCCACTATTAAGAAACTAGGTCAAGAGAGTATTGGGAACCCAAGGTGTGTGATGTATCATGGATCTAAATTTACTATGTTTCATCCACCAATCTTTCATGGTAAAGACGAACCCCATAAATATAAGGATTTGTTTGAGTGAATAGAGAGGATCTTTAACTTCCAAAACACCACAGAAGACTCTAAGGTGGGTTTTCCACGTATATTCTTGAGGGATAAGAATGGAGAGGGTGTGAGTCTATTGTGAAATATATGTTGCACAAGGATATTAGTGATGCCAAATTCGAGAAAATATTTAAATAGAAGTTTTACCCTAAGACATTGCAGGGGTTTAAGACTCAAGAGTATCTGACTATAGAGTAGGAGGAATACTATTCAAGAGTATTCCTACCATTTTTTTTAAGTTGGTACATCTGATACTAGATCTTATAACTAATGATTACCTTATGTATCAGAGGTTTGAGTTTGTATTGAGGCCTAAAATTAAGTACATGTTGGTACTCATGTGCCTTCTTACATTTGTAGAGGTAGTTTACAAGGAAGTTTTGTTAGAGGCATACATATGTAGAAATATAGGTTTGGGTAGTGATTTAGTTGGATTAGTATATTTACAAGGTGTATATTTTGGACTGAAAAGGATGCAAACTTGTAAGATCCCATTTTTTTAAGGTACATCCCTCTTTAAATTTTTCATTTTAACTGTGGTGGATGAGTCCTGTTCAGAGATGGAGCCATTTTTTGGGAAAAATGACATAATGTTCAAGGATATATGGTTGTATGAATTAATGATGTTTTGGTATAAAAGTGTCAAATGGGTTTATGAGTGTTTCCCATTACTTGGATGGATATGGGAGTGTTTCAGATCCTTGTGGAAGAAAATAGACTGAAATCTATCTAATGGGGATTTACACGCCCTATAAAGGTGTTACCGAATGTGGGCATTCATCTAAACGCAAGTCATAAAACTAGTATAGGTTTTGAAATAGTTACACATTGTGTAAATCATTAACATCATGTAATAATCAATTGAGATAAATATTAACCCAATGTAATGTTCTTCTAATGTATCTATCTAAAAAAACACAACATGTAAATGAGTTAAATGCAATGTAATATCCTAAGCAGTCATTTTAATGGTTTTATGTTACTGATTTTTAATTCCATATAACGCATCCTTCCACCTCATTACCCTATGGCATCTCCTAATAAATTTTAGAGTGACATCCTCAATTCCAAATGTCTCATTTGTGTGATCAATCCTTGGTAAGTCTTTGTATTGGTTTTCCCTTCCTCTTCAATTGTTCTTCATTGTGGTCATAGAAACCTTGGACTATGATTGGGTTTGATGTTAATGTTTATCTTATTTGATCTAGGCTTCATCGTGTGATCTTTTTCACCTTCATTTCTACCATTGTTACCCATTGTAGGTGTATCTGTGATCACTGGTTAAAGGTGTGGGCTCTAAACATTAACCCTATGGTCTTTTTAATTACAAGTATGTTCAATACGGTAATTTCCCTAATGTAGTGTGCACCTAAATTAATTAAATTATTAATTAGATATATTCCTTGGAATCCCTTTGAATTCAGTTATTTTTTACCTGGCTTATGATTACTATTTGGGTGAGATAACCCTTTTTTATAAATTAGTTGAAAAATGACTTATGTGTGTTTATCATGACATGTATTTTAGATGATTCCATGATATAGATTCACATTGGATTTGATTGATTATTGAAATGACTAAAATTATATTACATTATAACCAAATTATAAACAAAATTTTTAATTAAAAGATAAATGGTAATTTTCATAACTAACCATTGAGCCTTATGATGTGATATTGCGATATCCATGATGCTACTATTAGTTATATGTGTTTTAATTATTAGATAATATGCTTGGCCCTGATGTATTGATAAATTTATTATATAATGAGCTTGTCTGTTATACACCTATATTGGCCCTAATTTATATCTAAGATTCTTATATAGCTATTTTAACCTAGATTTTTGTGATTTATTCTAGGGGTATATGGTTATGGTTTTCATGGTTGTGAGACATTCTTAGAGAAATTATGACATGTAACTGAGGAAGGATACATTTTACCAAGTTTATATGTTTATGGTTTGCATGGTTGTGATACATGTTTATAGATATTCTAGCATAGTGCTAATGTATGTTGACGTGATATTAATTTAAATGATTAATTAATTAACACAAGTGTTTATTGTATTATTGAAAACACAAATTATCTGACTGGTTATGCATGTAAATGGTGGTGCTGACCTACTAAATTATAATCACACCCTATTCAGGCCACCATTTAGCACCTAATCATATTACATGGATGCAGAATTTCACAAGGTCAAGGGACCATGTTGTTGATTATGATTGCTGGACATGATGAAGTTTGGAGACTGGGCCAAAATGGGGCTTGGGATCGTTGAATTTTGAATCTGAGTCTGTTAGTATTTTATTTGTATTAATTATAGCATGAAATTTAGTTACATTTTAGCCTATCATTTCAGTATTCATTTATTATTTATTGGATTATTCAGTTGGCTTTTATTGTTTGGTTGTTCCACTGCATTATATTATTTCTATTATTTCTTGTACTCTAATATTTATTGATAAATGATTATTCCTCCATGTTATAACTCTTTGAATAGGGGGTATAGTCTCCCTATAATACTTATCACACCGCCACTATTGATTAGTATCCTTGGGAATATGGGGAGGTACACTTGAGTTCCCATAACCAACCCATTTTAGCCCCATTAGAGAGTTCTAGATCTGGGGATATTAGAAAGTGATATTAGAGAACATTGGGTTTCATTACTATTTGGTAAAGGTATAAAGGATACGTGGATATTTTTGGACTTGGTAATGATATTTTAAAATGTAGAATATAACTTGTGTAAGGGGGAAAATTAGAGTTCATAGGGATGAAAATTCTGGTTATTCTCTTCTCTTGTTATAGTTGATGTTAGTTCACCTTGGGTGATTCATATGTGGTGTGAGGTCATTATTTAGTGATGTTATTAGTTCTGGATATTTCTACTCATAGACTAGTATGTAATGAGATAAGCATGCATGCATCATTATTAGCACATAGAGATATATATTGACAAACATTATTCATGATAGGGACATATTTGTAGCATGTGATATGTAATTTCCTCTATAAGTTGTGATATGAGATAACTATTACGTATGCTGAATGAAATAAAGTAAATTAACTACAATTTCCTTCTAAAAAACTTTTAATCAATGTTTAGTGAACCCAGAGTAGTGGTTCTCTATTTTTATCACATGTTGAGGTTGACCTTGCTGTTATAACCAGTGTTTTGAGGAGTGTAGTTGTCTTGTAGAGAAAACACGTCATCATCATCTTTATGTTGAGAATAGGAGCATGGTAATAATTACACTACTAATGTAGTTTATATGGATCCTCATGTATCCCCTAAGGGTCAGATGGATTTTAAGCTTTTTGATATCTTCTTCAGGGTCACACTATCCTTGGAAGGAGAACAAGTTAGCCCCATGACTTCAATGTCTATGTTAATGAGAGAGTTCTAGTTGCAGTATACGCCTACATTCATTGGGGATGGAGGCCCCAAGGAATCCAAGCTCAAGATTGAGTCAGTCCAAATGAACATTAAGAAACTTGAGAAACCCATACATAGTAGGGTGATTCTAGCTACATATATGATTTGTGGACTTGCCAAGTGTTAGTGGGACATTCTCGAGTAGGTTTGGAAGAAAGAGTATTTATCTTAAAAGGACTTAGAGATAAAGTTACTAGTATATTCCTATCCTAATAAGTTATGGTATGAGAAGGCTTGTGAGTTCCTACACCTTACATAAGAGGACATTTTAGTGAGGGACTACACTGAATGTTTCACCGACGTGTAGCGCTTTGTGCCATCCTTGGGGCATGATGAGATATCTAGCGTGAGTTGTTTTCAAGATGGTCTTCATTATGTGATGAGATCATAGGTGAATATGTTTTATCGGAGAAATTTTACAGATGCGATGAATCTTTCACTCATCATAGACGGGGGTCATAGAGATGACTTGAGTAGCACCCATGTTGTTTTAGTTGTAAGAATTATGAAATATTATTCTAGTGGAAATAATCATAAATATAAAAGTTTTTTATACGGAAATAATGTTCAGATTGGTTAGGGTATTGGAAAACCATCTCAGGATCATGTTATGTTATAGTTCTATCATTGTGGAATGATCTTCCACAAATGATCTCAGTGTCTATACCATGATTTGCAGTGTTGTGCTTATAGAAGAATGGGACAACTATAGAGTTTTTTTGGGGGAATACAGTAGTAGAGTTGTTGTGGGGTATTAGGATAGGTACCACAGTCTGGTAAGGACTTATATAGAGTGACACTAGAAGAGATTTAGGTGTTTGAAGTTTATTTGGATGATATTGAAACTAATGGTTTCATACAACCTATTACATCTCGTTAGGGTTCTCCATCTCTCTTCACCAAGAAGGCTGATGGGATTTTGTGCTTATGTGTGGAGTATCGAAGAGTGAACCAGATGATAATGAAGAACTGAAATCATATTATACTCATTTATGGTATCTTCAATTAGGTGAGAGGTGATATGATCTTCTATAAGATCTATTTATTATTAAGATACCATCAGTTGAGGGTGATACAATCAAACATACCTTAGTCAAATTTTATGAGTAGGTATAACTTGTATGATTTCATAGTGATGTTGTCCGGTTTGACTAATGAACTAGAAGTATTCATTTCCATGATGAATTAGATCATTCATCTTTTTTTGGACTAGTTTGTGGTGGTTTTCGTCGATGAAATATTAGTGTACTCTCATTCAAAAAAAGATTATGTCCAATATATTGACATTGTCTTGGGTATATTTATTGGGAATCAACATTATACTACACTAACCAAATGAAGTTTCTAGATTGATAATGGTAACTTATTGGTCCGTTTCATCCCATATTTTGGATTGTCAGTGGACTCAGAGAAGGTTTAAACTATGGTATCGTGGGAGAAACCTATGAATTTCATTGAAATTATAATATTTCTACGTTTAGTAGGTTATTATTAGTACTTTATCCATGACTTATGCAACATGATAGCACCAATTTCTAGGATGAACAAGAATGTAGTGATGTTGTTTTGGTCATATTCCTGCGAGATGGATTTTCAGGATCTAAAAGGTAGGATGACCTCAACACCTATCCTCACATTACCTATTCCTGGTAAAGTAAACAACATGTACCATGATGAATCTAGGGGGAGATTTTTTCAGTATTGTCTTCGGTATAAGATCATATCATAGGTGAATGTGTTCCACCTGAGTATTTTTTCTGAAGTAAATAATCTTGACCTCACCATAGAAGGGAGTCTTAGGGAGGACATAAGCAGTGTCCTTGTTGTTTTAGTTGGTCTAATTATGAACTCTTCATTAATAGGAAAGAATCATCAATATGATAGAATTTTCAAAGTAAATAGTGGTTAAACAAGTTACTGTAGTGGAAAACCATCTCAGGATCATGTTTTGTTATAGTTCTCTCAGTGTGGAAAGACAAGCCACAAATGAGCTTAGTGTCTATATCCCACTTTGGAGTGTTGTGCTTATAGGAGAATGGGACACCTATAGAAGTTTTTAGGGACCTTTAGTAGTAGATTAGTGAAGATCTATTAGGATAGGTACCAGAGTCTAGGAAGTACTCAACTACTCCTTAGTAGATAGGTAGATGTATCTCTATAATATGTTTTGATTGAGGAAAAGGACATTGTACCCCAATGTAAGAATGAAAATACTAGATAAAGGGAATTACTCAAGGGAGTTAGATTGGATCCTGAGTAGCAAGGATGGTCAACTACATGTTATGTATACTACTCCATCTATTGTGGATGTAGGACCTTCTACCGTCAAAGGTATAATTCTCATGTCATCTGCCCTTGTTTGTATTTTTTTTGATAAAAGAGCATTAAAATAATTTTTATCATATATTTTTGTAAATGGATGGGGTTTTTATTTGGAAATATGATATGTTGTTTTGACCATTGACACACCATTGGGAGTGTGGTCAGAGAGTATAAAATGCTGCAAGGTGTGTTTTCTAGAGATTAGTAGTTACTATTTATTTTGGGAACTATTTGTACTGGAAGTGATAGGTTTTGATTTGATTATTTGGATGTATTTTATAGTTCTATACAAAGTACATATCAACTGTTACCAGAGGGGGTTACCTATCTATCATTAGAAGTTGGTAGCTATTCTCAAAAATATGATTGAGATCTTTAGGCAGGTCATGCAGGACCAATTCAGTTCTGATTGGACTATCTCACAGCTCAGATATCTGTTCCTTCTATAAAAAATTGTGGAATGTAGTAGGATTATTTTATTCTATTGGTAGAGTATTTTCAAGTTGATTTTTTCTTATGAGTTTTATGACTTACTACATGAGTGAGAGATTTATTTTATGATCAATTTGATGTCTGGAGAAGAGATAGTTTCTATCCCTCCATAGCAACACCACTAGAGATTAAGGAGTTTTATGTTTAGTTAGATGATATAGAAACTATGATTTCCATACAACCTATTTCATCTCCTTAGGGTTTTCCTTTTCGCTTCACCAAGAAGGTTGAAGGGATTTTGTGCTTATGTGTGGATTATCCAAGATTGAACCAGATGATAATGAAGGACGGATATCCACTTCCACACACTAATGATATCTTCAACTAACAAAGAGGTGCTGAGATATTCTCTAAGATATATTTGATATCAAGATACCATTAGTTGATGGTGACACTATTAGACATACCTCAGACTACTTTTAGGAGTAGTTGTGGCTTTTATGAATTTATAGTGATGCTATCTGGTCTGATTGATGAACTAGAAGTATTCATGTCCTTGATTAATTAGATACTTCATCCTTTTTTATAGCATTTTTGGTTGTTTTTGTCAATGAAATATTAGTTTAATCTCAATCAGAAAAATATTTTGTCTAATATGATGACATTGTCTTGGGAATATTGAGAGGGAATTAACTTTCTACTGTGATTACCAAAAGCAATTTCTATATTGATAAAGTTCACTTCTTGGTCCATGTCATCCCATATTCTGGATTTTCAATGGACTCGATGAAGGTTAAAACAATGTTATCGTGGGAGAAATGTTAGAATGTATTTGAAATTCAATGCTTTCTAGGTTTAGTAGGTTATTATCAGTTCTTTATCCATAACTTCTCCAATTTTGAAGCACCAATTTCTAGGCTTACCAAGAAAGGGGTTATGTTTTTTTGTCAAATTCTTCCAAGAGATATTTTCAGGAGCTAAAAGGTAGGCTGACCTCAACACCTATCCACATGTTATATATTCTGGGTAAATAATATACCATGTACCCTAATGAATTTGGAGTTGGACTTAGAGTAGTTATGATGTAGGGGAATTGATTGGTTGATTCTATAACCAACGAGTTAAGACAACATGAGAGGAATTACTGTACTCATGATATGGTGTTAGCTTGAGTGGTACATGACCTTATATTCTTGAGGAATTATCTCATGAGTTATAGGTTTGTGGTATAAATGGACTACAAAATCCTTAGGTACATATTTTATTAGTGGGACCTATAACTTTTTCAAAGGATGTGGGTCATGTATCTGTAGTATTTCGACTTCAAATTAGATCATACATTGGGTAGGTGTAATGTTTTTTCTAATTATTTCATCTAGAACATACAAAAAATGCTGTACAAGAGTCTTGTGATAAGTTTTGGAATATGTATCACTTTATATAATTATTTCTAGATGTCCTAGAGTCTTAGGGTTGAGAAACTCTAACATTGACATCTGTTATACCCATGCTTTTTACCGGATCAAGACTGAGAAGTTTCTGATCCAAAGATATTAGTTATAAGATACAACTTATACGGTGGGGATAAACCCTCAATATGTCCTTTTAGAAGTGGTAATTATTTTTTATGGATTAATATGGATTCATATAGTCTTGTTTGAGGAGTTAATGAGAGAGTTTCATGATTCTATATGGGTTGTAAATTCTGGTTTGACAAATATGTATCATGGTCTCTATATATAGTGCTTGTGGTCTGAAAGAAAGAAGGAAGTAGTAGCCTTTGTGATGAGATGTTTCGCTAATCACCAAGTGAAATCAGAGAATCGGAGGCCATCTTAGATTTTGCATCATTTTCCCATTCCTAAGTGAAAATGAGATGATCTCACTATGGATTTTGTGATAGGATTACCCAGAACAACCCATAAAAATGATTTTGTATGGGTAATTGTGGATTGAATTATGAAGGTAGCAAATTTATTTACTATAATGAAGACATTCATAGTTGATATATATAGTCCTTACATAAATGAGGTTGTTTATATGCATGGTATTCTAAGGGGTATCATTTCAGAAAGATATCCTATCTTCACAACATGATTCAAGAAGAGTCTTCAAAAATCTTTGGGATCAGAGGTTATTATAATAATGGCCTACCATACTTAGAATTATTGTCAATAAAAAACAATTTATGTTCTGGAGGATATGTTACGAGCCAATGTTTTTTGGATTTTGGTGGTTAGTGGGAGCATCATATCGAACTTGTGGTGTTTTCATATAATAAAAGGTTCCAAGAACCAATAAAAATTCATACTTTAGAGGCTCTATATGGTATTTCATTCCATTCACCTCATTGTTGGTTGGAGGAAGGTGAGTTAGTGAATCTTGGGCCTAGTCTCATGCAGGATACATTTGAGTAGGTTTAGTTGACTAGGAGGTAGTTTGTGACCATGTAGAGCTAGAAGAATTATTATGTTGAAAATAATAGATGACCTATTAGGTTTAAGGAGAGTCATGATGTTTTCCTTTGGGTGTCCCCTAGGATTGGGAAATACTAAATCAAGAAAAAAAGAAGGATAGAGGCTTCGTTTGTTGGGCCATTTGTGATATTGTATAGGGTCGATCCAATGGTGTACCAATTATCCCTTCCACAATGTTATATCTCCATGAATGATGTGTTTCACATGTCATAACTTCAAATATATTATCTAGACCCTTATAATGTGATATACTTAGAAGACATTGAGCTTAATAGTGATGTGTCTTTATAGAGAATTTGATATAGATTGTGGACCATAGTGAGGAGTATCTCTGGGGTAGGTCTATAACTCGAGTTTGAGTGTAGTGGAAACATGGGTGAGTTCAAGAGGAGACCTAAGGAGGGAGTCTGATATGTGAGTACCATGGAAGAAATTTTTTTCCAAGACCCCACATTGATGCTTTGAGTAGCTCAGGGATGATCTAGTATATGGTGGGGTGTATTTAAAATCGCATATTTTCCCAAGTACGTCCCAAATTGAGTTTTTCATTTGAGTTGTGGTGGATGAGTCTTGTTCAGAGATGGAGAACATTGTTTTGGGAAATTTACCTAAAGTTTAGGGATATATGGTTGTTTGAATTAATGGAGTCTGAATAGAAACTGTTTAAATTGGTTTACAAGTGTTTCCCATTCATTGGATGGAATTGGGGTTTTTTATCCTTATGTAGGAAATATAACTGAAAGCTGTTTGTATGGGATTTACATTCCGATTAATGGTGTTTCTGTAACATCCCAGGTAAATAAAGAATAAATAATTTTCATATTTATTAATATTTACGAATTAAATAATAATTTTACTTTAAAGGGGTTTCTATGTTCGATAGCGTACTCGATACACAACGATGAGTTTCTTTGAAAACTTACGTTGGACACTAGTAATACAATAATATTATTTTAAATGGTAGTTAACATGTTGTCATTGTATTGGCAGGAATGGATAGAAATAACTAAAATATGATTATATATGTTTTATAAATGTTTTTATATTTATCCAATAAAATATAAAGTCTTAAAATACGGAAAGAATTCAATTTTAGGCATTTATACCCTAATTTTCACTAAGGGTTCAGTTATCACCTTTTGACAGCGAACCATCATTGAATATAGTTTTGATTAATCTTATAAATTCTATTGGACCAAATATAACTCTTCTTTAGAATCGGGACATCAAATATTAATTTGTGTAATTTTTTGGTATCTTTCCGATAAAGTTCATTTTTTAATGAATAGTCTTAAATGTTGTATTTTAATTCAAAACCTCTTTTTAATCTAATTTATTTATATGATTAGATTATATTTTGAATTGGTTTTAAAGTGAAATTAGAATATATTTTTACCATTAAATCCAATAGTGGTCGTTGGAATTAATTTCACTTTGAAATCAGACTTAAACTAGTGTCAATCATTTGATACTTATTGTTTCATAAAAACACGCTATTTGCTCTGACCGCGGGAATTAATTATTAAATTAATTAATGTGACTTATATGTTTTGAATTTTTTAAAATAGACTTCATTTTTGAATTCGTAATATCAAATATATCTTAGGGTGAATTTTTGGGATTTTTCTGAAAAACTTCAATTTTTGATGAATAGTGAAACCACTAAGTGGTACTTAAAAAAACTGATTTTTCATTTAAATGAAATTTTACCACTTCTGTGTTTTGAATTTCAAAAATCCGACATACATGGTTTTCATTAAGAAGTAAAATGTGGTTCAATGAGATTAAAATAATTTGTTGGTGAATAGTAACTCTTAAGTTCTTAATCGCGATTAGAGGTAATTAGTGTAGTTTAAGGTAAAAAAAATGTTTTAATAATATGAAATGAACTTGAAACATGTCCTAACCTCATTGTATGTGTCATGGCCGACCAAGAAAATCCATGGGTCAACATGGGGACCCCATGGAGCCACTTTATTTGTAAAATGACATTAATATCTTTTTATTTAATGTTAAAATAAAAATGACACAAACATGATATGTTTTACTAAAACCATTTTTACATGGGGTTATACAAGTCAGATGTTTGACTATAAATATTCATTAGAAAGATAAAAAGATTTCCGAAATCAGTAATTTTTTTTATAATTTTTATACATTAAATAAATTAAATTATTTATGACATCATGATGATGTAGCGATGACCTCATTATTTAACGATTTAAATAAAATGGAAAGATAATGTAATATATAAGACCTAAACATGTCCAAAACCTATTGGATGAGTGGATTTAGAACCCTTATCACCTTATCCTCAAATTATATCAATGTGGTACCTCTTAAATCCGAATATCATTTTAAAATAAAGTGACTTTTCCTTACTTTCCAAGAGTGCCCCTCCTCTCCTCTTATAAAAGGCCCCCACCTCTACCACCTTACCCACACTCCCAAAGCCTTTGGTTCGGCCAACCTCTGCCCAATTTGTCTCTACACTTCCCTATCTTACTCCTTGAAGCCTAACTTTGGGCAGAAGACTTCTCAAGAAAGCCTTTGAGCTCAAACCAAAGGGAGTTACCTGATTTTAAGGTAATATCTTCACTTGAGTCCTTTTGTTTTATTTTTCTTCTCCAACCCCCTAAACTCTTTTTATTCTTTTCTTTTGTAAAAACTCCAGCATCCTCAATATACTACGATGTTGTTATAAGAAGGATTAGAGCTACACTTACAAACACCTACATCTAATGGTTAAAGATCTTACTGTTTCCGTGGATGGTGAATTTCTGCCTCACGAAACGATGATTGTTCAACACTCATATAACACCTTCAAATGTGGCCATTAAGATGTCACTATATTTATATATGATATATAATATGTTTATGTTTTACTTAAGCTTCTGTATTTTTCATTTGTGGCTTACCTTTATGGCTTCCATTATGGGTATACGCGATATCTTCATTTTAGGAAGTGCGGACTACCGCCCCCTCAAAGTGATGTGATTCGTTAATGCCATACATGGGATGTATAAAGATCGATTTAATGTTATTAAATATAATTTTATACTAGAATTATAATATACCTTTATATAATTATTATTTCTTTCCATTAAAGTATGAGATAGAAATGAAAGTAGCATTCATGCATACGTATGGCTTACTGTCTCTATGAACGGTGCATTTCATTTCTTATCCCCAAATGTAATGTACTATTAAAAGTACATGTATATAATGGATATATATGATGAATGATACATCTAAATGATTAATATAATTCTGGAATTAAAGTATACATACCTCTCATTTAGTTTTAATTCCATTAATATGACAAAGAAAT
Organism: Viscum album; assembly: GCA_963277665.1. Lineage (NCBI taxonomy): Eukaryota > Viridiplantae > Streptophyta > Magnoliopsida > Santalales > Viscaceae > Viscum > Viscum album. Next base: position 778,692,491 of record OY728161.1, read on the forward strand.
GAAAGTAGCATTCATGCGTACGTACGGCTTACTGTCTCCATGAACGGTGCATTTCATTTCTTACCTATAAATGAATATGTAATATTATAAATACATGTATATTCTGGATATATATGATTTATATGATATCCAAATCAGGAATGTAATTCTGGATATAAAGAACCTTTGACCACACGAACAACATGTAATTGTAAGAAGTCCACTTTCGACTTAAGAACCAAATATCGACAAAACAAAAATTATTAACTTAAATGGTTACATAATGTTTATAACATGGAAATAAGTGATATAAATGAAATAATGAACTTGAAAAAGGTTCTTATGAAAATAGAAATTAACTCAAGTGTATTATTCAGGACGTTAAATAACGATCGAGTCAAGTCGGACCCGAGGTAAGGGACTTCGTCTAAATCTCCTTTCATTGAGGCATATTTCGTTTTATACACAACTTTATTTTATACGGTGTATAAACCTCTTTGACTTTTACTTTCATACAAAATGAATCTTTTTCTACGAAGCGTTTTACAAAACGACAAAAAGGAATGTTTCTTTTAACGTACGCCGTGACAACGACCTTTTCCGTCACCGCGAGTATTATTTGGTCATTGGCTTCCTCAACAAGCCGTAATGTATTTTTAAAATGAAATAAATACCATATACTCTTTTATGTATTTTGGTATTGAAAATGGTTTTTATAATGGATTTGTTATGTTAGTATATTTGAGTGATATATTGTGATCAAAGTGTCGAAATGTTTTCTTTCCTTTATGTTTGATTTATGTCTTATGATTTTATAATGGTACTTGGAAATTTGATGGGTGGTTACGTGATGAACCATATGACGGGTGGTGCCGTGAATACCAGGATGGGTGGTTATGTTATAACCTCCAATGCATTGCGTATGGAAGTCGGCCGTATGGCTATTCCACTAAGTATGTATGGAAGTTGTCCGTATGGCTATTCCATTAAGAGATATGTGTGGAAGTCGACCGTATGGTTATTCCACTTAAGTATGTTTATGTCCCAAGTTAGCTTTATATGTAATGTGATCTTTTTATGGGTTTTATGGTAATATTTTGGTTACAAAAGGGCAAGTAATGCTCTTTTATTCAGTGAAGAGTTTTTACTACTTCATAAAGGTGAAAAGTATTACTTTGTTAAAGTATACATGGTTTACTTGTTGTTTTGATAAACTAACTATTTTCATTCTTTGTGTATCCCTTACTGAGATTTTTATGCTCATCCCAAGATTTTTTGAAATGTTTTTCAAAGGACATAATGTCGAATAGGGTCAAGGATGGGTTCAAGGGAAAGTCATGCTATATAAAACATGGAACTAGATATGTTTCTTGTTAAGAGTTTTTTTATTCTATGGAAACTTAGTAGAAGTGTCTACTTTTTAAATCTTTTGAGATGTAATAGTTATGTTCTAATTCTCTAAAACTCTAAACCTGAAATGATCCTCAATGTGAATTATTCATTTAATTCAATGTTAAGTAAGGTTTGAGGTCGGTGCCTTATAGTTGGTATCAGAGGTCAGTTTAGACAAATTTAGGAGTTAGAAAAGTGTTAAATTCTAATATGATTGAAATGATATAGCATTTACAGATAACCATGTTGCTTCACCTATGGTATTTCATTGTTAAGAATGGTTTTTCGTAGAGGAAGCAGAGAATCATTCTTTTGGGAAGGCATACTGAGGGAAATGACCTTCCAAATCAGCATACTATGATGGTCAGAATCAGAACGAAACAGTTTGTTGCAGTGATGGCTCAGTTGAATCAGGTGAAAAATGTTGGTAGTTTTTATTGATGATATTTTGGTGTTTTCTAAAACTAAATAGGAGCATGAATGTCATTTAAGGGTAATCTTGAAAACCTTAAATGAAAAGAAACTATATGGAAAATTCAGAAAGTGTGAGTTTTGGTTACAACAAATTTATTTCCTGGGTCACATTGTTTCAAAAGATGGCGTAACTATTGATCCTGCTAAAACAAAAGTTGTTGATGATTGGCCAAGACCCACAAATGTAACCGAGATCCGTAGTTTTCTTGGTTTTTCAGGTTACTACCGAAAGTTTGTTGAAAAATTTTCACGGTTATCTAGTCTAATGACTAAGCTAACTCGGAAGGTTGTTAAGTTTATCTGGACAAAAGAATGCAATGATTGTTTTTAGGAGTTGAAAATAAGATTGGTGAATGTTCCAGTTTTGGCACTTCCTTCCATGAATGGTGAGTTTATTATATATAGTGATGCTTCGTTGAAGGGACTTGGTTATGTCCTTATGCAGAATGATCAGGTAATTGCTTAGGCTTCACGTCAGTTGAAAACTCATGAGGTAAATTACCCTACAAATGATTTGGAATTAGTTACTGTTTTTTTTTATTTAAAAATTTGGAGGCATCATTTGTATGGAGTAAAGTGTGAAATATATACTGATCACAAAAGTTTAAAGTATATATTCACTCAGAAATAATTGAACATGAGATAGAGGAGATGGCTGGAATTAATCAAGGATTATGATTGTACAATTCACTACCATCCGGGAAAAGCAAATAAAGTGGCCGATGCTTTGAGTCGAAAAAGTAAGGCTTCATTAACCATGATACGTTTGTAACGAGATCCTTTGGTTTTTGATTTGATGAACTTAGGCATAGAAGTTGTTGGTGAAGGATGTTCTTCTGTTTTGTTTGAGGTAGCAGTGAGATCATCCCTATCAGACAGAATTAAGCAAGCACATAGGGAAGATAGTGAGTTGCAAAAAAAGGTAGAGCTGGTTCAGAAAGGTAAGTTGCCTGAATTCAACATTGATAGTGATTGTGTTTTGAGATTTGGGAAGAGATTGTGTGTGCCTTATGATCCACAGTTGAAGAGAGAGTTGTTATGTGAAGATCATAGTTCTCTGTTTTCAGTTCATCCTGGAAGCACTAAGATGTACAGATATCTGCGGGAGTATTACTGGTGGGATGGAATGAAAAGAGATATTGCTGATTTTACTGTGAAGTGTTTGACTTGTCAAAAGGATAAAGTAGAGAGGTTGTTACCGAAAGGGATTCTTCATCCTTTACCAGTTCTAGAGTGGAAATGGGAAAACATATCCATGGACTTTGTTGTGGGATTATCGAGGACATCTCGAGGTTCACTTCTAACTTTTGGAAAGGCCTTCAGATGTCGTTGGGTAATGAATTAAATTTTAGTACAACTTTTCATCTGCAATCAGATGGGCAGTCAGAATGAACAATTCAGACCTTGGAGGATATGCTACGAGCTTGTTCGATGGATTATCAGGGATCTTGGGACCAACATCTTTCTTTGGTTGAGTTTTCTTATAATAATAGTTTTCATTCTAGTATACAGATGGAACCATTTGAGGCATTATATGGGAAGCGGTGTCGAACTCCAGCATTTTCGGATGAAGTGGGTGAAAGGAAGCTGATGGGACCAGAATTGGTAGAAGAGATGGCAGAAAAAGTTCAGTTGATTCAGAAACACATGAGAACAGCTCATAGCATGCAGAAGAGTTATGCGGATAACCGGAGGAAAGATATATCTTTCGAGGTAGGTGATCATGTTTTTCTCAAGGTTTCTCCATGGAAAAGTGTGATGCGATTTGGTAAGAAAGGAAAGCTAGGTCCAAGGTTCATTGGACCATATGAAATTCTGGAGAGAGTTGGATCAGTTGCTTACCGAGTGGCTTTACCTCCGAGTTTATCTCAGGTACACAATGTTTTTCATGTTTCGATGTTGAGGAAGTATATGCCAGATCCATCTCATGTTTTCAGTCCAGAGGTAGTTCAGCTGGAAGAGAACCATTCTTATGAAGAACAAACAGTCCAGATTCTTGACCGAAGAGAGCAAGTTTTGCGAAATAAGGTAATTCACTAGGTAATGGTTTTGTGGAAAAACCATATGGTTGAAGAGGCATCGTTGGAATCTGAAAATGCTATGAGGGATAAATACCCCCACTTATTTTGATAAGTGAATAAAATTGCAAGGATGCAATTCCCAAAAGGGGGGAAGGATGTAACATCCCAGGTAAATAAAGAATAAATAATTTTCATATTTATTAATATTTACGAATTAAATATTAATTTTACTTTAAATGGGTTTCTATGTTCGATAGTGTACTCTATACGCAACGATGAGTTTCTTTGAAAACTTACGTTGCACACTAGTAATACAATAATATTATTTTAAATGGTAGTTAACATGTAGTCGTTGTATTGGTAGGAATGGATAGAAATAACTAAAATATGATTATATATGTTGTTTCAATGTTTTTATATTTATCCAATAAAATATAAAGGCTTAAAATACGGAAAGAATTCAATTTTAGGCATTTAGACCCTAATTTTCACTAAGGGTTCACTTATCACCTTTTGATGGCGAGCCATAATTAAATATAGTTTTGATCAATCTTATAAATTCTATTATACCAAATATAACTCTTCTTAAGAATCGGGACATCAAATATTACTTTGCGTAATTTTTTGGTATCTTTCCGATAAGGTTCATTTTTTAATGAATAGTGTAAAATGTTGTATTTTAATTCAAAACCTCTTTTTAATCTAATTTATTTATATGATTAAATTATATTTTGAATTGGTTTTAAATTTAAATTAGAATATATTTTAACCATTAAATCCAATAGTGGTCGTTGGAATTAATTTCACTTTGAAATCATACTTAAACTAGTGTTAATCTTTTGATACTTATTGTTTCATAAAAACACGTTATTTGCTCTGACCACGGGAATTAATTATTAAATTAATTAATTTGACTTATATATTTTTAATTTTTTAAAATAAAATTCATTTTTTAATTCGGAATATCAAATATAGCTTCGGGTGAATTTTTGGGATTTTTCTGAAAAACATCAATTTTTGATGAATAGTGAAACCACTAAGTGGTACTTAAAAAAACTAACGTTTTGTTTAAATGAAATTTTACCACTCCTGTATGTTTAATTTCAAATATACGACATACATGGTTGTCATTAAGAATTAAAATGTGGTTCAATGTGATTAAAATAATTTTTTGGTGAATAGTAACTCTTAAGTTCTTAATCGCGATTAGAGGTAATTAGTGTAGTTTAAGGTAAAAATAATGTTTTAATAATATGAAATGAACTTGACACATGTCCTAACCTCATTGGATGTTTCATGGCCGACCAAGACAATCCATGGGTCAACATGGGGACCCCATGGAGCCACTTTAGTTGGAAAATGACATTAATATCTTTTTATTTAATGTTAAAATAAAAATGACACAAACATGATATGTTTTACTAAAACAATTTTTACATGGGGTTATACAAGTCAGATTTTTGACTATAAATATTCATTAGAAATCTAAAAATATTTCCTACATCGTAGTATTTTTTCTATAATTTTTATACATTATATAAATTAAATTATTTATGACATCATGATGATGCATCGATGACCTCGTTATTTAACGATTTAAATAAAATGGAAAGATAATGTAATATCTAAGACCTACACATGTCCAAAACATATTGGATGAGTTTATTTCGAACCCTTATCACCTTATCCTAGAATTATATCAATGTGGGACCTCTTAAATCCGAATATCATTTTAAAATAAAGTGACTTTTCCTTACATTCCAAGAGTTCCCCTCCTCTCCTCTTATAAAAGGCCCCCACCTCTACCACCTTACCCACACTCCCAAAGCCTTTGGCTCAGCCAAACTCTGCCCAATTTGTCTATACACTTCCCTCTTTTATTCCTTGAAGCCTCACTTTGGGCATAAGTCTTCCCAAGGAATCCTTTGAGCTCAATTCAAAGGGAGTTACCCGATTTTAAGGTAATATCTTCACTTGAGTCCTTTTGTTTTATTTTTCTTCTCCAACCCCCTAAAATCATTTTATTATTTTCTTTTGTAACAAATACAGTATCCTCAATATACTAGGATGTTGTTATAAGAAGTATTCGAGCTACACTTACACACACCTACATCTAATGGTTAAAGAACATACTGTTCTCGTGGATGGCGAATTTCTGCCTCACGAAACGATGATTGTTCAACACTCATATAACACCTTAAAAGGTAGCCATTAAGATGTCACTATATTTATATATGATATATAACATGTTTATGTTTTACTTAAGCTTCTGTATTTTTCATTTGTGGCTTATCTTTATGGATTCCATTATGGGTATACGCGATATCTTCATTTTAGGAAGTGCGGACTACCGCCCCCTCAAAGTGATGTGATTCGTTAATGCCATACGTGGGATGTATAAAGGGTTAATTTAATGTTATTATATATGATGTTATACTGTAATTATAATATACCTCTATATCATTATTATTTCTTTCCATTAAAGTATAAGATAGAAATGAAAGTAGCATTCATGTGTACATACGGCTTACCATCTCCATGAATGGTGCATTTCATTTCTTATCCCCAAATGTAATGTACTATTAAAATTACATGTATATAATGGATATATATGATTAATTATACATATAAATGATGAATATAATTCTGGAATTAAAGTATACATACCTCTCATTTAGTTTTAATTCCATTAATATGAAAAAGAAATGAAAGTAGCGTTCATGCGTACGTACGGCTTACAGTCTCCATGAACTGTGCATTTCATTTCTTACCTATAAATGATTATGTAATATTATAAATACATGTATGTGATGTATATATATTATTTATATGATATCCAAATCAGGAATTTCATTCTGGATATAAATAACCTTTGACCACACGAACAACATGTAATTATAAGAGTCCACTTTCGACTTAAGAACCAAATATCGACAAAACAAACATTCTTAACATAAATGGTTACATAATGTTTATAACATGGAAATAAGTGATATAAAAGGAATAATGAACTTCAAAAAGGTTCTTATGAAAATAGAAATTAACTCAAGTTTATTATTCAGGACGTTAAAGAATGATCGAGTCATGTCGGACCCGAGGTAAGGGACTTCGTCTCAATCTCCTTTCATTGAGGCATATTTCATTTTATACACAACTTTCTTTTATACGGTGTATAAACCTCGTTGAATTTTACTTTCGTAAAAAAAGAATCTTTTTCTATGAAGCGTTTTACAAAACGACAAAAAGGAATGTTTCTTTTAACGTACGCGGTGACAACAAAATTTTCCACTGCTACGAGTATTATTTGGTATTTGGCTTCCTCAACAAGCCGTAATGTTTTTTTAAAATGAAATAAATACCATATACTCTTTTATGTATTTTGGTATTGAAAATGGTTTTTATAATGGATTTGTTATGCCAATATATTTGAGTGATATATTGTGATCAAAGTGTGGAAATGTTTTCTTTCCTTTATGTTTGCTTTATGTCTTATGATTTTATAATGGTACTTGGACATTTGACGGGTGGTTACGTGATGAACCATATGACGGGCGGTGCCGTGAATACCAGGACGGGTCATTACGTTATAACCTCCAATGCATTGGGTATGGAAGTCAGCCGTATGGATATTCCATTAAGTATGTATGGAAGTTGGTCGTATGGCTATTCCATTAAGAGATATGCGTGGAAGTCGACCGTATGGTTATTCCACTTAAGTATGTTTATGTCCCAAGTTACCTTTATATGTTATGTGATTTTTTATGGGTTTTATGGTAATATTTTGGTTTGAAAAGGGCAAGTAATGATCTTTTATTAAGTGAAGAGTTTTTACTACTTCATAAAGGTGAAAAGTATTACTTTGTTAAAGTATACATGGTTTACTTGTTTTTTTGATAAACTAACTGTTTTCATTCTTTGTGTATCCCTTACTGAGCTTTTTATGCTCACCCCAAGTTTTTTTGAAATGTTATTCACAGGACTTAATGTGGAATAGGGTCAAGGATGGGATCAAGGGAAAGTCATGCTATATATAACATGGAACTAGACATGTTTCTTGTTAAGAGTTTTATTTTATTCTATGGAAACTTAGTAGAAGTGTCTACTTTGTAAATATTTTGAGATGTAATAGTGATGATCTAATTCTCTAAAACCCTAAACCTAAAATGATCCTCAATGTGAATTATTCATTTAATTCAATGTTATGTAAGGTTTAAGGCAGGGGACTTATAGTTACACAATTTGTACATTCTTCTAGAAACATTTAATGAAACCATAGAAGGAATGAAATGGTTACACATTATGTAAACTATTCACATCATGTACCATTTTATCAGGATACTTATTAACCTAGAGAGATAAGATTTTCCTCATATCCCTATAAAAATAAATACACAACATGTAAATGAGTTACATACCATGTAATCTCCCAAGAAGTTTTTAAAGGTACTGTGTGACTGATTTTTCATTCCATCCACTGCTTCCTTCCCCCCACAAACCTAGGAAATTGCCAATAAAAATTTAGATTTCTATCCTTTATTCCAAATGTCCCATTTGTGTGATCTTTCCATGGTAAGTATTTGGATTTGGTTTTCCCTTCATCTTCCATTGTTCTCCATTAGGGTGGTGGAATATTTGGACCGTGTTTGGGGTTGATGTTAGTAGTGATATGATTTTATATTGGTTTCATCTCATGATCTTTTGTGCCTTTGTTTCCATTGGTGTTACCCATTGTGTTTTTTTCTTTTATTTCTAGATAAAGGTATGGGGTCTAATCCATAACCCTATGGCTTGTTAAATTGAAAAAATGTGAAATATTGAAATTACTCTGAAATAGTGTGCTTCTAAATTAATTAAATGATGGATTGGATTTATACCTTGGAAACCCTTTGGATTCAGTTATTTTACCTGGATTATGGATACCATTTAGGTTAGATAACCCTTGTTGATAAATGAGTTAACTAATGGATTCAATATGTTTATCATGACATGTTTTTTTTCTGATTTCCTGATATAGATTCATCTTGGCTTGGCCTGATTATTGAAATAACTAGAATATTATTAGTTTATGACCAAATGATAAAAAAACGTGTACTTGAAATATAAATGGTAATTTTCACAATTAAATATTGTGCCTTATAATATGATATTATGATATTCTTAATGTTATGCCTAGTAATATATGTTTTAATGACTATATACTGAGCTTGAACCTGATTTATTTATGAAATGATTATATACTAGGACTGGACATGAGACATGATGAAATGATTATACACTAGTTTTGGCCCTAATTTATTGAGGAAATATTTATATTTTGGGTTTGACCTAGATTTTTTTGATTTATACAATGGATATATGGTTATGATTTGAATGGTTATGAGACATGATTAGAGACATTCCGACATGGCACTAAGGTGGGTTAGGGTTTTCCAACGTTATATGGTTATAGTTGGAATGATCATGATACATTCTCATATATATTCGAGTATGGTGCCAAAGTAGGTTGATATGGTATTAATTCATATATTTAATTAATTAATACACCTATTTATTGATTTATTGCAGGAACTTATTATCATAATGTTATGGTTAGATATGGTGGTTTCTACCTACTGATTTATACTCACACCCTATTCGAGCCTCCATTAGGTTTCCGGGTAGAGTACATGGATGCAGGATTGGACAGGGGAAATAGACCTTATTGTTGATTATTCTTACTGGTTAGGATGAACATTGGACATGGGACAAACATGGGGATCAAGAAAAGATATTTTTGGTTCTTTATTTTAGTATGTTATTATTTTATTTTTATTTCTTCTATCATAACATTTATTTACATTTTAGTTTGTTATTACATCATCCTTTTATTATTTATTGGATTATTCAGTCATATTTTATTGTTTGGTTATTCCACTATGTTGAATTGTTTCTATTATTTCCACTACTGTAATATTTATTTTTATATTATTATTCATCTGTGTTGTATCTCTATAACCATGGGTTATAGTCTCCCCAATATACTAATCACACCCATGATACTAGTCAAAATCCACTAGAATATGGGGATGCACACTTGAAGTCCCGTAACCAATATATTTCAGCCATGTGAGAGAGTGCTAAATCAGGTAACGTTACAGTATGAGTGGTTAGTTTTCTTCAGGGCTTGTTTTAGGGTGTTTGATAGGAAAATAACATGTTTTCTTCTAATAGTGTGGAAAAAGAGGTCATACTAAGGCTAAATATACAGAGTCTCCTAGGAATTTTCATCTTTATGAATGATCTTCCATCAACAATGTTTTTCAGAAAATATATCTTAGGGAAGTGGGTAAGTATCCACTCTCACTAAGGGTTTGAAGGATTATGTATATCCCTCCATGGGTGATGGGTCTAATCCTCATGTTAAGGGATATGTTCGTGTGGATAATATTGGATGACTTTATGTAGTAGACTATACGATAGAGGAATTTGAAGTAGGGAGGACAGCTATTTGAGATATAGTATTTATAAAATCTTCTATGGTTCAATCTGTTTTTGTTATAGGTGATCATTATTTTATATAATCAGAGTTAGTTGCTGTATTGGGATTGTATTTGGAACATATTCCATTTTTTGGATCATTCCATGCCTTCGAGAAAGAGGTTTGAATAAGGTTTTATATCTCCTACGTGTCAGGTTATGATAACTGACTACGATATGGTGTGGGACTTATCGGTGATTGACCATGACATATTTGAATTGATTATCAGACTGTATTAAATGATTAGTGTAAAAGCTCAGATATACTTTTACCACCATTGAGTTTAGTTCTTATCTACTGATGGGATAACTCATGTTTTCTAGTGTGAGGGGGACTTTAGATCAGGAAGGGAGGGATCTGATGTTACTTATGATGGGATAATCTCGTGTCAGTTGTTAGAGATCTTTCTTGATGTAGTTGACCCTTATTTGTGTGGTCAAACTGAAGAATTTTTGTGTGAATACCTTGAAAACTTTTTGAATTATTTTTCTATTTTACCATCGTAGAGATATGTTGAGTTTTCTATAGACATGATCCCTTATAAAATGCCTATTTATATGTCATCTTACTGTGTATCACCTATTGAGTTAGGGGAACTTAATTTCTATCTTTAGAACCTAAGTCCTAAAGGATTTATTCATCCTAGTGTGTCACATTGGGCTTCACCTATCTTTTTTTGTAAGAAGTAAGATGGGTTCATCAATTTTTTATTGATTATTTAATGTTCAATTAGGTTACCATTAAGAAAAAAAATATAATTTTTCAAGGATTTATGATCTCATTAATTAGTATAAAGGGGATCATTGGTTTTTTTAGTTTTACCATTGGTCACCGTACCATCAGTTAAGATACTAAGAAGAGGATACACCTAAGTTAGAATTTAAGATTCAATATGGGCATTTTGAGTTTCTGGTTATTTCATTTGATCTCGCCAGTTCTCCTACGGTGTTTATGGATATGATGAATCAAATGTTTAATTGGTTATTGTACTCTTTTATTATTGTGCTTGTCAATTTTATTTTTGTGTACTCCATTTCAGAGGAGAAGCACATAAACCATTTGGAAAATATTTTTCAAAACATAATACAATATCATTTGTATGGTAAGGTTTCTATGTGTGAATTTTGGATCCATGTAGCAAAATTTTTGTGTCATTTGATATATGAGTGGGTTGTATCAATAGAAACTAAAAAGGTACATACATATATGTCCTAGGATCATCCTAGAAAAAAAATTTAGATATAGAGCTTCTTGGGTTTGGATGGATACATAAACGGTTTGTTAAGGACTCCTTCAAGCCTGTATATTTGATGAAATCTTTAACCTGTGAGGGTGTAAAGTATTCATGGAATGAAAAGTGTCAGAAATATTTTGAGAAGATAAATATTGGGTAGACTTCAACACTATGTTTTATTCTACTCGAATCGGGATCAGGTTATGTTGTTTTCTTCAATGATTTCTGTATGGGTTTTGGATGTTTATTGATGTAGGGGAATCAAGTAGTGGCTTATGGCTCTCTACAATTACACCCTCATGAGAAGAACTACCCTACCCATGATCTTGAGTTGGTAGTGGTTATGCATGAACTCAAAACATGGTTTAAATATCTCCTTGGGGAGTGGTTTATGGTATATTTTGATCATAAGATGGTGAAATATATTTTTACTTAGAGGGACTTGAATTTTCAATATTGATTCTGGGTAGATTATCTTCATAAATTTGATTTTGAAATTTATTTTACACCTGGGAAAGGGAATATGGTTTTTGATGTGTTGAGTATAATGTTATCAACACAAGCTGTGATCGAATCAGTTGAGTAGTGGTCCCTGATGAGTTTGTTTATTTAGAAGAGTTTAGTAGTAGTATAGGTTGGTGGAAATGTTTTTTTAGCTTTGATGAAAGATAAATTTTGTTTTTATGAGAGATTTTGTCTTGATAAGGTGATAGATACCAAGTTACAATGATTTAGTGAAAAACATTATGGTGGGGAGACCACAGGTGAGTGGTCTCGGTCTCCCAGAGGCGCTTTGTGATTTCTTATTATATTGGTTATTCCATTTTCCCGGATTCTAAAGTTGTTGGATATTGGAAACCATTCTTTTTGGTTTTTACACCCTAGGGCTAACACAGTGTATCATGACTTGAGTCATTGGTAATGGTGGCATGAGATGATATGGTCAATTGTGGTTTTTTGTATCATAGTGCTTTACTTTTTGGAGAATTAAGGTGGAGCACCAAATACATATGGGGTAGTTTTAGACCTTACCAATTCTGGTATGGAAGTGGGATGAAATTTCCATGGACTTCGTCATTGGTTTTCCATTGACTCCTAGTGGTAAGGATTTTATTTGATTTATCATTGATCAACTCATGAGATCAGCACATTTCATACCTATCAATGAAATGAAAAATGTATAAAATTTTAGGAATAAATTTTGAAGAGATTATGAGACTTCATCGGGTTACCTTAGAAATTGTGTATAAAAGGGACTTGAGGTCCACATCCATGTTCTGGAAAGGCTTGTAGGAGGAAATGGGGTCTTATATTAGAATGAGAATGACTTATCATCTACAGATGGATGGGTGAACAAAGAGGGCTATATAGGTTTGAAGATACTCTCTTAGATTGTGTGCTTGATTTTGGAGTATATTTTCAAAATCATTTTCCTTTGGATAAATTTTCCTATAAAAATATCTATCAGCTTTAGATAAATATATCACCCATAGAGCCATTCTATTGGTGACCATGTATATCTCTATTGTGCTAGGTAGAGTTGGGAGGGTGGTCCTTGGTCGGGCCAAGCATTGTTCATGGGATGAAAAATATAGTGTAGCGGATCAAAATGTATTTTATCATGACATAGAGTCATCATAAATATTATGCGGACTATCATTGTCATCCACTAGAGTTTGAGGTTAGTGATAAAGACTTTTTTAGAGTTTCACATTTCTTGGGATATCATTGGTTGGTAAGTAGGGTAAGTTGGAACTAATGTTTGTGGGCCCATTTGATATTGTTGTTTGACTAAGGAGGGCGGCATATCGGTGGGACATTCTATCTAGTTTGACAACTATACATGACATGTTTCATGTTTCCCAGTTTAGGAAGTATATACTAGATACTTCCCATGTGATTAGATGGGAGGATATATTTATTTATCCTAATAACACTTTTGTTGAGAAACTATTTCATATTATGGATAACAAGGATAAGGTATCATGAGATAAAATGATCCCCCTTGTATGGGTATTGCGGTAGTGTGTACAAGATACTACAAGATGTGGGAGAAGAAGACATTGACGAAGTAGCGGTATATTTCTCTTTTTAAAGATCTAGGATCTTGATGGATTTAGTGGGGGAAAAGAATTTATGGTTGGGAGATTTTAATTCCCAATTACATCACAATTAGATATGTTTTAACCTTTTCCTTTGGTTTCCCTTTCTTATTGGATGAATGACATGAATGAAATTGGGAGGATACCTATAATGGTGAAGTTAGAGATTTTTTTTATATTTTTAGATTAAACCTATAGGTTTTTCTATAAACTGGGTGATTGCACTCCATTTAATAGGATTATGTTTCATGTAATGGCTGTCAGGAAGATGATGTGAATTAGAAACACATCATGAGAGTTTTACACGTTGTGAAAAGGGTTTATGTCGTGTAATGTAAAATATTGAGTTTTTAATAAAAAGGTTATGGAATTTTTAATAATATATGAGCTTCATGAATACATGACATGTAAAGTGATTACAGACCATGTAATATTCATTAATTAGGCTTTTTGGGTGATTCATAAGTAGTTTCTTTTTTCATTCATTGAAGTATTCTCCACTCTTGACCTAGAGGCTCTTCCTAGGAGAATATCGGTGACTCTTTCCCTTATGAATTTCTATGTTCTGTGATTTATTACCATTATGGTTAGGTTAAATCTCTCCAATTATGTGTTCCTTTTAGTTATTCTTTATTTTTGGTTATAACTACGGTTTTTGTAACATCCCGGACCCAAATTGCACTCAACAGTGCCCCAATCTTGGTTTGATACATGGCCTCAGGTATCTCTCTCCAAACACTAGAGGCTTTAGACTCGTAGTGAGGACCTAGGGTGTGTATATGGGGAGACAATTACATCATTAATATAGTGTAACACAATGAAAAACAATAATATACAATCGCATAAGTAAAAATAACATTCAGACAGATGATGAATAAACAATTCATGAATATATAAACAAATCCATATGTAACCTCATATACAAAAGATGATGATACATGCCTCTAAAAATCATCCAAAATAGGTATACCAGGAATCTGTACAATACATATATCAAAATACCAAAATCACTACCACTAAATAGATTCATGAGCCTCAGGTCGATCTTATGCTCCGTTGCTCCTAAGAATGGTACAAAGTCAAGCATCGAAATGTGGAAACTTTTCTTGGTCCCTAATTGCATCCATATAGTCTATCCGAGTACCCAATGACATCAAGAAGATGTTGTGAAATTCAAACCCAGTAGGCTATCACCCAATTTTCTATAACAAGTCCAAGTTGTGCAGTATAAAAAGCTAAAGAAAAGTGCATAGTAAAACAGGCATGACACTAATACAAGAGCCCAAGAAAAAAGTAAAAAACCAATGATATTATACATCCATCCATGGATCCCTGTAATAAAAGTGTCAAGAACCTATAACTATGAAGCTACAAGAAATATAAATTTAACTAACATGGCCTCACTGTATATCCATACATAACTTTTCATTCAAGACTATTCCATTCATCCATTTTATCAAAAAATCATGCCCTTACCATATATCTAGAAGTTTCACATTTTCTATGGCCATGTTGTACAACCATTCATATCTCATTTACCACAGTTGTACCATATAATAAATAATGTTAAACCCTTGGGGTCTAATCCAAGGTATAGTGGACCAAGGCATCCTCATAAAACCGCAATATCATCTCTATGGAAACTCGGTTAGGCTTGAGTTGTGTTCCAAGGACCATGTCTTTCAATCATGTGCTCTAAAAGCCCAAAATAAACAAGATGAAAGGGGTCCATGGAATCAAAATTGAATGATTATACAGGTCCAAGTCATTCTCTAACATTCCATTGATCCATGGTCTAGCACACCCCTAGCATTCTATGTAATAATTCGTCAATTTACATTCAATTTCCATGAGTATACCCACTCATATCATAATTCACATTCATATTTATCATATTAGTATACCCACTCATATACCAATTCAATATCAATTACATTAAATGAGTTTACCCACTCATATACACAATTTCTAATAAATCAATTCAATAAATTAAATCAATATCATCATTTTATCACATTGAGAAAGAGGAAAAACATCTCCTAAACATTTGATCCAATTAAATTCATTCATTATCAGGCTTCTTCTAACTAGGAAAGCACTATAACACACCCCATGGGTGGTATAGTGAAGGGAATGTTAATGTCTCTCCAATGGCTGACCTTGGTTAGGGAAACAACATCCAACATGTCTCAATGAAACTAAGGGGAATCCCTATCATGTTCCATTTTATTTAATTCAATTAAAAAATTCAATTTTAAGGCCACTCCAGAAATTTCGGTGGTCCAAACCATTAAACTAACTTAATAAAGAACCAAACCAAATGGGAAATGTATAGACCACTTACCATAGGTTTTTAGTAGAATGATCTTCCAGTATAAAATTATGATTCGACTCAGATTATATGAAAAACAATGAATGGATGAAGATCCTAAAAATAGTAAATATTATATTTCCTTTAAATAACTTCCTCGATCTAATGTAAAATGATTAATGACAAAAAAAAGAATTAATTACTCACCAATGTGAATCTAATAAGACTGATAATGGTTGATTTTGAGTTCAGAAGAAGGTACATGATCAAAAGCTACCCAAAATGATCAAAAGTGATCTCAATCACCTTGGATTCCAGTAGAAGATAAGGATAAAGAAAAATAGGTTGAAATAATAGATTAGTTAGGGAAAATTTCATAAATTCACCCAAAATAATAGTTTGTATGGTTTTGTAACATGGTTGTCCAAACCGTGTGCCAACCATACACCTACTACTATAATAAGAGGAACCTCACACTATTATCCTACATGGTTTAGAAAATCATGGGAAAACCATGTCTCAGCCCATTTTTAAAAACAATATATATACCTGCATGGGTGTGAAACTCCTTCTGCATGATATGAAAAATCATTCGGGATCCTCCAAGATCTTATTTAGGTCTCACAGTTTTAGTTAGACTATGTGGCCTATCCCACATGGTCTTTATTAACTATTTGTCTTACCATTTCTACCCCAAAATTTAGGTTTTGGGCTCCGCACAATCCTCATACACCCCCAATACCCCTATAACCTGAAAGGGTAGTCACATTAGATGTATTTAATCATTTAAAATGAAAATAAAAGGATTCATACTTCATACGAAAACCTAGGATCTTACAGTGTTCCCCCCTTATTGCAATTCATCCCAGAATTTCCCTCTCAATGGTGGTCAAGAACTGTCAAAGAACAACTTTGGACACTAATCATGTACATTGGACCCCTACTCCCAAGTCTCGTACTCTGAATGACTTTGATGCCATAACACCCATACTAGAAGAAATTACTAGCCTTAGAGAACCATGATGCCCTTGTCAACGATATGAATCAGATAATCCCAAAAGGATGCATCTTCCTATAAATCAACCTTCTTGGGATGAAAATCATGTGATGGGTCCCAATGATAGAGATGTATCTAATATACATGGATGATGTTGTGAAAGGAACAATACCTTTGAGGTAACTACAACCGATAGGCTACCGGTATGACTCTCTCTTGAATCTCAAATAGCCCAACATATCACTATGAAATCATACCCTATCTCCTAATCTATTTGTGTCCCATCCTTAGTGACACAAAAAAACACCTGATCTTTGACCTCAAACTCTAGAGGTCGTATGTGGAGATCAAAAAAATATTTCTATCAAGATTATATAGTATCCCTTCTCTTCTGAATCAACTAAACCTTCTTATAAGTCTCCTTCATGATATGTGGTCCCAGTAAGGCAACTTAATCTAACTTTAACTAGCACATGGGTGATTGACATGTCATACCATACAAATAATCATAAGGCTTCATCTTTATAGTCACCTAAAAACTACTATTATAGGAGAACTCAATTAGGGGAATATGCCTCTCCCAAGGGCCCCTAAAATCTATGATGTAATCTCATAGCATGTCCTTAAACACTTGTATCATTTGATTTGATTGGACATGAGTCTAAGGGTGGTATGCTATACTCAAAAGCACATGTGTACCTAGTGTACTCTATAATCTCTTCTATAAATGAGACATAAAACATGAATACCTATCGTAAATTACATAATGAGGGAGGCCATGATGGTGTACTATCTCATAGATAAAAACCTCCCATTCTGATCTACATGGAAGGTATCTTTGATCAGTAAAAAATGAGAAACCTTTATGAGACTTTCCACAAAAACCCACAAAACATCGATACCTCGGAGAAACCTCATAAAATTGGTCAAAAACCCATCATGAAATCACCCCATTTCCACATATAAATAGGTAATTACTATAAAATACCAACTATTCAATGATGTTCTACCTTTACCTACTAATAGGTGGAACATATCATAGTAAAACTAGCTACCTATTGTTTTATCCCTGGACACCAGTTCTAATGGTGCATGTCACAATACATCTTGGTGATGATAGGATTCATTTCCCAAACTGAGGTAAGAAACTCCCACATCAGCTCCTTGTGTATATCCACTGGAACCTAAACACAACCATGGAGATTCTAGATATCATCATCAGCTACAGTCCAACCAGGAGGTGGGTCCTCACCTACTATAATCTCACATTGAACTAGGCCCTCCGAATATGATATTTTCATCATACTCACTCTATCCTATATAGTATAATTCACAAGTAAGGATGAAAATAAGTTTTACCCTAACTGTCCCTCACCTCCATGTGCATCTTAGAGAGCAAATCCATAAGCTTCCACTCACTACTAGCACGCTGAATTTACTATATCAGAGCCCTAATAAGTGTATAGACCACTACATTTCCCTTCTTAGGCATATAGGCAAGCTCGAAGTTGAATGAATCTCACTAATCAACCCACCATCACTTCCTCAAATTCATATCATGGTATGTGAATATTTAATTGATAATTTTGGGGTCTTTATACACCACAAAATTCTCTCCAAGTAAATAATGTCTCCAATAACACACTACATGAACAACTCTAGCCAACTCAAGATCATGTGTAGGGTATTTCTTCTCTTATGGACTCAACTCTAAAGACCCATATTACATGAATCTACACCATGCATAATATACACTCCTTTCTAATTACCCGATGCATCATAGTAAATAGTGTAACTCATACATAGCTCTATTAGTTTCAGGATCAGTGCTAAAGTCAATCTACCTTTCATCTCTGAATGAATTTCTCTTAGGAATCCAACCATACAAACTCCACAAACTTTTTAGTGAAGGCCATAAAAGGAACTTCTAATCATGGGATGTTAGGTTTGAAACACCAGTAATATCTAGCTAACCCCCAAGAAAATTCATATGTAAATTATGTTCATGGGATGCTCCTAGGAAAATACAACTATCACATTCTCTCGGTCAACTAATACTTCTATCTCTAAGATGATACGACCCCAAAAGTGAATCTGATCCATCTAGAAGTAGAGCTTTGTGAGCCTATCATATTATTGATGTTGTCTTAGTGTATCCAAACAATATTAAGATGTTTAGCATGGTTGTTCCAATTGTGGGAATACATTGAGAAATCATCCATGAAAACCATCACAAATGAATCCAGATAAGGCTAGAAAAATCGGTTCATTGGTGCCATGAAAACATCTGGTGCATTCGTGATACTGAATGAAATAACCATATACACATATATACCATACCTACTAAAATATCTATATGAGTTTTCCTTGTATGTTGAACTCACACATGATGATATCCAGACCTCAAATCATTTTTTGAGAAAACCCATTCTCTTTGAAGTTGATAAAAAATGTCATTTATCCGTGGAAAGGTATACCTTTTTTTAACCATAAGATGGTTCAATTTTGTATAATCCATGCATATCTTAAGGGTAATTTGTGCATTTTTTCAAAAAGGAGTAGTGTACCCCATAGATAAGTAATGGGTCAGATAAACCCCTTAACCTCAAAATCCTATAACTGCCAATTGAGTCCCTCCAACTCCATCATAGCCATCTTGTAAGGAGGAAGGGATACCGGGGCATCTACTATTACATGATATATGAAGATATCAACCTCTCTCTTTGGATTTGAACTAAAATACATTTGCAAAAACATCCCTAAAATTATCAACCACTGGAGGAAGGTATGACTGACATAGTCCCTAATCATCCATATACAAACTAGAAATTTTGGTTATACTCCCACTCATCCCATGATGTTGTGGTCTATCTCAACTTGCCTATACATCCAATTCACCATTGTAAATATAAACTATTTCCCCTATTGTAGTTAATGTCTCCCTCAAGTGATAGTAATCACGTAATGCTCAATAATCCACTAGCCCATCCATTCTAAGTATGACATCAAACATTATCATGTAAAGGGAAAAAAGATCCATATGAAGTGACACCCACCAATATTAAGGGGGAACTCCTTGTACCAATGTATTATTATTTTTATAATCCCCAATGATGTTTCAAGTGTCATGATGCCCTCAAAAAACTGAATCATGAGCCCAAGGATCTCTACAACAGGCAAAAAAATAAAACTATGTGATGAACCTTTGTCAAAAAGAGGTGATACAAAATTATAGTCTACTAAGATCATACCTCTAACTGTAGATGGTCGGAAACCCCGCTCTATTGGTGTAGGATGTACAAACTACATATGTCATGAACCATAACCCTGTGACACAACCTCACTACTTGGAGTATGCCTGCTATGTTGTCTCAAAAAAACTGGTGTTTGGTTGTCTCATCCATGACCACCAACTCCTCATCCAGATTGATTTTTATTTCTCTAGATCCCTTCTTGATTCAGAGCTAAGAAAAATACTCCTAAACTTCATGTTAGAGGTGACCCTCGACAACTCAATATTGGAGGGAATGTCATGAAGAGACATTTAACATGGCCCATCCCACTGTAATCTTGACTCTAAACAGGGTTGTGATCACACTTATTCCTCATGTGTCACCATCTTCCACACTAAAGACATAAAACCAAGCTACCAATGCGCATATACAAACTTGTATTCATCTCACATGATGCCTTAAAACATCTTTCCTACCACTGAAACATGAACCACTAGGTTGAGATACAACACTACCTTACTCTGCACCCCCAACTTCTCTCGGGTTTTACTCCATAATTAGTGCAGATTTACTATCCCTAC
Source organism: Viscum album (assembly GCA_963277665.1). Taxonomy (NCBI): domain Eukaryota; kingdom Viridiplantae; phylum Streptophyta; class Magnoliopsida; order Santalales; family Viscaceae; genus Viscum; species Viscum album. The sequence continues at coordinate 778,713,332 of OY728161.1, forward strand.
AATAATATTCAACTTTAAAATGTTGACGTAAGACAAAATAGTTTGTTAGAGACCTTCCTCAAAGTGTCTCTATCTTGAAATCTCATCATCACGTTATATCAACACAAAACACTAAAGCTCTATAAAGTATTCCTAATACTCCATAACTATCATAGTTACCTAATCCAGAGGCATGAAAAAACTATCCCAATATGTTCTGAGAGTATAGAGGAAAAATTTGTTTTATATTTTTTCTGAAATAATCTCAAACCATATCTCACAGCCTATAAGCATGGTTCAAAACATCCCAATTTTTCTTAGCATCTCTATATATCAGATATTCCATGAGATTCACTCTCCTATTAAGAGTTGCCTCCTTATGATTGAAGATCACCAGTGTGGTATTAATCCATAGATCTATAGCTGATAGAATTCCATCCATAGAAAACATGGGACGATTCTATTACTAGAACACATGTGTCAACTCATCCATATATAAGGAAATATGAGGTGATCCCTGAAAATTTTGTATGAATCAATAAAACCCATAAAAGATATATGACTCAACGCCTGTTTTTGATAATACATCTAGATCATTAGCTGTTACTAAAGGGGGATCCACTGGTAGTCCATGGACCACTACCTCTAATGCATGTTCATCACCACCATCCTACCATAAAATTAGAGGTTGTCGTTGTGTTATTTCTCTATGATGCCAAAAACACAGCTCATAAAAAAATGATGTCAAATTTCACATCTCAAAAGAATTGGATAGGTCAAAATCTCACTATAAATGGGTCATAACACAATGTATACTCCAATATATAGGACTGGTAATAAGAAACAGTCGTAAAAATCACCAAAACACTACTTATTTCCAACTCAAAAATATGATGTAGGTTGGGTTCTCAATTTATCATTTCAATTTTTGATTTGAATTATCATTCATTTAACATTTCATTTTAATGTTATAACCAAATGGTCAATTTTCAATCCATAAGGGCCCATACTCCTCATGATCTGAATTATAAATTCCACCCAGTTCAAACTATAACATGTTTTAGTTCATGTGACTCGTGGTCCATGACTCAATGTGACACAATTGGCTGATTAGGGTGTATGTTGTAGCCTAATGAGGAAAAAATTATTTATGTCACAAAAGACACCCCAATTACCAACCATGTTTTTCAATTCCCCGCATAAAATATCAATCACAATAATGAGTATAACTATCAGGACATGTATAAAAATATTATTCAAATAAGCAATGCATCCTATATGGAGTGGCATAATTCATGGCATGTGAATCCAGTAAAGAGCATGAAATGATACATGAGATAGAATAACATCATCTCATAGGGTTTAAAAAAATTTAACCCATAATAATATCAATAATAACAACACAACTAAAGTGCATCACCCAACTATGAAATAAAATCAATTGCAATTTCCAAAATCCATAAACTAGTAATTTCATTCACTAATACAAAACATGGTTTTATCAACACTAGAAACCACTTTTAATTGTTCAGGAAAAGCGCTATTAATCGCATGGAAGATAGGGGGTCCCATTTATGAGTGCTAAAAAAAGTGCTGATAAAGGTACCCTTAATCAACACTTTTTTTAACACTGATAAAAGAAAAAAAATATTATAAAATGTTAAAAAGAATATATAATATGGGGATATTTTAACAGTGCCTGACCAACGATTTTATCAGCGATTTCCCCCATTTTATCAGCGCTAGGTGGAGTCCCTTCCCTCTTACCACATGTTGTAGTTTCTCGTCCAATGCCCCCCCCCCTTTAACAACACTATTCTGGGATGCACTTGCGCACACGCAACCCTACTTCCACTAGAACTCGATCCCCAGACCGCCCCCCTTGCATGCCAGCACCTTTACCACTAAGCCAATTGTTTTTTTCAATTTAACAAAATATATATATATTTATATATATAGTTATATTTATTACTGTATTAATATAGACTCATATTAATATAAATATATTTAGTTGTATTAATATATATATATTTATTCATATATTAGTATATATATATATATTCTTATATTAATATATATATATATTTTAGTTATAATTTTGTATCTGTATATTTTTTAGCATATTAATATATATTTATAAGTTTTGTTTTATATACATTTAGAAAATATGTTTTCTTATGTATGTTTATAAATAAATAAATACATTCATACATACATACGTACATATATACAACACAGACACACACAGATATATATATATATATATATATATATATATATATGAATAACTATATATATCTGTGTATCTGAAATGCCATAGAATGTTAAAACGATCATAACATATAATCCTGATATCTGTTTCAACTCCACAACCAGCTAAATCAAAGAATATGAAATGATGTTCGATATGATATGTTGTATATGCCTAATGGAAAACCATATCAGAAGTTATAGTTGTTTGAATGTTAAAAAATCGGGGTATCCCAACTAAAAACTCCGTTTTGGAGGCCTTCTAGGCCTTTCTTGGCCTCCAGAAATGTGATAATGGGTTCCCTTGGGTCACTAGCGTGTAGAGTTCATCGCAAGATTCAATTTGATATTTTTTAGAGCTCAAATAGACTCCTAGATCAAAACTTATGGTCGTTTGAAGTTTGAGTTACAATTTCAACTTATTTTTGATCATTTATTAAAAAATTTTATATTAAAACTATTATTAATTGACTATTACTGAATAGAAATTACAAAATTAGAAATTTAAAATATTTCTAAAATTATTTTATAAGCCTCTATTACTAAATATCTTATACACAAATTTTATATTTCCATTTATCTTTATCTAAAACATTTTTAAAATATATATATTATATTTATATCAATGTAAAATAGATTTGTAGATTTATATATTAATATATTATTTTTAATGTCTTTTTGTTTTATATTTACTCTTTATGAGTTCTTTTATAAAAGCGCTGATAAATGGGGTGACCTTGAACAGTGCTAGTAAAAATGTGTTCTTAAAGGGGTACCTTTATTAGTGCTAAAAAAGTGCTAATAAAGGGTCACTTTTATTTTAAATTTTTTAGCACTGATAAAGGTACCCCTTTATCCGCACTTTTTTACTAGTGTTATTAAAAGGGTATCGCTTCCCTTTCCCCATTGTGTGGTAGTGATTCAATACAGTTTTTCATTTTCCGACATGTGGGTTAGCTACACCCAGGCACAAATCAATAAAAATTTCCAATACCTTTCTATCCCAATCTATTTTTTTAAAATAACAAATAAAAATATAAAAGACTCTTCTCAGATACAACTGTGAAAAATCCCATATCCAGATACCACTCAACAGTGCCTGAAGCCCTGTTAGCTTAATGGCCTCAAGTGTATCTCCCCAAATGCCAGAGGCTGTCGAATAGAAATTAGTTAATAGGTGGTGTTTATGGGGATATTATACCCTCATTACCAGAGTGTAACACATAAGAATTAAAATAATAGTCAATATCAGAAGAAGTAAAAAATTCAGACAAGATATTTATAAAAAAGATAGGAATATATATAAAATACATAAGTAATATCATATACAAAATATGATGAATAATGTCTCTAAAAAGAATAAAAAACAATTATACATGAAATTTTTAAAATAAAAATATCAAAATACCAAAAATACCAAAAGTGATATCTCCAAATAGCACCATGAGCCTCAGTTCGGTCTTCTGCTCCGCTTCTCCTAAGCATGAAATAAATTCAAGGATCAACCTATGGGTGATTTCCCCAATCGCTACATGCATCTATATATTTTGTTCAAGTACCAAACTGAATCCTAAAGGGGGTGTGACATACAATCCCAGTAGGCTACCACCCAAAGGCCTATAAGAAGTCCTAGATGTAAAAAATAACAAGATAAATTAAATTTCATAGTAAAACAGGCATGGAAGTAATACAAGTAAGGTCCCAAAAAAATTTAAACCAATGATACTATATTAATGTACATTGATCTCTGAAAAACAAGTGTTAAGCTCCAATAATAATTCAACTATATGAAATAAAAAAGTAACAAACATGTCCTCACCATACATCCATACACACCATGTCAACCATGACCATGTCATACAAACTATGTATTAAACAATTACATCTTTTATCTATATCAAAAAATATCAAATTCACCACAGCCATGGTGTAAAACTATTCATATCCCACTTACCATGATTGTGCCATATAAAAAATAATGTCAGAACCCTTATGGATGGATCCAGGTTATAGTGGACCAAGACATCCTCTTCGAGTCCTAGGACCATCTTGATGGAAACTCGGTTATGCTTGAGTTGGGGTCCAAGGATCATCTCTTCTGACCATGTCCACTATGAGCCTATGGAAAAACAAATTGAAGGGTAAGAATTCCCCAAGGCATCCCATGTAATTATAATCCAATGAACATATTGGTCTAAGGAAATATCTACCATTTCATTGACCTATGGTGCAACACACCCAAGGAATCCTATGTAATCATTCATAAATTTATATTCAAGATCCCTGAGTATATCCACTCATAACACAATTCAAATTAAAATTTATCCAATGAGTATACCCACTCATATATGAATTCCAATTCATTTACATTACATGAGTTCACCCACTCATTTACACAATTTCTAATAAACCCATTCAAGAAATTAAATCAATATCAACAAGTTATCACATGGAAAAAGCGGAAAAACATATCCTAAACATTCAATTCAATTCAATTCAATTATTATTAGGCTTACTCTATCTAGGAAAGCACAATCACACACCCCATGGTTGGTATAACACAGGAAAAGAAAAAGGCTCACCCCATGGTTGAACTTGGTTGGGTAAATAACCTCCAATGTGTATCGAGGGAACTAAATGAAATCTCTATCATGTTTCAATTCATTTAATTCAATTAAAAAAATTCAAATTTGGGGATTCAATGGAAATTTTGGAGAGCTGTCTCAACTAAAACTATCTTAGTACATCACCAAATAAAACGGAAAAAGTATAAACCTCTCATCATTGGTCCGTAGTAGACTTATCATCTAGTATCAACTTTTTATTTGACTCAAATCATAAGAAAAATGAAGATGACAAATGAAACCAAAGGAATTGAGTAATCATAATTGAGAATCCAATGAGACCGAAGTCACATGATTCTGAGTTCATCTTGAGGAATGAGATCAAAAGCTACACAAAAGGCTCAAAGGAGCTCTCAATCCCCATGGATTCCAATATAGGAGAAGGATATAAAAATAGGTTGAAATAATAGATTAATTAGGGTAAATTTTAAAAATTCACTCAAAAAACATTGCATCATGATTTTTCTACATGGTGAGAAAAATCATGTTCCAATCATGCACTTTATGCTATGATAAGGGGAACCTTGCATAGTTATCCCTCACAGTTTAACAAATTATACACAAAGAGTTTCTCAGATCACTATAAAAAAATAAAGATGTACCCACACAAGGATAGGGATCCTTCCACACAGTTTGAAAAACCATGCAAGATCCTCCAGTCCTCTATCTAGGTCTCAAACAGTTAGTCCGACCATGTGGCTTATCCCGCATGATTTCTACTAATCATAGGACATTCCTTTTTGTCCCAAAAAGATGAGTTCTAGGCTATGAAGAAGCCCCAGACACAACCGATTCCCCCATAACCTCACAGGGTATTCACATTAGTCCATATTTAAGCATTTAAACTGAAAAAAGGATCTATAAATTGTATAAAAACTCAAGATCTTATAGTTTTTTCGATGGTTGTGTTTGGATTTTTGATCAGATAGTTTTTTATATTGATCCATTTTAGTTTCATGGCGTGCCTTTTCATTTGAAATCCATTCTCTTTGTTTCCAGTCACCATTGTCAATGGAATATAGGTTTCTACCATTTTGAGGTTGGTGTTTCTATATAATGGGCTACTTTTATGAATTTAATGTCATTTTATATAAATTTCATTGGGGTTTTCATTGATTAGAATTGATATATTATTTCAATAGATTTCTCAGAGATTATTTTTTTTTCAATGTGGGGTTTTTTCATTGAAAACAAATTTTATTGAGATGGAAATGTTTTTTCAAACCCTGAAGAGGATTGTCTTAGTTTTGAATTTTTATTATAAAATTTTGAGCAAGGTTTAAAAAATTTATTTGGACAGTTTCACATTGGGAACCATGGGTGCATCAGGAAGGAGACGCTGGTGTGTTTCACTATTAGGAGGTAAACTTTTATGATATTGACTGACAAGACTCAATATCTGTTGGATCCAACATATTCCTGTTTAGGCTTGTGAGTGTTTGGTATGTGGTTTCCCATAGCTGAGATCCCAATATGTGAGATTCTTTTTCATTTATTGTTATTTATCACATGACTTTTTTATCATGGATTGTTTCCCATAGGTTTTTATATGAGGTTCTATTACATAGCTTCAAATGATAGGTTTTTTCATGGATATGTATTCACATATTTAACTCATGATGCATTGATATTATTAACTATTTTATATCACTTCTACTTGTCATATTTATAGTTTGAGAATATTAAAGGCTTTTATGAAAACTAATGTAGAAAATGGGGAAATGATTTACAACAAAATTTAATTTATGAAAATGATTTATAAAAATTTTTTGTTTCAAAAAATAAAATTTGTTTCATTGTTGATATTAGACCGTGGATAGAAACTATATTGGAATCCTACTCGGTTTTGTCTCTCACCCTACATGTTCCATTGTGTTTTTATAAATGTTATATTGCAAGACTTAGGTAAAGGCATGTGAATCTAGTAGTATGTCGACATCTCTTGTTGCTGGTTCTTTTAATTTAGGTTGGTCTGAAGGGAACTATTGGTTATCTGAGGTCTTGATATACTTTTTGTTTTAGCCTGTTTTGAATTGGATTTTTTTGGTATCTCATCTATGTCCACTCTGTACACCGGTTGTATGTCTTGGTTTTATTATAATAATGACAGGTTTTTGTTATCCTATTTTACCTTTATTATGAAATGTGCTAGTTCAGGTGACTTTTTTAGTTGACCCAAGTTGGATCATTACATATCCATTGTATGTATGAGGACTAGATCAACCACATAAGGGAATATGGTGGGAAATGAGGACGCATAGGGCCTGTTGAGGTAGTTGTTGAAAGTGGGTTCCCTAGACCCAACTTATTTTGTAATTTGATTACCTATACATGTATTTAGTTTGTTATAATAAATTTTTTTATCATGCCATAATAGTTTAGATACTTATGCATCCTCTTTTTTTATGGAAATGTCCATAGATTACCTGTTGTATCAAATGGTTATAGTAGATCCTAGACAATAATGAGAACCCTGAGAATCCATGACAGTAATCTTAAACTAACATCCTATGGTCTAGTTACATCATTATGAAAGGACACAGATGATGTGTGACCATCAGGTGTTGGGAGCTCATAAGCATTGATACTTCTTCTCATGAATTTCGCACTTGATGATCTATAGTAGTTGAGATCATGAGGACAAACCTGCATAATAGGAACACCACATGTTTTAGGTGTCATAGGTTATTCCGATCTACAGAAATGTGTAATGGCCTTTAGACTTTATATCATTGTCAGTGGATATCATTTAATTATGTACACTTGATGTAAGGTGATAACCATGGAGAAAAATTCATGGTGAGGTAGTTTGTATCAGGTACGTAATTAATTGTATGACATTGACTAAATTATCGAGAAATGTTTTGTCACTTCTGATTATAGTAATAGATATCTTAGGCCTGGTTGATTAGGATGGTTGCACCTTCATTAAATCCATGTCCATGGTAGTGTAAGGTATGACCATCAAGACATATTAACAAATAAAATAATGAAAAATAATGAATGATGAAACTAGTATGGATCCTTCTTTTTTGAGAGATCAATGCCGAAGAGATTATATTAAATAGACTGTGTTCGTAGGAAGGCAGTCGATGCTTTGACATTGACTTATATCTATAGGGTCCTCGATGGGTTGCTAGACCCCACTCCAGGTCACTGGATATTATTCACTGAAATTGAGGTAAGGGCTTAGAGGGTCACACACAATAGTGCCTAGAAAATATGACCTGTTTTGGGAATAGGAATATAGAACTTTTTCAGCCCCGCCGAATCGTCTATGTACTATCCATGTTCTATAGATCACCTAAGAATAAATAAATTCATTAATTATTCAAGTTTATAATAATTCGTTGAATTAATTTATAACATGTATTTCCATGTTATATAGTAAATACAATTATTAATATTATTCAAATGGATTTTAATATTCTAGGTTCATTTAATATTAGTAGGAGGTGTGAGTTGAGTTAAAGACTCAAATTCATCACGTAATATATTTATATATTACAATTATGTGATAAATAATAAATATTGATTATGGAATAATTTTTTTCGTCATAAATTTTTTTTTGACACTTCTATAAAAGATGTCTATTACACTGGGGTTGGGAATCCTTATCACATGTTTTAAACACTCCCTATATAAGTGAGAGAGAGTCTCTCCCATATTAACTATTCATGTGTTAATATTGAGAGCTTCTCTCTCCTCCTGGATTATAGAGATAAAGTCTCTCATGTGAAGGAAGATCTTGAAGTTTATCCATCTCGAATTGAAGCTTCTTCCATTGTGGTGATCGTCACTGCGCTGAAGTGAGCGTCGAAGATCCACGCTAGAACTCGGATCTTGAAGAATGGAGCACAAGAAGATTCATGAGGTGTGTGTAGAAGATATAGAGGTCTTCGAAGTTTCTATATTCGAGCAACGATTGTCGGTCTCCTACGACATACTTTCACACTTCAATTCTGAACAAGGTACATGTTCAGATTAATTTTTGTGCTCTGTTTAAACCTTGCGAGATCCTCGGACCAAACCGGGAGAAGATCACTAGAGTTGACATCGTTATGTCTCTCCGGTGATGCAGAAAATTTTAAATCCCTGGTCCACTAGTTTCCTATGCATCGTCCCGATACCCAAAAGTGGTATTAGAGGGACCGCAAGTTTTTTCTGAGTCAACAAAATTAAGATGCATTAAATTTAAGTGTGGGTGTTAAAATGGTTCATTCGAATCCAACCGTGCATCGTTTAGTTTTAAAATGATCATGTTACGATCATTTAAAAAAATTAATCGGATCAACATCATGGTTTATTTTTCATTCATTTGATGTTAATCTTAATCATAATTGAGGTAAAATTAAATGAAATATTTTATTATTATAAAATAAAATATAATATTTATTTATAAAATATTTTATTATAAAATATTTTCCACAAAGGTGTGTGGAATATATTTTTGATAATAAAAAAAGGAAAGGGGAGGGAGACCAAGACCCCAAAATGGGGTCTTCTTGATTTAAAAAAAATAGGGAAGACCAAGACCCCAATATGGGGTCTTCTTCCCTTTATATAGAAAAATGAAATAGGGATGGATTTTTTTTCTATGGAAAAAAATTAGAAAAAAATGGATAAAGGAAGACCCAAGTGGGTCTTATTTTCTATCGGCATCAAAGGGATCCCCTTTTAGAGAGAAACCCTTTCTGCCTCATGTTGGCCCTCCCCTCTACACGCCGGACCGACGCCCCACTGGGCTGTCTACTCATGCTGCCTCCCGTTGGCCGCCATCGCGCCAGACCACCACATCCCACCAGAACACCTCTATGAGCCATGCTGCTCCCACCTAGACCATGATGCGCCACAACGTACCGCCGCCCACATGACCGTTGCGCCGCCCCGCTCTGGCCACTTCACGCCGCTACCGAAACCATGAGCCTGCAGGACTGCCTCACCCTGAGCCCGCTGGACCGCTGCGCCGTGCTACCTCAGACCACCGCCCCTGGCCAGTGTCATGACCCATGATAACACCGCGTCGTCCCTGGTCGTACCTCCTTCTCACAACAGCCAAGAACCGCACCAGCCACGCCAGTCCATGCCATGCCGGACCAGGCTACCGGCTCATCGGAGCAACTGGATGCCATCCAATTCAGTTGGTTGATTTGCATCCCGGCCTCCTCCCACTCCCTTCGGACCATGCCGGAAGTTGATTCCATCGCGAGAGTTGTGGGACTGAGGTGTCACGTCGCGGTCATGCCGCGGTCATACTGCGGTCATGCAGTGGTCACACCGTGGTCAAGCTGTGGTCATGCCACGGTCACACTGCGGTCACGCCGCGATTACCCCATGGTCATGTCGTGGTCTTGTTGTGGTCACATCGTGGTAATGCAGTAATTGGCCCTACTCCAGGACGACGCCCCACGACGGTTCCTGGTAATGTCGGACACCTCCCCAACTAGAGGTAACCCTGCTTTAAATTAATTTAAAATAATTTACCTTTTAAAATTAAATTAATTAGAATTAATTTGGGGTTTAGATTATTTTTATACGAAATATTAATTTAATTTTAGTTCATAATTAAATTAAAGGTTTAATTTAATTTTTAGAATTAAAATTAAATTAAACAAATGTAACCGATAAAATAATTTTTTTGAATTTAATGAAATTCATTTAATTTATTAGAACACCCTCTCACTGTTTAAATTTATTGAATTTTATTTTATTGTGCATATTGTTTCCCAACTGGTCTTGAGCAAGAGACCTGTTGTACATGTTCGTTATTTATTTATTTATTTAATTATTTATTCAATGCGTGCATTGATTGTAATAATTAATTAGATAAATTTTGGTATGCAAATCGTCTCTTTTAATTCAAATATGTATAAGGGCCTACGTTTCTAATGAACGATATTTATTTTTTACCCCTAGACCCCCCTCACATACATGCCGGTACATTTTTAACTAAATTATAACGATACGAGACGTAGACCCACCAAGATGAGGTGGTAAACAAGAGGGAGGCTAAGTGCATTGCACTGGGCATGCTGCGATGTGAGACAAGTCAAGACTACGTTATGGATTCCCCTAGGTCAAGACCAATCCGTTATGGATCGATCACTATATAATGCTCAAGACCATTCATATTTCATGATTTACTATATGCATAATTTATTATTTTATGTGTTTGCTTGATTATTGTGTGATCATAGATAATAGTAAAAAAGATAAATTTTATAAAGATGTGACAAATTATATTCTATTGTATGTTCAGATGTGGTCACGACAAACCAGTTAGAACATAATAAATAGGAAAGGATTAAATTCTTCAATAAGAATGAAAACCCCTCAAAGATATATTATTCTGAAAACCTTCCATTTCCGACATATAAACAAAACTGGCTGTTTGGGTCCTTGTCAGCCATATTTTAGCATGCCTCTTACTACCTGGGCATTTTTATGAGAGAAATGGGTTGACTTAACTGAAGTGAGTAGTCAAAGATTAGCCTTAACTAACTTACTATCACTTTAGAGGCAAGATGTTGAGGGAATCATGTTCATATTCCAAATGCTGGGACTTTGCTCAACAACACAAGGAACCTCATGAACAAGTGGTTGTCCAGTCTAGTTCCTACCTTGAAACCCTCCATGTAGTGATGTAGCCCCACCTTGTAGACTATAACGGAGGTTTCGAGGATCCTTGCCACTAGAATACTCAAGCGATAGTGTATTCCGAATCTAATAGTGATGGATATTGAGGTTCACCAAAATAGTGGGAGACATTAAAATGATAGAATAATTTATTAATCATAAATGTCAAAAGGTAATCAAGACAAAGTACAAACTGCTAAATGTTTATCTGATGTACATTCAAAATGGAAATCACCAACACCACAAGTACTTTATCTCTGTGATCGATCTTGGATAAAGAAAATATCCTGACTGGAAATAACTTCCAAGAGTGGTACAGGCGCTTGCACATAGTACTACGCCAAGAAAGGAAGTTTTATGTGATGGAATCCCCAATTCTTGTTGAGCCTCCTCAGGGAGCAAGCAAGGAAGAAAAAGATTAATGGGGAAAGCATGTAGACAATGCACTTGATGTACAATGCATCATGTTGTCATCCATGTCCGTCCAATTGGAAAAAAGGCATAAGGATGAGGATGCCTACATGATGATTTCACATATCCAATAACATTATGAGGAGAGGGCCAGGAAAGAATGGCATGAGATCTCAAATGCGCTTTATAAGTTAAGGCTAGCATAAGGGCTCCAAGACGGTCCTCACGTACTCAAGATGATTGGGTATATTGAAAGGCTTGAAGCCCTTGGGTTTAAACAGAACCAAGAACTAGAATTGGATATCAATATTTCCACTTTACCGTCATGATTCAATACTTTTATTGTCAATTCTAATATGAATGATATGACAAAGTCTCTCCCGAACCTTTTGGATTTTTTTCTCCATGCTGATAAGAACATGAAAAATACCAATTCATATGTCCTTATGGTGAACAAAAAAACAAGGGCAATTAAAAGGGTTCTAAGGCCAAGTCAAGGCCAAAGAAACGAATGCATTGTACTACAATGAAGCCAATGAATTAGAGGCAAAGTAATGAGCAGGTTGTTGTCTGTATTGGATGTGGCAAGAAAGGTCACTGGAAGAAGAATTGTAGAGCTGGGAAGAAGATGCAAGATAATGCTTCTACTTCAGGTTTTTTTTTCATTTGATGAAATTTGTCTTTATATAAAAGTTTGGTATTAGATACGGCATGTGGATAACACATTTATATTCACATACAGGAACCATGTAGGTTCATGAAGATTGAAAAAGGTCAAGTTGATCTCTGAGCTACAAATGGTGCAAGTCTGGCTACATTTGAAGTGGGAGACTATCACTTAACCTTTCCAACTGGTTTGGTTCTAGTTTTAATAAATTTCTATTATGTACCTTCTATTACCAGAAACATTATCTCTGTGTCGATTCTAGACACTATGGGTTTTTATTTCATGTTTAGAAATAAATATTTTCTCTTTTATATGGATAACATGTGTTATGGTATGGAACATCTTAATAGTGGTTTATAAATGCTGGAATTAGAAAACTCAGTAATGGAAATCAAGGAAAAAAATAGACAACATGACTCAAATAACACCCGTCAATGGAACTTCAGGATTGGTCATGTAACCATGAAGAGATTATGAAGATTACTTCAAGAAGGGTATATAGACACAGTATAGTTAGAACCCTTATATATATGTCATGATTTTTTACAAGGAAATATGACCAAAGAACCTTTCTCAGGAAAGGGAGAAAGATCCAATGCAGATCTGGAATTAATAAATACTGATTTATGTGGTCCATTTCCATTAGAGGCAGGGGTGGTTTTATATACTTAATTACTTTTACTGATGACTATAGTAGGTATGGCTATATCTACTTAATGCAATATAAGTCATATTCCTTTCATATATTTAAGGAATACCAAAATGAAGTAGAAAACCGACAAGGTATGAAGATAAAAGCACTTAACTCAGATCGAGGCAGAGAATATCTTAACCATGCTTTCATTGATCACTTGAAGGAGTGTGGGATAATATCCCATCTAACTCTTCCTTATACACCACAATAGAATAGTTTTAGTGAAAGGAGGAATTGGACCTTTCTTGACATCGTCAGATCAATGGTGGGTCATGCAACCCTTCAATCATCCTTTTGGGGATACGCCTTGTAGGCAGCATCATATACCCTTAACCGAGTACCAACTAATGCTGCAGATGGGATTCCATATCTGTTATAGTACGGAAGGAAACCTAACCTGACACACATGCGTGTATTGTGGTGTAAGTCATTTTTAAAGACTTTACCGAGTGATAAATTAGCATCCAGAAGCACTAAGTTCATATTTATAGGTTATCCTAGGGAAACTAGAGGATATTACTTATATAACCTTTTAAATAGAAAAGTTATTTTGGAAATATATACCACATTTCTAGAAAGGTAACACATTTCTATTATAAATAGTTGGAGCAATATTTAATTCAATGATGTTAATGCTTCAGATGCACAAGAGTTGGTAGAGGAACAATATCCACAATAACAAGTGGAAGAAGAAGTTGTTCATGAGACACAGATACTGTGTAGTTCTATGCAAGAGGTTAGAGAACCAGAGCATTATGGTTTTCTTGTCACTGAGTCAGGTGACACATTAGTCCTTCAGGATGATGAACCTCTAACCTACAAGGAAGCAGTAGAAGGAAAAGAAGATGCCAAATGGAAAGAATCCATGAATTTTGAGATGGATTCTAGGTACCAAAATCATGTTTGGATTTTTTTAGACCCTCCAATTGATGTAAAACCCATTTGATACGAATGTGAATTCAAGAAGAAGCTGGACATGGATGGTGAGGTTAATAACTTTAAAGATAGACTAGTTTCAAAGGGTTTCCGGAAACGTCAAGGCATTGACTATGATGAAACCTTATCACCAGTAGCAATTATTAAATCCATCATAATATTGCTTGCAATAGAATCCTTTCATGATTATGAAATTTGGAAAATGGATGTAACAACATCTTTTCTAAATGGGAAGTTGGTTAAAGACATCTATATGACTCAACCCAAAGGGTTTGTCAAGCCAATGAATTCCAATAAAGTATGCATGCTACATAGATCCATTTATGGATTGAAGAAGGCATCAGGATCATGGAATGTTCATTTTTATGAGTCCATAAGAGATTTTGGTTTAGTCGAAAATGAACGCTAGCCTTGTGTCTATAGAAATCTTGATGGGAATGCCATAATTTTCCTAGTATTTTATGTTGATGGCATATTAATTATAGGAAACGATGTGCAAGTCTTATAGTTAGTTAGGACGTGGATAAATGAATGCTTCTCCATGAAAGCCATAGGTGAAATAGCCTGCATTCTCGGGATCAATATCTATTGAGATAGATCTCAAAGTTTTCTTGTGCTAAGTCAAAGTACATATATTGACAAGGTACTCAGAAGGTACAATATGGAACAATCCAAGAGAAGATTGTTACCTGTTTCACATGGTGTAAATCTCTCCAAGAAAATGTGTCCACAATCATAGGAAGATATTGAAAGAATTATTAGAGTCCCTTATTCTTTAGAATTGGATTCTATCATGTATTCCATGCTATGTACTAGGTTTGATGTCACCTATGCATTAAGTATGGTGGGTAGATATCAAGACAATCCAGGAGAGCTGCATTGGATAGCTATTAAAACTATCCTAAAGTACTTGAGGCATACTAAGGATATGTTCCTGGTGTATGGGGGAGATGAGGAACTAGTTATGAGGGGATACAGTGATGCTAGTTTCCAGATAGATCGTGATGATATGAAATCGTAGCCAAGCTACATCGTTTTCCTAAATGGTGGTGCAGTGAGCTGGAGAAGCTCGAAGAAAATTATGGTTGCTAATTCTACAACAGAGTCCAAATATAGTGAAGCGTCCAATGTAGTAAAGAAAGCCGTCTAGATACGTAGCTTTTTCTCTGACATTGCTGTTATACCTACCAGTGCAGACCCGGTACCAGTATATTGTGATAATACTACTACAATGGAGCTTTCCAAGGATCCCAGGTCTCACCAATGTAAAAATCATATTCTTCAGAAGTTTCTTCTCTTAAGTGATTTTACTCAAAGAGGTGATGTGATAGTTAGCAGAGTATCCATGGAGGACAAAAGTGGAAGACCCCCTGACTAAATCCATTTATCAGCAGAAGCATGATACACATATGAGAGCTAGAGGTTTGAAACCTGTTAGCGGTTGGCTCTAAGGCAAGTGGGATTGTTGAAAGTGGGTTCCCTAAACCCAACATGTTTTTTACTTTGATTACCACTACATGTATTCAATTTTTTATAATACATATGTTTATCTTGCTTTAATAGTGTAGATACATTAGCATCCACTTTGTTTATGATAATGTCCATAGATTACCTATCACATCAAAAGGTTATAGTAGATCCCAGGCTACAATGGGAACCATGAGATTACATGAAAGTAATCTCAAAGTAACATCCTATGGTATAGTTACATCTTTTGTAAAGGACACAGATGATATGTGAACTTCAGGTGCTGGGAGATCATAAGCATTGAGATTTCTTCTCATGAAGTTCATACATGATGATCTCTAGTAGTTGAGATCATGAGGACAGACTCACATAATAGGAACACGACATGTTTTAGGTGTCATTGTTCATTCCTATCTATAGACACGTGTAATGGTCTTTAGACTTGAGATCATTGTCAATGAATTTCATTTAATTATGTACACTTTATGAAAGTTGAAAACCATGGTGACAAAGATGTGGAGAGGTAGTTTGTATCAGGTACATCATTAATGGAATGTTATTGATTAAATGATCGGGAAAGGAATTGTCGCTTCTGAGTTAAGGAAAAGATATCTTGGTACTGGTTGATTATGATGGTTGCACCTTCATAAAAAATATGGCCATGGTAGTGTAATTTAAGACCGTCTAGACAAATCAACAAAAAAAAGAATGATGACACTAGTATGCAATCTGATTTATTGAGATATCGATGACGAAGATATTATGTTACATAGACCTTGTTCGTAGGAAGGTAGTCATTGCTTTTACTTTTCCTTATCTCTATTGGGGCCCTGATGGGTTTCTAGACCCCACTCTAGGTCGGTGGATATTATTCCCTGCTATTGAGGTAAGGGCCTAGACGGTCACACACAATAGCGCCTTGAGAATCTGCCTTATTCTGAGAATAGGAATATAGAACTATCTGGGGCCCACCAAAGGGTCTGGGTACTATCCATGTTCTATAGATCACCAAAGAATAAATAAATTCATTAATTATTAAATTTTAGAATAATTCATTGAATTTATTTATAACATGTATTTACAAGTTATATATTAAATACAAGTATTAAAATAAATTGAAATGAATTTAATATCCTAGGTTCGTTTAATATTAGCAAGATGTGTGAGTCGAGTTAAATACTCAAATTTATCATGTAATATGTTTATATATTACAAGAAAGTAATATATTATAAATATTATTGGTGGTATAATTTTATTTGTCATAAATAATTTTTTTAGAACACTTATATAGAAGATGTCTATTACACGGGGTCGACAATCCTTATCGCATGTTTTAAACACTCCCTATATAAGTGAGAGAGAGGATCTCTCATATTAACTATTCATGTGTTAAGATTGAGAGCTTCTCTATCCTCCTAGAATCTAGATAGAGAGTCTCTCATGTGAAGGAAGATCTTCAAGTTCATCCATCTCAGATTAAAGCTTATTCCTTTGTGGTGATCGTCGCTACACTGAAGTGAGCGTCGAAGATCCGTGCTAGCACTCAGATCTTGATGAATAGTGTGCGAGCAAATTCATGAGGTGTGTGTGGACGATCTAGGGGGCTTCGATGTCAGAGTATTTGAGGAACGATCGCCGGCATCCTGCGGCCGACTTGCACACATCAATTCCGAATGAGGTACATGTTTAGTTTAATTTTTGTGCTTTGTTTAAACCTCGAGGGATCCTCATACCAAAACGGGACAAGATCGTTGGAGTTGATAGGGTTATGTCACTCCGATGATGCAGAAAATTTTAAATTCCCAGCCCACTGGCTTCTGCTACACTGTGCTGGTACCCAATAGTAGGGAGGCATGTGCGCATGATGCAGTACTGGTGAAGACCGATAACATAACATTGGTGGAATGTTTGGATGAGTAGGTCCTATTTCATGAGATATTTAATGTTGAGACTATGAAAAATGTATTCTTATTTTTTATATGGAATGTTTCATAAACATATGTATGTGGTTGTAGTTTTGTATTTTTTATATTTTTAATGAGAAATAAATTTATCTATGTATATTTCTGATGGTCCTTAAAACTAAAAATTTAAACAACCCCTATCCATATGAGGACTACCACAACCATAAAATAGATTTAGATGGGACTACCACATGGTAAGAAATAACGTTATCCAAACATGTGTGGAAAATGAGGATGTATGGTATATATGTGTGGGACATAGTACAGAATGGGCAAACACAAATTCATATCATCGTAAATGGTGTGCATGGGTGGGGAGTATCAGGGATGGTAGGTCAGCCCGCCTGATACAAGTTGTTTGTATCATTCTCAGGTACTGACCCTAGTGTCGAGTCGAATATATAAAGAAATAAAGTGACTTTTAAGGAATCTATAAATCAATCGCGAGTTCGAGGTGGGACAAATTTTGTGTTACTATTCATCCATCTAAAATAGATACAGAAATATCATCATCATCCGATTTAAAATGATCGATAATCATCAAGTCTCCACATCTTCATCTTCAACCTTGCTCATCCTCTTAGTATTCAGTCTCCCCGAACCCACTAGTCTTATTCCACAAACTCACCCAATGTCCTTCCATCATCGGTGTGGCACATGAAAATACCCATTTTCCCCCAAATTGTTTTCTATTGGGAGCTTACCATGAGTGATAATGTCACCCCAAACTTCTTTATATTACTAGGGATAAAATCAAAGTATCCTCTGTAAGATCTCAGAAAATTAGTGTATTTTTTTAATTATATGTAATTATTCTAAATCCACACACCTTGACAGCACGTGATTCTGATTCCCAGTGATCTTAGAGCATAATTTTGAACTATTTTAAGGTACGTTAAGTAAACGTGCGAGAATGTTTTTATAACTTTTGAATCGGTGCTCGGATCCAGAATCTGAGGGAACTATTAAACTCCAAACACCATGATTCGCCTAGAATTGACGTAACTCTTTATAGTAAGGGATGAGTAGAAAATATATTTTTTGTACTTTTCGTGAAAAATAATAAAATAATTTACAAGGATTATTTTATTTCTTTTCTCACTGTTGAGTAGAGAACAATGATGCAATGTTGCAACGATGAGGTGGTGATGAGGAGAATTAATGGAGGGTCAATAATGGCTCATTTGTAACCAAGGTGTTGTTATATTATTAGCTCATTAAATGTAGCTCATTTAATGAGCATCATTAATGGGAAGAACGTCACTGGGATTTTTTTTTATATTCAAACTTGTTGGAGTTTGGGAATTAACAATTGTTGGGAATCTCTGATGAACCACTAGAGTAATCCCTCTCTGACTAATAATAAAGATCGATGAATTGACTGATCATCACCGACTTCGACACACCACTAAGAACAGAGCCGGAATCAACGAGTGACATCGACATCTTGAAACCTCGAGGAAAACCCACTAAAGCATCGAATATCAAAGAGGCAGGGGTTGTTTTATTTTGCTGTTCTTCCCAGTTAATTTCTAGAAACAACAAATTTGGAACATCCCAAAAATAGGATGATCCATGATTTGTGCTCTTTTGTGGGAGGGTTACTTTATTTGGAGATTTCTCGATCTGAGATTAAAACAATACTTGATATTATTGAACTAAAATCTTCAAGCCTCCACTATTTTAAACCTCTAACGTAGAGGGTGTGGTATGATATCAGAAAGCTCTGAGAACCTCTACCATGTGTGTTCTTTGTGGAAGTACCCTCAAAATGGATGCCAAATGATTTCAGGAGCTTCACGGTAAATAGTACACTCCCTAGAGACCGTAGGCGTAGGCGGCATGAAGAATAGACCACTGGAGTGTGTTTGCTGGTATTTTAAAGGTTATGTCGGCGACGACGCCTGTAGTGTCACACAAATGCATCGATAGCATACCAGACAGTAGAAAAGGAGACCCACATCGGGGAGGATCTGCGCGCCGCTGCAGTAGGAGGCCATGGAAAAGGAAGATGCAGTGTCATGTGGACACCGTGTGGAGGGACGACCCGCATCTGGGTCATCCGAGCAGCTGGAAAGCCAGATTTCGTCGACCACAAGTGTAGGTGAGGCCTCACATCTGTAGGGCTAGATAGGGCCATATGTTGAAACCTGTCATGTCCTTGATAGAGGTCACACAACCATATGTACCGAGCAGTCGAGCTTCGGGTTGGTGGATTATCCCCCATCCAGTAGGTTGGACCCCCATTGGCGTGCCAGACCCATGGCTCAGTGGGTTGGTCCCAACCCCAGTAAGCTGGACCCACTCCATTTGGGGAGGGCCGGACTAGACTGGGTCTTCGGGCGACCCAACGGGCTGGACCAATTGCCAAACCAGGCCGGGACCTGTGAGGGCCATTGGGTCTGACTCACTGTCTAGACCGGACCATACCGACCCAGACCCAAACTGTGTCAGGTCGAGTTAGTCAATTTTAAAATCATGTATGTGGGACCCTGGGGTCGGGTTGGTCGGGACAGTCCGACCAGGTTAGACCAAACCCAGATGAAACCAACCCCTGTTTTTTAAAATTCTAATAACATAAAAAATATGATTCATATTAATGAGTCATTTACGGTGTTAGAACCCTCTTGTCAAGGAAGAGCTTTTGGAATGATCTAAGGAGACCTTTGTGAATGTTGATATGCGACGAATGGCTTGAGTATTAGTTCTCCCAGGCGCACTACATACATAACCCTGCAGTTGGCTGAGACCTGAGGACTACTATGTTTCAACTCTATATGACTCAACTATGGACTATTGGGAAGCCCTCCTCTGTGAGTTTGCTGGCCCATGGTGGGAAGCACTGCTCAATGACTTTGTAGGTTCATAGTATGTGATGGGGAGGAGTACCTCAGTTGGACATGATTATTGGGAATCACTTCTCTATGACATTGAAAGCCCACGATACATGGTGTTGAGGTGTACCTAAGGAGTCCAAGGATAGTGGGAAGCACTTATTCATGACTTGTCATGCCCACTATACTAAATATAAGGAGATTTCTCCTACAACTGAGGTGTTTGATGATGTGACTTATGTTTCCACTATCAATACCCTATATTTATTCCTAGTGTGAGAAATCTCGTGCTTCGTGATTTATTTTAGGATTGATTTGTGGTCATTCCATTTGGTTTTGGGGTCTCTACTGAGTACTTTGTTACTCACCCCTGCATGGGATTCACCCGTACATGTTGTTTCTACTGTAGATGATCGACGTTTCGATAGAGACTTTGGTGGACCAATACCCAGAGGTGCTTAGGGATACGGGACCGACATACGCTATGATGGTGAACTTGGTGGCCTAGTACCAGGCAGGATCCAGTAGGATTGGGTGTACATGACATTGTATTTTGGCTTCCAGTAGCGACACTACTCTCTTGATCAGGTGGGGTTTTTCATGGATGTCCATTAGAGTTTCTTTTTTTGTACATTTCTATTTTTAGTTATTATTTTGTGTTTGTATTCTATCCCACTTTTATTAGTTTTACTTAATGAGATTTGAATTAGTGATAATTTTTTTTCTAGTGTGTGGGTTTTGGTTGGTCATGTGTGTGCGTACAGGTACTCATGAAAATTCCTCCGACTTGCAAGTTGACGCCATCAATGCTAGTCTCAATCCCCTGTCCTTTAGGAGGATGGCTTCGGGTAGTCATGACATGAGCCATGGGGGACAGGTTATGAAAAAGTGGTATCAAAGGGAGGTTATTCCTACCACAAATATCGAGAGTCTGTGTTTGGTTTTGGGTCAATAGTGTAAAGTGTTTTGAGTCTGACTTCTAGATTCAGGGAATACAGTGTTGGTGCGGTGGCCAACGTACCCATACACAGGGACCTAAAATTCTTATATTCAGCACTATAGATGAAAAAACGGGTCTCATATGTGTCTCTTTATGTTCTTTGGAATAAAAGTCAACTCACCATGTATAACCGGAAAATTGTGGAACATCTTGAAATATATTAGGATGCCTCCATGTAGTTGACCAGTCTGGATCCTGATATGAGGTTGTGAGGGCAACCCAACTATCTACGAGGCATCCGTTTAGGGACAAGTTCAAGAGATGGCCCCAGCGGGTGATTCAACAGTGCTACCACCACCTGATGATCATCATCTACTGTGAGTGGTTCCAGCAGAGGACTTGCACAGACTCAGTGCCCTGCATGAGTTTCATAGACAGATACCTCCTAGGTTTTGGGAAGAGACAGATCATCAAGTAAATGAGGATTGGCCGGAGGCAGTGACACATGTCTTCCAATTAGTGGGGACCCCACATTACCAAATGGTGGTCTTGGAAGCAAGTGGTCTGTTGGGCTCAGTAGGGAGATGGTGGATCATGACCACCTAGATGCACGATGAGGTGACCCTCATATGGTTAGACATAGAAATGATTTTCCGGGAGGATATTTTCCCCACAAAAATTCTCTCTGTGCGCATTCAGGAGCTGCTTCACCTACTACAGGGTAGCATGATGGTCGCTAAGTACTCATCGAGGTTCACCGATCTTTCTTGATACCCAATAGATATGGTATGAGAGACTTTATTCTGGGATCATTCCTTTGAGAAGGGACTCAGGTGGAAGATTAGGGTGTCAGTGTTGTCTCTCAGCATCCCTATTTAGGTAGGCGTGTTGCAGTGAGCCGTTATGGTAAAGAGGTTCATGGAGGAGCAGAAACCCATAACTAGAGGTACCAGCAGACCCTATCTGATGGAGTCTTCGATAGTTAACAGATTTTAGAGGTGAGGACCCAATAAGACCAAGTCTTTCAGAGAAGAACCCCATGACTCAGGGTCGGCCGTGTGGGGATCCCAAACAAGAGGGTGTTAGTTGGGGATCAGGCTTTTCTACTTGTTTTTAAGGCCATGAAACATGGCATGTGATTGTCCAAACCACCGTATAAATGACCAGTAGACGGTCGACGGGTCACTGAGGCAGAGGAAGCGGTTTGAGCATGGAGGTCTATAGGGCGGTAGACGTGGTAGGGGTGCAAGTCGAGAAAGAGGCGGTGGTCGACTGTTTCAGTTGTTACCACCACCACCCATAAGTTTCCCACCATAAAACCAGATAACATGCGGATAGTGGCTAGAATATCTTCATGCAGTGGAGGCTTATGGCCACGGTTCTCTATAGATGATTCGAGGTATGATCTGTGTCTTCTCCACCCTAGATATATTTTTTATAGATAAAGGTGCTAGTCACTCATTGCTTACCATGACTCTCGTTCGGAGCTCAAAGATTCCAGTGGAGTCATTGGCTCGATCATTATGTCTAGAGACTTCTATGGGAGGGAATTCAATGATTAGACATTGGTTCTTGATGTGTGAGCTTACTCTAGGAGGCGAGAGCTTTGGCTGGGATCTCCTAGTAGTAGCGTCGAGGCATTACGATGTCATCTTCGGCATGGACAGGTTATCCACAGTCCATGATCAGATCAACTATTTTAGGCATACAATTCAGTGTGTCGGTGGAGATGGAACTAGGTTTTCCATCACAGGTGAGAAGGAAACCATTGTATCATATGACCGATTTTCTTAAAGGAGGGTGAATCTGATTACTCACCAGTTGGATAGCCTCATCCTCGGTGCATTGGATGAGAGGAGTCCAAACATTCCTATAGTGTTGGAAGAGTACGAAGATGTTTTTCCTGAGGTTGTTGTAGGACTACCTCCTTGATGGGAGTTAGACTTCTGCATCAGCATGCACCTTAGGATGGCATCAATATCCACAATGGAATATCGGATGGCTCTCATAGAGCTTCATGAGCTGAGGGTAGAACTGTTGGACTTTCCAAATAAGGGGTTCATAAGGCCTATCATTTCACCATGGGCAGTCACTGTGCTTTTTTCCAAGAAGTCAAATAAGAGTTTGAGGTTGTGTGTAGACTTCTGGAACCTGAACCAGGTGACCATGAAGAACAAGTATCCACTTCCAAGGATCGATGATCTCTTCGACCAGTTGAAGGGAGCAATGTGGTTATAAAAGATAGACCTTATTTCGAGATATGACAATCATCGGGTATGGGATGAGGATGTACCGAATACAACATTCATGTTCTATTATGACCACTATGAGTTCCTGGTGATTCCTTTTAGCAAGAACAATTCCCCATTAGTGTTCATGGGACTCATGAACAAGATCTTCCAGCCTTACCTTGACTAGTTTTTTGTGCTCTTCATTGATGACTTCTTGGTGAACTCAGTGTTAGAGGAGGAGCACGCTACACACCTGTAGATAGTCATGTACAAAATTCGATAGCGCCATCTTTATAGTAAGCACTTGAAGTGTTATTTTTGGATACAGGAGGTCCAATTCATAGGAAATTTCATCTTGGAGGCTGGATTTGTAGTGGATTCATTGAAGATATAGATTGTTCTTTCTTGGGAGCTACCCAGAAGCATGACTGAGGTGAAGAGTTTCTTAGGGTTGGCAAGTTACTATCAGAGGTTCATTCCTGAAATTTCTAGACTAGTAGATTCCTTATCGGCTTTGATGTGTAAGGTAAATACCTTTATGTGGACAGAGAAATTTCAGCACAGTTTCTATGAGATAAGTCATAGACTGACTAGTGCCCCCATCTTGAGACGACCAGAGGAGGGAATTGGAAATTTACTTTACTGCAATGCATCATGGATAGGAATGGGTTGTGTCCTGATGTCGGAGCAAGCAATGATCACCTACATCTCACGAAAATTGAGACAACATAATAAAAACTATGCGGCCGATGACCTAGATTTAGTAGGAGAGGTATTTTACTTGAATATGTGGCGACACTATTTGATGGGTGAAAGGTTTAATGTTTACTCCGACCACAAGAGTCTTAGGTATATATTCTCCCAGAAGGACTTGAACCTGAGACAACGAAAATCACTATAGTTTCTCTAGGACTATGACTTTGTGATAGACTATAATCATGGGAAGGAGAACATTGTTGAAAACAAGCTCAGCAAGAGGATTGGTTTTCAGCTACTGAGTGAGGTGATGAAGCAATTAGCTGCGATGAAAATATCCTTTGTGGATGATAGTGAAGCTACTTACCTTCAGTCAATGACTGTAACTCCCCCACTCTCATAGCGAGTTAGGGAGGCACAATAGGTGGATGTTGACTTCAAGGCCCGATGTGCTCAGTTATCCTCTAAAAGAGCTCCTGATGTATTTTGATAGGGTGGAGCACACCATCCTTTTCATAGGGCGCATCATAGTGTCAGTGACATTGTGGGAGGGGGTGTTGAGGGAGTTCTCTACATCCCCCTTGGCATTAAATCCTATAGTGTAAAAGATGTACTAGGACCTCTGACGTTAGTATTGGTGGCCAAGTATGAAGAAAGTGGTGGAAGAGTTTCTTTCACGATGCCTTACTTATCTACAAGTGAAGGTTGGACATTAGGTTCCATCAGGACTGGCCTAGACACTTGAGGTACCAGAGTGAAAAATTGAAAATATATCTATAGACTTTGTGACAGGGTTACTACAGGCGTCTAGTGTCCATGACTATATTTGGGTGATCTTTGACCGACTAACCAAGTCGGCTCACCTCTAACCCATCTGGGAGCAGGGACTGTTAGAGGTCTTAAGACGCCTCAACTTCTAGGAGATAGTGTGACTTCATGGGGTGTCATCAGTGATTGTCTAAGATTGTGACAATAACTTTACAACTCGGATGTGGAGGGGATTACATGAGGTGTTTAGGATGCAGCTGCACTTGAGCATAGATTTTAATCCCCATACGGATGGTCAGAAGGAGTGGAGAAAACAGATCGTAGAGGACATGAAACATGCTTGCATCCAAGATTTTGGTCGTAGTTGGGGGGACCTCCTACCACTGGTGAAGTTTGAATACAACAACAGTTATCATTCCACCATTGACATGGAACCATTTGAGGCCTTGTATGAGAGGCCGTGAAGATCACCCATATGCTGGACAGACCCCGGGGAGTCAGCACTAATGGGTATAGAGTTTGTATGAGCTACCACCAAGAAGGTGTAGATCATCCAGGAGCAGATAAGGACTACACAATGAAGGAAGACATCTTATGCTGATAAGAGATGGATACCCTTGTAGTTTGAGGAGGGAAATAATGTTTTCCTTCATATCTCACCCTGATGAGGATTGGGGAGATTTGGTCGGGGAAGAAAGATATCTCCAAGGTTCATCAAACCTTTTTAGATTCTGAGAAAAGCTTGCGAGGTGACATACTGCCTACCTATTATCCTAAAGATGAACCTGGTGCATGGTGTTTTCCATGTGTCACAACTGAGCATGTACATGCATGATCCATCGCACATCATTGGCTGGGGTGATCTGAACATCGACGATGGGGAGACATTTGTGGAGTTCTAGGTAGAGACAGAGGATTGGTAGGAGAAAGTACTATGTGGGTAGTCAATTCCTCTAATGCAAGTTCAGTGGTAGCATGTGAATCTCCAAGAGAGCACATGGGACTGCGATGCTCATATTCATGCTTCATAACCCTATATTTTTATTTAGATTTGTTTTAGATTTAGGTGGTGTAAATATCTATGATGGGGATAATGTAATGTCTCAAAAATTATGTTTAATGTTTTAGTTGTATGGAATTATTCTAAGACCACAAGCTATGACGACACGTTATTCCGAGGCCCGGCGAGCCTAGAGAGGAATTTTGATCTTTTCTTAAGGTATGTTCAGTAAACATGCAAGTGGGTTTTTTAACTTTTGAACCATTGATCAGATTGAAAATCTGAGGGCACCATTGAACTTGAAATGCTGGTATTCACCCAGAAATGTCTTTACTTTATCCCACAAGTGCCGACCAAAAAAGTTATTTTTTAGACACTTCAAGAAAAATAATAAAATAATCTAAAAGAATTATTTTATTTCTTTTCTCACCGTTAATTGGTGGATGGTGACGCTACGGTGCAGTGATGAGTCAGTGATGAGAAAAATTAATGGATGCTCAATAATGGGTTTTTTATAACCATGGAGCTGTTATCTTAATGGATCATTAAATGTGGATCATTTAAGGTGAATCATTAATGGGTGCAACGTTGGTTCCCATTTTGTTCATTTAAAATTAAAATGTGTTGGAGTTTGGGAATTAATAAATGTGGGGAATCTCTGAAGAACCACTAGCGGATTCCCTCTCCAACAATGAATAAAGAACGATGAACCGACAGATCATCACCGACTTCATCACACCTCGAAGAACAGAGCCGGATGCAACGAGCGATATCAACATCTTAAAACCTCAAGGATGAACCACCACAACTTTTAACGTTAAAAAGGTATGTTTGTTTAATTTTAATTTTCATCCATATTATTTTCTATAAACGATGAACACAGATCAACACACAAACAAGTTGATTTGTGATTCGTGCGTTTATGCTGGAGGGTGACTTTATTTGTGGATTTCTCTTTCCGGGATTCTAACATTACTTAATATGATTGAACAACAATCCCCCAACCTCCCCCTAATTTAAACCTCTAATGTGGAGGGAACCGGCTAACAAAAATAAGGATCGAGATCCTCCTCCATCTGCGTTCTTTGTGGTTGTAGCCTCGAAATAGAGGAAATTTGATTTCCGGAAATTCGTGGTGAAGAGCACACTCCCCAAAGAATGTAGGTGTAGGCGAGGAAAAGAACAGACAACTGGAGTCTATATGGTGGTCCACCGAAGGTTCTACTGGTGATGGTAGCATCAGAAATGGTGGCACGTGACAACAAAATCACGCGGCGGCACCAACCACATGTAGGATGGAGGAACATAAGGCTGCCATCCATGCCAACGGCTGAGAGCTGTGGCATGCATGTTAGTGTGCCGTGGCACCGAGAGGGCACTGCGTAGAGGGACGACCCATGTCCAGGCATATGGAGATCCCATGTTCGCATCCGCAGGGCTAGTTGGGGATGGACATGGCATCCTTCCACATCCTAGTTTGATAGTGCACCCCCCAGCCACACCGAGCGGCGGAGCTTTGGGCTTGTGGGCAACGCAGCCAGCTAGCGGGACGAACCAGCACTGGTGGGCCAGACTAATGGCCCAGTAGGCTGGTCCTGCCCCCAGCAGGCCGGACCTGCCCCCAGCGGGTTGAACCCATGCACTTTGGGCCGGGACGGACTAGACTGGCTTGCCGAGCGACTCGGGGGTTGGACCCTCGACTAAATTGGTTGGGTCCAGCGAGGCCCTTTGGGTCTACCCCACTGGCCAGACCAGACCAGAATGACCCAGAACCGAACCATATTAGGTTGAGTCATTCAATTTTAAACAGAAGAATGTGTGACCCTCATGCTACATTGGCTAGGTCGGTTCGATCGGGTCAGACCAGACCCAGGCACATCCAGCCCTTTTTAATAAAACGCTAATAACTTGCAAACCAGGAATCTGATTGATGATCTGTTAGCAGCGTTGGGACCCTCTTGATGAGACAGATATTTTTCAATGCTCTGTGGTGACCTTCATGTATGTTGAGATGTAAAAAATGTCTTGAGGAGCGGTTCTCCCAGGCACGCTACATACATAACCCTACAGTTGGATGAGACCTGAGGACTGCTGACTTTCGACTCTATATGACTTGACTATGGCCCAGTGGGAAGTAATTATCTATGAATTTGCAGGACCATGGTGGGAATCACTAATCTGTGACTTTTTAGGAACATGAAACGCAACGAGGAGGAGTACCTCATCTAGCCAAGATTAGTGGGAAGCACTTCTCTGTTACTTTGTAGGACCACGATACACAGTAGGGAGGTTTACCTAAGCATTCAAAGGTTAGTGGGAAACACTACATTGTGACATTGAGGGCCCACTATACATGATAGAGGATGAGTTCTCCAGCATCTGAGGTGTTTGATGATGTGACTGATGTTTCTACTATCACTACCCAAAATGCATACCTGGTATGAGTTTTCATGTGCTTAATGATTTACATTGATGATTACAAAGTGGTATTTCCTTTTTTTTGGGTCCCCACTGAGTACATTGTTTCTCACACCTGCATGGGCTTCACCCACACATGTTGTGTCTGGTGAAGATGATCGAAGTTTTGACAGAAACATTGGTGGACTAGGACCCATAGGTTCATAGGGAGATGGGATAGATGAATGCTACAATGGTGTACTTGGTGGCCAAGGATAAGGTGGGGCCTAATAGGATTTGGTGGACATGGCGTTCTACTTGGGCTTCCAATAGATACACTACTCTCATGATAAGGTGGGGTTTTCCATGGATGGCCTTTAATGTTTCTTTTCTTTTTACATTGCTGTTTTCAGTTCTTTTGTTGAGTTTGTATTTTTTCCCACATGTATTTTTTATATATGAACTCATATTTGTTTTATTGATACTTTTTCCTTTTTAGTTTGTGTTTTTTGGTTTGGTATGTCTGTGCATACATGTACTCAAGAAAATTCCTCCCCCTTGCAGGTTGATGCTTTCGGCACTAGTTGCCAGCCCCTGGCCATTGGGAGGTGGGCTTGGGGTAGTCAAGGCACATTACCCAAGAAAAGGGTCATGAAATACTCCCTTGGGGGGAATTTATATGCTATTATGTTCGATAACACAATAAGAGTGTAAAACTATGTGCATGTTGGTGCAATTCTACAAGTAGGTGTAGGGCCTTTAAATTATGATAAAGGGTCCTTTGGGTCATAAAATAGAGGGCCATCAAGATTTATAATTGTAATGGGTGGCCTACGAAGTGACTCAACCGTTAGAGTTGGGTTTTATCTATCTTTTCTGACCTAGGTGTGGGTGTGTTGTTTTTTTTCTTGTAAAACCCAAGACCTTAAATAAATTATATGTGTGTAAAAAAATAAGTGTATTTGTATGTGTGTGTGTTTATTTATATATGTGTATGTTTTTAAATTTTCTTATTAAAATATATATCTGTATTTTTATATATATGTATTTATATATGTGTGTGTATTTATGTTCATATATGTATATGTTTGTGTTAGTGTGAGTGTATGCATGTATTTATATGTGTGAGTGTGAATATTTATATCTATTTATTTAGGTGCATATATTTATATTTTCAGGTATTTATCAATGTTTTTATTTTTTTTATATTTGTATATTTGGATGTACATAACATAAAAACTACCAAAAATTGAGTTACTTATACAACCTATTGAAATAAAAAATCATAATTGTAATGAATGATAAAAAATAGAACATACCAAAATAAATAATTGCCTTGAAGCCTAAGATGATAGTTTTTTCCTTCCTCGGTAGACTGTATAAAACATAAGCATTAGGAAAAAAACACTAAAGCATTTTTAGTCCCACACTTTATCTATACAATAATAGCTAATCGAAGAGTTCTCTTCCAGCAGCCTGTGTGTTTGAAAATGAAATTAATTTCACTAATCTAAAATTTTGGAATTATAATTGTAACGTATGTTATTCAAGAAACTCATACCACATCATGAAACCATGAGTAAAAATGAAGTATTTTATCAACATGAATGACATATGAGAAGGTGAAATAATCTTATTATGGTTGAACTCTCCAGCATCCAGTGAAAAAATGTCTCACATGTTTTCCACCATACAAATAAATCACAGAGGAATAACTACATCAATCCATGTAATTGGGGTTTGATACATGGGATAATTCAAGAAAATTTAAAACAAAAATATAAATATGAATCAAAGGAAATTTATAATATAATATGAATTGAATTTCATGTTGGACCATATGTTAAATCAAATGCATGTGGGAAGTATAACTATAATATCAAGCATTTCATTATATGATATATTTTATGTAATATAGTATAATTTTAATTTCAGTATCATTCATAATGATCACATAATCACAATATATGTTATAGAAAGCCTTCCTGCAAAGTAACATACTTCAAATGCTAGGAATATAACTAAAAAACAAAAATCAATGGATTTTTAGGATAAATTGTGGAGAATACAAGTGATGTGACACAATAGTACGATAATTTAATGGATGAATAGTTACCAATCGGTGGTTAATATAGGTTACAATGTAATAAAATTAAAATAAATGGAATAATGAATTAACTAATTGATGGAAAGAGTGAACTTGTGAAGGGAACAAAAAACCTGTTAAGTAAAAAAGGGAAAGAGGGAAGAGAGAATATTTAAAGGAAAGGAATAAATGTGAAGTAACAAATGAAATAAGTAAGAGGTACATCAAACCTTAGAGATCGATAAAGACGTAAATCAATCCTTTGCATCTTTAGTAGATTACACCAACAGAAAATCAATGAAACTTATATTTTTTATCTATCAATAATTGTTATTGGAAACAATATAACCATGTAAATGGTGTTAACTTACAAGCTATAATGAATCTATATCATCACAAAAATTATAAACCAAACAAAAATGTGTGTGTATTTACCTAGTGATGGTTATGAAAAATCCACGGTACTTGTGAAAACACAAGCATATGGAGGAAGGTGTTGTGACATACTAATATTAATTAAAAAAGAATTTGATAATTTTAAAATATTGGAAATAGGCGTAGATAACTAATGTCAAAATAAGAAGATATTTTCAATGAGTAGAAGAGATATAAAATGATGTACATAAATATCCAAGGAGTATGTTTAACATAACGTGGCCTGGAATTTATGAAAATACATGCTTCTCAATATTATCTTGAGATTAATTAATGATATATAAATTAAATAATAAAATGGGAATTAAAATAATTTTGTGAAAGAAATTATCCTAAATAAAAAAAATACTTACCCTGAATATGGAATACAAAATTTTAATTTAAATAGGGAAGTGAGGCTTATTATCATTGCTCTAGTGTTATGTTGGGACCTTGGTTCATAAAAAAAATTGAAGGAATTATATGAATAGGATTGAGATAATATTAAAAAAAATACCTTGGAGTTATACTAAATAAACATGGGGTGATTTTTAGTTATCTTATTTAATGGAACAAAAAAAGCACCAAATCAGTTAATAATTAAATGAAACATTGTAGAAAGTTTCAAAGCAACATGATGTTTGTGATAGGGTTTCTGATTTAGGTGTTTTACATTTGTTGAAGAAGTAACTAAAACCCATCAGTGGTAGACTGAATGCTTCTATATTGTAAATCATTGTAGGAGAGTAGGGATGCCATTAGGGTTTACCAAACCATCTATGTGGGTATCATGAAAATATGTGGATAAGAAATGAAAAATACAAAAAGTTTTTCAAATGATTAATGAAGGCATATATACAATATGATAGCACAATTTTGAAAAATATTATGCACAATGATAAAAAATTATATAAACCTAAAAAACAATGAAAATGAAAAAAATGCATATTGATATACACAAAAAGATCAGACTACACAAATAATGACAATTAATATTATAGATTTTGAAAAAAAATATGTAAAGAATAATATATTATGGGAATTGGAAAATAATAATTCAGATATTGTAGAATATAATAATGAAAAAATTTGAACAAATATAATGAATATTATAAAATTATGAATCAAATATTATAATATAGAATATTCAAAAAGGATCATGATTAAAGAATAAAAAAATAATGCAGAGATTATATTCAATAATACAAATATTATAGGATATGATGAACCAATGCAGTGGTATTCTGAGGAAATACTCAGAGGATGATGAAACTATGTTTGAGTTTCAAAATAATGTGTGTGGGTGTCATCAAAGAAGTAATAGATGTATATTAATTTTCAACCATGTTCTTGTTAAATATATATTGTGGGAGGAGAGGAAAAATAAACTTAGGGTCTCACAAAATGAGGGGCACTGATGACACAGAAAACAATATAAAATCAAAGTGAAAACTTAAAATTGTGAAATTCATTACCAAAAGTGGTATCTAGGGGTGACATGGTGGGGGTCAGAAGGTGGAAGTGTAGATAGGGAGGTAGATGTAGGAAAATGTGGGTGAGGAGGAAGAGATGAGGATCTAGGGGTCCACGATTTGGAAGGATGCATTGGGAGTCTGAGGTTGAGGTAGAGAGGAGGGGGTGGAGAGGAGAAAGCAGTGAGGGAGGGAGAATCAGGAGACTGGGATAAGGTATTAGGTACAAAATCTATGGAGGTAAATACATATTCATTATAATAACAAGTACTCTGGAAATGAAAAATCACATTCCTATTCAACACTTTGTTTAATATATGGTGAGGGGCTATTATTACATCCAATGATTTTAAAACTTATTTCATAAATATTGACTTGAAAAGATCATTCGTGAGAAAACAATTCAATTATGGGAGTGATTTCTAATTTGAGGGTGTCATTCATATATAAAATAAAATTAGTTTAGGAAATATTATATAGAGTAGTGAGATATCATTCAGCAACATACCTAGGAGACTTGCATAAGATTACATAATTGAAAAGAACTTTAATATTATGCATTAAAAGTAGGCATAGTAGATGATATTTCATACATATTTAGCAAATGAGACTGCATGTATATGTAAAAGAATCCATGTTATGAAAATGAAATTGCATGAATATTGAATATAATCTTTACTTTTGGTGTCTGTTAATTCATACAAAAGGAAATTGACTTCAACATAAGGAAACAACATGTATATTAATCTAAATTAAAAATTATACTACTATGTAAAAGCAAGGTAATTGAAATTTTATTATATGATAATGTAATATTAACATTAATATAAACTAAAATAAAAATTATTATTATAAATGTAATGTAAATAGGAATTAATCAACAAAAACATAATAGTATAATATGTAATATAAAGTGAAATATAAACTATTGTTTCTGTTCATGATAAAGCATCCATAAAGAAATTGTGTTTTATAACCTGAAACAACTTGTATATTAATATAAATTGTAATATAAAAAATATATATAGGATGTAGTTAATGATAATGAAAAAATAACATGCATATTGAGTAATTGAAATTGCATGGATAATGATTATAAATTGCAATTTCATGTAGAAACTGCATGTATATGTAGAAAATGAGACTCCATGAATATTAATTGAATAAAATTGCATGATTATTCAATATAAACTACAATTTTAGCACACTATACTATACATAGAAGGAAACTATTTTGTAGATCAGGAAATGGAACAATTTCAAGTAGATACTATAGGTATTTGAGGAAAATGAGACTGCATGAATTTGGAGAAACTCATATATATTAAGGAAATGAAATTGAATTTACATTGAAAATAAAAAGTATTTTAAATACATCATAAGAAATAAAAAGTCACAAGATGAAATGTTTTATGTTGATTGAATATTAAGTCCATTAATTGAATATTATTTAGTGCATTATTATATCCATGGTTAGTGGATTCAAAATCATACGCATAATCAATTATAATTTTTTTTGTTATGTATATTACATTTAGAAACATATTTTTTTCTTTATATAAATTAAATATAATAATATTAAATATCAATTTTCATGTCAATGTGTGAATGATATTCATTATTGAAAATTTGTGAAGGATATTCATTATTGGCATTTTTGTAGGTCATCTAAGAAAAAATTAGTGATATATTTTATAATGAAAACGTTTAGGAGTAATTTTTTCACATAATAATACAAATAGATGAAATTTAATAATAATGAAAAAAAATTACATGGATTGAATAGATTGAACATCATAAATGTTTGTTCCTTAAAATGAAATCAGGGTATGTAATTTAAATAATGGAGAAGGGTGCCATTATTTATAATTATAAATGTAACATTGTCATCCTAATGGAAAAATAATTCATACCATTGGTGCATGTAATTCCATGGATGTGGCCATTTGATATTAGATGTATAGAAACTAAAATTGCATTAAAATAAAATTTCATTATACATGTATATAAACTGAAAGTTCAATAAATTTAATGTTCATTAAATTGAATGTTAAGTTAATTGAAATTGAACTGTATATTTATATAAAACTAGTATACTGAAAGAAAGGTGTGATTTCTGTGAAACATATGAAAAAAATCTATACATATTCATGTAAGGGGAACTTAAAGTCGGGTAAAGAATTGGTGGTTGAGGGAGTTTGCAAATTTTATTCTAAATTGGAGCTTGGGATGGAAAAAAGAATATTACTAGTTATCAATGGAAAACACATTCCACCATAACGAGATATAGATTTGAAAAACAAACCGTGGTATAGGACCAAAAAAGGTATTATTATAGTGGTAAATGAAATAAACAATATGTGGATACAGAATAAAGAGTTAGATATAAA
The DNA here is from genome assembly GCA_963277665.1 of Viscum album. NCBI lineage: Eukaryota > Viridiplantae > Streptophyta > Magnoliopsida > Santalales > Viscaceae > Viscum > Viscum album. The sequence continues at coordinate 778,748,190 of OY728161.1, forward strand.
TTAATAAAAATAATTATATTAATGTTGAAAATCATAACAATTAAAGGGAATTATACATTTAGTGAAACATAGTATATATTAATAATAGATACTATATGGTAATAAAAAAATATTAAACCTATATTATATTATTATTAAATTAAAGTGCATTAAATTAAACATGTAATAAATTGAAATTTCATTATACATGTATAGAAATTGGAAGACCATTACATTTTTAGTTCATTTCACATGTATTAATTGAAATCCCATTATTGGAATTTATAAATTTAAAGAGCATTACAGTGTAAGTGAATTTTACATGTATAGACTGATAGTAAAATAATGCTTGTAAAAAATTTCCTCCCTTATTTTCAACACATGTTGAAAAAAAAGTTTTACATTTTGAATTTCTATCAATTCAATGATTTGGTTGTAAATAAAAAAATTGAATGAAAAGAAATAATATTAATGTAAATATAAATGCCACGTGCAAGCAGTGAAACTGTTTTTCCATGTTTTTCTAATTTTACAAAAAATAAAATACTCAAATAAAATACAATGTCATCCAAATGTATAAAATATCACATGAAATATAATTGTTCTAGAGGACTAGTAACCTCATATTAACAAATGGATCGACTGCTATTTTATTTTTACATTATTAGGAAGTATCATTTCTTCAATATGAGCCCAAATATCATAGAATAAAAATAATAAACAATTTACTGTCCAAATATTGAACATAAAGGATAAAAAATAAAAAAACATAACAATAATTATGGATCTTATATATTTCTTATTACATTCTAAATATCATATAAAAATTTAAAACAATGTTTTCTGATTTTATTTCTGAGGGAAAAGAAGTTTTCTTTTACATCCTTACTAATATACAATGATACCATGCTTATATAAAAGTAGATTTGGATTGGAAATTTAAATATGAATTCTTTGTAACATATTCATAAGGTTCCCAATATAATCACAATATGCAACAGTATTATCAAGGGTTGAAATATTGGAAATTCATATTATATAAACAATGAATATAAAATTGAGTTATATAAAATGAAATCAAAGTGAGAGAAATATACATGGAATGAAAAATTTATAAAAGTTGAGTGAATTGAGGATCATAATTTGGATAAAAATTTTCTATAGTCACATAAAATATAGATATACCTACTATTCAGGTGTCAATAAAAACATGAAGGGTTTAGAGAAATTATTGGAGTTTTGGAGGTTGGGTATATATACATACATTCTATTTAAGTGGAAATATGACCAATCCTCCATGAGGAAATTTGGAGACCCATGAGGTTTTGGGTTTATGAATATTATAGTAAAATGGAAAATGTAGTAATTGAACCTTTCTGAAATGGAAGGTCAGGAATTCAAGGAGAAGTCATGTTTGTGTTTTGGAGTTTTTCCTAATGAGAGATAACAATATTAGGAAGGAGGAATTTATTCATAATGAAGGACTACTATTGAAGAGAAGTACATACATAGTATAGAAAATAGAAGGAATATGTGAGGGGTTCAAGTCATATCATGACTTAAATTTCAAACCAACCAAATTCTAATGTTGTTAGAAGGTTTTCGAATAACATATATGGAATCTGAGGTGTTTGGGTCCAAATTTGGAGTTGATAAGGTGAGTATCACAGGTACAAAAAAACCTTAATCGAATGGAGAGATTGGAATAGTGACCAACATGAGGTGGAGGTAGAGGCGGAGGCGGAGGCAGAGGAAGAGGTTGATGAACTCTTAAACCTAGTTTAATGGTGAGAAGGAGGTATAGATAAATGGGGATTGGTAGGGTGAGAGGGGATGGGAATTTTGGAAGTCATAGAGAAAGGAATATGCGATTAAAAGAAGACATGAATTATGGAAACAAAAAGAATAAAGGGATGATGGGAATGAAGGGGGAAACAAGAAGTGGAGATGAAAATGTTTTAGGAATCATGTATTTATTTGATAAGACTCTACATGCATCAAATTTTTGGAAACCTATACCTTAATAATTTAATGTATAAAATTAATATTTTAAAATTATTTGAAAATTAAATTCATGTGATCATTACTGATTTGATGGAGCTTGTTGTAGTTGGTTCCTTAGAACCAACTTCTATGTATTTTATGATAAACTTATTTTCATGGTTTTTAATATTTATAAATTTCTTATCACATCATGATTTTTCTTCTCGTGACATAGAAAGTGATAATTTTCCAAGAGTATCTATATCACTAAAAGGTTAGAGCAGTTCCCTCCTTTGATGAAAACCTGGAAGTTCTATGACACAATTTTTAAATAAATCTTATATGGATGGATAATATCATTTAATGGGAAAAAATGATAGAATATTAGGGGGGAGACTAATAGGACTTTGAGGCACATTCTCATGGTGTATTCCCTTGGTGATATCTTGTAATATATTATGAGAACGAGACTCGACAATAGGAAATCCACATTTATAAGTGTCATTGGATTTTCCATTCTGCAGATGTGTGTATTGGTCCTTAGACTTTAAGATTATTATTAATGGATAATACGAGTCACATACTTTAATGTATTGATGAAAACCATGATGAAAAATGGTTATGATGAGGATGGTTACGTTGGGTACGTCATGATTAATATTTCATTAATGAATAATGTGAAAAAGGATTTATCCCATCTATTTATTAACTGATGTTAATATCTTAGGATGTTTTGTTGAAATGAAATATCCTAAATAAATCTGTGGCCATGGTATCTTCTCCACATGTTAAATTTCTCAAAATTCATTGAATGAGATATCAAGCATATTGGTTGATGATATTGGTATTGAACCTACTTGATTGAGATATTGTGATAAAGGGATCATATTACAAGGTAATAGTTTATTTGAGGTGACATGTCATTGTAGAATTAACTTCTTTCTCTATGGGTGCTTTAGCGTGTCACTAGATGCTAACTTCAGACATTAGTAAGGTCCACCTAATACCACTGATAAAGAGGATTAGAGGGTCACACACTAAGTGTATCTGAAATCTTAGTTAAATAATTTATTATTTAACAAGTTAAATAAATATTATTCTCGGTTGTGGTTTAATAATTATTCATGTATTCCAAATGGAATTTATTCCATCATAAGTTATTCAAGAAAATATATTATCGGTGGAATATTTAATAAATTTTAATTTTCTATTTTCAATAAATATTATATTTATTTATTTTTCAATGAATAATACAATGATATTTATTTATTAAATAAGTTTTAACTATTCGAGTCCTGATAAATATTGAGAAGGATTTGATGACTGATTTTATGGGTCTAGTGAGAATTAATAATATTAAATTTTACTTTACTAAATAATATTTAATTATAACTTATAGGTTTAGCACACATCAAGATATAATGACAATGCTGTTATTATTAAACACAGGGTTTCACATGGATTAATAAAATAAATAAATGCACTTTGGAAAATTATTTATTTATACACAGTGAATTAAATGACTGGTTATATTATTATTCTATCATTAACCTAGGGTAAGATAACACTATCCAATTAGTGTTGTGAACAACATTATAGGAGAAAACTATCATGCCTAGAGATTTATTCCCTCCACAAAAACATTCTAAATAATGAGGGAGGCCATCCTCCACCGGATCAAGGAGAAGGCTTTGGATGTGGTTCTCAAGGAAATCTAAGGCGAACGACGCAAGTGTGAGGATATTTCATGATATTACCCAGATACTCCTTCAACGATGTCCAGAGATTCACAGATCATGTGGGGATCACCACTAGAGTAAACCTAACCTTGTTTTCTACGACGTAATGATGGTGCACTGCAGATCTGTGGTTGGACACATCAACGAAGAAAGAATGACCATGGAGGTATTTCTATAATTTAATTAAATAAATTATAAACAAAATATGTTGATCTTATCTTAGGGGTTTTGAGAATTCTTCTTCATTGTCTAAATCCTTAATTCAATTCTGTGGGTACTAGAGTTCATCATCGTATTGATCCTGGATTGATCATCCATTATGGGAAAAGAAAAGTTCCGCACCAGACCCTCCCACGCTACTATTGTGCCTGAAACCTACAAGTTGTATCGAAGTAAGCATATTATTGTTTATAATTATTTAAATAATTCACTAATGATTTATGCATCTATAATTTAGTTTTTTAATTCAATTTTAATCATTATTTTTAATATGAATAAAGAGATCTATTCTTTCATTATCGTTTCTCAAAGATATAATAGAAATGATTAATTTTATGGATAAAATCATATCACGGAACTCATCCGGAGGTTCCAAGGATTCTGTTCAGGTAACACAATAGTACATGTCATGTAATCGGAAGTTATGTCATTTAATCATAATTACACACTATGTAGTTGTGTTTTATACATCAAGAGTAGTTCAGAAATTACTCAAACTATGTACATTAATAACACATGGTGTAGTTAATTCTGTAACCCCATGTTTATTGGGATATATAGTAACATGGTTACCAACTACACGCCATGTGGACAACCAGAGATGACATGTAGTCCCTTTTGGGTCAGGTCCAAACCATGTATCTCATACACGGCTCAGCCTACTAGGGACCGTGTAACCCGAAGACTATGCGGTATGTGGACCACTGTAAATGTCATGTACTTAGAGAGTTTTGAATTACACCTCACATGTTAAGTACCTTGGTGTGTACTTTGGATAAATGTTGAAGGTAGTACATGACATGTTGTTGGAACTACACACCATGTACTGTTACCAAATTACATGAATTAAAACAATAATATTTGTGTAATGTTCAAAACTGGATATCATGTATAAATAATATTACAGGTCATTACTCTATGAATTGAAGTATAACACATGGATGAATAAGTTATTTGATTCGTGTAATCATTAGTTAAGTACACATTATGATAGTAGGAATTAAATTCTGTATTCCATATGTCACAAGAGTAAAACAGTAAGTGAATATAATACATGTTTGGTAGATTCACATGGGTATTCACCATGTTACCTCCAAGGTACATTTATGTACAATATTAATTTTAAATTAATTTAATTTTTTAAATTATAATGGATGAATATCTCAATGAAATTTAGAAATGGATTATGATAAAAGGATTTATTAATTAATGATAATTATTAATCAATTCAAGCGTGATTTATCTTAAATATGAAATATTAAATAATTTAATGATCATTTTATTAAATTCATAAATTAGTTGCATGTATGTGTATGATCATGATCTAGACCAGACCTTAGTATGTGTTTGGTTTTATTTTAATTTATTATTAAATTAAATTGTGGGCTTTCATGCCTTCCCTCCTCAAAAATGTGTAGGGATTGTGCGCCCATGGTTTCTATTATGTAAACCTCCTTTTACCCCTCACATGCGTGTGACTAAAAGCATATGTAATTTATGGAGCTCCCAATCTAGTAAAGGTGATTCAAGTTAGGATCCAAGGAGAAACCAATCCAAGGAGATACAAAGGTTGGTAGGTGGAAATCTATTAACATGAACCTTAAATAATTCTTGTTTTTTCTCCCCTAGGTTAGTGGTTAGATTGTCAACCGCTATATAAACTAACCATTAGAAAATATCTAGGTCATACCCTTTATTTTTTTCTGTAAGTCTCACAGTTATTCATTATTTATAAATTTTCATGATCAAATAATTAATGAATTAACAAGCACAAAATATGGAGCTAAAATAAATATAGCTTATGCGTAGATATTATCATGATATGGTTAATTACTTAAGTATATCCAAATTAATATTAAAAATCAGGTGAAAAGATGATAATTTTCAATTTATGCATAAAGGATAAAATCCCTCAACAAAATATTAATTCGGTATATCCTTACATTAATGTGGTTAGAATCAAACCATAGTTCAAAGTTCTTGATCATCCAAAGTTGGGGTACTTTTAATTATCAGGGAATTATAATTTTAGGTTCTGGGTTGACGTAGCTGGGTTGATATCAATGGTTGACTACCAAAGATGGACTTGGTGTGACTAAGGGTCAAAGACTGAGGAAATATACATTAATGATTTCAGGATTGGGGAGTCCACTGAACAAATCAAGGAACTAAGAGTTAATGTTGTTTGTATTTAGAATGCCCACCTAAAACCATTCCAGTTTCATGACCAGCCAACATTGGGGTGATGATAATGGAATATATATCCTTTCCAATAGAATATCCAAGAAAGAGGATATTACAAAACCAATGGTGAGGGATGTTGGGATTTAATAGAAAATGGGAGACTAATAAATATTTATTTATTTATTCATCTAAATTTTTTCAAAAAAATTACTAAAATTCTGATCATCTTATTTATAGATACAAAATAAAAAATGATATAAAACATATCATTGTGATCCATACTTGAGAAAGAAAACCTTCTCACCAGAACTAATATCCAGGAGTGGAAAAGGAACATACATATCATCCTTCACCATGAAAAGAAACTATATGTGTTGGAAGAACCTTTACCAGTTGCACCTAGAAATGAGGTGAGTGATGAAGAATTATCTTTGTATGAGAAACAACTAAATAAAGATACATATGTTCAATGCTTCATTCTATCATCCACGTATAGAGAGATCTTGATGAAACTTGAGGAAATGGACACATATAGAATAATATCTCTACTTAGGGATCTCTATCAATAAATGGTTAGGAAAGTGAGGCATTAGATCCCCAACATTCTGTTCACCACTAAGCATAGAGATTATACACTAGCTAGGCCTCATTTAGTCAAGCATATTATCTACATTGAGAATTTGTACATACCAGTGATTAAATTGTATGAGTGTAATACAGATCTAAGTCTTTCATCACATCCCATGTCCTTCTCTAGTTTTATTATGAATTATAATATGAACAATAATGAGAAGATCCTATCAAAAATTCTGACCCTAATTCTCTAAGTGGACACGGACATGGGGCCTAAAAAACCTAAAATTCTTATAGTGAATTGGAAGAGGAAGGACAAGGAAAAGGGACATAATACCTATAATCAGTCTAAATACGCTAGGCACTATCCGGCCATAAAGAAGAAGATCCAAATATAGGGAAAGGAAATGGTGGAAGTGTGATTTCCATGTTGAAAGTTAGTCCATTGGAAGAGGAACTGCACCCAGAGGAAAGGGGAAGCTAAAGGTGTTTTCATTATCAAGTGAAATATTTCCATTTCTACACATTTGGTTTTAGATACAAATTTTGATTCTCACATATGTATTAAAATATATGAACCAAGTAGATTTCATAAAATTTCCAGAAGAGAGGTTCCAACATGCTTATACTTGAGTGCTAAGGGCTCCTACTCTACATCTAAGAGACCCAGGTTTGAAATTGAGTGGAGGATAATTTCTTGGTTAAAGTAGTAGTACTGTAGTAGTAGGAACTATTCAACCGATTTGGGTTTTTGGGCAACTAGTTTAGGCATACGGGCCTCAGGGCTCTGAAGCCTTCAAAGGCCATCAGGCCATCAATGCCCTTCGGGCCATAGGTTGTTTAGGCCATATAGGCCTAGGAGTAGCCTAGTTCACATAGATCAGGCCCCAGAAGAGGATTCAAAGAATAGAGTAGCAGTCACCTGAGAAAATCTAACCAGATAGGTAGAACAATAGAGTATGAAAACCATAATTGGGACCAGACACCGTGAAAATTTTCATGGGGCAGTGCTAGCCAATCAGAAATGCAAGTTAGGGATCTAGGTGCTCAATGATACAGATTCTGGGGAGGGGCAGTAATAGTTGGTTGGTCCTATGGGTCATTTATATGGAATAGTATGCCTTTGAGACTTTGGGTCATGTAATTGTCCTTAAGGTTGTGTTTGGTCCTTATGTCTTGGGTTATGGGTCGTGTAAGGGTTCCCCTTCAACCCTTAGAAAAGGGGATTATCCAAAAATAAATAAAAAGAAGTATTTTAGGCCATTCAGGTTGGGCTAGAGGAGAGGTGGATCTGCAAGCTGCCAATGGTGTGAGGCAGGCTGGTCTTTCCATTGGTGACTACCACCTTTCATTGGTGACAGGGATGATTTTTGTTTTATGTTACTGTTATTATTTACCTATTGTTACTAATAATATAATTTCTATATAATTATTAGATATAGATGGGTTTATTTTCATGTTCAGAAATAAATGTTATTTATTTTATAAGGATAACATATATTGTAGTGTGGAATATTTAAATAATGGTTTGTATGTATAAAATAAAAAACAAGTGATGAAAATTGATAAAGAATCATGTTCACGTGACTTATATAACACCCAGTTGTTGCATCACCATCAGGGTCATGTAAAAGATAAGTTCTTGAAAACTCTCTATCAAGGTGGTTATTTAGGTTCTTCTGAGATAAAACCAATTGATAGATGTCACACTTGTTTACAAGGTAAAATAACCAAACCACCATTTGGTGGAAAGGGTGAAAGTTCCACAAAGCTTCTAGGATTGGTACACACTGATGTGTGTGAACCATTTCTGGTAGAATATATAGGTGGATATTCTTACTTCATAACTTTTACTGATGACATGAGTATATATGGATATGTTAATGAGGTATAAGTCTAATTATATTGATAAATTTTAATAATTCAAGAATGAAGTTGAGAATTAACTTGGTATGAAGATAAAAAAGTTTCTATCAGTTCGAGGTAGAGAATATCTTGACCCAGAGTTCAATGAAATTTTATGGGAGTTTGGGATTCTATCTCAACTCACTCCACCTTATTCACCATAGTGGAATCGTATTAGTGAATGGAGGAATCTTTCCTTGTTGGAAATGGTATGGTTGATGATGAGTCATGAAAATATTTTGTTGTCCTTTTTGGGATATGCATTATAAACTTTGGCATACACATTAAACTCAGAACCAACTATGTTGGTAAATTGGATTCCCTTCGAGTTGTGGAGTGTAAAAAAACTTTTTTTATTGCATACATGTGTATGGGATTGAGAGGAATTTGATAAGGCTTACTCAGGAAAAAAAGAACCCCGTAGAATAATGTGTATCTTCATAATATATCCCAAGGAATCAAAGGGATACTGCCTATACAACCCCTCAAATAATAAAGTGATTGTTCCTAGACAAGCCATATTTCTTGAGAGGGATCAAATCATAAAAATGTATAGTGGTAGCATGATTGACTTCAATAAAGTGATGCTAAATATACATAGGAGTTTGTATAGGGAAAAGTTTCAGAGGTCCATGTGGAAGATGTAGTTCCTAAAACACAAGTATTGTGTATGATTGTAAGAGAGATAAGAGAACCAGAGAGATATGGTTTTTTTATCACCACAGATGGTGACACATTATTGTTGGAAAATGATGAACCTTTATCCTACAAGGAGTCATTAGAGAGATAAAAAGCTACAATATTGATATAATCTATAAATTATGAGATGGATTCCATGTATGATATCAAATTTTGGGTTTTGGTTGATGCATCAGTTGATGTAAATCCTATGTGATTAAAATGGGTCTTCAAGAAGAAACTGTACATGGAAGGTAAATTAAGTACCTATAAAGAAAGGCTAGTGGCTAATGGTTTTACACATAATCAAGGAATTTACTATGATGAAACCTTTTCACAATTTTCCATGTTTAAATCCATCAAAATAAAACTTTACATAGCAGATTACCATGACTATGAGATTTGGAAGATGGATGTCAAAATTACATTCCTTAATGGGAAACTTCAGGAAGATATCTATATGACACAAATAGTAGGGTTTGTGACACCAGGAGATTCCAAACGGTTTTTCAATTTATAGACATCCATTTATGTATTGAAGAAAATATCGAGGTCATGGAACATTCAATTTGATGAATCCTTAAGGGAATTTGGTTTCATTAAAAATGAATGTGATATCTTTCTTTAAAAAAAGGCTTAATCGAAATGTGGTCATTTCCCTAGTAGAATATGTTGATGACATATTACTTATTAGAAATTGCATACCAGCCTTAGAGTCTTTTAAGTACTGGTTGAATAGGTGCTCCATTATTAAGGACTTAAGAAAATCAGCCTACATTCTATAGATCAAGATCACCCGTGATAGCTCCAAGAGGCTTCTCGGACTAAGTTAGAGTACTTACATTGACCAGATGTTAAAGATATTTACTATAGAACAATCTATCAGGGGATTTTTCTAGTGTCACATGGAATACATATTTCTAGGAATGTGTATCCCCAGACACAACATGAGAAAGGTAGAATGAGTAAGATCCCATATGCTTCAGCGATAGAATCAATCATGTATACCATTATATGTAATATACGTGATGTTCCCTATGGACTAATCCTAGTAGGATGATATCAAGCATATCCAGTGGAACTGCATTGTACTACTATTAAGGTTATCCGTAAGTATCTGAGAGTAAATAAGGATATGTTATTAGTGTGTGTAGGAGATGAGAATATTTTCATCATAGGGTATTTTAGTATTGGTTTTTAGATGGTTCGAAATGATCTGATGTTGCAATTGTGATATGTTTTTGGTCTCAACAGAGGAGCTATGAACTGGAAAAGTTCAATGAAACCATTTTTCGCTGATTCTAAACTGGATTCTGAGTATATAATTGCCAAATATGTATCCAATGAAGCCTTATTAATTCATAACATTGTCTAGGAGATTGATGTGTTATCTAGTATTAGAGACCCCATCACATTTTATTTTGATAATACTACAGTGGTGCCTCATGAAAAAGAGTCGAAGTCACATCAACGGAAAAAGTACATACTCTGGAAGTATCACCTCTTACCGAATTTTCAAAAGAGGGGTGAAGATTGCATTGAGAATATTGTCCACATAAGAGAATGTGGTGGAACCCTTGACTAAAGTAATATCTTCACAAAAGAACAAGTATTGTGTGAGAGCTATAAGAATGATGGTTGTATGTAGTTGGATCTAGCTCAAGTGAAATTCTGTTGGAGATGGTTCCCTAGAACAAACTTTTATGTACCTTTTGATAAACTTATATTCACGGTTTTGAATATTAATAAATTTATTATCTCATCATGATTATACTATTTCATGATGTATCATCTGATAACGTCCCAAGAGTAGCTATTTCACTAAACGGTAATACGAGTTCCTCACTATGATGAGAACCTGGAAGTGCTAAGACATTATTCTTAAATAAATATTATATGGCCATATGATATAATTTGAAGGGACACATATGATACAAGTTATCAGGGGTGGAGACTTGTAGGCCTATGAGTCACCTTCTCATGGTGTATGCCCTTGGTGATATCATGTTGGTTATTATAAGAATGAGACCTCACAATAGAAAATCCACATTTATAAGTGTCCTGGGATTTTCCTATCTACGGACATGTGTATTGGTCCTTAGGCTTTATGATTATTATTAATGGATATTATGAGTTTCATATTTTGATGTATTAACGAAAACCATGATTCCATATTTTCATAGAGAGGTACGATACGTTGGGTATGTCATGGGTAATAATTCATTAATGAATAATGCGAGAAAGGATTTATCCCTTCTCTTCATTAATGGAAGTTCATATCTCAAGCACATCGATTTAAATGATATAGCCAAAATAAATCCATGGCCATGGTGTTATCTTGGATTGTTCTATTTCTAGAAATTCAGTGAATGAGATATTGAGCATATAGTTTGATGACACCGACATGAAACCTACGCGATTGGAGATATTATGATAATGGGATTAAATTACACGATAAGCATTTTTATAAAGTGATATGTCATTGTGGTATTAACTTCATTCTCTATAGATGCCTTAGCATGTTACTAGATTCTAGGCTTGGACTTTAGGTAGGTTTTTCTAATGCCACTAAGAAATAGGCCTAGAGGGTCACACACTAAGTGTATCCGAAATCTCAGTAAAATAATTTTTAATTTAATAATTTGAATAAATATTTTTCCCAATTGTGGTTTAATAATTATTCAAGTATGCCAGGTCATATTTATTCCTTCACTAGTTATTTTAGAAAATATATTGTGAGTGGAATATTTAATAAATATTTATTTTCTCTTTTTGGTAAATATAATATTTGTTTATTTATCAGCAAATAATGTAGTGATAATTATTTAATAAATAAATAGTCATTATTCAAGGCCAGATAAATATTGAGGAGGATTGGCGGACCTAGTTTAAGGGTATAGTGAGAAATAATAATATTAAATATTATTTGATTAACTAATATTTAATTATAACTTGCAGGTTAAGAACATGTCAAGAAATAATGACAATATTGTGATTATTTGAAAAAGGTTTTCTGTTGGATTATTAAAATAAATAAGGGAACTAGTGAAAATTATTTATTATTACCTAGTGAATTAAATTTCAGGATATATTATTATTCTATCACTGTCCTAAGGTAATCTAATGCTAGAAAATTGGGGTTGTGAAAAACATTATTGTAGAAACCTCTCAATCCTAGAGATTTCTTCCCTATCCATGAAAGTTCTCAAGTATGAGAGTGGCGATCCTCCATCAGATCAAGGAGAAATTTTCAGAAGAGTTTCTCAAGGAGATCGAAGGCGGATGATGCAAGCATAAGAATATTCTACGCTAGAACCCGAAGACTCCTTTGGAAACATCTAATGATTCACGAAACACATGTGGATCACCACTAAGGAAACCTACCTTTGGTTTCTGTGACACAATGACAATTCATTGAAAAATAGTGGCCGAACACAACAACGAAAAAAAAATCACCTTGGAGGAATTTAATTAATTTAATTAAATTATTTATAAACAAAATATGTTTATCCTCTCTTCTAGGTTCCGTGCCTTCTTCCTCTTTGTCTAAATCCTTAATTCAATTCCATGGATACCAGTGTTCATCATTTTATTGATCCTGGGTTAATCATCAATTATAGAAAAAGAAATGATGGGCACCACACCCTCTCGTTCTTCCGCTACACCCGTAACCTATAATGTCATCCTCTCACTTTTTTGGTGCACATTGTAGATGTTTTAGCAATAGAAATTTTAATTAAAATATCTAAAATATAAGTATTCATGTTGCACATCAGTATCTAATATATAATTGGGTTTATTTAGAGATACCCATTATCCATGCTAAAAAAACACTCGTAATGGGGTACCTATATCATCACTTTTATTAGAAATCATATACGTATTCAATTTATCAGTGAAAAATCCACTTATTTTTATCACTAATAAAATTTATATTTTAAAAAAATCATTAAAATCACTTATTAATATATATATATATATATTAATATTTATATAATATATTTTATAAAATATGATTTATATAATAGTATATATGCAATAAAATTTAATATATAAGATATTTAATGAAAAAAGATAATATATAATCTAAAAATTAATATTAATTAAAAAAATTCTAATTTTTATTTAGAAATTGTCCTTCAATAATAATTTAATGATAAAAAATTCAAAAAATTAATAAAATATCTAAAATAAGTAGAGAACATTACATGAACTTCAAACAACCATAAGATTTTATTCAGGTGTCTATTTGAGTTCCACCACATATCAAATCAATGTTTTCAAAAAGATACATGATTTGGTGATAGAGAAAACCTTTAGTCAGTGGGTTTTAGGTCAAAACAGTCTAAAAGCCCTCAAAAATCGAGTCTTTTGTTGGGGTACTATAATTTTTGAACTTTTGATGAAATTTCAGCCTCATTAAAAGGGGTCTTCATATATTTTTTATGTAATGTCCTGAACCGGATGACCACTAAGATGGTGGTCAGACCTATAGGTTACATGAACTCAAGTGCATCTCTACAAACGCAACAGGCTACCAGCTAGTAATGAGGGCCTTTTTCATGTCTGTGGGGGAGACTATTCCCTCATAGGTAATATTTAATATCATAGCGGGATTTAAATAAATTAAATATTAAATATAGGAAGCATATAAATGAATAAAATTCAAGAATAAGAAATATAAATAATCCAACTGAATAATACAAAAGTGAGGAAGCTCACAAAATGATGTCATGCCATGATGTATGTCTAAACTGAAAGTACATAAAACATTACCCAAACATATTATTAACTAAAAAGAAAAGGCACAAAGTGAGACAAATGCATAATTAGCAAGGCTCGGTCCTCTTCACTTGTCTCCATCCTAATAAGCAACAAACAATCAAGCATCAGAAGCAACACACTTCCCTTTGTCAATACCTACAGGCATATAATCTACTTGGGAGTCAATGACGCCCGAGCATGGTATGAGATAAAATCCCAGTGGGCTGGCACCCACAGTGTTTAAACCTTTCCATTTCATGCAGTAATAAAATGTAGTGTGTCATTATATAATAAATTCAGACAATGAACTAAGAGCAATAAAATAATTAACTCAGCCCGGGGTCCCAACGTCACCTGTCCCAAATCACCTGCTTCTGCTTAATCCGGAAGTCTGAAGGAAGTACCTATAATCATAATTCACATATACACACACACACATATATATATATATATCCATGAAAATCATGGTAAAACAAGGAAGAAGTAGACCCCCATGTTTGTGCTTTAACTTGGGGTCTAAGTCATGTGTCAACCATATGTGCATCAATATGCCAGTAAAATATCACAAATCTCAAAAGGATCAAGTGACAATAATATAAACCATCATTGTATCATTATTAAGGATCAAGATGAGTGTTGGAGTCTGATCGCATCCCGAAGGTATCTCTATGGAACATCCTTCAATTTATCCAATACAATCGAGCCTGTCCGAAGAGATACTTCGAAAGACTAAGTATCACTAGAGGCATGGCTTTAACCTGAGTTTGACCTGATCTCGCAAATAGGGGTCGAGAATCATCCAAGGCCAGCTTAGCCACATTGACAATAGATCCATCCCTGATGGGCCCTTTTGGAAATGGTACCACTCATAAGTATTGGAAATCATGGGGAAGTCTCGGTCTGGAAAAGCTAAGGAAACTGCCCCTGATGCATAGTGGTAACTAGTCTAGAACGGAGGATCTAACAATGGCCCTTAATACGGGACCTAACTTCTTTCCCCACCCTGAATTTAATTACTGTTTTCACCGCAAAAGATATGACATAATAAACATATGAAAGTGCATCTTGAAAACTAAACAGATACACCTGTGCATCACAAGGTATAAATATAATTTTGGAGCATAACAATCTTAACAAGGAATGATACCGCATCAACAAAAGCAGATAAATACACTTTTTAATAAATAAATAATTCAACACAAGCAACTACCAAAGATCCAACAATTTAATGTTCATAATTAATCTAAATTAATTAATTAAATTAAACACAACAAAATAGGTTGTGCAACACATACTGTTAATTAATTTAAATTCATAGGCATGATAATTTAAATAAATAAATAATTCAGCACAAAAAACTACCAAAGATCTAATAATTCAAGGTTCATAATTATTCTAAATTATTTAATTAAATTAAAAAAAAATAGTTTTTGCAACACATGCAGTTAAATGAATTAAATACCAAGGCTAACTGAATTTATACCGACCACGTCGACACACCCAAAGGGGTGTCCGACCATGTTGCAACAATTGAAAAAATTTAATTTATAATAAATAGGAATGAAAAAATTAAGAGGAATAATTAAATTGAAAATATTTGGTGAATTTAAAAAATGTCGGTAGGAACTAACGAACAACACAACCATGCATTTAATAAATTGCAACGAAATGGAGGGAAAGAGAGTGGACGCCCTACCTTATATTCACAGATGATCCTATAATCCACAGTAGGCTTTGACATGACCTAAAATGGAAGAAAATGGGTGATTTTAGAGAACCCCCAAATAGGGTAAATTCCTTCTATGGTGAACTACGTAAAGGATAGAAAATGATATCACACGATTCATGGTGCATGGGATAAGACGTAACAAGTGGTTTGAAGCACACCTGACAGTGATGAAAATGGATTATGAACATAGGTGTGATGGTCTTTCGAAGAGAGAAGGAGGTGGTGCACGCCACCTAAAAAGGAGGGGTGTGCCACACACAGGAGAGGAAGAGAAGAGGAGAGAAAAGAAATAAATAAAAATGATAGGAATGAAAAGAAAAAGAAAAATTAAAGAAAAATTAAATAAATAAAATAATAAAAATAAAATGGTGGAAGAAATCAAATAAATAATTAAAATGGGTTTTCCCCATTTTAATTATTTTTAATTTCCCTTCAACCGTATCTATTTTATTATTTATTTTGATCCCTCTTTCGATTCCATTAATTTCCATTAATTTTTTTATTCTCTTTTAACTCCTTTAAATTATATTTATCTTGAACGTAGTTCTAGGGCGCGATGTTAAATTTTTACAAAAAACCAAGAAATTATTTATTTAATTTAATATTTTCTTGGGACCTGAAACAGGGTGTTCAAGCACGCGTCCTAGGTCGCATTAAGAATTTATACAAGAAAACATAAATGGTCTCCACCTTACTTTAAGTTGAGATCTTAAAATAATTAAAATTGTTATTATTTAAAATAAGTCATTAATGAAACCATTAATAATTTAAAACTACAACCATTTAAATACTAATAGAACATATTAAATTACTATTGATTTCACATTTGTATTTAATTAGAACAATTAATATTATCACATTTATTACATTTCTCAGTAATTATTTACACCATGACAAAATTTATTAATTTTCAAATAACATTTTTATTTTTTATCATCAATGGAAATAATAATAATAATAAAATTATTATTATTATTTCTAACTCTCCCAAATAAATATTTATAACCCAAATAAATTTTCCTCGAATACGATGTGACCAAAACGTCTGATGTTCACATGAGTTATACCCCACCCATGGTAAAACCCCACGTCCCGAAACGATCAGTGGTCTCATATTTCTCAAATGACACACAGTTTGAGAGTTATTTCGTTTTTTTTAAAACACACACACACATATATGAATAAAATAAATTTAATATTTTTATTCTATCATCGTCGAGATTCTATGGGTCTCGGAACCCTGTGATGATTCACTATTTAACTCTTAAAATACTTCATAGAATATTTCTATGTTTTTTATGAATTTTAACCTTCATTTAATTTGTTTTTATTTTAATTTTAATCTATTTAATTTAATAAATTTTTTAAAAGTCTCATCACAGTGTCAACTATCAGAAATAAAAAGTTCTGACGCTCGATTTTAAAACCGGCATGCCCAGTTAACAGAAAAAATTTAATTTCCTTCATTTTTTAATTTAGTTAAAAACACAAAACATTACAACCTTCCCACCTTAGAACTTCTCATCCCTAAGAAACATTCGAGAACAATGTAACTCTCACCCAATCTACAGGGTCATGAATTCTCCCACAAAAGGTTGTATTGCGTCTCAAAAAACCCAATGAATGTTCAATCATTTGTTAGAAAAACAACGAAAAGTCTATTAAGATACGATCCAACACTCATTCTCCAACTAAAACACCAATATTATATTTATCCAAGACCTTTTTTCTAGAGACACGACCATGTCATCATCTCATTAACTTCTGGCCAAGGTTACTTCCCACCTTAGGTTTTAAAGTTAGAAATGAGAAAATTCTGAGTCATAGAACCTTCCACAGTAGGAATTCCCTACACGACAAGCCCTTAAGAATTCAAGCGATGATTCTTGTGAGATTTATATAAACGGATAAAACAGTTGATTCCCCATGACCCATAAACCCCAAGTCAAGCAATATTTTTATGAAATGTCCTGTTCAACACAAACCGAACCTGTCTCACCTAATGATGTGACAGAAAAAGGTCCTTTACTGACTACTTTATTGAACAAGAGAAAGAACTAGTCAATCATCTCTGGATGACCATTAAGAAAAAGCTCAGCGTAAACGCCAGTGTTTTATGAACTGAACTATGATGCCTTATTCAAAGGTATATTACATTTACCTTGAACACGTCCACTGAAGTTCATACCTAACCTCCGATGGCATTCTATGATTTTGGAATCTCCGAGCCCGAAAACAAAACTGGGTAACCAAAGATTGGCACAACATGATTGAAAGGGACCAATAAAAGGTAGTCCACACTCCATGTTTATGAGTGAGACCTTGGTACAAGAACAAGATTCCCATATCAAAATATTGACCGAGCTTAGAGTCGCATCGGCCTGGCGGTCAAGTTAGAAGAACTAGCTGGTGTACAAGAGTTTGTCCAAAAAAATCTTACATAGAAATATAAGGGCCACTCAAGACTAACCAAAGCCTAAATAAGAATGACGCATCATTATTCAACACTAATAAAACCACCCAAAAACAAGACCAATTTTTTTTAAATATTTAGCATGGAGTAATATTGATTCTCTCTTAGTGAATCAAGAATTAAGGCAAGATAGGGGACATGTTCTTCACTTAAGGAAGAGTACACTAATAATCTTTAGAGATTACCAAAAGGAAAACATTTAAACAACTGGTATGAAATCCCAACCAAACTGGCTGGTGTGTCAAAACACCTAAGCCTCTGGAAGTCATCTTAAGCATTGGGATGAACTTGATTCCTTTATCATAGAAGTAATTGTACCACGGAGATGAATTCAAATATATTTAATAGTTAAAGAATTTATGATTACACTGAAGTCAACCGATTTGTCACAACGTTATGAACATGACGATACTGTGTACGTGAACACATACTACCCCAAAGTGATATAGAAGTAAGATGACTTTTAACTCAGAGGATGACATACTGAATCATCTGTCCCTATGGAGAAGAGAAAGTAGAATGCCCTATGATGAAAATGATCATTTATAAGGCATGAATAACCTGATGAAAATGAGCATTACTCAATGCTCAAGCCCGAAATGAAAGTCATGGAAAACATGACTACTCGTCCGAACAAGGGTGTCATTTTAAGCAAGGGGTGTCGAATAGGGACAACAACATGTGAATGGTTTTGTTCCAAAACAACTGAAGGAGAAACTCAAACTACCTTTATACCAGGGTCTTAAACAGAGGACATTGCTACATATTACATAACCAAGTGCTTTATATTTAATCACATTTAATCTTTAATCATCAAAATATTTAATCAAAACATCAAGTACCATTTTTCAAAACCAAACACAAGGTACTTGATCTTAACCGACACACTGAGGGTAAAATAGGAATGTTATATAAAAATTCATTTTAAAATATTTAAATTAATTGAAATCATTTCCTTAATTAAGAAATATATCACATAAATTTCATTTTAAGCTAATAAGGTGAACTACAAGGATACCACTAAGCCGACTTGGGTTCATTAATATGCTACCCAAAAACAGTTGTTTAATTATTAAGAGTACCATCACCCATTCTAGGTTATGTTGTAAGGAACATGCACCAAATATCCTATATGGTCCTAGTTTTGACTTTAGGTAGTTAACCAATTCATTGGAAAATATAAAATGTTCAAACACATATCATCCTTGATATATGGGTGGCTATCAACCTAAAAAGTGACTATAAACTTTAATGTTTTTGGAATTTGGATCCCATTCAAAGGAAACCCATAAAGTTTTTGGAAAAATAAACCAATTACAAAACAAACAAGCTAGCAGGTCACTACAAGAAGCTAACAGAGAGACATGTTGTAATCATAGAATCATACCATTTTAATTAGATGGACATGGTAATTGGAATCGAAGCATGATACATGGAAGACATGGTATTAAACAGGTATCATGGAAACATGTAGAATGATAAATTTATCACCCAAACATGGTGTCTAAAAATGCATGCAAAATAATTACAAAACAAGGAATACATTCAATTAACACAATTTGAATCCATAGGCATCCTAAGATCAAAATACATGGCATGGCACTATGCATGGTATGTGAATACCTATGTATCTATTATGATAAATGAAATTATTCATCCTTACCTTGACTGGGAAAGGTTAAAATATCATAAATTCCATAAATTCATAAGTAGTGAAAATTACACCAATCAGTTGAAGTGAAATCATATCAATTCTAACATCAAAAAACATGAAAAAAAATCCCAACCCTGGCCACTTGGTTATTTCCCATACATGGGTTCATCAGTCCGTGGCATGATTATTAACCATGCACCAACAAATTTCTAGTCTCCTTTCTACCAACCCAAAATAGTAAGACAATGGAAAAAAGTATACCAGTTGTAATACCACATTGTAACGTCTTGGCACATATCACCTCTAAGACGGTGGTCGGACTGGTGGGTTACATGACCTCAATAACATATCCCCAAATACTAGAGGATTCCGACTAGAAGCGAGGGCCTTTTCGTGTCCGCAGGGGAGAATATGACCTCATTGGTAATATGTAAAATCATAGTGGAAGTAACATAAATTAAATAATAAATAGCAGAAGCATATAAATGAATAAACTACCGAAGAAGTAATATAAACAATCAAACTGAATAATACCCAATTTTGGAAGCTCCCAAAATTATGTCATTCCATGATGTATGACTATACTGAATATATGGAAAATATAACCCAAGTATACTATCAACTAAAAATAAAAGGAAAAAATTGAGACAACTGTGTCATGATCAAGGCTCAGTCCTCTAACTGAGTCTCCATCCTAAGAAGCAACAAACAATCAAGAATCAGAAGTGGCATTCTTCCCTGTGTCAATACTTACAAGAATATAATCTAATCAGGTTTCAAAAATGCCCGAGCAGGGTGTGGGATGAAATCCCAGTAGGCTGGAACCCACAGTGTCTAAACCATTCCATTTAATGCAGTAATAAAACGTAGTGTGACATTATATAATAAATGAAGATAATAAACTAAGACCAATAAAATAATTAACATATCCTATGTACCCAATGGAACCCAAACCTAATTACCTTCTTCAACCTAAGATGGAAGTCTGAATGAATTAATTTTAGAAAAATGCACATATACAAATATATAATGCCTGTAAAGTAAAGGTAAAACAAGGAAGAAGCATACCCCCAAGCTTGTGCTTTAACTTGGGGTCTAAGTCATGTTTCAATAAGGTGTGCTTCCATATGCGAGAAAAATATCACAAATCTTATGAGGCTCAATTGGAATTAATATAAACCTTCAGTGCATCATTATTATGGTTAAAAATGGGACTTGGAGTCTAAGACCATCCCAAAGGTTTCACTATAGAACATCATTCAATTTATCCAACACCATTGATCCCATCGAAGGAAATATTTCGAATGACCGAGTATCGCTCGAGGCATGACTTTACCCTGAGTTTGTCCTGATATCGCAAAAAGGGTTCGACCATCATCTGAGTCTCGCATAGCCACATTGCCAATGGATCCATCCCCGATGGGCCCTTTTGGGACTGGTATCACTCATAAGTATTCGAAAGCCCAGGTAAGTCTCGATCTATAAAATCCAATCCCCCCCCGACGGGTACTGTTAACGAGTCAGGAATGAAGGGTTTAAGAATGGCCCTTAATATGGGACCCACCTTCTTTCTATACCCGGAATTTAATTAATGTTTTCACTGCAGTAGATATGACATAATTATCATATGAAAATTCTTCTTGAAAACTAAACAGATACTCTCGTGCATCATAAGATATAAATTAAATTTTGTACAATAAAAATATTAAGAAGGAAATATACCGCATCAACATAAGAAGATAAATAGACTTTTTAATAAATAAATAATTCATCACAAACAACTACCAAATATCAAACAATTCAACGATCAAAATTAATATAAATTAATTATTTTAATTAAACACAACAAAATAGGTTGCACTATACATGCAGTTAATTAAATTAAATGTCAGGCATGCACATTTCAATAAACAAATAATTCATCACAAACAACTACCAAAGATCTAACAATTTATGGTTCATAATTATTCTAAAATAATTATTTAAATTAAAAACAAAAAAATAGGTTGTGGAACAGATGTTGTTAAATGAATAAAATACCTAGGCTAAATTAATTTATACAAACCACATCGGCACACCCAAAAGGTTTTTCATCCATGTTTCAACAATTTAAACAACTTAATTTATAATAAATAAGGCTGACACAATTAAGAAGAATAAATAAAATGAAATGATTTGCAGAATTTACATAATGTCATTAGGCACCGAGAAACGACACAACCATGCATTTTATAAATCACAAAAAATGGAGGGAAAGAGAGTATATGCCCTACCTTATAGTCACATATGATCCTATGATCTGTGGTAGGATTTAATTGGACCAAAAATGGAATAAAACATATTATTTTAGAAAACCCCCAAAATAGGGTAAATTCCTTCTGCGACGAACTGCACAAAGGATGGAGCATGAGATCGTGCGATTCTTGGTCTCAGGTAAAAGACTTACCGAGAGGTTTATATTACACCTAAAGGATATGAAAATAGACTAAGAATAGAGGTGAGACAATCTTATGAAGAGAGAAGGAGGTTGTCCACACCACCTAGGGAGGAGGGGTACGCCACACACAAGAGAGGAGGAGGAGAGGAGGAGAGGAAAGAATGAAATAAAAATGAAAGGAAAGAAAGGAAAAATGAAAATTAAATAAAAATGAAATATAGAAAATAATAATAATAAAATAGTGTAAGAAATGAAATAAATAAATGAAATGGGTTTTCCCGATTTTAATTATTTTTAATTTCTCTCAAACTGTATCTATTTTGTTATTTTTTTTATCCATTTTTAATTTCAATTAATTTCATTTAAAATTTTTTATCCTCTTTCAACTCTTTTAAATTATATTTCTCCTGAACACAGCACTAGGGCGCGATGTAAAAAAATTACATAAAACATGAGGAATTGTTTAATTAATTTAATTGCATCTTGGTACCCGCAACAGGGTGTGAAAATGCGCGCCTTGGGTCGTATTAATAATTTATACAACGAAACTTAAATGTTCTTCATATTTATTTAAGTTGATACATTAAAATAATTAAAATTATTATTATTTAATATAACTCATTTATGAGACCATTAATAATTTAAAACCACAACCATTTATAAAATGATAGAACCTATTAAATTAATATAGATTGCTGATTTGTATTTAATTGAAAAAATTAATATTATCACATTTATTACATTACTCTATTATTATTTACACCACGACACAATTTTTTAATTGTGAAAGCATATTTTTGTTTTTTATCATCAACACAAATAATAATATTAATAATAAAATTATTATAAATATTTCTAACTGTCCAACAAAAATATTTATAACCCAAACAAATTATCATTGGGTACGATCTGACCAAAATGTATAATGTTCACATGAGTTATACCCTACCAAGGGTAAACCCCACATCCTGGAACAATATATGGTCTCATATTTATCATACGATGCACTTTTTGGGAGTTATTTCATTTTTTTTAAAAACAAAACAGGCACACGTCTGAATAAAATAAATTTAATATTTCTATTCTATCAATGCCGAGAGTCTATGTGTCTCGAAACCCCGTACTGGCTCATTTTTTAACTCTAAAAACATTTCATAAAATATTTCAATGTTTAATTATGACTTTTAAGCTTCATTTAATATGTTTCAATTTTAATTTTAGTCTAATTAATTTAATAAAAAAAATTTAAAAGGGACATCACAATGTCAACTATCGAAAATAAAAAGTTTTGATGCTCAGTTTTAAAACCGGTATGCCCTGGTAACAGAAAAATATTATTTTCCTTTGCTTTTACATTCAGTTAAAAACATGTAACATTAAATTTTCGATGGAGGCTCAATTTATTATTATAGATTACACTGATATTGATATTTTGGCATTATAATTTTATCATTTTTCATATTATAGTGTTATTTATTTTGAAATATATATAAATATGCACATATATACATATCTGTGTATATTTAATCAATAAAATTAAGAAGCACTAAATAAATCCTCGCCCCAAAAATATTCAGGTAACATTGCTTCTGAAATAAAACAATGAACTCTTTCCAAAAAAGTTATTTTCATCCGATCAACTACACCATTTAGCAAAGGTGTATTAGGAGGCATAATTTGATGCTGAATACCTTCCTTTATATTATACTGATCAAACAGACCACAATACTCACACTCTTTATCACAACAAATACATTTCAATTTCATACTATATTCCCTCTTAGTAGAAACCTGAAATTTCATAAAAACACTTAGAACCAGATTTTTGGTATTCAAAACATAAAAAAATCTTATGTGAGTATTCATCAATAAATTTCATAATGTAAATTCTACAACTAAAGGTCCTAGATTTTGAAGGACCACAAACATCTGAATGTAATAATTCAAGTACTTATGACATCTTATCAAAGTTTGACTATTGAAACTCACTCTAATATGTTTTTCATTCATACAGTGATCACGTGTATCCAATTTTACACTCCTCTAAAATAGAAGAATATTTTTCTTGGTTAGACAACCCTGATCTTTCTAACTCATGTGGTTGGGCCTCTTATTACATAACTTGGATGAAACACTCCGATCAACAACACAAGTAGTATCACAAGAAATAGAATCTCTAGTTTAGTACAAACCTTGTGTATTATTCCATTGATACACAATCAAAGAGACCTTATAAAGATGTCATTAGTCATTACCAAAAGAACTGATAAACCCTTCATCATCATGAATGCTAGTAAATAGAAAATTCAGTAAAACCTCAGACACATGTCAAACATTCTTCAAAATCATCTTACTTACATTTCTGGTCTCTAATAAAATCTCAATACCTACAACATTAGTGTGACCATCATTACCCATATTTAAAATCTCAAAATTACCCGGGTTGTAATATGTAAAGATATCTTTTATCGATGTCATGTGAAAATAGGCACCCCTATCAACAACCCAACTAGAATCATCATAAGAAATATTAATGGATTCATAAACAATAACAAGATCACACCTATAGCAGTGGTTAAATGATTATCTCCATAACCATTTACTCCTACTAATTTTATTTCATTCTATTTTTCCTTTTCAACTGATAAAAATAATATTTAACATGAAATTTCTTATCACAATGACGACATTCAAATAATCTCTACTTCAACCTTGAATTGCATGTGCATGTTCTCTTATCTCGACTGCTCTATCGATGATTCTTTTAATGGATTCTTCCCCTGGTCTCTTTGACTGAAATATCTAAATAATATTTCTCTTGAGTATGTCTCTTGACATCTTCATTTAAAACAACATAGTTAACAAAACTGAATGTCACAACACCACTAGGAGGAGAACTAGTTAGAGTATCACATAAATTCTCCCAATAATCGGGTAAAGTGATTAGAAACAAAAGGTCTAAATCCTCATCTTCAATGTTAATAGTCATACTTGAAAATTGATCAAAATATCCCTGATATTATTTCAAATATTAATAAATATATGTAACTTCTTCGTACCACAAATTCATCATTTGTTTGAGAAGAAACAATTTATTGTTTCTTGTCTTAGAATCATAGGTAGTCTCAAGATTCTACTACAATGTTATGGAATGAGAAATGTTGAAAATGTGATTCATCATGTTGTCGTAAACCCACTGGCCAATGAAACCACAAACCATCTCATACTCAAATACCCATTCTTCATCTAACATTTTTTTGGATTCTATGTTCTATACAATGGAAGGTTCATTTACTTGATAAAAATAAGATCCTTCATTTTTAATCGCCACATATGGTAGTTGGTAACATTCAAAAAAATCATCTAGATGTAATTATATTCCATAATATATATGAAATAAAAACCAAACCCATTGATAACAGATTCTAGGAATGACGACAAGCGATGAATGTGGAAACAATAGAAATGAAAACATGCAGTGGAAATAACTTTTCATTTCCTTCAAACAAGCCTGAAAAACTATGGTGGATGCCTAGTGAGAAAATAATATGTGCAGGAAAAATAAATGTTGACCCCATAAATTGTTAACATGGAAGACCCCAATGAATAAAAAAACCATGGAACCTTTTCAAGAAAGCAGATCCACCATAATCAAAAATTACATCGTAGAAACCCCGAAAAAGAAAGGGGTCTCAAAAGTATAACTCCATAATGTCATAGAAGAAATTATTAGATAACTAGAGAGGTAGAAAGAATATCTGAGAAATAACTTCACCTAAGAGATAAGTGAAAACAATAAATCTGATAGTATGAATATGAAAATAGTCTACTAAATAACCATGTGCTAAATAACCACCAAGATGAGATGAAAACTAATTTTTGATCAAAACCTAACAAAAAATGGAATTTTCTCTCGATACGAACATATATCTCAAAACCATTCCATTCCCTCCTTATAATGGAAAAATCTGCATAGAAAAACGTAACCCAAAACATGCACTACTACAGATCTCCCCTTTAACAGTGCTCAAAAAGGTATTTAACAACGCTAAAAAGCATTGTTGTCCTCACTGTTGTTAAAAGGGGTCCCTTCTATTAATGATAAAAAATTGCAGATAATGTCCCCTTTTATCAGTGCTAAAAAGGTGCTGATAAAAGTGGTCTTTTATCTGTGATTTTTTAACAGTGATAAAAGTCGAAAAAAATATGTTTAAAATTAAATCTGCAAATCGGAGGGTGGACCACCACCCCTTTATCAGTGCTCAACCCCCCCCCCCCCCTTTTAACAATGCCCGTCTCACATCCCCACCCCTTTAATAGTGTTAGGTAGCACCATCCCCCTTTAATAGCTCTATGCACCAACTTCAGCCGCCACCACATGCGCCTACCTTTGTAGGGTTTCAAACCTCAGGGACCTCCCTCTCATACTCCAGCACCTTTTCTACTCCACTATATTGTATTGTTTGAAATTTTATGATATATCTATATATTTATATGTATTTCATTACATTTTTTATCGATATATATATATATATATTTATTTATAAATATATATATTTAAATACATATAAAAAATATGTTTTCGTATGTGTGTGTGTATGTTTATACATACATACATACATATATTTATATATATGTGTGCATTATTAAATATAATTATACATATTTATATATATTTACATATATTATATATCACAATTTATATACATATATATTTGAATATATAGATATATGTATAAATGTTCGTCAATAAACACGCATGAATATAATTTTATATATAATCATTATATAATAATTAATTATATATATATATATATATTCATACTTTTTTTAAATAAAATGGATATTATTTTTGAATTAGATATGTTTTATATTTTTATAAAGATATTTTATATGTAAATATGTTTACATATATATTTATAATAATAAATTTTTATCTACTAATATATACAAAATATGTATATATTTTTATATATTTTATTATAAATAACAGTAAAATATGAAAAAGGATAAAATTTAAAAACCACAATATCAATATCAATGTGAAAAATGAGTATAAATTTAGTCCCAACTTAAAACAGATAAAATGAACCCCTTAAATGTAAATGTATATTTAGCCAAAATTAAAATATATTTAAAAATATATATATTATATTTATATCAATATAAATTTATTTATATATTAATATATTAATTTTAATAATATTTTTTGAAATATACCAGTTATTAGCACTGGTAAAAAAGAGATGGTAAATGGGTTTTCTGCTAAAAAAAGTGCTTATAAAGGGTGTAAATTTATCAACACTAAAAAGGTTCTCATAAAGGGTTGATTTATAAGTAATTTTTTAGCGGTGTTAAAATTACCCTTTATCAGCACTTTTTTAGCACTATTAAAGGGTTGTGGTGCATAAAGTCATTTTTTTGTTGTGACGTCTCTACAATTTGCCTTTTTAAAATTGCAATGTTGACCCATGTTGTCTTCCAATCGAGGTGGTTCCCAACACTCCATT
Organism: Viscum album; assembly: GCA_963277665.1. Lineage (NCBI taxonomy): Eukaryota > Viridiplantae > Streptophyta > Magnoliopsida > Santalales > Viscaceae > Viscum > Viscum album. Next base: position 778,776,017 of record OY728161.1, read on the forward strand.
AAACAATGATAAAGCCCCAACCACTAGATGACCAATGCCTAACCACTAGCGTATCAGGTCATTAGTGGTACCTGAATGTATCAGATCCACATTGCCACCAGGCTCTCACATAATGTAACCCATTAGCCTGCATCAAGTCGCTGATGGCGACTGAGGGGATTTTATCACCTACACCATCAAATACACCACCAAAATTGGTTTGAGTTTGTGCGTAGCACATGGTGTGAACATGTGGATGTTCCAATGATATCATCTTCTCCCCTCAGAAAGATTGGCGCCCGACAATGGTCCTGAGATTGAATTGAGAGATTCTCTCTAGAGACAGAGAAATCTCCATCCACAATTCAAAATTATTTATTTAAGGGGGTTAGTGGGTATATACATGTGTTATGTGTGGTAGTAGAGTTGTGGACTAGGTTGCTGCCAAATATATATATATATATATAACATGATATATTTCCATTTAAAAAGTAATCATCATCCAAAACTATAAATTGATTCATGCATTGGCACAATGTGATTAAAATATATCATAAATATTCTATTATTATTAGTATAATTATTATTACATGGATAAAATTATTATATAATTACGTAAATTATTATTAAAAAAATTATATTAATTAGAAATATAAATATAGTTATGTTTTTTATAGAAATACATATTTTATTTTATTTTTATTTTTTATGATTTTGATAAAAATGTATATATAAATTACATTGTATTAATAATTTATTATTATAAAAATATAATTATATAATATAATATAATTTTTATCAATATACTCATATGCATAAATATAAATATAATTTTATAAATATAATTTTATTTTAATATAATATATATAATATACATAATAAAAAAAATTATATAAATAGAAAATTTAACTAATTTTATATAATATATTGTTTATTTAATAATATGATATAAATATAATACAATTTGAAATATTATTATATTTGAAATAATAATAAGTAAAAATATATTTATATTTATATTTATATAATTATAAATAAATTATATTTTAATATAAAAACTATAAAAATTTTATTTATAGGAAATATAATTATTTTTATATAATTAAAATTTTATCGAATAATATGAAAGTGGTGCTTTGGCTAAAAACAAAAGCACAATTTATTAGAGTCTAAAAGACGGGATTTGATTACAATCATTCACATGAAGGGGGAGCAAGTCATCAGTGAGATCCTCCAGCCAATTTAATTCCCGACTCGCTCCTTTTTAGGAAAGTCCATCACCAAATGTGTTCGCTTCACGATAGGTATGCGCTGTAATATGGTTGATGCCTTGGATTGAACGAAGGCATTCCATACAACGTGTAGTAATAATTCAGACTAGATGTGCCACACCATTCCAAATTGCTTGGACAATGGTGGTCGAGTAACTTTTAATCCATATTTTGTTCCAACCTTGTTGCTTGACAAACGAGATAACATGAATGACACTCATCATTTCAGTATACAACGAGGAGGCAGTACCACATCCTCCAAGGAGGCATATATGGATCTAACCAGGATGATTTCTGAAGATGGTGCTATATCTCACGGGTCCTAGGTTGCCTTTAGAAGCTTCGTCAACATTAATCCTAATACAACCATGAGGAGGCGGTTTCCAAACAATTTCAAACACGTGCTGTGGTTACTAAAAAATTACATCAACCTAAAGTTTTTTCAGTACCATAAAGTCCTTCACAGTGTTGTTTCAATATCCCTTATGAATCAAGGAAGCTCCACAGATAGCGATGAGGATCCACATCTGACCTGTATTAACGTGGACTGATCAATTATTGTGTCTGATTGCACTTGTATCTTACTAATCACATGAAGAAGCTCCGCAACAGTTTCACGAAAAAGGTTTTTAATTTTTGGAGCTATCCACATCCACAAAATGCCATAAGTGAGCATTCATAGAGACAAGAAAAAGACATCTTCCATCAATGTTTTCAAAAATATAGCTCAAAAAATCCATGGTCAAGGAACATGAAAGAAATAAATGATTAGCAACCTCTCTATATTGATTACATAAGCAACATTTGGAACAAATGTGGATTCGAAATTATTGGAGACAAATATCTGCTAGAACCTTGTTGTTGGAAATTCACCAAATAAGAGTAAGGCGTGAAGGTCTTATCCAAGGATTATCAAAAAAATTGATCCAATTAAAGACAGTTTCAATATTATGAAAATAGTGTTTTTAAAAAAATTTGGAATCAAGAAAACCATTGGTAGAAGGTTCCCATATAAGAAAATCATATGTTCTCATAAAATTATAGTAGTTAATAGTAGGCAAAAAATTATTAGGGAGGCTATCAAGATGGGAATTCATGACATCTCTAATAGAAATATTAATATTTTTAGGGGCTTGGTTAGGTATCAACATAATAAGAGGAGAACAAATCTAGTTATCTAGTCAGAAGTTCATAGAGGAGTTCCTGGAGACCAACAATCTAGAATCCTTCATAAGGTGAGCATAAATTTTTTTATTGAAGACAAGATAAGGGATTTTAGGAAGTTCATGTTGCATTTCATCTATTTTTCACGAAGTATTATTTTGATAAAAGAAATATAAGGAGAATCATTATTTATCAGTTTTCAGGTATGTCTGGCTTGAAGAGAATCACTGATGAATGTCATGTTTTTATTTCCAAGACCACACTTATACAATGGTTTGCAACGAGTAGGCCATGTAATAGTTACTAATTTCTTATCCAAGGTGTTTCCATTCTAAAAAAATATGTAGACATTCATTTTTTTTAAATATCCAGCATACCATTTCTAAACCTTCATAGAGTAAACCATTTTGGAATAATAAATGATTTCACAAGGCAAATTATTCATGCAATAGAAAGAGTTTTACCATTCCATGAGGAGAGTTGGTTAAGTATTTGATCAATAATGTTAGTGACATATCTTGATTTAGGCTTTTCCCAAGAATTGGGATCCCCTGGGTAAGTGAACGGGAAAGAGCCTTCCTTAATTCCAAATTCATTGATAATATTGTTTTTTCTTTTAGTCGGAATGTTTATTCCTAAAAATATAGATGATTTCTTCTTGCTGATTGCCTGACCCGAAACCTCCTCATAGTGAGTTAGTACTCTCACCCAAGAACTCTTAATTGTAGAGTTCTAATGGGATCTTGTGTGTTAATGCATGTGTGATCTATCCCTTTATTGAATAATAAATTATGAATAAAATATTATTGTACATATTATTACGTTTGAAATTATAATACTATATATATATATATATTTATATTTATAAAAACGGGACTAATTATATATCTTTATCGTAATTATAAATATATTTTTCCTTGGTCCAGGGTGTGAAATTGTGTTCCCTTTTCAAAAAAGGTTGAAAATATTTTGCATCTGATTTTTATAAATATTTCATTTATATATGAACGACAATCTAATCTCTTACCCTACGAAAGTCAACACACTTAAATATGTATTTTAAAATGAAAACCATATAATAAATTTATACACCTTAGTGTAATTATTATTCAGACAAAATAGATTCCCAATTCATAATATTCTTCAAATATATTAATTTAATACTCGGATCCATGTTGACCTTAGAATTTTTAAAATTGGGGAATCCTAAAAAAGGGAGGGGGATTTATTGTACAAGGAAATAAAAATCTTTTTTATAAATTTTTTATTCATTTTTATTTAATTAATTTTATAATTTTGTTGATGTTTATCTATTTTTATAAATTTTAGTTATTTATATATTAATATTAGGTATTATCATTAGTAGTAAAATAAAATTTAAAAATGTAACATAGAGAACACAATGAATATTTTACATTGAAAAGAAAAGTAATTTGAAACAAAATAATGGACAATGTGTTTATTGGTCAATAACATAGAATGTAAAAAAACTAATTTATAGAACTCAATGCATTGAATGGTATGTCTTCCAAGCATACATACACACTATATTGAAAATAACATAAACTAAATTTGATTACAATGAACATAATAATAATATAAATTAATTGAATATGATATGAAACATAAAAAACATGAAATTTTTTATCAATATTATTTTTTGTGTAAAAATATCATTACAATGAAATTTAAAATAATATAAATTATATTATGATCCATTTTATTTCAAAAGCCACTTATCATGTTTTCATTCATGTACCAATAAATTATTTTTTGTTCATGTTAATCCACTATGTATTTTCATAATTACCTTGGACAGTTTTCTACATAACTAAGAATAAATAAGTCTAGCATTTTTCCCTTGTTTATAGACCTTCACAACTAGTTTGATCCAGTAAAAAATGAACTTCCTTTAAACAAAAAGGAACTCCTAACATTTTAATATTAAAGTAAAAATTTTGAAAATCAATATATTTTTCAAAATATGAATTTGGAAATAAATTTTTTTAAAATGAATACTGGTGTAGTATCATTTATAAATAAGATATGGTATTACAAAAATTCATAAAATATGCTACCTAAATCAAACTATTTCTACGTTTAGATGCAATTTTTGTTATAAATTGCATCACATGCTTATGGAATAGAAGAATAAAAATTGTTTCATAGGAATCCATGACTACCAATTTCTCCGTGAATATGTAAGAAAAAAATAAAATAATATCAAAAAACTGAGTAACTCATACATCCTATTGAAATAAAAATTCCTAAATGTATAGAATGATAAAAAATATAGAACATACTAAAATAAATAATATCCTTTAATCCTAATATTACAATTTTTTATCCCTAGTAGATTGTATAACTAATTGAAAATGATTTAATTATTATTGTAAAGTAATTTATTCATGAAAATCATCCCATGTCAAGAAATCAAGAGTAACATTGAAGTATTGTATCAATATTGTTAACATATGAGAAGGTGAAATGATCGTATTAGGGTTGAAATCACCTACAACCACTCAAAAAATGTGTCACATGTTTTCCACCATACAAATCCATTCAAAAAGAATAAATACATTAATCCATGTAATTGGGGTCTGAGACCTAGGATAAGTCAAGAAAATGTAAAAAAAATCCAAATATGAATCAATGGAAATTCATGATATAATATGAATGGAATTTCATGTAGGAACATATGTTAAATCAAATTCATGTGTCAAGCATAACTACATTATTAAGAATTTAATTATATGATATATTTTCTCTAATATAGTATAACTCCAGTTTTTATAATTATTCATAATATTCATATAATCACAATATATGTTATATAAAACTTTCATGGAATGTAACATACTAAAAATTTTTAGAAATTAACTAAAAAACAGAAATCTATGGAGTTTCCGGATAAATTTTGGATAATATATGTGATGTGACACAACAGAAAGATGATTTAATGGTTTAATAGTTAACTATTGGTGGTTAATAAAGGTTATAATGTAATAAAATTAAATGAAATGGAACACAACATTAATTATTTTATGGAAAGAGTGAACCTGTAAAAGGAAAAAAACCTCTGAAGTAAAAAAGGGAATGTGGGAAGAGGGAATATTTAAAGTAAAGAAAATAATGTGAAGTAATAATGGAAGGAAAGAAGAGAGACATCAAACCATAGAGCTTGATGAAGTGAGAAATCAAACCATTGAGTCTGTGGTAGATTAATGTAATAGAAAATCATAGAACCTTGGATTTTATATCTTTCAATAATAATTAATGGAAAAAATATAACCATGTAAAGGTATTAAATTATAATCTATAATTAATCTATATCAAACCCCTAATTATAAACCCAACATAATGGTGTGTGTAGTTACCCATTGACAATAAATAAAAATCCAATGTACTTTTGAAAATACATGCATCTGGAAGAAGCTGTTGTAACATACCAGTATGAAATAAAAATGAAGTTGATAATTTTTAGAGACAATATATCAGGGATGATAACTAATTTTAAAAGAATAAGATATTTTCAATGATTGTAATAGATGTATAATGATGTACATAAAGATCCAAGGAGTATGTTAGACATAACATGACATGGTATTTATGAAAATACATGCATCTCAATTTTACCGTGAGAATATATAGAGATCTATAAATCTATGATAATTAAATTGGAATTAAAATAATTAGGGGACCAAATTTTTCGTAAACAAAAAATAATTGGAATGAATATAGAATAATAAATGTAAATTTACACTGGGAAGTGAGTCTTATTATAATTTCATGAGTATTATGTTGGGACCTTGATTCATAAAAAATAGATGGACTTCTATGAATAATATTGAGAATAATATAAAAATAATACCATCGAGTTATACTAAAGAAAATCTGGGTGCGTTTTAGGGATCCTATTTCACTGAACAGTAAAAAACAAAATCAATGATAAATGAAATGCAACTTTGTAGAATATTTCAAAGTAACACAATATTTTTGATAAGGTTTGTAATTCAATTGTTCTATAGTGTTTTAATAAGTAACTAAAACCCACTAGTGATAGACTGAATGCTTTATTAATGCAAATCATTGTAGGATAATAGGGAGAACGCTAGGGTTTCAAAAAACCATCAATGTTAGTATCCTGAAAATATGTAGATAATAAATTAAAAATAAAAATAAAAAATTTCGACTGATTTGTGAAGATCAATATACAAAAATATTATAAAATTTTTAAAAAAAATATCCTCAATGACAACATATTATGGAAACATAAAAAACAATGTAGATGAAAAAGAAATATTAATATTGATATACAGAAATAGATTAGACTACATGAATTGAAAAAATTAATAATGTTGATTTTGAAAAAAATAGGCAATGAATAACAAATTACAAGAATTATAAAATATTAATGTAGAGATTATATGAAACAATACACAATAAAATTGAAAAAATATAATGAATATTATGAAATAATGAATCAAGGATTATAATACAGAAGATTTAAAAAGGATACTAATTATAGAATAAAAAAAATAACGTAGAGATTATATTCTATAACATAAATATTATAGGATATGATGCACCAATACAGTGGTCTTATGAGGAAATCTTCAGAGGCAGATGAAACTATGTTTAGGGTTTCATAATCAAGTGTTTGGTTGCCGAAAAATAAAGAAGAGAATTATATCAAAGTTCAAAAAAAGTTCTTATTAAACATATATTGTGGGAGGATAGGGAATGAAATCTTGGGTCCCACAAAATGAGGGGCACTGATAATATGGAAAATAAAATAAAATCAAATAGAAATATTAAAATTGTGGAATTCATTGCCAAAATTGGAGGCTAGGGGCGACATGGTGGAGGTTCGAATGTGGAAGTGAATGTAAGGAGGTAGATGTAACAACAAGTGGGTGAGGAGGAAGAAATGAGGATCCAAGGCTCTGAGATTGGGAAGGATGGATTGGGAGTGTGAGGCCGAGGTAGAGATGAGGGGGGGTGGAGAGGAGAAAAAGTGAGGGAGGGAGAATCGGGAGAACGAGAGAAGGTATCATGTACAACATGTATGGAGGGTAATCTAGATTCATTATAACTACTAGTACATTGGCTATGAAAAAGCACAATCATATTCACAAGTGTGTTTAATAGATGGTGGGGGTTTATTATTACATCCAATGATTTTCAAACTTTTTTCATTAATATTGACATGAAGAGAGAATTCATGAGAAAAACATAAAAAATTTCAATTATGGGTGTGATTGCTAAGTTGAGAGAATCAGTCCTATAGGCAGTAAAATAATCTAAGGAAATTTTATATAGATTAGTGAGAGATCATTCAGCAACATACCTCTGAGACTTGAACAAGATTACATAATTGCGAAGAACATTAATATTGTGCATTGAAATTAGGCATAGTTGATGATATTTCTTATATATTTAGTAAAAGAGAATACATGTATCTCCGAAAACAACATGTATGTTAAGTAAATTAAATTGAATTTATACTAAATGTTTAATTCAATTTTGGTATATGTTAATTCATATAGAATAAAATTGACTTCAATATAAAGAAACAACATGGGCATTCATATTAATTAAAAAATATACTACTTTGTAAAAAGTAAGGTAAGTGAAATTTTAGTATATGATAATGAAATATAAACTATTCTAAAAAGTGTTATTTTAAAGGAAATATAAATATTAATGTAAACATCTATTGCATAATAGTATAAAATTTAATATAGAGTGAAATATAATCTAGAGTTTCAGTTCATGATAAATCATACATAAGGAAATTTTGTTCTATACCCTGAAACAACTTTTATATTAATATAAATTGCAATATAAATAATATATATAGGATTTAGTTAATGATAATAAAAAACAACATCGATATTAATTGACTTAAATTGCATGAATAAATATTATAAATAGTAATTTCGTGTAGAAACTTCATCTATATGCAGAAAATGAGAATCCATGCATATAAAATGAATGAAATTTCAAGATTATTCAATATAAAATAAAATTTTAGTAAAAGATACTATATACAGAAGGAAACAATTTTTAGACCATGAAAGGGAACTATTTAGAGCAGAAACTGTAGGTATATGCGAAAAATGAGACTTCATGAATTTGGAGAAACGTTATATATATTTAGGAAATTAAATTACAATCATATTGAATATAAAATTTATTTTTAGTACATGATACTAAATAAAAATTCACAAGATGAAATGTTTCATGTTGTAAGAATATTTAGTCCATTAATTTGATAATGTTTAGTGCATTATTATATCCATTGTTAATGTATTCAAATGTTTATGCAAAATTAATTTTAATTGTTTTAGCTATGTATATTACATTTACCAACATATTTTTTAAGCTTTATATTAATTAAATATAAAAATATTAAATATCAATTTTCATGTCAATTCATGAATGATATTCATTATTGATAACCTGTGAATGATATAAATTATTGATATTTTTTTAGGTCATCCAAGAAAAAATTTGGAATATGTTTTATAGATAAAACGTTTAGGAGTAATTGTTTCAAATAATAATAAAAATATTGCAAGTATAATACTAATGAAATAACATTGTATGTGAATTGAACACAGTAAACATCATAAATTTTTGTTCCTTAAAAAGAAATCATGGTAAGAAGTTAAATTAACATAGAAGAGTTCCATTATTTATAATTATAAATCTAATATTTTTGTTCTAATGAAAAAATAAGGCATACATTTGGTTCCTATGAAACCATGTATGTGACCATTTGAAATTACATGTATAGAAACTAAAAGTGAACTAAATTAAAACTTCATTATACATTTATAGAAAATGAATGATCATAAAATTGAAAGTTCAATAAATTTAAAGTGAATTTAATTGAATGTCAATTGTATATTTATCGAAACATAGTATATTGCATGAAGGGTGTTATTTATAAGGGACATATGAAAAACATACAATTCATATTCATTGAAGGGGGAATTAATGTTGGGTAAAGAATTGCAGTTGGAGGGAGTTTTCAAATTTATTTCCAAATTGAGGCTCGGAATGGGAAAAAAATATTACTAGTTAACAACGGAAGACACATTCCAAAAGAATGGGAAAATTATTTGAAAAATAACCCAGGGTACATTACTAAAAAGATTTTATAATAGTGGTAAATGGAATAAGAAATATATATATATATATAGAATAAGAAGTTAGATAGAAATGAAGAAAACATGAATATATGAATGTAAAAAATCATTAAAATTAACGTGAATTGTATATATATTGAAACATAGTATATATAATTAACAGATACAATATGGTAATACAAAATAAAAATTATTAAACACAATTTTTTTTAAATGTATGTTCATTAAATTAAACATGTAATAAACTGAAAGTGAATTATATATGTATAGAAATTGAAATCAAATTACATTCAAAGCATATTATACATGTATAAAATGAAATTACATTACTATAATTTATAAATTTAAATATAATTAAAATTGAAGTGAGGGCTACATGTATAAACTCAATGTACAATAATGTATGGAAAAATGGTCTCACTTCTTCTGAACACATGTTTAAATAAGGTTTCTTAATTGAATTTTCTATCAATTGAAATGTTTAATTGTAAATAAAAAACTTGAACAAAAAGAAATAATATTAATGGCATTTCAACTGTTATGTTCAAGTCATTAAACAATTCGTCCATGCCTTTCCAATGTTATAAACAATAAAATGCTCAAATCAAATATGAAGGCAACAACAAAAAGACAATCCAACATAAAAAATAATTGTTTCAAAATAATGGTAACCTCATAGTAGAAAAGGTATTGTCCACTATTTTATTTTTTACATTTTTAAGAAGTATCATTTTTTCACTAGGAGCCCAAATATCATAGAATAAATGTAAAAAAAATATCACTATTCAAATATTGAACATAAAAGTTAAAAAAATTATACCAACAATTATGGATTTAAATATTTTTTCATTCATTAAAAATATCAAATAAAAGTTTGAACAAAGGTTTTGTAATTATATTTTAGAGGGAAAAGTAGTTTTATTTTAAATCCTTACTAATATTCTATGATATCATACTTATCTAGAAGTTGATTTGGATTGGAAATTCAAATATGAAATCTTTGTATTTTATTATTATGGATCCAAACATAATCACAATATGAAACAATATTTAAAAAGGTAACAAAATTTGAAATTCAGATTATTTAAACAATGAATAATAAAATGAGTTATACGAAATGAGAATGAAGTGAGAGAAATACACATGGAAATTTATATTTAGTAGAGTTGAGTGAAATGGGTATCATAATTAGGATTATAATATTTTATAGTCACATAAAATATAGATATACCTACTATTTAGGTTGAAACAAAAAATTGAAGTGTTCAGAGAAATTCCTAGAGTTTTAGAGGTTGGGATTACATACAAACCTTCAATTGAAGTGGATATATGAACCTTCCACAATGAAGAAAAGTGTAGACCAACAATGTTTTGGGTTTATGGACATTATAGTAAAAGGGAAAAGGTAGTAATCCAACAATCCAGAGGTTGAAGGTATGGAATTTAGAGAGAAGTCGTGTCTATGTTATGGAGTTTGGTACACTAAGAGATGAAAATATTAGGAAGGAGGAGGAAATTCATAATTAAGGGATCCTTTTAAAGAGGAGGACAAATAGATTATAGAAATTTGAAGGATTAGTTAAGGGATTCAGTTGATACCATGACTTAAATTTCATACCACCCAAAATTCCAATGCTACAAAAAGGTTTTGGAGTAACCTATCTGAAAGTCGAGGTGATCTGCTCCAAATTTGGAGTTTACAAGGAGTGGATAACAGGTAAAAAACCCTAGTTCAATGGAGAGATCAAAATTGTGACTGAGGGGAGGAGGGGGTATAGGCAGAGGCATAGGTGGAGGAAGAGGAGGTGGAACAAGAAACCCTAGTTTAATGGTGAGAAGGAGGCAGAGAGAAAGGGGACTCTGTAGGGTGAAAGGGGAGGGGAATTCTAGAAGGTATAGAGAAATATAATATGTGAGAATAGATTAAAATAAATTATGGAAATGAAAATAATAAAGTGATGATGGGAATGCAGGTGGAAACGATAAGTGGAGATGAAGGGGATTTAGGAAGGTAGAGGGGAACCAGGGAGGTAATGCATAAGAGTCATGGGGAGCAATAAATATAGGTACTAAATCCATTTTAGAAATATAAGCGGATGAGAAGCAGATTAATACCCACTTAATAACAATCAAATCAAAATTTGAATCCAGAATTTAATATTCAAATAAATCCACAATCTGTTTAAATTCCCATTTAATTTTTTTATTGCTTAATATTTTTTTATTATAAACTAGTTTAAATTCCAATTTTAATGGAATTTTTTATAATTTTATAAATAATAATAACAAATTTTATATATTCTTAATTCCAAATTTAATATTATATATTCCATATATATTGACTTTTTTAAAGAATTTATTGATTGGAAAATACTCTACAAGCATCAAATTTTGGGAAGCCTCTACATTAATAATTTAATGTATAAATTGAATATTTTAAAAATATTTTAGAATTTAATGCATGTGGTCATGAATGAAGAATTTGAGTCATCCTCTCAGTATGTTGGTGCACATTGTAGATATTTTAACAATATAATTGTTGATTGAAATCACTAAAATATATGGTTGCATGTTACACATTAATCACTACTATAGATTTGAGTTTATTTAGTGATACCCTTTATCAATGATAAAAAAATTCTGATAAAGGGGAACCTATATCATCCCTTTTATTAGTACTGAATAATGTATGTCTATTATCAGTTCTAAAACCCCATTTTTATTACTAATAAAAGTTATATTTTAAAAAAATCATTAAAAACAGAAATTAATATATAGATATATTAATATTTATGTAAATATAATATATTTTATAAAATATGATTTATATAATACTGTATTTGTAATCAAACTTAATATATAATATATTTAGTGAAAATAGTTTATAAAATAATTAATATTAATATTAATTAACAGTTTTTTAATTATTAATTAGTAATATTAATATAATAATGATTTAGTGATAGAAAAATTGAATAAATTAATAAATTGTCTAATATAAGTTGAAATATGACTTGAACATCAAATATACGTAACTTTTGATCCATGTGTCTCATTGAGCTCCACCACTTATAAAAATAAATTTTTCAAAAATATATATGATTTTGGGACTAGGAAGACCTTTAGTCAGTGGTTTTTGCGGTCAAATAGTTCTAAAAGTCCTCTGAATCCGATTATTTTGTGGAGGTACCAATTTTTTTGAATATTTGATGAACATTCATCCTCATTTAAGGGGGTCTTCATATATTTTTTCAATGGTGGATCAATTTATTATCAGGGATTATAGTAATATGGATATTTTGGCATTATCATTTTATCATTTTTCATATTGTATTGTTATTTATAATTAAATATATACAATTATACACATATATACATAATTGTGTACATTTAATCAAAAAAATTAAGCCGCACTAATCAAAGCTTCACCCCAAAAATGTTCAGGAAACATTGCTTCTGAAAGCAAACAACAAAATCTTCCCAATAAAGTCAAGTCCATCTGCTCAACTACACAAATTTGCTAAGGTGTCTTAAGAGGAATCTTTTGATTCTGAATACCTTCTTACCAGTAATACTGATCAAACAGACCAAAATACGCACCATTATTGTTAGTGTAGATACATTTCAATTTCATACCAGATTCCCTCTCAGTGGAAACCTTAAATTGCTTAAATACACTGAAAATCAGAATTTTGGCATTCAAAACATAAATTGAAATTGTACATGAGTATTCATCAATAAATGTAATAAAATAAAGACTCCCACTAATGGTCTTAGATTTAAAAGTAACACAAGCATCAGAATGTACTAACTCAAGTACATGTGACTTCCCGTGTAAGGGATGAAATTTGAAACTCACTCTGCTATGTTTTCCAACCATATAGTGATCACACATATCTAATTTGACACTCTTCAAATATGGAAGAAGATTTATCATGGTTAAACAACCAATACATTTCTCACTAATGTGGTTGATCCTCTAATGCCACAACTGGGAGGAAATAATACACTCAACAACACAAGTAGTATCACAAGAAATAGAAGATCTAGTCCACTAAAAACCTATAGATTTCTTCTTTCGACACACAATCAAAGAACCCTTGGAAATCATTAATTATCCCAAAGGACAGGTACTGATAACCCCTTCATCATCAATAATGATGGTTCAAATAATATTCAAGCAAACCTAAGGCACATATCAACCATTCTTTAAAATCATCTTACATTTAGTACTGGTCTCTCAAAAATAATCATGATACCTACAACATTAGTATGACAATCATTACCCATGTTTAAAATCCCAAAATTACCAAGGTTGTAAGATTTAAAGAGATAATTCCTCGACGTCATGTGGAAACATGTACCACTATCATCAACCTAGTAAAAATAATTATAAGAAATATTAATGGAGTCATAGACAATAACAAGATAACCCTCTAAAGAGGTGATGAAATGGTAATCTCCATAACCATTTTTATTCTACTAATTTTTCTTCATTATATTCTCTCTTTTCAACTGATAATAATACTGTTTAACATTACCTTTATTATCATAATTATGACATTAAAATTATATCTGCTTCGACTTGGCATTACTTTTTAATTTTATCTTACCTCAACCACTTTGTCTCGGATTTTCTTCATGGTTTATCCCCGTGGTTTCTACGACTGAAATATCTAAAGAATATTTATCCTGATTACATCTCCTAATCTATTCATTTTAAACAACATTTTTAACAAAATTAAATGTCACAGAACCATTTTGATTAAAACTAGTTAGAGTATCATGTAAATTCTAACAATAATCGGGTAAAGTGTTAAGAAAAAAAGAGTTAAAACCTCGTCTTAAAAATTAATACTCACACCAAACAATTGATTAATATTTCTTTGATATTATCTCAAATATTCTGAAATAGATGTAACTTATTTGTACCTCAAATTCATCATTTTTTAGAAAACAAATTTATTGTATCATGTCTTAGAAGCATAGGCAGTCTCTATCTTCTTCTACAAAGATATGGCATGGGAAATGGTGAAAATATGATTCATTACATTGTCTACAACCCTCTGGGAAATAAAATCACAGACCATATCATGCTTAAATTCACATTCTTCATCTGAAATTTTTAATGTCTTCTTAGTACTAAACACTGGAAGATGTTTTCACTTGATAAAAAGAGTGTCCTTTATTTTTAATCACCACATATGGTAGTTGTTACCATTAAAAAAATCATAAATATTTAATTGGATTCCATAATATATATGAAATAAAAAACCAAACCATTTGACACCAGATGATGGGAAAGACAACAAGTGATGAATGTGAAAACAATAGTAAAGCGAACATGTAGTGGAAATAAATTTTCATTCCTTTCAAAATATACTGAAAAACTAAGGTAGATGTGCAGTGAGAAAATAAAATGTGCATGAAGAATAAATGTTGGAACCATAAATTTTTAATGTGCAAACCCCCAATGAAGGAAAAAACCATGAGACCTAGTCCAGAAAGCAGATCCACTAAAATCAATGAGTACATGGCAGAAACTCCAAAAAAGAAAGGGGTTGCAAAATTATAACTCTATGATGTAGTATAAGAAAGTATTAGTAGAAAAGAGAGGCAAAAAGAATATATGAAAAAAGAACATCGTCTGAGAATGAAGTGAAAGCAATAAATTTGACCACATGAATATGAAGATTTTCTACTGAATAAAATAGTGCTGAAAAATCACCAAGATCAATAGTAAACTGAATTTCAATAAAAAATGATCAAAAAACTAAATTTTCTCTCTGTATCGACGTATCTCTCAAAACAATTCCATTTCCTCCATTTAAAGGAAAAAATGTGTATGAAAATGTAACCCAAAACATGCACTACTACAGATCAACCCTTTAATAGCGCTCAAAATAGGCATTAAAAGATCTAAAAAAGTGTTGTTGTCCTCGGAACTGTTAAAAGGATATTTCTTTTATCAGCCCTAAAAAGGGTTGATAAATTCCCCTTTTATCAGTACTAAAAATGTGCAGTTAAAATGGGTATTTAATCAGTGTTTTTTAGTGCTGAAAAAATTCAAAAATAAATTCCTCCCTAAAAAAATATTCAAATGAGAGGGTGGACCACCCCCTTTTTATTAGCGCTCTATCCCCCTATTAAAAGTTCTCATCTAGCATCCCCACCCTCTTAAGAGTGCTAGGTGGACCCTCCCCCTTTAACAACACTATGCACCTGCATCACCCCCCCCCCCCCCCCGCGCCTTTCTTTGTAGGGATTCAAACCTCAGAGACCTCCCCCTCATACTCCATCACCTTTTCCACTCCACTATATTTTTTCATTCAATTTTTTACGGTATATATAGATATTTATATATATTTCACTACATTTTTATCCATATATATATATATAAATACATATATAAAATATGTTTTGTATGCGTGTGTGTGTGTTTATACATACATACATACATCTATTTATATAAGTGTGTGCATGTATAAATATAATTAAACATATTTAAATTTATTTAAATATATTATATATCCATATTTATATTCATATATTTGAAAATATAGATAAATAAATAAATGTTCGTCAATACACACACAAAAATATATTTATATATATAAACATTATATATAGAATAATTTCATATGTATATAAATATTCATATATTTCTATTTTAAATAAAATGGATATTATTTTTATTTAAAAATGGTTTATATTTTTAGAAATATATTTTATATGTAAATTTGTTTAAATATATTTATAAAATTAAATTTTAAAGTGTTAATATATACAAAATATTTAAATATTTTTTTATATCTGATTATAAATAATAGTACAATATGAAAAATGATAATATTTCAAAACCATAATATCAATATAAATGTGGACCCTGAGTAGAAATTTAGTCCCCACTTAAACCAGGTAAAAAGATCCCCTTAAACTAGGCTGAAATTTCATTAAATTTTAAAAAATTCGGTTACCCCAACTAAAAACTCTATTTTGGAGGCCTTTTATATCTTTTATGGAGGCAAAAAAAATTGATAGGGGGTTTCCCCTTTTCATTAGGGTGTAGAGATCATTGTATTCTTGGATTTTTTATGTGGCTGAATCTAAACAAACACCCAGATCCAATGTTATTTTCGTTCAAAGTTCGAGTTATGTTTTGAACTTATTTTCGATCTCATATTAATTTTTAGATATCATTTATATTAAAATTGTTATTAAATGATTATTAATCTATAATAAATATAAAATTATAATTTAAAAAGAATTAATTAATGTATAAGACATTTTCACTAATTATCTTATATATTAATTGTAAATGTCTATTTAACCTTATCTAAAATATATTTAAATATATATATTATATTTATATAAATATAAATATATTTGTATTTTAAAATATTATTTTTAATGAAATATTTGTTTTGAAATATACCCTTTATTATAAATGGTAAAAAATAATTGATAAACGGGTTCTCAGCTAAATAAAGTGTTGATGAAGGGGGTATATTTATCAACGCTAAAAAAATCGTTGATGAATGGGTGCCTTTAATAACACTTTTTTATGAGGTATTACACTAATATGGTTATTTTGGAATTATAATTTTATTATTTTTCATATTGTAGTGTAATTTATAATTATATATATATATATATATAAATTTACACATATATAGATAGAGGTGTATATTTACTCAAAAACATGTAAGCTACAATAAATAAAGCCTCACCCAAAAAATGTCCCAGAAACTTTGATTCTAAAAGGAAACAAGAAATATATCCAATAAAGTCATATTTATCCTCTCAACTAAACCATTTATCTAAGGTTTATTAGGAGGAATCTTTTGACGATTAATACCTTCCTTCCCATAATACTGATCAAACGGATCAAAATTCTCATCCTCATTGTCAGTGCGAATACATTTCAATTTCATACTAGGTTCCCTCTCAGTATAAACCCGAAATTTCGTAAAAACACTGTGTCCAATAATTTTGGAATTAAAAATGTAAATTAAAATATTACGTGAGTATTCATGAGTAAATGTCACAAAATAAAGACAACCACTAAAGGTCATAGATTTCAAAGGACCACAAGCATCAGAATGTACTAACTCAAGTACATGTGACTTCCTGCGTAAAGGATGACTTTTGAAACTCACTATGCTATGTTTTCTAGAAATAAATTGATCACACATATCTAATTTTCCACTCTTAAAATATAAAAGAATATTTTTCTTGGTCAAACAACCATGACATTTCTCACTAATTTGGCAGAGTTTCTTATGGAATATCTTGGATGAAACACTCCACTCAAGAACACAAGTTGAATCACAAGATATTGGAGCTCTAGTCCAATGAAAATCTGACTAATTATTCCCTGGATCCATAATCAAATAAACCTTATAAAGGATCCATTGTACATAACCAAAAGTACAGATAAACCCTTCATCATTAAGAATGATGGTGAAAATAAGATTCAAGCGATCCTTATGCACATGTCAAACATTATTCAAAATTGGCTTACATATAGTACTAATATCTAAACAAAAAATCCTGATACCTGTAACATTAGTGTGACCATCATTACCCATATTTAAAATCCCAAAATTACATGGGTTGTATAATGTAAAGAGCTCATTCTTCAAAGCCATGTGAAAACTGGAACCACTATCAACTACCCAGAAAAAATCATCATAAGCAATATTAATGGAGTCTTAAACAATAACATGATCACATTCTGTAGCGGTGGTGAAATGATCATCACCATCACCATTTTTCAACTACTGATTTTTCTTCCTTATATTTTATCATTTCATATGATAACAATAATTTTTAACATGAAATTTCTTATTGCAATGATGACATTCAAATTATCTCTACGTCAACCTAGAGTTTCTTCTATGTTATCTCTTAACTCGACTACTCTTTCCCTAATTATTTTTGTGGATTCTCCCCCTAGACTCTCTGACTAAAAGATCTGAAGAATATTTATCCTATCTACATCTCTTGGGATGACCATTTAAAACAACAGACTTAACAAAACTGAATGTCACGACACCATTAAGAGTAAAACTAGTTAGAGTATCACGTAAATTCTCCCAATAATCGAGTGATGTGTTAAGAAACAAAATATCTAAAACCAAATATTCAAAATTAATACTCATACCATAAAATTGATCAAAACATCCCTGATATTCTCTCAAATATTCAGAAATATATGTAACTTCTTTGTACCTCAAACTTTTCATTTGATTGAGAAGAAACAATTTACTTTTTCCTGTCTTAGAAGAATTGGTAGTATCTAGCTTATCCTATAAAGATATTGCATTAGAAATGTTGAAAATATGATTCATCATGTTGTCTATAACCCACAGTCTAATGAAACCTCAATGCTGGGCACCACACCCTCCCACGCTTCCGCTGCACCTAGAACCTATATAGTCATCGTCTCATTCTGTTGGTGCACATTATAGATCTTTTGACAATAGAAATGATAATTAAAATATCTAAAATATATGTTTGCACATGGAACATCAGTCAATACTATAGATTTGTGTTTATTCAACGATACCCTTCATCAATGCTAAAAATGCGGATAATGTGTACCAATATCAACATTTCTTTTAGCACTGATAAATATATGTCTTTTATTAGTTCTAAAACCCCTTCTTTGTATCTCTACTAAAAGTTATATTTAAAAAATCAAGAAAATCACATATTTATATATAAATATATAAATATTTTCATAAATGTAATATATTTTATAAAATACGATTTATATAATATTATATATGTAATCACACTTAATATATAATAAATTTAGTGAAAATGGTTTATAAAATAAGTAAAAAATAATATTAATTAACAATTTTAGAATTATTAATTAGTAATAATCATTTAATAATTATTTAATTATAGAAAAAATCAATAAATTAATAAGTGATCTTAAATAATTTGAAAACATGGCATGAACTTCAAACATCCATAACTTTTGATCTGGGTGTCTATTTAAGCTCCACCATATATCAAATTTTTGTTTTCAAAAATTTATATGATTCATTGAATGGGAATTACTTTATTCAGTGGATTTTGAGGTCAAAAAGTCTAAAATTCCACAAAAACCTAGTTTTTTGTCACGATACTATATATTTTGAGCATTTGCTAAAATTTCATCCTTATTAAAGGGGGTATTCTTATCTTTTTTCGATGGAGGGTAAATTTTTTATCCGGGATTACACTAATATGGATATTTTGGCATTATAATTTTGACATTTTTCAATTTTAGTGTTATTTATAATTAAATATATACACATATATACATATTTTTTTATATTTAATAAAACAAATTAAGCAGTAGGTAGTCATTCCCGACCCCAAAAATATCCAGGCAACATTACTTCTGATAGAAAACAACAAAATCAGTCCAATAAAGTCATGTTCATCCACTTAACTACACCATTTAGATAAGATTTCTTCAGAGGTGTCTTTTGATGCTAAATTCCTTCCTCCCTGCAATACTGATAAAACAGACCATAATACTCATCCTCATTATTAGTTCTAAAACATTTCAATTTCATATCAGATTCCCTATTAGTAGACACTTGATATTTCTTAAAAACACTGAGTATCAGAATTTTGGCATTGAAGAATTAAAATCTAATCGTACATTAGTATTGATCAATAAATGTCATAAAATAAAGATTGCAACTAAAGGTATTAGATTTCAAAGGACCACAAACATCAGAATTTACTAATTCAAGTACATGTGAATTCTTTTGTAAATGATTACTATTGAAACTCACTCTGTAATTCTTTCTATCCATATAGTGATCACATTTATCCAATTTGACACTCGTAAAATACAGAAGAAGATTTTTCTTGGTCAAACAACCAATCCATTTCTAACTAATCTGGCTGAGTTCTTATGCCAAAACATTGATGAAACACTACACTGAAAAACCCAAGTAGTATCTTATGAAATAGAATCTCAAGTCTATACAGAGCATACAGATTCTTCTGCCGAGAAACAATCAAAGAACCATTTGAAATCATCCATTTTCTATAACCAAAAGTACTAATAAACCCTTCATCATAAAGAACAATGGTAAAAATAATATTCAATATAACCTGAGGCACATGTCAAACATTATTTAAAACCATATTACTTCCAGTATTGGTCTCTAAAAAAATCTTGATACCTTCAGCATCATTATGCCCATCATTACCAATCTTTAGAATCCCAAAATTACTTGGGTTGTAAGATATAAAGAGATAATTCCTTGATGTCAAGTGAAAATAGAAACCACTGTCAACAACATAGTAATAATTATTATAAGTAATATTAATGCTGTCATAAAAAATAACAAGATCACCCCATGTAGAGATAGTGAAATGACCATCTCCATCACCATTTTTCTTCTACAGATTTTTCTTCACTCTATTTTCCCATTTCAACTGATAACAATATTGTTTGACATTACCTTTCTTACTACAATGACGACATTCAAATTATATTTTCATCGACATGGAATTAATTTTTCATTTTATCTTAACAGAACTACTAGGTCCCTTATTATTTTCATGGCTTATCCCCCTAGTCTTTTTCACTAAAAGATCTGAAAAATATTTCTCTTGAGTACGTATCCCGACCTCTTCATTTAAAAAAACAAACATAACAAAACCGAATCTCATGACACAATTAGGTGTAGAACTATTTAGAGTATCATGTAAATTTTACAAAGAATTAGGTAAAGTGTTAAGAAACCAAATATCTAGAACCTCATCTTAAAAATTAATACTCCTACTAGAAAATTTATCAAAACATCTATGATATTCTCTAAAATATTCAGAAATAGATGTAACTTTTTTGTCATCAAATTCGTCATTTGTTTGAGAAAAAATGTTTTATTGTATCTTGTCTTAAATCATAGGTAGTATCTTACTTATCCTACAATGATCTGGAATGATAAATGTTGACAATATGATTAATCACGTTTTTTTCAACCAATTGGACAATGAAACCCCAAACCATCTCATGCTCAAACAACCATTCTTCATCTGACATTATTTTTGGCTTCTGAGTACTAAACATCATAATATGCTTCACTTGATAAAAATAAAATCCTTCATTTTTAATTTCCACATATGGTAGTTTTTACCATTCAAAAAAATCATCCGAATGTAATTGGATTCCATAATATATATAAAACTAAAACTAAACTCTTTGATACGAATTGCTGGGAAAGACAACATGTGATGAACCTGCAAATAACATTCAATATAACATGTAGTGGAAATAAATTTTCATTAACATCCAAAAATCCTACAAAAATAAGGAAGATGTGTAGTGAGAAAATAATATGTGCATTAAAGATAAATTTTGTCACCATAAATTTTCAATGTGATAAAATTTAATGATGGAAAAAAACATGGGACATAGTCGAGAAAGCAGATCCACTATAATCACTGAGTACATGGTAGAAACTCCCAAAAAGAATGGGGTCCCAAATGTATAACTCTCTTAATCAGTAGAAGAATGTATTAGCATACATGAGAGGCCAAAAGTAGATATGACAAAAGAATATCATCTTAGAATGAAGTGAAAACAATTAATCTGACCATATGAATCTGAAGATCTTATACTGAATAACTGTGCGATGAAAAATCAACAAGATTAGAAGTAAATTGTGTTGGTTCCAGGTATAATAGAAGCACGTTGGTGGGTGTACCCAACATTATTTCTCTAATAACAAAAATCCATATGAGATATATCATGATAATAAAACACTAGATCTTAGGAATAGAAGGAAGAATGAATGAAAATAAAGGGTGTACTAAAACCATAGAGAGGATAATCATATGTTGCTTATAATTAATTTAATTAAAAGACAAGAATTACCTTGATGGAATTCTCTATTCGTTGATGTTTCTTGTCACGATCTGATATGATCCGTCGTTTCATCATAGAATCCAAGTGTAGGACTCCTCTAGAGGTTATCCACATGTGCTCCACGTATCTCTATACATCTCCAAAGAGATCTTTGGGTGCTATCGCAGAAGATCCATCGCTTGCAATGTCCGCCTTTGATTGCCTTGATTAGGTGGAGGTGGATCTCTGTCTCGTAGCTTGAGAGCATTATTGGTCGAAAAAGAATTCTCTCATGGATTGAGATCTTTTCCAAACCCAATGTGCAAAACCCCCCAAAAAATGGCTAGGCTAATGTGAATTATATAATTTGGATTTTAATTATAAAGAATAATAAAATGAATTAATAACCCTAAAGCATTTATTCATTTCATTTAATTCTTAGAAATATCCAATGTCTAATAATAACAGTTGACTATTATTATTACTTGACATGCGCACAACGAATTACACCGAATATTATTTAATAAATAATATTATTTCTCATAAATTCCCATATAAATACACGGCATGTATATTTAATATACATGGCATGTACTTTTGTTTTTCCATTTTTCATTATTTCCTCCACCATATTTATTAGACCTTGAATAATGGATATTTATTTCACAAATAAATATCACTTCATTACTCGCTAATAAATATATTATTTCACTGACAATATATTATCTCGAATAACTAGTGTCGAAATAAATGTGATCAATCATCCTTGAATAATTATTAAAACACAATCGGGAATAATCTTTATTCAACTTGTTAAATAAATATTTAAGTAAGATATTTGATCACACATAGAGTGTAACCCTCTAGGCCTATTTCTCATTGGAATTAGGTGGAGCCTACCTAAAGTCCAAGGCTAGTGTCTAGAAGCATGCCAAATCACCCATTGAGAAATAAGATAATGCCACAATAACATGTCAAATCATACAAATGTTTACAAGGTAACATAATCCCTTTGTCTCGATATCTCAAATCAAGCGTGTTTCATGCTGGTACCATCAACCCAAGTGCTCAATTATTCTTTCATTGACTTCCCAAAATTGAACTGGCCCATTACATACCATTGACATGGATTTATTTAGGCTATATCAATTCCATCAAAATTCCTCAGATATCTACTTTCGTTATGGACCAGAAGGGACAAATACTTTCTTGCATTATCTATTAATGCAGTATTACTCGTGACTCACCCAACATATCCTACCTCACTGTGAACAGTGTTTCATCACAGTTTTCATTAATACATCAAAGTGTGCGAGTTGTAATACCCATTAATAATAATCTTAATGTCTAAGGATCAATACACATGTCCACAGATAGGAACATCCAATGACACTATGAAATGTGGATTTCCTACTCACAAGTCTCGTTCTCATAATATCCTCCTGGATATTACCAAGGGTTCATACCATGAAAAGGTGCCTCAAAGTTTTATGAGTCCTCACCCCTAATGGCATGTATTATTTGTGTCCCTCATATAACATCATCTGTCCGTAGAATATATATTCAAGAATAGTGTTATGGTATTTCCAGGTCCTCGTCAAAACAGGGATATGCTATGAACCATTAATGCAACAACTATCCTTAAGAAATTATTACGTGTATTATCATGCAGAATAACAATCAAGATGTGATAAGGTATTTATTTATGAATAAAGTACCAATTAGTTGGTTCTAGGCAACCAACTCCAATAGAATCCCACTTGGACTAGATCCAACTGCCAACAACATTTAACCCACTAGCTATCACATGATATTCATTCTTCTAATGAGATAGGAATTTAGTCATGGGGTCTACCATGTTCCCTTATATAGACACTCGTCTCACAGCAACTTCACCACTTTGATAGAAATAAATTAAGAGGTGATACTTTCAGAGTATGTTCTTTGTCTGTTCATGTGACCTTGGTTCTTTTGCAAGATCCACCGCTATAGTATTATCACAATACAATGTGATAGGATCTTTACATCTAGGAACCACATCGAGCCCCTAGAAAAAGTTCTGAATCCAAAAGTATTCTTTTACAGCATCAGAAGCCACTATATATTCGGACTACACTGTAGAATTGGCGACAACTGGTTTCTTTGAACTATTCTTACTCACAACTCCTCCATTGAGACAAAAAACATATCCAGATTGAGACTTCAGATCATTCTGGTCTATTTGAAAACCATCATCAACATACCCTCTAATGAAAAGATCCTTGTATAATCCATACACAAGGAACATATATATAATTCTTATCAGATACTTATGGATAGTCTTAACAACAGTCCAATGATTTTCTCCTAGATATGCATGATATCTTTAAACCATGATCCGTTCATAGGAAACATAAAGCCAGGTACATAACATGGAATACATGATGGATTCTATAGCCGAAGCGTATGGGATTTTACTCATTCCATCATTACACTGTTGTGTCTAAGGACACATTTTCTTAGAATGATGTAGGCCATGTGAAAATAGAACCAATCCCCTCTTGGATTGTTCGATACTAAATCTCTTTAGTATCTAGTTAATGTAAGTACCTTGACTTAGTCCTAGAAGCCTCTTGGATCTATCACGAATGATCTTGATCCCTAAAATCTAGGATGCTTCACCCTATTCCTTCATGGAGAACCACTTTTTCAACCAGTCCTTAACTAACTATAAGACTGGTACGGAGTCTCCAATAAGCAATATGTCGTCAACATATACTACTGGGATGAAGACCACATTCCCATTAAACATCTTATAAACATAGGACTCACATTCATTCTTAATGAAACCAAATTCCTTTATGGTTTTATCAAATCGAATGTTAAATGACCTAGATGCTTGATTTAATCCATAAATGGATTTATGCACTTTTCACACCCGTTTGGCTTTACCTGGTGTAAAAAACCCTTCTGGTTGTGTCATATAGACATCTTCATGAAGTTTCCCATTAATTAATGTTGTTTTGACATCCATTTTCCAAATCATGTAGTCATGGTAGGATTATATGGAAATTATGAGTATTATGGATTTAAACATGAAAATAGATGACAAGGTTTCATTATAGTCAATTCCTTGAGGCTGTCTAAATACTTTAGCCACTTGCCTTGCTTTATAAGTGCTACTTGACCTTCTGTGTCCGATTTTTTCTTGAATACTCATTTTCAGCCAACATGCTTTACATCAATTGTCTCATCGACAAGAAACTAGAATTGGTTCTCATTCATGGAATCCATCTCATAATTCATAGCTTCTATCCATCCTTTAGCATTTGAGATTTCTACTTTTTCCTTGTAGGAGAGAGGTTCACCATTTTCCCACAATAATGATTAATTGTCCTCAGTGACTAGGAAACCAAATCTCTCTGGTTCCCTTGCCTCTCTTGATATCCTACATAGTACTTGTGTTTCAAGAACCTCTTCCAAGGGGAGTTGGGGAATTTGTTCCTATACCAACTCTTGTGTATCTTGAGCATCAACTTCATTGAAGTCAAACTTTCTAACACTATTATTTTTTAGAATGTTCTCCCTATCACAAAAAATATCTTGTCTTTCGACAGTCACTTTATTGTCCGAAGGGTTATATAGGTAATATCCTTTCATTTAGTTGGGATATCCTATAAAGATACACCTCAGGCCCCAAGCTTCTAGTTTGTTTTTTGAGAAGGCCTTAGAAATGCCTCGCATCCCCATACACGTGTATGCGACAGAATGAGAATCTTTCCATTCCATAACTCAGAGGGAATTCAATTTTCCACCTTATTTGGTACTCAGTTTAATGTGTATACTTCAGTTTGTAATGCATATCCCAAAAAGTATAATAGAATATCTGCATGAATCATCATCGACCTCACCATGTCCAACAAAGTGTGGTTCCTCCTTTCACTAACACCATTCCACTATGGTGTATAAGGAGGATTGAGCTGAGATAGAATCCTAGACTCTCGTAGAAGATCGATGAACTCTTGGATTAGATATTCTCTACCTCGATTCAATAGAAGCATCTTTATCTTCTTACCAATATGATTCTATACTTCATTTTTGAATTCCTTAAATTTATCTAAGGACTGTGGCTTAAACCTCATTAATTAGACATAGCCATATCTACTCAAATCATTAGTAAGAGTAATGAAGTATGAATATCCACCTCTATCTTCTACTGGAAATGGTCCACATACATCTATGTGCACCAATCATTGAATCATTGTGTCCCTTTCACGAAGTCCACCAAAAGGCAACTTGGTCATTTTACCTTGTAAATAAGTGTGACATCTATCAAGTGGTTTGTTCTTAGTAGAGTATAAATATCCATCTTGGGAGATCTTTGTCAAGTGCTTCTCATTTACATGACTGAGTCAGTGATGCCTCAACTGGGTGATGTATGAGTAATGTGGGTTTATTTCATTATCAATTTCTGACACTTGTTTTTCGTAATTTAATACTTACAAACCATTATTTAGATGTGACATACCATAACATACATTGTTCTTATAAAAGAAGAAACCCCTTTTCCAGAAATGAAAATAAATCCATCCATATCTAAACATGATAAAAAAATCGTGTTTTCAATAACACTAGTAACATAATAACAGTTATGTGTAAAAAAAATCACCCCATTTGGCAATGAGAGGTGGTAATCACCAAGGGATAATGCAGCCAGACTCACGCCCTGGCAAGCTCGAAGATCCACCTCTCCTCTATAAATCTTTCTAAATCTACTTGTTTCCTACATTTGAATACATATGTGAGCCCCAAAAACTGTATCTAATACCCAATGTGTAGAAATGGAATGATTACACTCGATAACGAATACACATTTATTACTTTATCATGAAACAAACTGAGACAAATAAATAAATTAATACTTATTGGTCTCCCACTATTTTATTGAAATCCAATAGCCCTCACCATTGATTTCAGAATATTTTGTTTCCAGAATATTACAGTCGAAAGGATCCGTATTTTCCTTCACATTACCCCAACTAGGGTTGGTCAAGGAACTTGAATGGTTTTAGGTAGTAATTCCAAATGCCAACTGCATTAACTCGCAAATCCTTTGATCTACTGATTGGAATTCACAATCTTGAAATCCTTTTATTTTGGATATCCCAAACAATTGCCTCTTGGTCACACCAACTCCTACTGTGGCAGTCAACCCTTGATGTGAACCATGTCAATTCAACCCAAAACCTTGAATTAGAATTCCTTGATAATTTAATGCACTCCAACTAGGGTTGGTCAAGCACTTTGAACTATGGTTTGATTCTAACCAAGATTATAGAAGGATATACCGACTTAATATTTTCTTTGAGAGGTTTTATCCTTATATGTAAAATTCCATTTTATTATCTTTTATTTCATTCTTCTTAATATTAAGTGGGATATACTTAAGTGATTAACCATGTCTAAGTTAATACTTACACATAATCCTGTCTTATTTTATTTCCATCATTCATGCGTTGTTTAATTCAGAAATTATGTGATTGTCACAACACACCCACAATAAATAAACCATGAAACTAACAGAAATAAATTAAATGATATGATCACGAGATTGTTCTATTGTTTAGTTTATCTAGAGGATGATAAACTAACCAAAGATCTTGGGGAGAAACACCTTTAACCTCTTGGGTTTGTGTTTAGATATTTCAACCATTCCACCTTTTTATATCCTTGGATTGGTTTCTCCTTTTATCCTAACATGAGCTACCTCCACTATAGTGGGTTCTCCATCCATTACATATGTTTTTATCTCACTCGCAGGTGAGTGGTAAAACGGGGTTTTACATAAAATAATCCTTGGGTGTGCAAGCCCTATATATTAATGAGGAGAATGCTCACAGGCCAAAAAATTTAATTTAAATAAATTAATTAAAATAAACCATTCACATAAAATGGTCTTGTTCTAGCTCATAATCAACCATACATGCAACGATATTTACGCATAAATAAAACTAGCATTCAATTTTTTAATTGTTCTTGTTTAAGATAAATCACGCTCAAATCAATTAATTATCATTAATAAATAAATAATTTTATGTTAAACTATTGTATGAATTTCCTTGAGATTCTCATCAATCATAATTTTAAACAAATAAATTCATTCAAAATTATATTTGTACATAACTTTTACCTTGGAGGTAACCCAGTGAATTCATGTTCATAACTACCCAATGAGTAGAAATGAACATTACACAGATGTTAAATTAAATACAACTATATAAAAAACATATCCCATGTTGTGCCTCATCATTACACCTGCACTACGGTACAAATATCAAGGGTTTGTATAATATAATAATAAATTATAATAAATCTGCTTAATTTGGATGAGTACACGGCTTTTAGTTACAACTACACGGCATGTACTTTTTTCACCAACCATCTGATGTACATGCCTGGGGAAATGGCATTTACATATACTTAAGAAATATTCAGAATACACGGCGTGTTCAGTGGGACACATGTCGTATAGTATCCGCGTTACACGGTTTCCAGCCGGTCAATCTATGTACGGGGTAGACGGTCCAACGGTAACCTGAAGAGACTACACTCGATGTTCAATGGGCCACACGGTGTGTTATCTGAAAACCTTGTTCCACCTGTTTCTGTTCAACACACTATGTCACTTAAGACTTAGAAATACTCCAATAATCGGCCTGATTTGGCCGACCAGTCTGATTGTAGTTTAATAATTATCCGGTGTAGGTGGATCTCTCTATTGTATCTTGAAACCATTCTTGGTGGAAAAATAATTCTTTCTTGTCTTGAGAACTTTTCCAAATCCATTATGCATAAATCCCCAACACAACTCTAGGCTAATGAGAATTATATAGTATGGATTTTAATTTCATAGAATAAAAAAATTAATTAATTACCCGAAAGCATTTATTGATTTCATTTAATTCTTATTAATACACAATTTCTAATAACAACAGTTGACTATTATTATTACTTGATATGTTCCCAACGAATTACACATAATATTATTTCTCATAAATTCGCAGAGAAATACACGGTGTGTACTTTTGTTTTTCCATTTTTCTTTATTTCCTCCACCAAATTTATTAGACCTTGAATAGTGGCTATTTATTTCTCAAATAAATATCATTGTATTACTCGCTAATAAATATATTATTGTTCCCACAATATATTCTCTCGAATAACTAGTGTCAAAATAAATGCAATCAGGCATCCTTAAATAATTATTAAACTACAATCGAGAATAATATTTATTCAAATTATTAAATAAATATTTAATTGAGATACTTGGACACACATAGTGTGTGGCCCTCTGGGCCTCTTTCTCAGTGGCTTTAGGTGTAGCCTGCCTAAAGTCCAAGGTTAGCGTCTAAAAACAGGCCAAGGAAGCCATAGAAAATGAATTTAACACCACAATGACATGTCACCTCCTACGAATGCTTACCGTGTAATATAATCCCTTTGTCTCGATATCTCGAATCAAGCAGGTTTCATACTGGTGCAATCAACCCACGTGCTCTATTATTATTTCTTTGACTTCTTGGAATTGAACTCGCTCATTCCATACCATGGACATTGATTTATTTAGGCTATATTTTTCCCATCAAAGGGAATGATATATCTACTTTCAATATGGAACAGAAGGGAAAAATCATTTAACACATTTTCTATTAATGCAGTATTACTCGCGACGCACCCAACATATCCTACTTCAATGCGAATTTTGTGTCATCACAGTTTTTGTTAATACATCTAAGTGAATGACTTGTAATAGACATTAATAAAAATCTTAATGTCTAAGGACCAATACACACGTCCGCAGATAAGAACATCCAATGACACTATGAAATGTGGATTTCCTACCGGTGAAGAAGATTTCTCCTGAGTAGGTCTCCTGACCTCTTAATTTAAAACAAAAAACTTACCAAAACTAAATGTCACGGCACAATTACGAGTAGAACTAGTCAGAGCATCATGTAAATTCTCCCAAGAATCAGGTAAAGTGTTAAGAAAAAATGATCTAAAACCTAATATTAAACATTAATACTTCTACTAGAAAATCAATCAAAACATCCATGTTATTCTCTCCAATATTTAATACTAGATGTAACATATTTTTACCATAAATTCATCATTTGTTTGAGAATAAATAATTTATTGTATCCCATCTAAAAGAATAGGTAGTCTCTAACTTCTCGTACAATGATCTGGAATGAGAAATGTTGAAAATATGATTCATCATGTTGTCTTCAACCCACAGTATAATGAAACCACAAACCATCTCATTCTGAAATTCCCATTGTTCATCTGAAATTTCTTCTGTCTTTTGAGTACTAAACATCGAATGATGAATTCACTAGATAAAAATAAAATCCTTCATTTTTAATCTCCACATATGGTTTTTGTTATGATTCAAGAAAATCATCCGACTATAATTGGATTCTATAATATATATGAAATTGAAACCAAACCAGTTGATACTAGATTTTGGGAAAGAAGACAAACAATGAACACACAAAAAATATCAAATAGATCATGCAGTGGAAATAAATATTCATTCCCTTCAAAAAATCCTACAAAACTAATGCGTATGTACAGAGAGAAAATTATATGTGCATGAAAAATAAATGTTGGCACCATAAATTTTTAACTTGAAAAAACATAATGAAGGGAAAAACCATGGGACCTACATGACTAGAAATAATGGAATTTGCGACGGGGCATTTGCGTCCGGATCCTGTCGCTAATAGGCTTTTGCGACGGGGGCCCGTCGCAAATAGCCCGTCGCGGAAAACGGCGTCGCAACAATAATTATTTGAGACGGGCCCGTCGCGAAAGGTATTATTTGCGACGGCGATCCTTCCCGTCGAAAATATTAGTCCGTATATTTGTGAAAACTTTTTAAAATCGTATTTGCGACGGGCCCGTCGCAATTTGTATTTTTTTTTAAAAAATAAAAAATATTAATAAAATATTTTAATGAATATAATAATAATAGAATTTGCGACGAGCATAGTATCCTATCGCAAATACTATAAAAAATAAAAAAAGATTATTATATTATTTTAATTAATATAATAATAATCCAATTATAATTCAAAAATAAAAAAATATTAATAAATGAATTTAATTAGTATAATAATAATAGAATTATAATTAAAAAATTAAAAATTAAAAAAAAATAAATGTTTTTAATTAATATAATAATAGATTTATAATTCACAAATATAAATAATAAATTATTAATAAATTATTTTAATTAATATAATAATAATATAATTATAATTCAAAAATAAAAAATAATATAATATTAACAAATGATTTTAATTAATATAATAATATTAGAATTATAATTCATAAATAAAAAATATTAATAAGTTATTTTAATTAATATAAAAATAATAGAATTATTTTACATTCAAATGTTATAATAATTCTAATATTACAAAAAAAATATAATTAAATTATAATATTATAAAATTTTAATATATATATATATAATTTAATATTATAAAATATAAACAATATTATTATTCATATTAATATTGTTATTTCAAAATATTTTATTATTAATATTTTATAATGAGACAGACACTACAAATAGAAAAAAAATTCATATTTTGATTTAACAAACTTTATAACATAAAAACAAACTCTAATCTGAAGGAGGGGGGAGGGGAGGGGGGGATCTGCAGATGCTGGTGGAGGAAACTCCATCCCTAAAGCATGAGTGAGTTGGCGCATGTACTC
Source organism: Viscum album (assembly GCA_963277665.1). Lineage (NCBI taxonomy): Eukaryota > Viridiplantae > Streptophyta > Magnoliopsida > Santalales > Viscaceae > Viscum > Viscum album. The sequence continues at coordinate 778,808,224 of OY728161.1, forward strand.
CATATGCTCTTGATGCTGCTGCTGCCACCGACTCATCTGCTCCTCGTATAGCTGCTGCTGGCGTCGACGCTCCTCCTCATGCTGCTGCTGCTGCTGACGCATCTGCTCCTGATCCTGTCGGAGACTCTCTATCAGTGCAGTCTGAGATCACAACTGATCCTCATACTGTGTAGTAGAAGAAGATGCATGAGCTCCTCTCGAGCTGAACGCCGACATCACAGCACTGCCATAATAATCTCCAGGAGTCAGTCAAGAGCTGATGCCAACTACCAGGCCCTTCTCGAAGGCATACTGGGTGGCCTGCATCCATGTCGCCTCATCAAACTGATGGTCAGTGGTTTGATCTAATGACTCGGCCTGACTCTCAGGTCGGGTCTGTGACGCTGCGGCCTCATATGACTCCTGTAGTTGCAATTTAAAATTAAAATTGTGAATATATTATATGCAATTAATTTTTAAACTTGTAAACAAATAATACTGACCACGATGTGATGCTGACGATCACCTCTGAGCTCCCCAGTAGCAGGATCACTATACATCCTCTGATATACGTCGTACTCCATAATATCGGTGTTCTCAACAGCCTATAAGAATAAAAAATAAACTGTTAATATTTATAGTTATATAAAATATTTATAAATAATGTACGTACCAGATGCTGTCTATGAGTACTGAAAGTACGAGTCCCAGCTCGATGAGTCACCTCCTGTCTCCCCCGATTTTTCCTCCCCACCGATGATCTCCTCTGAAAGGTATCACTCAACCAGTGCGCACATAATCCATCCCATACATGTGATTAAATGTACTCTGGTTGGTGTGCTCTACATGACTCGTCAAAAACTTACACTCCTACTTTCTTCATGGCAGCTTTTCTTAAAGTGTGCAAAACTGAAGAAAGCGATCACGCATGGCCACCTCCCATGCCTCGTGGATGGCATCATGCATGGTATACTCGATCGGATACCATAAACCCTACAAATAAATCAAAATATCAAGTTTGAAATGAAATAATTTTCAAAATAAAAAATATTTATTTACGTACGTACCAACCAATGGCCGAACATGGCCTGCTGCACATCAATGGGAATATGCTCCCATGTGGTCCAAGGCTGAGAGAAATAGTTGCGCAAAATAGCGCTGCCCTGTCCGACTGCTATATGCGAAAAAATGTAAAAATAATAAACATTTATTATGTGAATATATTAATGAAATCTTAGTCAAATCCACAGGTTATCACACAGGTTATTACACCTCCGTGTGCGTGGATCAAACCCAAGACGTGAAAGTCGCTCAGGTACGGGGTAACAAATCATCAATCGTGCAAGACCCCGCCCCCTCTGCGTACGCCCTGGAGCACCTGCAGGCTGAGGGTTATCTGTCAGCAACGCATCCGCATCGAAAGATAGGTCAGCATCCGCCAACTCACGAAATGTGTTGTCGTCCATTTGAAACAGAAAATGTTAATGTTGTTAGAAAATAATTGATAATTACTATTATATATACATATATATTAGTTATGATTGTATATAACTACCATGGAATTCTATCAGTGTTAATCTTCATAATCATCTTCATATATGTCAATGTCATCTTCATATTCCTCCTCAACAACATCGATATCCATTTGAGTTCCAGTTGCTTCATCTCTTTCCATTTCAAATTCATATGTGACATCATTAACATCATCGTCATCTCCGACTCTTAAATGTGGGGTGTCGTCATCGATACTCATGTCTCTTTGTAAAAAAGATTGATTTTGAGTACTCTCTTGAAAAACATCAATTCTTTGCACCTCAGTGAAAGCACATTCACTTTGACTAAACTGTTTGTCTCGAATTTTGATTTTTATTATACTCCACCAATCAGTCAAGTCCTTTGATGTAGCACAATACATTGCGTAATAAACTTGTTGTGCCTGTTGAGCCAATAAGAATGGTTCATTTACAACGAGAACACTTTTAAATTTAATATTGATGATTCCATGAGTCGGATGAACATGCACGCCTCCCTCTGTATCCAACCACCGAAATTTGAACATGGTTATGTAATGTTGTCCAAGATAACAGAGTTCAATGATTTCATCAAGTATTCCATAAAAGTCAACATCATTTTCTCGATGATGAGATCCTCTCAAGCTAACTCCACTGTTCATTGTTTTTTTTGATTCCCCATATGCATGTGTGTGAAATCTAAATCCATTCACCACATATGCATTATAAGTTTTAACAAGTTTGGAAGGTGGGTTACTCAATATACACAGTCATTTTTCAATTTTATCAGCATGTCGAGACACCTGAAAATTTGTGAAATAATTATCAATATAGTAAACTATACATTGAATGAGTTGCTAAAAGATAAATAATTTATGTTACCAGTTTTTGAAACCACTGAGAGAAATTTTTCTGTTGGCGTTCTTCGAGAGCAGCTGCTGTAATTTTTGGAATTTGTTTCTTGATATGATTATCATAAAACCTATAAAAACAAAGTTATTTACTGTAACATAAATGATAGAATAAGTGATATAAACACTTACAGTACAACTGATGTAATCTCTTCACAGTTGAGCAGAACATACATATGAGCTCTGTGATGATCATCATCCGAAAGCCAGCGTTCATAAACTCCACCAAAACCAAGCTCTGGCTGGTTGAAAACAGATAATTGATTGTCGATTTCATCAATATTCCTCTCATTCCGTCCCATTCGGTTGTGTTTTGAAGGATAATCAGATTCAAAATAATGGGATCAGAAAAAAGATATTTCCTCTTGTAAATAAGCTTCTGCAATAGATCATTCAACAAATGCTTTGTTACGTACTTTTCTTTTCAATTTTTACATGAATCTTTCAAATGGGTACATCCATCGAAACTGTACTGGACCTCCACATTTGGCATAATATGGAAAATGTAACATCAAATGTTCCATTGAGTAGAAGAAAGACAACGGAAATATTTTTTCCAGTTTGCATATAATTACAACAACATCTTCTTCAAGCTTGCATAGAGCATCATAATCTGTTGTAGCCGCAAAAATTTCCCAAAAAAAATGAGACATGTCTGTTATGGAATCCCAAATCACAGAATTCAACAGAACTCTTAATCCAATGGGTAGAAGTCTTTCCATTATAACATGAAAATCATGACCTTTTAATCCATTAATATGACTATTCTTTACACATCTACCCAAATTGGAAGCACAACCATATGGAAGTCACAAATCTGCAATCCATTGAAAAAATAATAAACGGTTTTCTTTAGACAGTGTATAAGCTGCTTTTGGTTTCAGTAACCTTTCTGTTCTGACATTCTCAAACAGTTCCAGTTCTGGAAGCCTACAAATTTGGGAAAGATCGAAACGTGCATTTACATTGACTTTTCTCTTTCCTGGCGTATCGAAAACTATATGAAACAAATTATAAAAATAGTTCTTCTCAATATGCATGACATCTAACATGTTTCAGACCAACAAATCAGACCAATATGGAAAATCCCAAAATATGCTACGTTTAATCCAATTCTGTTCTTTCCCAAAACCAGAAATTTTCTGTTGGTTTATTGTGGGACCAAAAGTGATGGGAGGTAATGAAAATAAAACTGATTATAACTCCGAACCTGATAGCATTTTTGGAGGTCCATCCCTTTCAACTGTTCCTTTTCTGAAATGAGATCTGTTTCTACAAAAAGGATGATCAGCTGGAAGAAATCTGTGATGACAGTCAAAATAACAAGGTTTCTTTCCATGAATGAGCATAAATGCTTTGTTCAATCCCATACAGCAAGGACATGATTTCTGACCATGTGTACTCCATCCAGATAATATCCCAAAAGCCGGGAAGTCACTAATTGTCCACATCAATGCTGCTCTCAGTATGAACTTCTGTTTCGTTGCAACAACATATGTACTGACACCAGTACTCCACAATAAACTTAATTCATTAATCAATGGTTTCAAATAAACATCAATATTTTTCTTCGGATGTCCTGGAATTAGTAAAGTAAAAAAGATATATGGCTCCTACATCAACATCCATGGAGGTAAATTGTACGGAGTTAAAAAACAGGTCAACATGAATGTTGACTACCATAAGATCCGAACGGACAGAAACCATCAGTGGAAAGGCCCAGTCGAACATTTCTAGCTTCTAAAGCAAAGGATGGATGCACTCTATCAAAAATTTTCCATGAATAACCATCGGCTGGATGATTCAAGCTTTTATCAGTTGAAATATTCGCTTTATGCCATGACATCATTGTCGCTGTATTCTTAGACATGAATAAACGCTGAAGTCTGGATGTAAGCGGAAAATATCTCAACTGTTTTACATGAATCAAACCAGACTTCCCATGTTTCCCTTCTTTATATCTCAGTTGCCCACATGTGGGACAACTATACAATGACTAATTTTCCCCAGAATATAAAATGCAGTCATTTGAACAAGCATGAATCTTCTGACAAGTAAGTCCCAAATTTCAAACCAGCCTCTTACTCTCATAGTAATTTGCAGGAAAAACATTTCCTTCGGATAAAAGTGTTTTTAGAAAAGAAAATATCTGGTCAAAACAGGTGTTTGACATTCCGTTATCTGATTTGATAGCCATAAATTTTGAACCTGCTTCTAATTTTCTCATCTTACAGCCAAGATATAATGCATCCTCAGCAGACCTCAACAACTCATAAAATTCAGACGGTGCCAACTCAGGATTTGAAGCTATATCAGCCAGAGTTTCTGTATGTTGAATAGATGAGCCTGCAACATCATGTACTAAATCTTGAAACCGGGATGGATCTGGAATCAAGTTGGTATCACCTGCTCTGGAACTGTGTTCACCGTGTTGATACCAAAAAACATAATCTGGTTGAAAACCGAAACACAAGAGATGTCCCCCCACTTTTTCAAACGTGTCAAACGTTCTCAATACACATTTTCTACAAGGGTATTTTATTTTTCCTTCTGAAATAAATTCTGGATTTGATGCCTCAAATGATAAAAATGTCTCCACACCCTCTACATATACTGGATTCAAACCTGAACCGTTTGGATTTCTATGTTGATTTATCCATATGTGGTCATCTAATAATGATTGTTGACGACCTCACTGTTCCATATTTTTCTATAAAATATAAAAGCATTACTGGTTTTGAATAATTTGTTAGAAAAAACACTCAAGAAAGGATAATTATAGAGTTTACATTATACACGACTGACGCAAACTTTTTATTGAGATAGACCTAAAAATTGACCCTTTAAGAATTGAATATGTTGAGAATAAAGAAAAACCTGTTACAAATATTGATAATTTAAATATTATATAAATTTTTTATTATTTTAATAGTACTAATATTATTTTTTCATAAATATTAATTATATAATAATAACATTATTGCATTATTAGTATATTTTATTATTAATATTAAAATAATATAATTTTCTATATTATATACAATTCTCCTTTCATCTGTGTGTTTAACATTCTGTCTCCACATGTAATATTTGCATTCACTTTCACCTCTCCATTAGTGAGTAGGTTGATAATGTTGAAAAAGAATGCAAATATTATATGTGGAGACAAAAAACACACAGATGAAAGGAGAATTGTATATAATATAGAAAATTATATTATTTTAATATTAATAATAAAATATACTAATAATGCAATAATGTTATTATTCCTAATTATTGGTAATTATTCCTAATTATTGGTAATTATTCCTAATTATTGATAATTATTCCAAATTATTGGTAATTATTCTTAATTATTGGTAATTATTGGTAATTATTCCTAATTATTGGTAATTATTCATATAATTACCAATAATTAGGAATAATTACCAATAATTGGGAATAATAACATTATTAGTATATTTTATTATTAATATTAAAATAATATAATTTTCTATATTATATACAATTCTCCTTTCATCTCTGTGTTTTCTATCTCCACATACAAATATTACATGTGGAGACAGAAAACACATAGATGAAAAGAGAATTGTATATAATATAAAAAATTATGTTATTCTAATATTAATAATAAAATATACTAATAAAGTAATAATGTTATTATTCCTAATTATTGGTAATTATTACTAATTATTGGTAATTATTACTAATTATTGGTAATTATTACTAATTATTGGTAATTATTACTAATTATTTGTAATTATTACTAACTATTGGCAATTATTTCTAATTATTACTAATTATTGGTAATTATTACTAATTATTGGTAATTATTACTAATTATTGGCAATTATTACTAATTATTAGTAATTATTTGGAATTATTGGCAATTATTACTAATTATTGGTAATTATTACTAATTATTGGTAATTATTTCTAATTATTACTAATTATTGTTAATTATTACTAATGATTGGTAATTATTACTAATTATTGGCAATTATTACTAATTATAAGTAATTATTGGAAATTATTGGCAATTATTACTAATTATTGGCAAGTATTACTAATTATTGGTAATTATTGGTAATTGGTACTAATTATTGGTAATTATTACTAATTATTGGTAATTATTACTAATTATTCATAATTATTTCTAATTATTTGTAATTATTTCTAATTATCACTAATTATTGGTAATTATTACTAATTATTGGTAGTTATTTCTAATTATTGGCAATTATTACTAATTATTAGTAATTATTGGAAATTATTGGCAATTATTACTAATTATTGGTAATTATTACTAATTATTTGTAATTATTTCTAATTATTACTAATTATTGGTAATTATTAGTAATTATTGGCAATTATTACTAATTATTAGTAATTATTGGGAATTATTGGCAATGATTACTAATTATTGGCAATTATTGGTAATTATTACTAATAATTGGTAATTTTTACTAATTATTGGTAATTATTTCTAATTATTGGTAATTATTACTAATTATTGGTAATTATTACGAATTATTGGTAATTATTACTAATTATTGTTAATTATTACTAATTATTGGTAATTATTACTAATTATTGGTAATTATTACTAATTATTGGCAATTATTACTAATTATTGGTAATTATTACTAATTATTGGTAATTATTTCTAATTATTACTAATTATTACTAATTATAGGTAATTATTACTAATTAGTATTAATTATTGGTAATTATTACTAATTATTGCTAATTATTACAAATTATTGGCAATTATTACTAATTATTGGCAATCATTACGAATTATTGGTAATTATTATTAATTATTAGGAATTATTGGTAATTATTACTAATTATTACTAATTATTCGTAATTATTAGTAATTATTACTAATTATTGGTAATTATTGGTAATTATTACTAATTATTGGTAATTATTTCTAATTATTAATAATTATTGGTAATTATTACTAATTATTGGTAATTAGTGATAATTATTGCCAATTATTACTAATTATTACTAATTATTGGTAATTATTTCTAATTATTAATATTTATTACTAATTATTAGAAATTATTACTAATTATTGGAAATTATTTCTAATTATTGGTAATCATTACGAATCATTACTAATTATTGGAAATTATTCCTAATTATTGGTAATTATTCCTAATTATTGTTAATTATTCCTATTTATTGGTAATTATTCCTAATTATTGGTAATTATTCCTAATTAGTGGTAATTATTCCTAATTAGTGGTAATTATTCTTAATTATTGGTAAATATTGACAATTATTTGCAATTATTGTTAAATATTGGTAATTATTGCAAAAATATTGACAAATATTAACAATTATTAAATATTGGGAAATATTATTAATTATTACTAATTATTAGTAATTTTTACTAATTATTGGTAATTATTATAAATTATTACTAATTAATGTTAATTATTTCTAATAATTATTAATTAATTCAAAATAATTTTAATTTTTCATAATTACTGCTAATTAATTATAATTACAGCTAACTATTTTAAATTAATTAGTGTTTAATTGTCTCTAATTACTATTAATTATTAATACTTATTCATAATTATTTCTAATTAGAAATCAAAAAAAAATTCCAAAAAATTAAACTAAATAAATATAATAAATAAAATAAATATGAAATTAAAATTCAGATAAAAACCTTAAACTTGATGTCAATGTCGAGCCGTTGTAATTGTAGAACACCACCAACTGAATCCTCGAAGTCGGAAAAAAAAATTTTACAACTGAAAGTGGTAAAAAAATTTAGATTGAAAAAATGGGAACAATTGAGAGTTGAGAGTGAAGTAAGGAAATTATAATGGTTGGCAGTATTTATAGGTTGGCGTAATTGCGACGGGAGTTTTTACGACGGGTTTGCCATAGCAAATAACGCTTTTTGCGACGGGTCCCGTCGCAAATAACCTTGACCACATTTAATTATTGGCGGCATTAAAACGGTTCTTTGCGACGGGTCCCGCCGCAAATAACCCTGACCGCATTTAATTATGGGCGGCATTAAAACGGTTATTTGTGACGGGTCCCGTCGCAAATAAATCCTGCCACCGGGGTATTGGCGACCGGGTTCTATCCCCGTCGCAAATAAACGTCGCGCGGCTTGGCGCGCATTTCGCGCCAAACTATTTGTGACGGGAATAATTGCCCGTCGCAAATAATCCTTTGTGGAAGGTATTTGCGACAAGAATAATTCCCGTCGCAAATACCCCATCGCTATTACCCATTTTTCTCGTAGTGCTATTCCAGAAAGCAGATCCACTATAATCAATGAATACATGGTTGGAACTCCCCAAAAGAATGGGGTCTTAAATGTATAACTCTCTTATGTAGCAGAATAATTTATTAGTAGATAGGAGTGGTAGAAAGTAGATATGACAAAATAATATCATCAGAGAAAGAAGTGAAAACAGTTAATCTGATCTTATGAATCTGATGATCGTCAACTGAATTACCGTGTCTTGAAAAATCACCAAGATTTGAACTAATATGATTTTCGATCAAAACTGATCAAAAAAACTGAATTTGATCTTTGTACGGACGTATCTCTCCTAACCATTCCATTTCATCCTTTTAATGGATGAAATATGTGTAGCAAAACGTAACCCAAAACATGCACTACTACAGATCAACCTGTTAACAACGCTCAAAAAGGGCTTTAACAGTGCTAAAAAAGTGTTGTCGTCCTCAGTGCTAAAAAAGCACTAATAAAGGCCCCTTTTATCAGTGCAAGAAAAGCACTGATAAAAGTCTTAAAAACACTTTTTAAAAAAATCTGCAACTCGAAGGGTGGACCACCCCCCCCCTTTTATCATCGCTTGATCCCCCTTTTAACAGCGCTCCTCTAGCATCCCCACCCATTTAACAGTGCTAGGTAGCCCCTCCCCCTCTAATAGTGTAGTGGTTGTCGTGTTTGCGGTAACCGGTGCAAAGTGAAGATGGTGATTACGTCAATGATGGTGTGTCTGTGGTGAAGATTGAATGCATCAATGATGGCATGCGATGATGGTGGTGCCATTTATCGAAAGTCCTCTTGATTGCGGAGATCAAGCGGCGTGTCCCATTTTTAATTATTGGTTGTGGAACAAAAATGGTACGTTCATGGGTGTTGGTGTGTTGGGAGATAAATCCATCAAGTGTGTTGTAAAAGGCCTTCGGGTGATGTTAAAAATGCTTTGGGTGATGTAAAATTCCTTAGGTTTGAAAAATCCTTCGGGTGCTATGTAAAATTCCTTCAAGTGATAAAAGACCTTCGGATGAATTATGGGGTGTTTTGCAACTGCTTCTGCTGCGATGTCAGGCACCGCCCCAACATCACCTGCTTCACCCACCAACACGCGCCTACCATTGTAGTGTTTCGAACCTCAGAGACGCCCCCCCTCATACTTCATCGCCTTTTCCACTCCACTATAATGTTTTATTCTTTATTTTGTTATATATCTATATATTTATATATATTTCGTTTCATTTTTTATCAATATATATATAGACATATACAAAATATGTTTTGTGTGTCTGGGTGTTCATGCATACAAACATACATATATTTTTATTTTTGTGTGCTTATATAAATAAAAGTATACATATTTACATTTATTTACATATATTATATATCAATTTTTATATTAATATATTAGAATATGTTGATAAATATATAATTTTCCGTCAATGCACATGCACAAATATATTTATATATATAAACATTATATATAAATTAATTTTATATGTATATAAATATTCATACATTTTTATTTTAAATAACATGGATATTATTTCTTATTTAGATAAGATTTGTAGTTTTAGAATGATATTTTATATGTAAATATGTTTACATACATATTTATAAAATTAAATTTTGATGTGTTAATATATACAAAAAATTTATATGTTATTATATATCTGATTATAAATAACAGTACAAAAAGAAAAATGTAAAAATTTCAAAACCATAATATATATATGAACGTAAATGTTGTGAATAAATTTAGTGCCCACTTAAAACAGGTAAAGAGACCCTCTTAAACAAGGCTGAAATTCCATCGAATGTTAAAAAATTTGGGTACCCCGACTAAAAACTCAGTTTTGAAGGCCTTTTATGCCTTTTTGGCCATAAAAAATGTGATCAGGGGTTTCCCCTTTTGTTAGGGCGTAGAGCTTATCGCAGTCTTCTATTTGATATGTGGTAGAGTCCAAACGAACAACGAGATCAAAATGTAATCATCATCCAACACCTTAAATGGATTCATGAGTTGGCACACTGTGAATAAAAAAATATCATAAATATTCAATCATTATATGTATAATTTTTTATACAAATAAAATTTTTATTGAATTTTTATTTTTTACGACTTTAGTTAAAAAAGTATATTTTAAATTAAATTGTATTAATAATTTATATTTATAAATATAATTTTTATATTTATAAATATAGTTTTTATATTTATAAATATAATTTTTTAATAAAATAAATAGAATAAATTAAATTATATATAGAGAAAATTTAATTACTTTTATATAATATATTTTTCATTTAATAACAAACTGTAAATATAATATAATTTTAAATATTATTATATTTGATAACATAATAAGTGAAAATATATTTATATTCATATTCATATTTATATTTATATTATTATAAATATATTATATTTTTATATAAAAAACTATAACAATTTGATTTATTAGAAATATAATTGTGTTTATATAATTGGCTTTTTGATAAATAATAAATTATGAGTTAAATTTAATTGTAAATATTATTACATTAAAAAATATAATATATATATTTAATTATAATTATAATTATAATTATAAAAACGGGACAAATTATATTCCTTTATCGTAATTATAAATATATTTTTCCTTGGTCCATGGTGTTGAGTTGTGTTTCCCTTTTCAACCAAGGATTAAAATCCTTTGCATTCGATTTTCTTTATAAATATTTCATTTATAGATGCACCACAATCTAATCTCTAACCCGAACCAAGTCAACCCACATAAATAAATATTTTAAAATTAAAATCCATGTAATAAACTTATACACGCGTGTGTTATTTTTATTTAGTCAATATAGAATCCCAATTCTCGATCTTCTTGGATTCTATTAATTTAATACATGGATCCATTTGGACCTTAGAGTCTTTAATACTGGGGAAGCCTAAAAAAATACGTCTTCCCTCTCCTGTTTACATTCCTCTAGCCATGAGTGAATGAACCACCAACCACACCCACTACATTTTTAATGTTTCACAAATCCTGGTCGATCAAAATCGTAAGTGCTTTTACCCTACTAGGTTCTCAATCGGTCCCATCCCCCACGAAGACTCGAGTCTCCCTATCACCGAATCACAAAAGACTAATTACATTGAAATTTATTTTCTCCAGGAACGGATAAACCTCTAAAGAGGAGATTATGGGTGCTATGATCGGCAATATGACTGAACTTGAAGATTCAGTGCGCCAAGGCTGTGTTCAAAGTCTAATGTAGGGGTTGGAGAAATTGTCTTATATTATGATGGTTGATGGAGCCAGAAGTGGCGGGACGCTTTGGGATTTCAGTGGGACTCGACATCTATCTGGGAGAGAATCGGTATAATCGGGACGATCAATGTAGTGAGCTTGGGAATGTATATGGTCCTGCGCCATCTTTAATCAGGATCAACTCATTATATGGTTTATTATTTTAAAACATTTATGTAAGAGGGTTTCGTTGGTTATATTATGCATGTTGATGTACTTGGATGGGTTAGGTTTTTTATAAATTAAAGCATTCAAAACATTTCAATCATTTATTTGTGTTGCTGAAATGATACAGTTTGCAGAGATAAACACAACGTAAACATACACGAGTATAAAACGTGTTATCAACAAAGTCGGAAAACCAAAAAAATGAAACTTGCAGGAAAGTAAAATGAACAACATCATTTACATGGTTCAGACCTTATGTTTCTACTCCACGGCAAGAACACCACCACCGATTCTTTATTATTATACAAACAAAAATAGAGAAAATACAAACAGAGAAGCAGCAATGACAAACCACGCACGCGGACCACAGAAGCTATTCGAGAATGAATACCTCTCCGCCCCAAGATTCAGTGATGAACCATGGCTTGGAGTTAGCAGAGTACTCTTCCAAACTGTATGGACTCACACACGCATCCCCGACTCAAGAACAGAACATACAAAACAAAGATTGCAAGAAAAAAGAAACGGTCTCACAACAAAGAAGCATCGAAAGCCATGAATCTCTTCCAGGGCTGAGGTTCTAATCTCCAAGATCGTCTCCACAGAACTCGCAAAAGAGTTCTCCACCGGGGATCACCGAAATGACGTTGAGATGATGTCGTACATGCGGCGGGTCATAGAACTAGCAGCGGTTATCCTTCTCAGAGGGCTCTTGGCATCGAAGAACTAGGGCGACGATGAATTGAAAACACATCGGCTAGTAAACCTAAAGGAGAAGCAGAGAGAAAGCGATGCACTGACAATCGCAACAGACGAGGGCCACGCGGCGGGCAACAAACGGGCGAATGTATCTCGAAGTAGGCGGTGGATCAACAAATCTTGAAAAGCCAACACACATGGACGACAATGATCAAGCAGCCGACGTGGATAGGATCATCGACGAAACACAAACGGCAGAACCAGAGCCGTTAGATCTGCATTCATCAACGGCCAGAAAAGAGGCATAACAACAGGATCGCCACAGTGGAAGGGAGGCTGAACAACATGTGGGCCACAGTAGAGAACTAGCCTAGAGAACAAACACGCCACGACCCAGAGGCCCAACAAACAAGCAACCCAATATGCACAATAATAATAAAATTAAAACAATAAATAATTTTCCATGGCGAAGAAGAAGAAACAACAATGTTTTAATATTTGTAAAACCATTTTAACAAATCTCCACCGTTTCAAAAATAAAAAAAATAGATGGTGTTCTTGCAAATATCTAACTACCGATACAACCTATCACTAGTGCAGCCAGATTCTCTACAATAGAAAAACCTATGTCTACAAATGTTCACCCAGAATGAACATCACTTAGCATGTGCCGGTAGTAGCACATGTTCTACCCACACTAAATTTCTACTGCTAAACAGATTAAACGTAGAGACCCAAAGCTTGAAGTACATGGACATTACATTACTTTTGCGGAATATCTAATACATAAAAAAACAGACACACAAGGACCGTAATAGTTTAGTGTCTTTAAAAACATGGAATATAAACTTCTAATCATGTTGAAAGATCTTCAACATCTCCCATAACGATCTTCCCCTTTTTGTTTCCTTACCTAAAACCTTTCTTTTAATCATGGGGGAAAAGAAAACATAAAAAGGGTGAGCTCAAATGCTAATTAAGGGTAAGAATGGAGAAAATAAAACAGACCATATACATTTGAACTTAAAAACATAAACATAATATTTAAACATCAAAATCATGAGCGATGATATAAAACATGGCAGTACATAAGGCATAGATCATAATGGAACATAAATCATGATAAAATAGCATGGGAATAAAACATTTAATTGTGGAAACCATTAACCACAAGATATGATTTCTATATTAGCCAAGGCATTGCTGCCAAGACCATCTTAGTGGACAAAGTCGATTTCTGAATCGAGTTCACTCCTCGTTCTTGTCCTGTAATACTGAACCAGATTAACTTACCATTCCAGCCATGTATATCTCATGAGATATAATATTTACCCAATGAATTGGAGGGATATATAGGTCCCACCCATCTCATTATGAAATCATTCTTACTTGTTCCACAAAATAATCATAAAACATTCTTCATAACCCAAAGAATAAAATGGGTTTTATAAACATCATCCCATCATCACATAATCCACATAAATGGATATCTCTTCATAATAAAGGTGAAACCATGGAAATCATAGAGAAAATATACTTGAAACATACACAAATGAAATACTGTCATCTTATATGGAAAATGTTTTTCATAAAACACTTGAGATGAATTCTTGAGGAAAATATCCTTTCTTCTTTAAAATCATTTTCTATTCACAAAATGGCATGAAATTTTAAAAGAAAAAGATTTTTCTGAAAATAGTTATAAAATATTTTGGAGGTTGATTCATGAAAATAAGGCTTTATAAAAACATAAAAATCCGTTCACGCCGTATAAGTTAAAAATAACATTCTCCTTGTACTTTTGTCAGAAAAGTCAAAAAGTACCTCATATGGTAAACAAAAGAAAGATTCCTTCCATACGATGTGGTAAAAGTAAGAAAAGGGTAATAATGTCTTAAAAATACAAGGAAGGAAATTAAAAATTTTACGAAAACATTTTGAGGGCATATGGACATGGATAATAAACATAACCCCTAGTAAATACTTACGAGTAAACAATCTCGGATAAGAATGAGATTGGAATAATTATACCTTACCTTATGATCGATATGCTTCGTATGTCTCCAAACCTCCTGTATAGTGATTTAAATAATTTCATTGAATTATTACATTTTCATATTCATTGTTATGATATCATATATAGTTCACTTATGACATTATATTACCTGTTCTTTTGTAAATTCCATGTCAAAGAGCGTTTTGGGTAAAATTGTTTCATTTGTCATCCGTGTTTTGACTTGTAATTATTTACATTATTACTTAGATCATGATTAATTAATTCCAGAATATAAAACATGATTTATATATAATATATAGTCAGAATATACATATATATAATAGATCAATAAATGGAATGAAATACACCTTTCATGGAGACGGTAGGTCGTACGTACGCATGAACGCTGTTTTTGTTTCCTTATTGAATTGAATGGAATTAAGAATATGACATACATATATATATAAATAAATCCAGTAGAATTATTATGTGATATATTTCATGATTAATTATTATATATAAATTATAATCATTCTTGTATTGTTAACATGGAAAATGAATCACATCACGTCGTGGAGATAGTAATCCGTACGTACGCACGAGCGATGATATCGTTCCCATATTTAATGAATCTAATTGGAGTGAATTATCTAATATATTAGAATCAGTATGATGTTATAATAATAATATTTATTTATCCTTTACACAATTATACCCATCCAAGTAAGGTGGTGGTGGAAAAACAGATTACACCACAGCGTGGAGACGGTATTCTCTACGTATGCACGCGCAATGATTTCATTTTCCGTAGGATGGGTAGAAGGTGAAATGGGGTTGCTTCATATTTATAATAAAATATAAGTATATTATTTATATTGATGTGATTACAATATAATGAAACAACTAAATAAGAATATGTTTAAGAAGAAAGCAATCTGAAAGAATTGGTAACGGATATTACCTCTTCTTTGACACGCCTCTTTGAAACCTCTTCTTAGGGTACAAAAATTGGTTTTTGAAGAAGACCAGGACCTCTTATATATTTCTAGGGAAGTTGAGAGGGGAAATGTTCAGGGTTTTTCCGAGCTTAAAGGCTCCAAATTATGCGAGGAGAAGAGGGAGGTGGTGCCGTTTTATAAGGGAGGAGAGGGGCACCTTTGGAAATATAAGAAATATTAGTTTATATTAAATCCCAACCCCACATAAAAACTTCCAAAATGACTCATTTTTGAATATTAGATGAGCTGGGATGTAATATCATCAACCAATAATATTTAGACATCTTAGGAATCTATTTTAAACATTATCAACTTGATTTATCCTTTTTAATCAATTTAATTTTATTTGTGGTAATAATATTCTAAATTCTAAATTATTATAAATAATTACATATGTTTTGTGAATTTTCCACAATTTGACACTTTATGACATTTTTGACCATATAAATTTAAATTTATAATATTTAAATATTTTTGTAATCTTTAAACAATTTTATAATATGATATTTTTATAAAATAACAATAGTGTCAATTTTGACACTATTTATTTATTTGAATTTAAATAAACAATATACAGAAGATATTTTCTAACTAAAAGCATTAATAGATTCATAAAATTACATATGTGTCTATAAAATTAGTGTATCACATTAAATAGTTCATATAATATTTATTTTAATATTTTTAATATCATTTATTGGATATTTCAATCAATAAAATAATTTCAACATCACTATTGTGTCATAATTAATGATAATTATATAATCCCAAAAATATATAAATAAAGTCATATGATGTAGATAATTGTATTAGATTTCTGGAGACTATTCATGTTCTATGTTTCATTAAGTTTATCACTAAATTAAAATTATTATACATATAAGATTTAAGAAAGTGACATGTTGTCACTTTCTTTGGTTTTAATAATAATTATATTATTTCATGGTCAAAATTACATGAAATGAATCTACTACGACCCTTAGGTTAAATTGGTCGACTTGTATTCATCCAATAGGATTTTTCCATGTGTTAGGGTTATTTTATAATCTTATTTTTACCCTTAATTACCTGATTTACCTTTAACTGTGGTAAATAAAAATTTCAGTAGTTACTAGTCACAATATAAAAAATTTAAAAGTAAACTATAAACATAATTTTGACCCACTTAATCCAAATATGGAATCCATTTTTTCAAATTCAATACACAAAAGTTTCAGAAAATAAATTAAAATTAATTCCGTTATCGAATGAAAATGGGTTTTTGTTTAAAACATTGCAAAAGATTGAATTGATTTAAGCTATGAATTCAATGTAAAATCAATGCTAATGACATAAATTATATTAAATGATAAAAATATAATATATTTTTACTTTTAAACCATTCAATATTATAATTTAACCATATAAATTATTACGATGAAAAAATTTGTTTTTAATTAAAATATAACGTGTTTTTACTATTCATTAACATATGAAAGTTATCAAAATAATATGAAAATTTTATCCAAAGTAAATTTTTATATTCTGATTCCAAAGAAGAATTTTATTTAGTAAAATTGAACTTATAAACATGTCAAAAACTAGATTTAATGTGGGTGTGCCATCAAAATGCGGAAAAACTGCATTTTTTTAAAAATACTTATTTTACCCGAAAAATTTATTTTGTTCTCATACCATTTTCTAGAAAATATGTAAGATGAATAATAATGTTATAAAATTCAAATTTTAGTTAATACTATTCATAACGGCTAGTTCATGATATTATTATAACCATATATCATTGTTTAGTGAAACCTGGTATTGCGTACAACACAAGCTATCGAGGAATGTCGTGATTGTGTGTAATGAAAGCCAAGTCGGGGTTGTGTGTTGTGCAAGACTCCTTTGTTGTTTCTTTATAATATAATCCAACCATTTTTCATTTATACATTGAATATATATATATATATACACTCAATGTTGCGTAGAATGACTATTATAAAACGAATATGAAATTGTGTGTAACACAATCTATGAATAGAGTTCCGTATACTACAAGTTAATACGGTGATGCGTATAGCACAAGATAATATTTTTGTTTCATAAAAAACCTGACATCAATTAAAAAGAATACTTATCATAAAATATCGGGTTTTTACATTCTACCCCCCTTAAAATGAATTTCTCCCTCGAAATTCATCGGGGTTATACATGGTTTTCTACTTGAAATTTTCTATAATTGAAACCCACATCATAAAATGAAATACCAAAACATAACTTTAAAAACTGAAGTATGAAACGTAACAGTTACCGAAATAAACTAATCACTGGGTTTACACATAGGAGAACATAGGTGAAAATATTGATATGGAAGAGAAATCTAACCATCATGTTCTGATAGAGAGTGGTAGAGAACATGGCTATGAAAAAGCCAACAATCACAAAGCCATAGATTTGCGATGATCTAAGGTACCATCTGATTCGTCGGATATAAGAGCACTAGGACAACATTTTTGGTTTTCAATGTCATTTCCCTAATGTTGAAAATTTTGAATTAGAATAAATACTTGCTTGATTTTGGTACAATCTCACTGTTGTTCGTGCTTTGAACAATTTCCACATCATCTCTTAAAGAAATGAAGTTGAATTTGTTATTCGTGATGTGATAACAGATCATGTGATATAATGATGGGTCATTCCATCTATCTCAAAGAAAAGGTTAGAAAATGTTATCTAATACATAAGTCCATGTATGGTGAGGATAATCAGATATGATTCCAATCATGGACTTATAATTCATATATCATACTGCATAATAAAATAAAACTAGTTACATCTAACCAGGGACTTTTTATAGGCTAGTGGTAGGCGATAAAGGCCAGTCACACTTCGGTTGTGGGTTCAATTCCCACAACCTTGTCTGATGCGATGGGCTGTCACCCATCCTGCAGGTTGTCCTTTTTCTAAAACTACGTTACTATATCATCCCATCAATAATATCGGAAAAAGTTATATCCTTAAACACAACTAACTAATGTCCAACATAATCCATTCCAATATTTAGTATTATCTAAAATACATCGGTCCAAGCTCATAGTATAAAGAAAACAATTACTAGAAAGGTTATCTACCAAGAATGTGAATACAAGCATTTATCACACATATATCATAAGATATATCTTGTTGGTGGAATTCCAAATACATGAATACCTTAGTCATATATTCTCTTGAAACATAAATTACCATAGAACCTTAGTGAAAACATGAATACTGTCAAAAGGTAACTCTTTCCACATACAAAAATCCCAAAAAAATCTATATAATCAAAACATAATATCACTTAGTCCTTTTATCAGTCATGAGCTCGTCAATACAATCAAACATCTCTTTATTTTCTTATCCCTTCATTATGCGCATATCATATACTTTCCAAAAATATCTGAATAACCTTCCATGGTTACCAGTACTATTCAACATATACTTTCAAATACATTAGGAAAAATCAATAGTGTAACAATCCTTAGATGATTCTTTATTCCATAGTACCATACATTATTCTTTATAAACATAAAATCATTCCACTAACTTCTTAAACCACTGACTGAGCTTCATCATTTCATTCATCTCATATTTCATTTGTAGTCTCTTCATCATCATCCACATAAATACTACCCATATGTCCATGCTGAATGTCTTCATGAGATTTTCCCTTTGGGCATTGGTTTGCATAATTCCCATACATTCCACATTTAAAACATTTAACCATTTTTGATGTCTTAGAAATACCATTATCCTTATCCATGGTGTTAACTAAACCTTTTCCTTTGCAATTACTGGCTTTGTGTCCTTAATATCCACACCCAAAGCATCTTCCAGTTCCTGTGAAACATTCTCCCTAATGCCTCTTCCCACAAGATTTACATGAGGGGAATTGAACTTTCTTCCCTCTATGATCATCATGAAACTCCATATTTCTCTTATTAGATGTGTCATGAAACTTACCAAAGTTTACATTATTTATCATATTATGAGATTGCTTATTAGGCATAATAACTATATGTGGACCTCTAGATCCAATTTCATTTGGTTTCGTATGAGGAATATCATTCCATTGTCCATCATATCCTCCATTATCGTGAATCTTCATGTTTCCAGCTATTTTCTAAAACCGAAAAAGAATAGTGTGAGAGGAAAAAATCATGATAGGGAAAACACCATAGTAAAGGGGGAGTAACCTCCATATTTATAATAATAGGTTAAATTCTAATATCATTACCATATTTCTAGGACTATATCCAATATGTATACTTATCCTTAGGGACATCCCTAGACATACCTTAGAAATATCTCTAGGGATCTCAGTAACATTTTCGCTTCCTAGTTTAAAAAGGATGACTAATCCTTTCCTCTGATACCAATAGTAGAGACCCAAAGCTTGACGTACATGGACATTACATTACTTTTGCATAATATCTAATACATAACAAAAACAGACGCACAAGGACCGTAATAGTTTAGTGTCTTTGGAAACTTGGTATATAAACTTCTAATCATGTTGAATGATCTTCAACATCTCCCATAACGATCCTCCCCTTTTTGTTTCCTTACCTAAACCCTTTCTTTTAATCCTGGGGGAAAAGAAAACATAAAAAGGGTGAGCACAAATGCTCAGTAAGGGTAAGCGTGGAGAAAATAAAACAGACCATATACATTTGAACATGAAAACATGAACATAATATTTAAACATCAAAATCTTGAGCAATGACATAAAATATGGCAGTACATAAGGCATAGATCACAATGGAACATAAATCATGATAAAATTTCATGGTAATAAAACATGTAATTTTGGAAACCATTAAGCACATGATATGATTTACATATTAGCCATGGCATTGCTGCGAAGACCATCTTAGTGGAAAAAGTCCCTTTCTGAATCGAGTTCACTCCTCGTTCCAGTCCTGTAACACAGAACCAGATTAACTTACCATTCCATCCATGTCTATCTCATTAGATATAAATCTTTACCTAATGCATTGGAGGGATATATAGTTCCCACCCATCTCATAATGAAATCATTCTTACTTGTTCCACAAAATAATCTTAAAACATTCATCATAACCCAAAGAATAAAATGGGTTTCATAACATCATCCCATCATCACATAATCCACACAAATGGATATTTCATCATAAGAAAGGTGAAACCATGTAAATCATAGAGAAAATATAATTGAAACATACACATATGAGATATTTTCATCTTATATGGAAAATGGTTTTGATAAAACGCTTGAAATGAATTATTGAGGAAAATATCCTTTCTTCTTCAAAATCATTTTCTTTTCACAAAATGCCATGAAATTTTTAAAGAAAAGGATTTTTTTGAAAATAGTCATAAAATATTTTGGAGGTAGATTCATGAAAATAAGGATTTATAAAACCGTAAAAGTCCATTCACACCATATATGTTAAAAATAACATTCTCCTCATACATTTGTCGGAAAAGTCAAAAAGTACCTCGTATGGTAAACAAAAGGAAGACTCATTCCATATGATGTGGTAAAAGGAAGAACAATTTAAAAATGTCTTAAACATACATGGAATGAAAGTAAATATTTTATGAAAACATTTTGAGTGCATATGGACATGGATAATAAACATAACCCCCAGTAAATACTTACGAGTAAACAATCTCAGATAAGAATGATATTGGAATAATTATCCCTTACCTTAGGTTTGATATGCATCATATGTATCCAAAACTCCTGTATAATGATTTAAATAATGTCACTGACTTATTATAGAATCATATTAATTGTTATGATATCATATATGGTTCACATATGACATTATATTACCCGTTCTTTTGTAAATTCCATGTTAAAGAGCGTTTTGGGTAAAATCATTTCATTTTCCGTCCATGTTTTTACTTGTAATTATTCATATGATTAATTAGATCTTGATTACTTAATTCTAGATTATAAAACATGATTTATATATAATATATATTCAGAATATACATATATATAATAGATCGATAAATGGAAAGAAATACACCGTTCATGGAGACGGTAGGTCGTACGTACGCATGAACGCTGTTTTCGTTTCCTTATTGAATTGAAAGGAATTAAGTATATGACATACATATATATATATATACATAAATCCAGTAGAATTATTATATCATATATTTCAATATTACTTATTATATATACTTTATAATCATTCGTGAATTGTTAACATGGAAAATGAATCTCATCGCGTTGTGGAGACGGTAATCCGTATGTACGCACGAGTGATGATATCATTCCCATATTTATTGAATCGAATTGGAGTGAATGATATAATATCATAGAATCAGTATGATGTTATAATAATCATATTAATTTATTCTTCACACCATTATACCCATCCAAATAAGGTGGTGGTGGAAAAACAGACTACACCACGGTGTGGAGACGGTATTCCGTAAGTACGCACGCACGATAATTTCTTTTTCCATAGGATAGATAGAAGGTGAAATGGGGTTGATTAATATTTATAATAAAATATAAGTATATTATTGATACTTATGTTATTACAATATAATGAAACAACTAAATACGAATAAGTTGAAGAAGAAAGAAAATTGAAAGAATCGGTAACGGATATTACCTCTTCTTTGACACGGTTCTTTGAAACCTCTTCTTAGGGTACTAAAATTGGCCTTTGAAGAAGACCAGTACCTCTTTTATTTTTCTATGGAAGATGAGAGGGGAAATGGTCAGGGTTTTTCCAAGCTTAAAGGCTGCAAATTATGTGAGGAGAAGAGGGAGGTGGTGCCCTTTTATAAGGGAGGAGAGGGGCACCTTTGGAAATATAAGAAATATTAGTTTATATTAATTCTCAACCCCACTTAAAAACTTACAAAATGACTCATATCTGATGATTAGATGAGATAGGGTTGTAATCTCATCAACAAATAAAATTTAGACATGTTAGGAAATTATTTTAAACATTATCATCTTGATTTATCCTTATTTATCAATTTAATTTTATTTGGGGTAATAATATTCAAAATTTTAAATTATTATAAATAATTACACATTTGTTGTGAATTTTCCATAATTTGACACTTTATGAAATTTTCTACCATATAAATTTAAATTTATAATTTTTAAATATTTTTGTTATCTTTAAACAATTTTATAATATGTTATTTTTATAAAATAACAACACTGTAAATTTTGACACTATTCATTTATTTGAATTTAAATAAACAATTTACAGAAGTTATGTTCAAAATAAAAGCATTAATAGATTCATAAAATTTCATATGTATCTAGAAAATTTGTTTATCACATTAAATAGTTCATATAATATTTATTTTAATATTTTTAATATAATTTATTTGATATTTCAATCAATAAAATAATTTCAACATCACTATTGTGTCATAATTAATGATAATTATTAAATCCCTAAAAATTATAATTAAATTCATATGATGTATATAATTGTATTAGATTTTTGGAGACTATTCATGTTCGATGTTTCATTAAGTTTATCACTAAATTAAAATTATTATACTTATAAGATTTAATAATGTGACATGTTGTCACTTTTTCGTTGGTTTTAATAACAATTATATTATTTCATGGTCAAAATTCCATGAAATGAATCTAGTCTGACCGTTAGGTGATATGGGTCGACTTTTATTCATCCAATAGCATTTTTCCAAGTGTTAGGGTAATTTTATAATCTTATTTTTACACTTAATTACTCGATTTACATTTAACTGTAGTGAATAAAAAATTATCGTAGTTACTAGTCACAATATCAAAAAAATAAACGTAAACTATTAACATAATTTGGACCCACTGAATCCGAATATGAAATCCAATTTTTCAAATTCAATACACAGAGGTTGCAGAAATTAAATTAAAATTTATCCCGTTGTTGAATGAAAACGGGTTATTGTTTAAAACATTTCAAAAGATTGAATTGGTTTAACCTACGAATTCAATGTAATATCAATGATAATGACATACATTATATTAAATTGTAAAAATATATTCTAATTATAATTTAAAACCATTAAATATTATAATTTAACAATATAAATTATTATGATGAAAAAGGTTTTTTTTAATTAAAATATAGCGTGTTTTTACTATTCATTAAAATATGAAAGTTATTAAAATAATATGAAAAATTTATAGAAAGTAAATTTTTAAATCCTGATTGTAAATAAGAATTATATTTTTTCATATTGAACTTATAAACATGTCAAAAACTAGATTTAAAGTGGGTGTGCCATCAAAGGGTGGAAAAACTGCTTTTTTTGAAAAATACTTATTTTACCCGAAAAATATATTTTGTTCGCATACCATGTTCAAGAAAATATGAAAGATAAATAATAATGTTATAAAATTCAAAATTTAGTTTATACTATTCATAACAGCTAGTTCATAATAATATTATAACCATATATCATTTTTCAGTGAAACCTGGTATTGCGTACATCACAAGCTATCGAGGAAGGTCGCGATTGCGTGTAATGCAAGCCAAGTCAGAGTTGTGTGTTGTTCAAGAATCCTTTGTTGTTTCATTATAATATAATCCAACCATTTTTCATTTATACATTGAATATATATATATATATACACTCAATGTTGCGTAGAATGAATATTATAAAACGAATTTGAAATTATGTGTAACAAAATCTAAGAATAGTGTTGCATATACTGCAAGCTAATACGATTTTGCGTAGAGCACAAGATAATCTTGTTGTAGCATAAAACACATGACATAAATTAAAAATAATACTTATCATAAAATATCAGGTTGTTACATTCTACCACCCTTAAAATGAATTTCGCCCTCGAAATTCATCGGAGTTATACATGGTTTTCTACTTGAAAGTTTCTATAATTGAAACCCACATCATAAAATGAAATACCAAAACTTAACTTTAAAATATAATGTATGTAACGTAACGGTTACCCAAATAAACTAATCACTGGGTTTCCACATAGGAGAATAGAGGTGAAAATATGGATATGGAAGAAAAATCTAACGATCATGTTCTGATAGAGAGTGGTAGAGAACATGGCTATGAAAAATCCAACAATCACAAAGCCATATATTTGCGATGATCTAAGGTACCATCTGATTCGTCAGATATAAGAGCACTAGGAAAACATTTTTGGTTTTCAATATCATTTCCCTAAGGTTGAAATTTTTGAATTAGAATAAATACTTGCTTGATTTTTGTATAATCTCACTGTTGTTCATTCTTTGAACAATTTCAACTTCATATCTTAAAGAAATGAAATAGAATTTGTTATTTGTGAAGTGCTAACAGATCATGTGATAGAATGATGGTTCATTCCATCTATCTCAATGGAAAGGTTAGAAAACGTTAATAGAATACATAAGTCCATGTATGGTGTGGTTAATTAGATATGATTCCAAACATGGACTTATACTTCATATATCATACCGCTTAATAAAATAAAACTAGTTCCTACTAGACACGGACTTCCTATAGGCCAGTGGTAGGCGATAAAGGCCAGTCACACTTCGGTTGTGGGTTCAATTCCCACATCCTTGTCTGATGTGATGGGATATCGCCTATCCTGCAGGTTGTCCTTTTTCTAAAACTAAATTACTATAACATCCCATCAATAATATCAAAAAAATTTCTATCCTTAAACAATAATAACTTATGTCCATCATAATCCATTCCAATCTATAGGCTTATCTAAAATACTTCGGACCAAGATCATAGTATAAAGAAAACAATTACTAGAAAGGTTATCTACCAAGAATTGAATACAAGCATTTATCCCACATATATCATAAGATATATCTTGGTGGTTGTATTCCAAACACATGAATACCTTAGTAATACATTCACTTAAAACATAAATTACCATATAACCTTAGTGAAAACATGAATACTGTCAAAAGGTAACTCTTTCCACATACCAAAATCCAAAATAATCTATATAATCAAACCATTTTATTACATAGTCCTTTTATCAGTCATGAGCTCATGAATAAAATCAAACATCTCTTTATCTTCTTATCCCTTCATTATGCTCATATCATCTACTTTCCAAAAATATCTGAATAACCTTCCATGGTTACCGGTACTATTCAACATATACTTTCAAATACTTTAGTAAAAACAATAGTGTCACAATCCTTAGTTGATTCATTATTTCATAGTACCATACATTATTCTTTATAAACATATAATCATTCCACTAAATTCTTAAACCACTGACTGAGCTTCATCATTTCTTTAATCTCATATTTCATTTGTAGTCTCTTCATCATCATCCACATAAATACTACTCATATGACCATACTGATTCTCTTCATGAGATTTTCCATTCGGGCATTGGTTTTCATAATTCCCATATATTACACATTTAAAACATTTAACCATTGTTGATGTCTTATAAATACCATTATCCTTGTCCACGGTGTTAACTAATCCTTTAACTTTTCAATTACTGGATTTCTTTCCTTCTTTTCCACACCCAAAGCATCTTCTAGTTTCATTGAAACATTCTCCCTGATGCCTCTTCTCACATGAATTACATGTGGGGAATTGAACTTTCTTTCCTCTATGATCATCATGAAACTCCATCTTTCTCTTATTAGCTGAGTCAGGAAACTTACGAAAGTTTAGATTATTGATCATATTATGAGATTTCTGATTAGGCATAATAACTACATGTGGACCTCCAGATCCAATTTCATTTGGTTCCTTATGAGGAATGTAATTCCATTGTCCATCATATCCTCCATTATCGTGAATATTCCTATTTCCAGCCATTTTATAAAACCCAAAATGAATAGTGTGAGAGGCAAAAATCATGCTAGGGAAAAAACATAGTAAAGGGGGAGTATCCTCTACATCTAACATCATAGGTAAAATTCTACGATCATTACCATAGTTCTAGGACTATATCTTCTATATATACTAATCCTTTGGGACATCCCTAGACATACCTTAGAAATATTTATAGGGATCTCACTAACGTTTTCGCATCCTAGTTTCCAAAGGTTGACTAAACCTACCCTCTTATACCAACTGTAGAGAACCAAATCTTGACGTACATGGACATTACATTACTTTTGCAGAATATCTAATAAATAACAAAAAACAATCACACAAGGACCGTAATAGTTTAGTGTATTTGGAAACTTGGAATATAAACTTCTAATCATGTTGAAAGATCTTCAACATCTCCCATAACGATCCTCCCATTTTTGTTTCCTTACCTAAAACCGTTATTTTAATCCTGGGGGAAAAGAAAACATAACAAGCGTGAGCTCAAATGCTCAGTAAGTGTAAGCATGGAGAAAATAAAATAGACCATATACATTTGAACTTAATAACATGAACATAATATTTAAACATCAAAATCTTGAGCAATGACATAAAACATGGCAGTACATAAGGCGTAGATCATAATGGAACATAAATCAAGATAAAATAGCATGGGAAGAAAACATGTAATTGTGGAAACCGTTAAGCACATGATATGATTTCCATATTAGACAACGCATTACTGCCAAGACCATCTTAGTGGACAATGTCCCTTTCTGAATAATGTTCACTCCTCATTCCAGTCCTATAATACTGAACCAGATTAACCTACTGTTCCATCCATGTCTATCTCATGAGATATAAATCTTTACCCAATGCATTGGAGGGAGATATAGGTCCCACCCATCTCATAATGGAATCATACTTACTTGTGCCCCAAAATAATCTTAAAACATTCATCATAACCCAAAGACTAAAATGGGTTTCATAAACATCATCCCATCATCACATAATCCACATAAATGGATATTTCATCATAAGAAAGGTGAAACCCTGTAAATCATAAAGACAATATACTTGAAACATACAGATATGAAATAATTTCATCTTAGATGGAAAATGATTTTGATAAAACACTTGAATTGAATTCTTGAGGAAAATATCCTTTCTTCGTCAAAATCATTTTCTTTTCACAAAATGCCATGAAATTTTAAAAGAAAAAGATTTTGTTGAAAATAGTCATAAAATCTTTTGGAGGTAGATTCATGAAAATAAGGCTTTATAAAACTATAAAAATCTTTTCCTGCCATATAAGTTAAAAATAACATTCTCCTCGTACTTTTGTCGGAAAAGTCAAAAAGTACCTCGTATGGTAAACAAAAGAAATATTCCTTCTATACGATGTGGTAAAAGTATGATAATGGTAGAAATTCCTTAAAAATACATGGAAGGAATGTAAAAATTTTATGAAAACATTTTGAGAGCATATGGACATGGATAATAAACATAACCCCCCGTAAATACTTAAGAGTAAACAATCTCGGATAAGAATGAGATTGGAATAATTATCCCTTAACTTATGTTCGATATGCTTAGTATGTATCCAAACCTCATGTATGATGATTTAAATAATGTCATTGACTTTTTAAAGAATGATATTCATTGTTATGATATCATATATGGTTCATTTATGACTTTATATTACCCGTTCTTTTGTAAATTCCATGTTAAAGTGCGTTTTGGGTAAAATCGTTTCATTTGTCGTTCATGTATTGACTTGTAATTATTCATATGATTACATAGATAAGGATTACTTAATTCCATAATATGAAAAATTATTTCTATATAATATATATTCAGAATATTCATATATATAATAGATCGATAAATGGAACGAAATACACCGTTCATGGAGACGGTAGGCCGTACGTATGCATGAACGCTGTTTTCGTTTCCCTATTGAATTGAATGGAATTAAGTATATGAAATACATAAATATATACATAAATCCAGTAGAATTATTATGTCATGTAATTAATGATTACTTATTATATATACTTTATAATCATTCTTGAATTGTTAACATGGAAAATGAATCTCATCGCGTCGAGGAGATGGTAATCCATAGGTACGCACGAGCAATGATGTCATTCCCATATTTTTTGAATCAAATTGGAGTGAATGATATAATATCTTAGAATCAGTATGGTGTTATAATAATAATATGTATTTATTCTTTACACCATTATACCCATCCAAGTAAGGTGGTGGTGGAAAAACAGATTACACTACGGCGTGGAGACGGTATTCCGTACGTATGCATGCGCGGTGATTTTGTTTTCCGTAGGATGGATTGAAGGTGACATGGGGTTGCATCATATTTATAATAACATATCAGTATATTATTTATGATAATGTTATTACAATATAATGAAAAAACTGAAGAATAATCAGTTGGTGAAGAATGAAAATTGAAAGAATCGGTAACAGATATTACCTCTTTTTTGATACGCCTTTTTGAAACCTCCTCTTAGGGTACTAAAAGTGGTCTTTGAAGAATACTAGTACCTCAAGTATGTTTCCAGGGAAGTTGAGAAGGTAAATGGTCAGGTTTTGGCCGAACTTAAAGGCTCAAAATTGTGTGAGGAGAAGATGGAGGTGGTTCCCTTTCATAAGGGAGGAGAGGGGCACCTTTGGAAATATAAGAAATATTAGTTTATATTAAATCCAAACCCCACATAAAAAAATCCAAAATGACTCATATCCAAATATTAGATTATATAGGGTTTTAATCTAATCAATCAATAATATTTAGACATGTTTGGAATATATTTGAAACATTATCAACTTGATTTATCATTATTTATAAATTTAATTAAATTTGTAGTAATAATATTATAAATTTTAAATTATTATAAATAATTACATATGTGTTGTGAATTTTCCATAATTTGACATTTTATGACATTTTCGACCATATAAATTTAAATTTATAGTTTTTAAATAGTTTTGTTATCTTTAAACAATTTTATAATATGTTATTTTTATAAAATAACAATGGTGTCAATTTTGACAGTATTCATTTATTTGAATTTAAATAAAAAATATACTGAATATATGTTCAAACTAAAAGCATTAATAGATTCATAAAATTTCATATGTATCTATAAAATTAGTTGAGAATATTAAATAGTTCATATACTATTTATTTTAATATTTTTAAGATCATTTATTTGATATTTCAATCAATAAAATAATTTCAACATCACTATTGTTTCATAATTAATGAAAATTATTTAACCCCTAAAAATTATAAATAAATTAATATGATGTAGATAAGTGTATCAGCTTTCTGAATACTATTCATGTTCGAAGATTCATTATGTTTATCACTAAATTAAAGTTATTATACTTATAAGAGTTAAGAAAGTGACATGTTGTCACTTTCATTGGTTTTAATAATAATTATATTACTTCATGGTCAAAATTCCATGATATGAATCTAGTCTGACCCTTTGGTGATATGGGTCTACTTTTATTCATCCAATAGGATTTTTCCAAGTGTTAGGGTAATTTTATAATCTTATTTTTACCCTTAATTACCCGATTGACCTTTAACTGTAGTAATTAAAAAATTACCGTAGTTACTAGTCACAATATCAAAACAATAAAAGTAACCTATTAACATAATTTGGAACCACTGAATCCAAATATGGAATCCATCATTTCAAATTCAATACAAAGAAGTTGCTTAAATTAAATTAAAATTAATCCTTTTGTCGAATGAAAAGAGGTTTTTGTTTAAAACATTACAAAAGATTGAATTGATTAAACCTATGAATTCAATGTTAAATGAATGCTAATGACATTAATTATATTAAATGGTAAAAATATATTCTATTTATACTTTAAAACCATTAAATATTATAATTTAACCATATAAATTATTAGGATGAAAAAATTTGATTTTAATTAAAATATAGCTTGTTTTTACTATTCATTAAAATATTAATGTTATTAGAATAATATGAAAAATTTATCCAAAGTAAAATTTTATATCCTGATTCCAAAAAAGAATTTGATTTTGTCAAAATACGATTATAAACATGTCAAAAACTATATTTAATGTGGGTACACCATCAAAATGTGGAAAAAATTTATTTTTTGAAAAATACATATTTTACCAAAAAAATTTATTTTGTTCTCATACCATGTTCTTGAAAATATATAAGATGAATAATAATGTTATAAAATTAAAAATTTAGGTAATACTATTCATAATGACTATCTCATAATAATATTACAACCATATATAATTGTTTAGTGAAACCTGGTAATGCGTACAACACAAGCTATCGAGGAAGGTCGTGATTGCGTGTAATGCAAGCCAAGTTAGGGTTGCGTGTTGTGCAAGACTCCTTTTTTGTTTCTTTATAATATAATCCAACCATTTTTCATTTATACATTGAATATATATATATACACTCAATGTTGCGTAGAATGATTATTATAAAACGAACTTGAAATTGTGTGTAACAAAATATAAGAATAGTGTTGCGTATACTGCAAGCTAATACGGTGTTGTGTATAGCACAAGATAATTTTTTTGTAGCATAAAACACATGACATCAATTAAAAAGAATAATTATCATAAAATATTTGTTTGTTACATTAAGCATGCTCAGAAATTTAAACTAAGCAAAATAATTCAACAAACTTACCCAGCATTTACTATTGATTCAACCCGGAACAGTTGGTTTGACATGCACCAACAACCTGAAATTCAAACAGCCTTTTCGGGGGTAAATTACAATGGAAAAAACATGAAATATTAAAAAATACAGTGAATAATTAATCAAATTAGTAGAAAACTAAACACAGTAATCACAGAATAGAAAACTGACTGGAGAACATCCTCTCCACCTAAGCCCGAACATCTTATACCAGCCCACAGAAACCTTTTTTCTTAACTGTGATTCCTCCAAAAAGACAGGTGGATCCAGTCCTAGGAATGAAAGAAAAAACCTACAAAGAATCTATGTCTAGTTCTAATGAAGGGGATGCTAAAGGAAGTAAAGGACTTCTGCAGACTCATAATCGGGACATACCACATTTGTGTGGGCTATACTATCTTTTCCTTTCATATTAGGATAGTAACATTTATTGATGTCAGTATTACCACACTCAAAACATTAAAATACTTTAAACCGGCTCTTTTCCTTCGTACCATTATTTTGCATAGGTGCCTTGGTATATAACATTTGAGGCTCACTCTTAACAGAACTCAACTCTCTCTTCAAACTATGCATTTGAAGATCATGAGATAGGACATCAGACTTAACCTCTTCCAACGTAATGGAATCCCGACCATACATCATGGAATCTCTTAATGAATTAAAAGAATCATCAAGAGAGTTTAACAGGATTAAATCTTGGTCCTCATCCTTAAATTCAATATCTATGTTTTCTAAATCTACCATAATTTTATTAAAGTTGTCTATATGAACATGCACAGAAGAACCAATTGACATCTTAAGATTTTATAAACGCATTTTTTTATACAGATGCCCAAGAAAAGATATAGTCATATAAAAATGCTCGAGTTTAACCCACATAAATTTATCAGTAGTTTAATGTGCTAATTAACATAGCACCTTATCAACCAAAGTTAACTGTAAAGCGCAGTGTGCCTTTTCCAATATACCAGGATCAACATCGACAAAAGTAGTGGTGGATAGACCATCGGCAATGACAGTCACAACAGGATTCTTACTACCGTGAAAAGCATCAGCAAGACCATTATGAACATGTAAAGCACGCATTTTAACTCTCCACAAATTAAAATCATTTTCTCCATCAAATTTATCAATTTTAAACATGACAGACATTGTAAATAAAATGAGTAATCAGGCTCTGATACCACTTGTTGTGGAAATGATACAGTTTGCAGAGATAAACACAACGTAAACATAGCCGAGTATAAAACGTGTTAACAAAAATTTCGGAAAACAAGAAAATGAAACTAGCAGGAAAATAAAATGAAACTAGCAGGAAAGTAAAATGAACAATAGGATTTACGTGGTTCGGACCTTATAGTCCTACTCCATGGCAAGAACACCACCACCGATTCTTTATTTTTAAGCAAACGAAAACAGAGCAAATACATATAGAGAAGCAGCAAAGTCAGACCATGCACGCGGACCACAGAAGCTATCCAAGAATGAAGAACTATCCACCCCAAGAGCCAGTGGTGAACCCAGGCACAGAGTTAGTGGAGTACTCTTCCGAACTGGGCAGAATCACGCACGCAACCCCAACTCAAGAACAAGATCAACAAAGGATAACAGAACATACAATGCAAATATTGAAAGAAAAAATAAACGGGCTCACAATAAAGAAGCATTGAAGGCCATGAATCTTCTCTAGGGTTGAGGTTATAATCTCCAAGATCGTCTCCACAGAACTCGCAAAAGAGTTCACCTCCAGGGATCACCATAACAACATCGAGATGGAGGCGTACAGGAGGCGGGTCACAGAACCAGCAATGGTTCTCCTTCTCAGAGTGCTCTCAGCATCGAAGATCCAGGTCAACGATGAATTGAAAACATAGAGGCTACTAAAAATAAAGGAGCAGTAAGTACGAAGCGACACATTGACAAGCACAATAGACGAGGGCCACATGGCGGGCAACGGATGGGCAGAAGTATCTCGAAGCAGGCGGCGGCTCAACAAATCCTGAATAGCCAACACATGTGGATAGCAATGATCAAGCAGCCGACATGGATATGATCACCGTAGAAACATAGACGGCAGAACCAGAGCCATTAGATCCGCATTCATCAACTGCCAGAGAAGAGGCATAACAATAGGATCGCCACGATGGAAGGGAGGCTGAACAACAAGCGGGCCACAACAGAGAACCAGCCTAGCGAAAAAACATTTCACGGCCTAGAGGCCCAACAATCAAGCAGCGCAATATGCACAATAATAATAAAATGAAAACAAAAAATAATTTTTCATGGAAAAGCCGAAGAGACAACAATGTTTTAATATTTGAAAACCCATTTTCACAAATCTATTCCTTTTCAAAATTGAAACAAAAAACAAATGGTGTTCTTGCAAACATCTAACTACCGATACAACCTATCACTAGTGCGGGAAGATTCTCTATGACATAAATACCTAAGTCTACAAATGTTCACCAAGAATGAACATCACATAGAATGTGCCGGTAGTAGCACATGTTCTACCCACACTACATTTCTACTTCTAAACTTTTTGAACATGCTCAGAAATTTAAACTAAGAAAAAGAATTCAACAAACGTACCCAGCATTTACCATTGATTCAACCCGGAACTGTTGGTTTGACATACACCAACAACCTGAAATTCAAACAGCCTTTCCGGGGGTAAATTACAATGGAAAAAAACATGAAATCTTAAAAAATACAATGAATCATTAATCAAAGAAGTATAAAACTAAACACAGTAATCATAGAACAGAAAACCGACAGGAGAACTTCCTCTCCACTTAATCCCGAACAGCTTAGACTAGCCCACCCAAACCTTTTTTCTTATCCTCAATTCCTCCACAAAGACAAGTGGAGCCAGTCCTTGGAGTGCAAGAAAAAAAACTAAAAAGAACCTATGTCTAGTTCTAACTAAGGGGATGCTAAAGTAACTAAAGGACTTTTGAAGACTCTTAATCAGGACATACCACATTTGTTTGGGCCATACTATCTTTAGCTTTCAGATTAGGACAGTAACGTTTAATGTGGCCGTATTACCACACTCAAAACATTGAAATCCTTTAAACCATAAATTTTCCTTGGTACCCTTATTTTTTATACGTGCCTTGGTATATAACATTTGAGGCTCACTCTTAACAGAACTCAACTCTTCCTTCAAAATGTGTGTTTAAAGATCATGAGATAGGACAACAGACTTAACCTCTTCAAACGTAATGGAATCCCAACCGTACATCATAGAATATCTTAATTAATTAAAAGAATCATCAAGAGAGGTTATCATGATTAAAGCTTGGTCCTCATCCTTAACATCAATATCTATGTTTTCTAAATCTAACAGAATTTTATTAAACTCGTCTATATGAACCTGCGCTGAAGAACCAGGAGACATTTTAAAATTGTATAAATTCATTTTTTTATACAAGCGCCCAAGAAAAGATTTAGTCATATACAAATGATCGTGTTTATCCCATATCGATTGAGAAGTAGTTTCATGTGATACTTCACGTAGTACCTTATCACCCAATGTTAACAGTCGAGTGTAGTGTGCCTTTTCCAATATACGAGCATAAACATCGACAAAAGTAGTGGTGGATAGACCGTCGGCAGTGACAGTCACATCAGGTTTCTTACTACTGTGCAAAGCATCAGCAAGACCATTATGAACAAGTAAAGCACACATTTTTACTCTCCACAAATTAATATCATTTTCTCCATCAAATTTATCAATTTCAAACTTTACAGACATTGTAAATAAAACGATTAATCAGACTCTGATACCACTTGTTGCGGAAATGATACAGTTTATAGA
Source organism: Viscum album (assembly GCA_963277665.1). NCBI lineage: Eukaryota > Viridiplantae > Streptophyta > Magnoliopsida > Santalales > Viscaceae > Viscum > Viscum album. The sequence continues at coordinate 778,843,418 of OY728161.1, forward strand.
GATAAACTCAACGTAAAAAAAACCGAGTATAAAACGTGTTATCAACAACATCAGAAAACTAGAAAATGAAACATGCAGGAAAGTAAAATGAACAACAGGATTTACGTGGTTTGTGACCTTATGGTCCTACTCCATGTCATGAACACCACCACCGATTATTTATTATTATGCAAATGAAAACAGAGAAAATTCAAATAGAGAAGTAGTAAAGACAAACCACATACGCGGACCACAGAATCTATCCAAGAACTAGGACCTCTCCGCCCAAAGAGTCAGTGATGAACCCTGGCTCAGAGTTAGCGGAGTACTCTTCTGAACTGGACGGACTCACGCACGCAACCCCAACTCAAGATCAAGATCAATAAAGGAAAACAGAAAATATAATTCAAATATTGAAAGAAAAAAGAAACGGGCTTGCAAAAAATAAGCACTGAAAGCCATGAATCTCCGCCAGGTTTGAGGTTCTAATATCTAGGATCATCTCCACAAAACTCGCAAAAGATTTCTCCACTGGGGATCATTGGAACGACGTCGAGATGGTGACGTACAGGTGGCCTGTCATAGAACCAGCATCAGTTCTCTTTCTCAGAGGGTCCTCAGCATCGAAGAACCAGGGAGACGACGAATTGAAAACACAATGGCTACTAAACATAAAGGAGCAATAGAGGCGAAGCTACACACTAACAATCACAAAAGATGATGGCCACGTGGCGGGCAACGGATGGGAAGAAGTATCTCGAGGCGGGTAGCGGCTCAAAAAATCTCGAACATCCAACACACGTGGACGGAAATGATCAAGCGGCCGACACGAATAGGATCACCGAACAAACACAAATGGCAGAAATAGAGTCGTTAGATCCGCATTCATCAATGGCCAGAAAAGAGGCATAACAACAGGATTGCCCTAGGGGAAGGGAGGCCGGACAACAAGCGGGCCATAGCAGAGAACCATCCCAGTGAACAAACATGCCATGGCCCAGAGGCCCAGTAAACATGTAGCCCAATATTCACAATAATAATAAAACGAAAACAAAAAATAATTTTGCATGGAAAAGCCGAAAAATAGCAAAGTTTTAATATTTGAAAACCCATTTTCACAAATCTACACCTTTTCAAAATTAAAACAAAAAACTGATGGTGTTCTTGAAAACATCTAACTTCCGATACAACCTATCACTAGTGTGGGAAGATTTTCTACAACAGGAAAACCTAAGTCTACAAATGTTCACCTAGAATGAACATCACTTAGCATGTGCCAGTAGTTGCACAAGTTCTACCCACACTACATTTCTACTGCTAAACAGATTAAACATGCTCAGAAATTTAAACTAAGCAAAAGAGTTCAACAAACTTACCCAGCATTTACCATTGATTCAACCCGGAACAGTTGGTCTGACATGCACCAACAACCTGAAATTCAAACAGCCTTTCCCGGTGGTAAATTACAATGGAAAAAAACATGAAAGATTAAAAAATACAGTGAATAATTAATAAAATCAGTAGAAAACTAACCATAGTAATCACAGAACAGAAAACCGATTGGAGAACATCCTCTCCACCTATGCCCGAACAGCTTAGACCAGCCCACAGAAACCTTTTTCCTTAACCGTGATTCCTCCACAAAGACAAGTGGATCCAATCCTAGGAACGCAAGAAAAAAAACTACACATAACCTATGTCTAGTTCTAACAAAGGGGCTGCTAAAGGAACCAAAGGACTTCTGCAGACTCATAATCGGGACATACCACATTTTTCTTGGCCATACTATATTCTCCGTTCAGATTAGGACATTAACATTTAATGTGGCCGATATTACCTCACTCAAAACACGGAAATCCTTTAAACAAACTCTTTCCCTTCCTAAGCTTATTTTTCATATGTGCCTTGGTTTATAACATTTGAGGCTCACTCTTAACAGAACTCAACTCTTCCTTCGAAATGTGTGTTTGAAGATCACGAGACAGGACATCAGACATAACCTCTTCCAACATAATGGAATCTCGACCATACATCAGGGAATCTCTTAATGAATTAAAAGAATCATCAAGGTAGGTTAACATGATTAAAGCTTGGTACTCATCCTTAACTTCAATATCTATGTTTTCTAAATCTTACAGAATTTTATTAAACTCGTCTATATTAACATGCATAGAAGAATCATGAGACATTTAAAATTTTATAAACTCATTTTTTTATACAGACACCCAAGCAAAGATTTAGTCATATAAAAATGCACGAGTTTAGCCTACATCGATTTAGCAGTAGTTTCATGTGCTACTTCACATAGCACATTATCACCCAAAGTTAATAGTAGAGTACAATGTGCCTTTTCCAATATACCAGGATCAACATCAACAAAAGTAGTGGTGGACGGACCATCGGCAGAGATAGTCACAACAGGTTTCTTACTAAAGTGTGAAGCATCAGCAAGACCATTATGAAAAAGTAAACAAGCATTTTATCTCTATACAAATTAAAATCATTTTCTCCGTCAAATTTATCAATTTCAAACTTGATAGACATTGTAAATAAAATGAGTAATTAGACTCTGATACCACTTGTTGCGAAAATGATACAGTTTGCAGAGATAAACACAACGTAAACACAGCTGAGTATAAAACTTGTTATCAACAATGTCAGAAAACCAGAAAATGAAACATGCAAGAAATTAAAATGGAGAAAAAGATTTACGTGGTTTGGACCTTATGGTCCTAATCCATGGCAAGAACAAGACCACCAATTCTTTATTATTATGCAAATGAAAACACAGCAAATACAAACAAAGAAGAAACAATGAAAAACCACGCACGCGGACCACATAAGCTATCCAAGAACGAAGACCTCTCTCCCCCAAGAGTCAATGATGAACCTTGGCTCAGAGTTAGCAGAGTAATCTTCCGAACTGGATGGAATCATGCACGCAACCCCGACCCAAGAACAAGATAAAAAAAGGAAAACAAGACATATAACGCAATTATTGCAAGCAAAACGAAAGAACAAAGAAGCACCGAAATTCATGAATCTCCGCCAGGGTTGAGGTTCTAATCAACAGGATCGTCTCCACAGAACATGAAAAAGAGTTCTCCATCGGGGATCACCAGAACGACGCCGAGATGGAGGCGTACAGGCGGAGGGTCATAGAACCAGCATCCGTTCTCTTTCTCAGAGGGCTCTCAGTATCGAAGAACGAGGGAGACGACGAATTGAAAACACAGAGGCTACTAAACATAAATGAGAAAAGAGACGAAGCGATGCACTGATAATTGCAACAGACGAGGTCCATGCGGCGGGAAACGAATGGGAGGAAGTATCTCAAAGCAGGCGGCGACTCAACAAATCCAGAACAGCCAACACACGTGGATGACAATGATCAAGCGGCCGACACAGATAGGATCACCGAAGAAACACAAATGGCACAACCAGAGCCATTAGATCCACATTCATTAACGGCAAGAAAAGAGGCATAACAAAAGGATTTCCATGGTGGAATGGTGGCCGAACAACAAGCCGGCCATAGTAGAGAACCATCCTAGCAAACAAACATGCCATGGACCAAAGGCCCAACAAACAAGCAGCCCAATATGCACAATTATAATAAAATGAAAAAATAATAATTTTACATGGAAAAGCTGAAGAAACAACAACATTTTAATAATTGAAAACCAATTTTCACAAATCTCGACCTTTTCAAAATTAAAACAAAAAACTGATGGTGTTCTTGAAAACATCTAACTACCGATACAAACTATCACTAGTGCGGGACGATTTTCTACAACAGAAAAACCAAAGTCTTCAAATTTTCACCCAGAATTAACATCACTTAGCATGTGCCAGTTGTAGAACAGGTTCTACCCACACTAAATTTCTACTGCTAAACAGATTAAAAATTCTTATAAATTTAAACTAAGAAAAATAATTCAACAATCTTACCCATCATTTACCGTTGATTCAACCCGGAAGAGTTGGTCTGACATGCACCAACCACTTGAAATTCAAAAAGCCATACCCGGTGGTAAATTACAATGGAAAAAAACATGAAAGCTTAAAAAATACAATGAATCATTAATCAAAATAGTAGAAAACTAAACACAGTAATCACAGAATAGAAAACCGACAGCAGAACATGCTCTCCACCTAAGCCCGAACAGCTTAGACCAGCCCACACAAACCTTTTTTCTTAATCGTAATTCCTCCACAAAGAGAAGCAGAGCTAGTCCTAGGAATGCAAGAAAAAAACTACAAATAACCTATTTCTAGTTCTAATGAAGGGGCTGCTAAAGGAACTAAAGGACTTCTGCAGACTCATAATCGGGACATACCACATTTGATTGGGCCATACTAACTTTTCCTTTCATATTAGGACAATAACATTTAATGTGGCCGATATTACCACACTCAAAACACCGAAATCCTTTAAACCGGCTCTTTTCCTTCCTACCCTTATTTTTCATAGGTGCCTTGGTGTATAAAATTTGAGGCTCACTCTTAAAAGAACTCAAATATTCCTTCAAACTGTGTGTTTGAAGATCAGGAGACATGACAACAGACTTAACCTCTTCCAACATAATGGAATCCTGACCAAAATCATGTAAGATCTTAATGAATTAAAAGAATCATCAAGAGAGGTTAATAGGATTAATGCTTGGTCCTCATACATAACTTCAATATCTATGTTTTCTAAATCTAACAGAATTTTATTAAACTCATCTATATGAACATGCAAAGAAGAACTAGGCGACATTTTAAAATTGTATAAACACATTTTTTTATACAGACTCCAAGGAAAAGATTTATTCATATACAAATGCTCGAGTTTATCCCACATCGATTTAACAGTAGTTTCATGTGCTACTTCACGTAGCACCTTATCACCGAATCTTAACAATAGAGTGTAGTGGGCCTTTTCAAATATATCAGGATCAACATTGAAAAAAGTAGTGGTTGACTGACCATCAGCAGTGTCAGTCACAACAGGTTTCTTACTACCGTGCTAAGATTCAGCAAGACCATTATGAACAAGTAAAGCACACATTTTAAATATCCACATATTAAAATCATTTTCTCCGTCAAATTTATCAATTTCAAACATGACAGACATTGTAAATAAAATGAGTTATCAGGCTCTGATACCAATTGTTGCAGAAATGATATAGTTTGCAGAGATAAACACAACATAAACACAGTTGAGTATCAAACGTGTTATCAACAAAGTCGGAAAACCGGAAAATGAAACTTGCAGGAAAGTAAAGTGAACAACAGGATTTACGTGGTTCGGACATTATGGTCCTACTCCACGGTAATAACACCTCCACCGATTCTTTATTATTATGAAAATGAAAACAAAGCAAATACAAACAGAGAAGTAGCAAAGATTGACCACGCACGCAGACCACAGATGCTATCCGAGAACGAAGACCTCTCCGCACTAAGAGCCAGTGATGAACCCCATCTCGGAGTTAGTGGAGTACTCTTCCGAATTCGATGGACTCAGGCACACAACCCCGACTCATGAACAAGATCAAGAAAGGAAAAGAGAACATACAACGCAAAGATTGCAAGAAAAAAGAAACGGGCTCACAACAAAGAAGCACTGATAGCCATGTATATCTACTAGTGTTGAGGTACTAATCTCCTTGATCGTCTCCACAGAACTCGCAAAAGAGTTCTCCACCAAGGATCACTGGAACGTCATCAAGATGGAAGCATACAAGCGGCGTGTCACCGAACCAGCATCAGTTCACCTTCTTAGAGGGATCTCAGCATCGAAGAACCAGAGCGATAACGAGTTGAAAACACAGCGGCTACTAAACATAATGGAGCAATAGAGACAAAGAGATGCACTGAAAAATACAACAGACGAGGTCCAACCGGTGGGAAACAGATGGGTGGAAGTATCTCGAAGCAGGCGTCGGCTCAACAAATCCCGAACAGCCAACACACGTGGAAGAATATGATCAAGTGGCCGACATGGATAGGATCACCAAAGAAATACAAACGGACGAACCAGATACATTAGATCTGCATTCATCTATGGCTATAAAAGTGGCATAACAACAAGATCGCCACAGTGGAAGGGAGGTCGAACAACAAGTGGGCTACAGCAGAGAACCAGCCCAGCGAACAGACAAGCCACGACCCAGAGGCCCAACAAACAAGCAGTCCAACATGCACAATAATAATAAAACGAAAACAAAAAATAATTTTTCCTGACAAAGCCGAAAAAAACAACGTTTTAATATTTGAAAATCCATTTTTATAATTTGAAAAGGGAAAGATTATTCAATCAACCGAAAATATATTTATAATTACGTCAAACTAATAAATTTAGATAATTTTTCCTATTATGGTAATTAGTGATATAGAAATATATTTATATTTATTATAGTTTATAATATATTCTTATATAGAATTATATTTTATTCATAATTGATTATTATATATATATTTAATTATATATACATAATTATATTTATTATAAATAAAATCTTTATATTTATATATTTAAATATAAATATTTTTGTTATTATATTTATAATTATATAAATTTAAATACATTTACATTTTCACTTATTATGCTTTCAAATATCAAAATACTTCAAATTATCTTATATTTACAGTTTATAATTAGATAAACAATATATTATATAAAAAATTATATTGTCTATATATAAAATTTTATATCTTTTATTTCTTTTATTAAAATAAAATTACATTTATAAATATTAATTTATATTTATGTATATTAGGGTATTGATAAAAATTATATTAGTATATTTATATATTTATATTTTTCTAATAACAAATTTTTCATACAATGTAATTTTAACTATACCTTTTTATTGAAATCTTATTTAATAGAAATTAAATTTAATATGTATTTGTATAAATAATTATAACTATATTTATTTTTATAATGAATATAAAAAAATTTATATAATTATTTAAGTAATTATATATCAATGTTATCCATGTAATAAAAAGTTTTATTTATATCAACACAATATTTATGATATTTTTTCATCACACTGTGCTGACACATGAGTTTAAATGAACTTAAGTAGAAAAATTAAAATGAAAGATATCGATTTATGGTCCTGGATTGTGCTTACATTTTAAATTTAAATCCATGTTTTTTATGTATATTTGCGGCGCAACCTAGTATCATACTCTCCTACCACATAGGACTCATATGTGTAAATATATACTCAGTAAACGCCCTTTAAAGAAGAATTATAAACTATATCATGGTTGTGCAATAAAAAATTCAGAACATACATATAATGAAAAAATTAAAATGAATTAATCTAAAAAAATAATTAGTCTCAAATCATCATAAGCGGTTTGAGTCATTAATAAAATACGAGGAACCTTTATAGAGAAGGTACACATATTAATAAAATAAAGAAGAAATAACAATATTAAATATTATGTACAGAGAAATAATTTTGATAAAACTAACCTTGTAAAAAGAAATTTTTTGTTCTGATTATGATTATTTCAAACATGAATCACAAGTTATAAAAACCACACTATATGTTTCCAACATAAAAATGACATTCCTATTCTAAAAAAAATTCTCAATTATAAATAACATTTTAAATCAATAATTTAATACATGTTTTAATAAAATAAAATCCTACCCTATACAGAGTCATATTTATTTTTTATTGACTCATTTTTTTGAAAAATATTTTCTATAAAAGTCATGAAGATATAAAATCATCTAACATGATATATATTTATAAATATTAGAGGTACATATTCAATTATTTCTCTGCCAAATCCATATCTCTATGTTTTTTAATTAATACACTTTTAGGGTAAAGGGGGAACCCAACAACCAATCATTGCATATATTCATAATCCCTCTCAGCTAATTATGAAAAATTAAATTTAACATTTCAACAAATGAAAATATAACAAAAATTCCCATTGCATAAAATTTATTATATTTTGAATATATATTACTTAATGTGATTTAATTAATTAATATATTTTATTTGATTAGGAATGATGTGAAAAAATGTAATTTTAAAATAATTTATAATAATCATGTAAAATAATTATTTCCCGTAATGAAAATTTGAAGATATATAAAAAATATCATTAATTATTGAAAATTACAACAACTGCATATATTATTAACTATGATTTTAAAAAAACATGTATGTTTTATATAATTATGAATGTTGTGGAAAAACATATTTTTTTTAAAAGTTACAAAAATCATAAAAAATAATTATTGAAATGATGAATTAAATATTTGTAATGTATATCATTAATCACTGATGATTCCTACAATTGTTTCCCATAAATTGTTTTATTTTTTTAATTTCATAAATACATTAAGGTGTATATCGTAATAAAAAAAATGATGAAAATGAATAAATGTATTTAATATGAAATAATTAAAATAAATAAACAACAAAATAAAATTGATGTCACAAAACCCTATAATAAATTGACATAGAAAATTTTATTTTATCAAACAAATGAATCCCAATGGAAATATGGAGTCGTTTTCTCCAGGTACACTCGCATCGCCCTCTCATCTAGGGTTTCTCTCCTCACGCTCACAATCTATGACGCTCCCTTCTCATTCTTTGATATAATTTCAAGGCTCCACTATCCCCTCGTTCTTGCTTCCCCTCTGGTGTTGTTTCTTTTTTGGTGTGTCTCCTATTATCCGACAACACTTCCCCACTTCATTTCTTTCACCTCTTTTTTTGGAATTGTTTATTTTTTTCGATTTCTCATCCCCTAGTTTTTCTCCTTCACCTTATTTGATGCAACTCTTCTCTTGTAGCAAGAACTATCGGGAATTTACCACATCCTAGCCTAGCTCGATGCAACTCCAGCATGTAGGGATTCTTCTGGATGGAGTTGTTCGGTGATCCTCCTGGGAGACGATGTTGGTCTCTAGGTGTTCTTCTCCTGGTGGTGACTCCCTCGGCAGGGTTCAGTGGTAATGGAGATACCCGCATCTCATTTTCTATCTTTGGTTTATTTAGAGCTCTGTTATGTCTCCTAGTTTCCTGAAATCTCCTCCTTGTTGGATTCTAACAGTGGCACTCAAGGTGTTTTGGGATGTGAGTCTCGAGTAGTCGATTGAGTTTAAAGGGGTGTTTTCCCTGTGGTGGCTTCGAATCTAACCATAGATACCCAAAGGACTTTAACTTCGTGATGGATTGTGGTTCCACTTCAACCCTTTTGTGGATTAGATGGTTTATGGTGGTATGTTTTTGGTTTTCAATGGGGGTGAAGATGGATTTTGGTATTTCTTACTCCGATCATCATCTCTGGTGATCAGGGTGGTGTTGATGTCGATGACGATGACATCGTTCCATGGTGATGATAGAGGATGATAGCGATTGGACTCTGGGTGGCGCGGTGATGCCCTAATCAAGTGATCATTGGGTTTGGTGTTGTATTTGAATATTTAATTTCTCTTAACCATCTTGTAACATCAGATTCCCATGCAATGGATATGATTACCGATTTTCCTTAAAGTGGATATCTTTGAACTGAATGAACTATGCTAGATATTAGTGGAAAAATTGTGGAATTCCTGGAATGGAATCATTCAAACCCTGTTCATTGTCAACCTATGGTATTTCTAAAATTATTGGTTAGCATTGGGAGGCCCTCATGTATGGTATTTTCCTATCAATGGAGGGATAAAAAATTTGATATAATTTGAATATGAGAATTTTCCAATTTTATTTTCCTCTTTCATGGTTTCTTGGGGAATACGCTAAAATACTACACCACCAATACCACTAATGATGATGGTAATATGTGGTTAGAATACAGTTTATAGATGAGTGTGAAGAACCTGGGTGGTTCTTTTACTCGAGAAACCAAAATAAAAGGATAGAGACAAAATTTACAAATCCTTCAATGCTTAATCATCATCGTACTGAAACAATGTTATCATATTGGGGATTCCCAAGGCCCTTATATATACAAATGACCACCACCGATTAATTGAGATTGAGAACCAAAGTACTTGGGTCACTTTAACCGATCCAAAAAACTTATAGATCCTTCATACCTACCCATATGGGGTGATGTGGGCCTCCATTATACATAAGGTATCTACACCTGTTGAAAAAAATAAATCCCTCTCTAATACAAAAAAAATGATCTGACAACCCAGAAAACCCCCTACACCTGCTCATGGAGATTCCTCTACCCTTTTGGAGTTAAAAAAGGATCCCATTTACCCCTTGGTGATTGGATAGAAATAAACTCAGATGTGGAAGTGGAAAGCAAGATGGGATTGTTGATGCAATTTAAAACTGGGGGAAAATAGTGGGTCTAAAGGAAACATGGAGGATTCATTGTTTTTCTCAGAAATTCCCCAAAATATGGAGAGTATAAGAATATGGATCCATTCTTGAAATCAAAATGGTGGAGACTACAGTGAACCATCACCACCTATCCCAATGATCATTTTATACTGGAACTGTCCTGGGATTGGAAACCCATCATCAGTTCGAATGCTTCAGTTATATTGTGTTAAAAGTTTCCCATATATAGTTTTATTGTAAAAAAATATATTGGAATGTATGTACATGGATACTATCTCAAAATAGAGGGATTTAAATAATGATTTTTTATTTCCTGTAATGGCCATTGGGGGGGGTTCCTCTATTGGAAAGAAGACATAAATTTTGGAATCTCCTCCTCCCCCTAACTATGTGGCGACCACCATTCACCATCCAAACAACCCACCATAGACCATTGGTGGTTTCTATAGTTGGATATCTCATAGGTACAAATGAAAATCATAGAGGTTTCTCCAATCCTTTCAGGAGAAGTTACCTGGAACCGTCCTTGTTGGAATTGATTTTAATGAAGTAATGTTCTAGAATGAAATGATAAGTGCTGCTCACAGACCTATCTCCCAAATACTTGATTACTGGTAAGAAACACAATTGGATAATCTTGTTAATATGGGGTACAATGGTATTATTATTACCTATTTTAAAGGAGAGTTAGAAAACAACAGTCATCCTTAAAGATTGGAAAAATTTATAGGTACAATTTATAAGACCAACTTCATCCGGAAATTCCATGTTTACCATTTGGCCCATGCTACTTCCGACCACTTCCCCATCCTATTAGATACTTCACAGAATCGAAGTAATAGGTACATGAATGGGTATTCATATTTAAATTTTTTTTTGACCTAAGATAAGGAGTTCGGGGATATTTCTCACTAATTATTGAATGTGGGAAACTCTAGTACTGGGAATAATATTCAGAAAGTGGCAACTAATTTGAAGAAATGGAGTTATCATAAGTATTTATAACCTGATTTGGGATGAAATAACATCTATAGGATACCTAAAACCCTTTAATCCTATCCCACATATGATACAGTTTTATACAGAATTGAAAGTCTAGAAAAGGAGCTGGATAAGGCTCTTCACACTAAGGAATGCATTTGAGATATGTGGGCATGGAAAAGTCACATCAAAGAGGGTGACACCGGCACTTCCTACTTCCATTAAAAGGCCTTTAAAAGGAACCACATGAACTCAATCCTGAGCCATAACAACTCAAAAGGTTGGTCTATTTTATAGGAGGAAGTGATTCGTGACTCTCTTATTCTATTCTTCCATAAGCTCTACCCTAAATGGCTTGAAGAACTTTTTTTGGATAATCCCTCTTTTAAGGGTTGTGGTGGATCCACTACATGACCCGTAAGCTCAATGAAAAAGACCCAAACAAAACCCTTACATAACATATAATCCCAAGTCACAATGCCCAATTCATGACCATAAAGGCACAATACCTTGACACACTTGAAACAACCCATCCCCATTATCCATTGCTTAAAGGAACCTTTCTCCCCACCTAGCATGGTAGATTCACTAGAAATTCACCATGTAGAGAAACATGGTGCCTAGTCTTGATGGCAGTTGTCATGCCCTGTCATTCTTATAATTTATTTTTATCTACTCTGGTGGTTTCTATTTTATTGCTCTGAATCCTTATCAAGGCTTGCTCGTGCTTGTTCTGTCCTTGGTTATTTCTTGGTATTTTCTATGGCCTGAAAGCCATGTGGCATGAAGGACGTTAGTGGCCCAAAATCCCATACAACCCAAAGGACATGTGGCCTCAAGGAATTTGGTGGCCCGAAGTCCTTGAGATCCATAGTCCCAAAATAGTGTCCTAAAGGCCCAAATCCGATGAATAGTCCAAGCTACTACAATACTGAACAATACTTTCTATAGTATTGTTATAGTACCCAGGAATTCACCCCCACTCAGAATTGAATCTGGGTTTATTGGATGCCATGAATGAGCCTCTACCACTTGGGAACTATCTCTTTGGCATCCATAAACTCTATAAGGTTGTGATCCTTCTTCATCATATGTTATTTATTCTTTTATTAAACATATCATCATAGATACAATGAATTCTCATCTTACATGAAATCTTTATGATGAGGAAATTATAAGGGTGCTCAACCAAATTAACTCCACCAAAGCCCCTAGGACGGATGGCTTTTGTGCCCTCTTTTTTCAAAAATTTATAGCATCTAATTGGTAAGGATAACTCGACACCTATGAAGGTTCTTTGGGAGGGAAAGCTAATTTTTTTCCTTGAATGAAATCCTCATCACTCTTATTCCAAAAATATAAAAATCCCTCCATGTTGTAGAATTTATGGCCTCTTGTCTTACGTAATGTGGTTTATAAGATCTTTTCAACGATTCGAGTGAATCACATGCTCCCCAGCTTCCCTTTATCAACTCCAAAAATCAAAGTTCTTTCATCCCTAAAAGGCTTATTACTAATAACGTCATTGTTACACGTGATATTTGTCACTCCATGACATAAGATCAGTTTCTAAGAAAGACATCATGTCTCAAAAACTTGATATTACTAAGGATTATCATAGATATCGATGGTCTTTTCTTCAATTCATCATGGAAAATATGGGGTTTTGTCCAATTTGAAATAATATTATTATGAAATTTTTTACAATTTTGTCTTATAAAATCAAGATCAATGGGGGTATTTCCCAAAGTTTCCTCCCCTCTAGAGGCCTCGATTAAGTGGTATCCTCTCTCACCTTCCTCTTTATTCTTGTTGTTGATTTTTTTTCCAACTTTCTTTCAGATGTTCCAAAGAACAAAATTATCCATGGGGTGAAGTTTTGTAGACATAGACCTCATATTTATTATGTTATTTTTTCTAATGACAACCTCATTTTTTTCAAGCTCTACAATGGAATGGATTACTTCAATTTTTCACCTTATTCATCACTATGAGAGATAATATGGGAAGTTGATTAATCTAGTGAATTTGGAAATCCAATTCGGTGTTGGTGTTCTGCCAGAGAGGAGAGATTCCCTCTATAATCTCTCGGGCATCCGAGTGTGTAAATGTCACATCAAATACCTTGATCTCCCTATAATCATTAGATGCACCAAAAAAATTGTGTTTTCAAATGTTCTAGAAATTGTGGATAATAATATCTAGTTTTGGACTCCAAATAAAATTTCAAATGATGGGAAGGAAATTCTTATTAAATCTATTACCCAATCACTCCAAATCTACGTCATGTCTCCCTTAATGATCTCGATCTCTATTATTGACCAAATCCATGCGTGCATTGAAAAATTTTGGTGGGGAATTAATAATGGGAAGAATTAAACTCCCTAGATGTCTTGGAATAAGCTTTGCCTGCCCAAATCTTGTAGGGGAATGGGTTTCAAAGAACATAGAAAATTGGATGATGCCCTTTTGACAAAATAATGTCAGAGTCTTGTCCTTCACCATGACTCTTTATTATCCCATATTCTTAATTACAAGTATTTTCACCACTCTCATTTCAGTGGGTCCTCACCCCAACATCCATTAGAGATACTTCTGAGTACTCATACATTGCTGAGTATGGAGTTTTCTAGAGGATTGGGAATGGATCCTCGATTAGAATGTGGAAAGATCTCTAGCTACCGAATCACAAAGTTGTAGTGGAAACCTCCCTGGTGGTCCCTAGGTTTGATGATTCTATGGTTGGATCTCTATTTAATATTGTAGGGAATGGACAATGCCTGGAATATCTTGAATACTAGTTAAATGAAAGATATTGAAATATTATTATTAGTGTCCCTTTATTGAAATATATAGTATAATATATCATTTACTAGAGTACAGATAAGTTATGTGCATTCACAGTAAAATCCAGTTATGATGTGGCACACCCTATCCTAGTCTTAGGGGATGAGCATTTATGGGAGTCCCCATGCATATTTTTTGTCCTCCCATAGTCTATTCTTTTTTTGTGGCAGTCTCCACTCCATGTAGTTCCTATTGCACCACGAGGCTATTGACTACCCATCATTCGCCCTTTGCTTGGATGCTCTAGAATCTACCTTTCATGCAATAATTTTTTGTCCTGGTGCATGGGTGGTTTGAAATTCTAAGATCTCTAAACCTGATCATTATTTATCAATTTCCCCATACCCTCCTGCACTTCTTATAGTTTGTTCTTATTCTCTCCTAGTGGTGATATTGGATTCTGTATGCACTATTGCATGGTTCATTTGTGTAAGAAGAAATGATCTTGTTTTCAACCAGATTTCCAAACCACGTTGTGTATTGGTGGAGCGGGGTAGGTTGTGGCCAGATACATGGAATAGTCTAGTCAACCAGAAGTATATCCTAATACCCCATCAACTTTTATGCATGTGGACCCCCTACCAATAGGGGTTGTCCTTAAATTCATCATTGACACCTCCCTCATCAGGAATGATAGTACTAGCATTAGAGTCAGATCCTGTAATTATTCCGATCATATAATTGGGGATCGCCACACATCACTCAATGCCTTTTGGGACCACTATTGGATGAGGCCAATGTAATATACGTCCATATAACCTTTTCAATCAAGAGATGCTAGAAGTATTCAACAGTTGAATCATATTGTATTAAGGTTATCAATTGAATTCAAGTGACAAATAATATCTTTAAATCCTTTGGGCCTTTGATTTTGAAGGTATGGACTTTTCTCCACCACTTTTTGGCTTGTTATTTTTCATTTATTAAAAGAGATGGGAGTAACTTTTCTCACGTTATGGTGATTAGGAGTATAATTTTTGTTTCTCTCACTTGGTTGGATGTTTTTCCTCTATGGTTATTATCTTTTATTGCATTGGACCTCCAATCCTATTAATATAATTTTAAACATTCATCAAAAAAATTAGTAAATAGAAATATAAATATTCACTAAAAAACTGCATTGAGAATTTACACTAAAAATATTTATTTCAAATTTTCCTTGAAAACTTACTGTGAAAATTTCAATTCAAATTTACAATAGAAATTCCCAATGTGTATTTCCCACTAAATATTTTAATTTTAAATTCTTGTTAAAAATAGTTAATGAAAATTTCAAATAAAATCTCAATATAGGATGAAAATTTTCTATGTAAACTAAAAAAACACAAAACACACATACAAAGACAAATATAAATGATGATATTAAATTATAAATTTCTTATGCAAATTATTATTTGGGAATTTTTACTATGTATATTAAAAAATTATGGTAAATTTATTTTGGAATTTTATGTTTCACATTTACATAGAAATATCCAATGATATAAATATATAATTAAAACATTTAATGAAAATCCACACAAAATGTGAGTGCATAAATATGTACATACATACATATATGTATATATACATAAGTAAATATACAATATAATTTTCAATCATTTATTTACACTAGAAATTCACATAATTTCACTGAATATTTATAATAAAAATTCACAATGAAAATTTATAGTTATGAGTTGAACGTATATTTGTTACTGTAAGATCATTCCTGGTATGATCAGTTTTTAGCATTATTTTTTATTCATGTCATGTTAATTCCATCAGGGATAGACATGGAATGTATTTGGATTTTCTTTTTCTACCTAGGATTATAGGATCACCCCATAATTATCATAAAATACATTTGGAAATTTCCACTGCCAGTATACAAGAATAAATTTTGAAAATTTTCAATAAAATATTTCATTATAAGTTTTCAATTCGAATTTTTTCTAAAATTACAAGTGAAAATAAATTAATACATAAATAAGTCAGGAAAATTTAGACTCGAAAATTATAATTAAAATTTTAAATTAACATTTTCATCTAAAATTTATATTTTTAGTTACCAATAAAATGGTAAGTCATATTATATTAATACAAAAATGAACAATGAATAATTCCAGTGGAAATTTCCATTTTTTATTTCCACTGGAAATTTACATCGAAAACATCCACCAGAAATTTCTTGTGTTTATTTCCTACACATCATTTGATTCCTATTATAAACATAAAATGTATTTTTTTTACATGGTAATTTATAATAAAATTTTTCAATGTATTCATACATAATATATTAATATAAAAAAAAGAAAAATTTTATCGCACATTTACAGTGACAAATTTCACAGCACATTTCCACTAGAAAGTTGTAATTCAAATTTCCACATGAATTTAAAAATAAAAGTTTCAATACATATTTTATTCACACCACATATTTCATTTTATAAATATAAAATGTAAATTTTTAATGAAAATCTATAGTGTGAATTTCAAATAAATAAAGAATGGTATTGAAAATGTGATTATCAAAAAAGAAAAATTTCACTTATAATTTGAATTTTAAAAAAACATTTATATGTAAATGAATGTACAAATAATTGATATATAACTATTTATAAAAATTATTGGTAATTATTATATGTTTATTTTAGAGTAAATAAATATAACAAAGTATATATTTTAAAAAATTATTTGTAGTTATTATAAATTTATAAACATATAACTAATAGTTAGTTATTTTTATATGTTTTGTTTTATTACTATTATGATATATTTATTATTTTTTTTCTATTTTTACCTATCAATATTTATAATGATTTGTAATTATATATATATATATATATATTTATTTATCTAATAATTATGGGTTTGAGTTTTTTAAAATCGTATTACAATTGAAACAAATGGTATTTCAGTACAACGCATTGAAATAAATCAATTTGTTTTTTAAAAATAAATCAAATCTAAATTTTATGTGTATGGGGACATAAATTTTTTACATGGGGAAAGTATATCATGATTAACCTGATACTTAGGTCACTACACCAATCCTAAGATGATATTTTCCCAGTCTTGATGATAACTCTTCTTTTTTTAAGAGAAATTAAAACAAGATGAAGTTGAAAAAAAGAGATATCTCATTTGGATAATAAAATATTGGGGAGACACTAGTCGAGGTTGATGAAAACACTTTCCTATAAAAGTAGGAGGATACTATGGTTGGAGAGTGGGGATTTTGGAGTTGACACATGATGGAGGAATGAGGAAGAATCTATGCAGAAGAGGAAATTGTGGAGAAGTAAGGTGAAGGAAGACCCGCTACCTCCCCCATTCTGGATACCTAAAGTCTCTAATACCCTCCCCATTTTTTCATTAATTCAACTAATTATTCATCTTAAATGTCCAACTTTAATGGTTTTCAATTTTTAATTTCAAAATTTAAATTTAATATAATCAAGTTTTTTATTAAATTATAAATCTTTAATTTATCTTCATAAAGAAATTAATTCTCTCTATTATTGGTTTTGGATCACACCGAATTATTGTCATATTGTCAATGGAAGAAATGATTAGTAACTACTAAACACATGAGGAAGTAACAGTGGACTAACTTTCATGTTTTGGAATTTCAATATCGAATTAGGTATTGCCTACATAATTCATGGTAGACCAATTATGAATTTCACCCATTGGAAGGTGAATAATCCAAGCAAGGAAATTGCATGAGATTATTCTAATTATCATCCAACATCATTAATGATGAATATAAGGATTAATTTTTAATCAATTCATTTAACCAATCAATAAATACAATAAAATAATTTCAAATGGACCTTGATAAAATTACAAAAAGGAAGCCAAACCTAAACCCAATCACTTATCTCTCATCTGAATTCCATAATACAAGTTTCTTCACTTCTTATTCATAACAACCATGTTCATTTATTTACTATTTTCACTCATGAAAACTACATTAAAATATTTCTTCTTGGACATGAATTTGGTCACTACTACTACTACTACTAGTACTACTACTACACGCTTAGGGGGAAAATAAATAGTTTTTTCCACACTCCATGATAGGTGTTCATTACACGTCTATGTGGTTTGGTATTTTTGATGATAAATGACTTATAATTATATTATATAGTTAGAATTTATCTATGTATATTTTTGATTGGCCTTAAGAACAAATTAGTATATAGCTTGGAAAACCAATGACCACCTCAACCACATATGGGACATAGGTGGTCAAGCACATTTTCGAAAATCGACTTGGCCACACTTGGGTGGTATGTGAGGATGTATAAGGCCTATTGAATGGGAGATTTAATGTATAGACCATGAAAAATGTATTCATATTTTGTATACAAAATATTTTATGTCCATGTCTTAGTTATTTAGTATTTTCCTTGAGAAAAGACTTGACATTAAATTCTATACTATGGATTTATCTATGTATATTATTGATGGGA
The DNA here is from genome assembly GCA_963277665.1 of Viscum album. Taxonomy (NCBI): domain Eukaryota; kingdom Viridiplantae; phylum Streptophyta; class Magnoliopsida; order Santalales; family Viscaceae; genus Viscum; species Viscum album. The sequence goes on from OY728161.1 coordinate 778,862,019, forward strand.
ATAAATAAGAAATTGGGTCATACCATTGAAAACCATGGACCGCATCAACCACATATGGCACCTTGGTAGTCGAAACGTGGGAGCCAATCAACTTGGCCTACCTTGGGCAGCAAGTGAGGATGCATACGGCCTATTGCATGGAAAATTTAATGTAGTGACCATGGATAATGCATTCTTATTTTGAATATTGAATACTTGGTGAACATATATAATTGGTTTTGTATTTTTGATGATAAATGACTTTCCATTATTTTACATACATAGAATTCACCTAATTATATTTTTATGGGCCTTAACAAATAATTGGTCTTGTCCTTGGAAAACCAAGGACTACCTTAACCACATAAGGGACCTAGATTGAATATTTGGTTGGAATACATAATAAGTTTTGTATTTTTGATGTGAAATTACATTATCTACATATATTTCGGATGGGCATTAGCAGAAATTGGAGCTATCCATTGGATGGTTGAGGATTAATTCAACCACATAAGAGAATGTGGTGGAAAATGAGGATGCATATGGTGTTCATAGGTAGGGAGACATTCGCATGGTGGAGCATCATATGAGATATGTATTTTCCATAAGTGTACACAACATGTGTAGAGCCTCTCTTGTGAAACCCATGCTTCAGAAGGCTACCATTGAGCTTGGTGTTCCACACTCTCGATGCTTGGTAGAGGCTATATAGTATTTTTGGAGCTGTAGCACCTTGTGCTTGAGGTTTTCAATGATGAATCAATGTTATTTCTCAAAATATGCCTCCTTTTGGAGTGCTGATGTTGTTTGGGAGTTGGGGAAATGAGGGCTCAGAGTGCGGCAGCATGAATCAAGTCAATATTTCTCTATTAAAAAATGTTGTAAATTCTCAATTGAACAAGACCGAAAAAATAAAAGTTAAATTATTAGAAGGACGAAAGAAAATTCTAAAACACAAGAGTTGGTTTTTGCACACCACCATGTGGAATGATTTTTCTGGATAGGTTTTCATTGATTTACATACACACAAGTATTTATGAAATAATTAAAACCATGCTGATACCTTAATGAGTTCAAACAGAATTGATCCATAAACGAGGTAGAATAATGAGGGGGATGGAAAATAATGGTGGAATAAATATCCATTATTGGAATTTATCAACATGAGGTGGTCGTTTTTCTATTGAAAAGTAAAGAGTTATTAAGAATTTTATTTATCAATGAGAAGATATGCGGGATGCCCTTTTCATATGAAGGAAATTTCATGGCCTCTTGTTATATAAATCTCATACTCAATGTTTTCTCAATGAAACTATGAAACGAAGCTGCAAGCTTCATATATTCATAAAGAACTATGGTTATGAATTCTTATTTCTATGAAGGAATATCATGGTCTATGTAATTCTTCCATATGATAACTTGCATGCATAAGGGTGAGTGATAATATATTGCGAGTTTGATGGTTTCACAACAAATTGATAGAAACATTTTCATAGAATAAGTCAATTAGTTTGAAACCAAAAATAAAGATATGAAATACCATATGTAGTAGAATTAGTTTCATGAATATGAATGTATGAACTAAATTAAGTGAAAAAATAGTTATAAAATAAATTCAATAAAAAATTGCATGTATTTAGAATAAAAATGAGTTTCACTTATTTTAGTTCTATATAGTTCAAAGTACATGCATTTGAAATGTAGTTGTGTGTGAATTGTTCAGAGCATATTAATGAAGACATATTGTATTGTTTCTAGGTAGTGAGACCATAAATTTAGTGTACTAGAAATATTAGTGAGTATCATAATATGAGAAGTTATTATTATTAATGGTGATCAAAGAAAATAATTTTTCTAAATTAGATTATTCTGTGTGGGCTTGAAATAGAAAAAGGCAATTGTTCACATTTTAAAAGTAAGAAAAATCATTTGATGTCTTATTTACAAGGGGTTAGTAAGACCATTATAGAACCAGTGGGATTTCAATATATAAAACTAGAGTTTCTCAAAAGATAATCTAATAGAGGGAGTCAATATAAAGAAAAATGGTGGGATTCGAGTCTAAATATCCCATCAAAATATGGTCCACTATAATCATTAGTGATCAAGCATTACGGGAGTTTATCTACTTGGAATTATGGAATATTTTCAGTACTTATAATCACATTTCTTTACTATTAATGAATCTATATCTCAGGTAATCTCAAACACAATAATAATGTATTCAACCACATTGGGGGAGAACCTCATAAAAATTTGTGTGTTCTTATTAGTGCTTTCATTTGTTTTCATGCGGGAAATGTGAGGCCTTAATAATAAGAGATCGAGATATTAACCAATCACATATGATGATTTGAAAAGAATAAATTGTAAAAGGAACATAACTAATTCTCTCCCACCCCCTCTTTGTGATATAGCTGAAATTTTCCTCTATAAGTGGTACCAAATTACATTGTTACATCTAAAAAGAACCAACCTTTAATAAATACTAATGATGGGGAGATTGAATTCATTTAATAGTAGAGGAGTTCTTTTCTTTTATAGAAATATCTATTATGGATGGATGAATTGTATGCTTCCATATTTTCTTTCACAAGGACTTAACACATGCTGATAAGTGAAATATATAAGTAGATGAGAAATCCATAAATTCTATTTGAACATCCTTGTCTAATAATGTGTTCATTAAGGTGATGGGGATAAAAATAACCTAGGAGATGTGAGATAAACATGAGAATATGTATGAAGGGATGTTAATATCAATGGATCCAAATAAAAAATATGGAGGTCTAAGTATGAAGATATCCAAATGGATGGTGACGAGACAATAAAGGAATACTATATGAGGTTAAATGAGATAGTAAGTAATATCAAGGGCTTCTACAATACTTTTGATGATTCATTTTTTGTCAAGAAACTGATGCGTAATTTTACTAAAAAAATTGGTATAAATGTTTCATTCCTGGAATAAATTGGAGACCTATCAATTGACTAGATTCATAACTCACTCCTCAATTATGAGATGAGAAATGGTCCTATGTTCAAAAAGAATGACAAGGAGTAAATAACATTCAATTCAATTGAAAGCCTCAAGTTGAAGTAAAATAAAGATAAACCATCCTTAGATTTTCATGAATATGAGGTAAGTGATATAGATTATAAAATTCATGTCTTTTATTTTTAGAAGTATCATAAGAAGAAAGGGAAATTTTAAATATTTTATTCCTTTAAATTTCATTAATTATGGTCAAATTGGACATTTCTGAATTGATTTTAAAAATAATGAATCTGATCATTTTTAAAGTGATTATAAACGAATAAAACAATAAAAATAGATTTGGAGAAACATGAAAAGGTGATACTAGAAATAATAATAAGAAGTTATCAAGGAAGTTTAAGAAAAATATGATGATTATGAGAGTTGATGAAGTCTCTTCGACTTGGATTGATTCCAAAGATTAAGGTTTAACTAAAAAAAATTCATATAATAAGTTAAGATACATGGAAATTATTCCACCAGTGATGAGATAGAAAAAGAGAGCTACCATGAGTATTGATTGAGATCTGAACATATAACATGTATTTATCAAAAAATTATAATCAAGAAAAGAATCAATTTGTTGAAGAGTGAAAATAAATGAATAAAAGAAGGAGAATGATCTTATTTAAGAGATAAAAACATTCAAGGTGAAAATTATAAAATATGATAAGATATTCAAAGGCTTTAATATAAAAATGAATGTTAAAGAAGAAGAATTTAATGGGACATAATCTAGGTTTATGAAATAAGAAAATACATGATGATGATAGATGATTTTGAGAATGTGGTGTAAGTTCAAGCTTAATCATCCAATGTTTTGATGAAGAATTGTCCAAGGAAGAAGGTGCATGTTATTTTTAATTATACAAGGGATTCTAAATCTGTTTCATATATTGGTGCAGGTTCTAACAAAAGAACTAGAAGAATATAGACTGATTATGAAAGTGAGAACCTAAATGAGTTAGAAAAAGATTTTTCCCCTACACTATGGAAAAATAATTGCAGGAGTGTATCAATAAAAGAAGTAGTATATCACCAATATAAAATTTAGAATTATGAAACATGATGTTTCACAATTAATTTTTGGAGTTTTGGTAAATTTGGGGACAAGGCCTACATCTACTAGTATAATATGTCCCATTCATTTAATTGGCATGCATCAGTGTGGTGAAATTTTGGAAAGAAAAAAAACATATTTGTGATAAGGAGGAACAACTATATAATGTAGAAGTTCGTTGATGAGAAACCAACAAAGATATCTACTCAGAATAATTTTGATTGACTAAATTATATACATAAAATATACGACCAACAAGGTCATTGTGATTATTTTTTCAATAAAAATACATCCAGGATAGTTACTATAAGTTTATAAAAAAAATAATCAAACAAGAGAAAATAGCTCTAACTATTTTAATCAAAGAAATAATTTTCAGTATGTAATGTTGAAGGAAACAGATGAAAATGTTTGTGCTAAAGGAAGAATAGATATTTCACCAGATGATGTTGAAACCCATTTGATGTTTCAAGAATATAATATCCAGAAATATCATTAGATGTTTTATAGAGGATGAAAAATAAAATAATCATGTTATAAAGAACTATTTGATTTGTCTACCTACACAAGAATGAAAAACACATAAATTTAAAAAGAAAGCATATGATGATGCATGAGATTTTATGGATAATAATAGGAAGAATATTACAAAAATTACACCCTCAAATGCACTAATCTATAATGTTAAAGGAGGTACTATCATGATGATAATTGGTGTCAGATTGAAGATAGTTTCTGGGTTGAGAAAATCTTAGCCTTGTTTCTAAAATTAAGGATCATTGAATAATCTCAATATTACATATTTTTTATATGTCTTGTGATAACATGTAGGTATTTAATGGATATTTTTGAGGCTATTACTACATTAAAACATGAATAAATTCACCTCATAGAGTCTATTGACTACTATGAAAATGGAAAAAGAGAAGTGGATCACCTATGTGGGATAAAATTTGATAATAATATTCCATTATAGTAAATTCCCATGAATTTGAATATCCTAGGAAAATTTTAATCCTGAATTATTATGGTGTGACTATGACCTTTGAGAATTATCCTTGGTCATGAAAAATTTTGTTTCAAGGGGGGTGATGAGTCATTTATAAGATGAGTGGAGGGGGAGAATTTTTATGCACTTGAGATGTTTTAATGCATTTGTCAATATTTTAGTAGAATATCTCTTAAAAACATTCTCAGATATTTCTTGTGATGAATAAGTTGAATGAGAATGATGTTGATATCATAGATAAATATTCTATAGGGAGATATGTGATGATATGGTAACATCACTCTTGTTTTCTACATCAGGTTTTCCTATATAAACTCAGATTTGAATAACTCAAATACCATTACTTTAAGAAAGATTGTGATTATTTTATTTATGAAAAAATAACTATAACGAAATAATGAGAAGTTGATATGTGATCCCCTAAACACACTTTTGTATTTATATTTATTAATGGGAAGAAGAAAAAGGAGTAGATATCACATATTAACATATAATGTTTTTAAGGGTATTGAAAAAATCTTTATGGGGGGTGGGATTACTAAACCCAATGGAATTGAATGGTATTTATTGTAAATTAAGGTCCCAAATTTGATGAAGATTATAAAAGGATATGATGTTGAGGATCATGGAAAGTTACAATTCCCCATATCCTACTGTGAAGATTAATGAACTATTCCTAAATTCTAAGGAAAAGTTCTAATGCTGTGGAGAGCAAGAACATTGTTTACAACAATGAAGATTAATGAAGTTCCATCCATTTAGGGATACATAGAAGTTACAAATAATTATACGTATATTAAATATACTATTATACCACGATATATTTAATGTTAACACCATGAAAAATATATTCCAATTTTTCATAAGGAATATTTGGTGAGGACGTCTAAGTGGTTTCGTATTTTTGATGAGAAAAATCTTGAAATTTCAATATGTACATAGAATTAATCCCTATATATTTTTTTAGGGGCCTTAAAAATATTATACTATCCCTTGGAAAACCAAGGATCACCCCAACCACATATGGGACCTAGGTGGTCAACCAAATGGGAGGAAATCAACTTGGCCAGCCCCGAGCAGCAAGTGAGGATTCATAGTGCTGGTAGGGTAGGTAGGTGTTTGTGGGGTGGTTCATGGGTGATGAGTGAGTGAATATCACCCCCCAAACACACATTTTTATTTATTTTCATTAAGAGTGAGAATAAAAGAGAAATATTTAATTTGTTGACATGGAGAATTGTTAAAGGAATTGAAAAAAAACATCAAGGGGGGGGGGATTGTTGAACCTAGTGGACTTGAATTGTATTTTTTGTCAATAAATGGTCATTATGTGTTGGAGATTATAAAAGAAGATGAATTTTAGAAGCATATACAATTAATATTCTCTATATCTTGGTGACATGATTGATTAGTTGTTCTTAATTTTCAAGGACAAGTGTTAATAGTTTGTGGAGAAAGAACATTATCTACAACAACAAAGATTATTTATGTTATATCCCTTTGTGGATGAAGAGAAGTTAAAAATCAGTATAAGGATATGAAAAATACTACTATTGTATGAGAAATTTAATGTGAAAACCATGAATAATATATTTATATATTTATATAGAATATTTAGTGAAAAAATCTTAGTGGTTTGGTATTTTTAATGAAAAATGGCTTGATATTACATTCTACAGTCAGAATTAATCTAAGTATATTTTTGAAGGGCCTTAACAAAAAAATTGGGCCATCCCTTAGAAAACCAAGGGTCACCTCAACCACATATGTGTCATAGACGATCAACCATGTGGGAGGAAATCAACATGACCAGCCCTAGGATGCATATGAGGATGCATAACACCTATTTCATGTGAGACTTAATGTGAATACCAAGAAAAATATATTTATATTTTGCATATATAATATTTTGTGAAGTCATCTAAGTGGTTTAGTATTTTTTTTATGGGAAGTGGATTGATATTCCATTATATACATAGAATAAATCTAAGTATAATTATGATGGTACTTAACAAATTAATTGGCCAACACATAGAAAACCAAGGACCACCACAACCATATTTTGTAATTAGGTAGTCAACCACGTGGGAGGAAATCAACTTGGACAACCCCATGTGAGAAGTAAGGACTAATAGCCCATATTTTGAGGGAGATTTATCTGAATACCATGAAAAATATATTATTATTTTTCATATGGAATATTTGGTGAAGACCATGAAAAATATATTCCTTTTTTACTTAATGAATATTTGGTGAACACATCTAACTGGTTTGTTATTTTTTATGATAAATAGTTTCATATTACATTCTATACTTATAATTAATATATGTATATTTCTAATGGGAATTAACAAATAAGATGGGCTAGTCCTTGGGAAACTAAGGACAAACTCAACCACATATGGGAACTAGATGGTCAACCACATGAGAGGAAACCAACATCACCAGCCTTGAACAAAATGTGGTGATTAAAAACACATAATTCATGAGATTTTTAATGTGAAGAACATGAAAAATATATTACAATTTGGAATGTGTAGTATTTGGTGATGATAATGTTGGATTTGTGTAGCTTGATCTCTTTTGGATGAAGCTGGAATGAATTCTTGCGACCCATAATGTGCACCACAGTGCAACTATGTGTGTCGAGATCTACAGTGAGCTCATTTGGGGTTACATGGGGAAACACACCCCTACTCTAGGTGTCTAGGGACTGAAGGTTGGCATACAACTTTTTGGGTACTATAGAAACTATGACCACTATAGCAGAGTGGACCGTACGAAAATGATATGGAACTATAGCAGTGTAGACTTTTGGAACTAATACCATAGTAGGTAGAAATTTGGAGACAATATTAATGTAGCTCCATAGACTTCTAGCCACTAACCATTGTAGCAACTTGTACATGGGTGGTCGTGGCACTGTATCGATGCGGAATTCTAGTTGTCATTCACTGTAGTGATGCAAAAATTCTATGTGGTTAGTGGTATAATTATTCATCTTCATTATTATCCAATTTTAGGATAGTGATTCTATGTTAAAAACTATGATATCTTCCTAAAATTTATGCTCCCAATTCATAGTGATAGTTTTGGCTCTCTATTGACATAGAGATTATTCCCATACCACAGAAATATCTATGCCACATGTGTTTCCTTCTCCTATCTTTTATTCATCTGCAAAACTATTATGTCACTAAAACTCTCGATGTTTCCTCAAAATACAACTAATATGTTTGGTATTTTGGATCAGAAATGGATTGATATTTTTTTTATACATAGAATTAATCTAAGTGTATTTTTGAGGCGCCATAATAAAAAATTAGGCCACCACAATGACATATGGGAACTAGGTGGCCAACCACATGAGAGGCAATCAACCTCACCATCCCCACCCCATGCAGCATGTGATGATGAATAACACCTTTTTTCCTATGAGATTTAATGTAAAGACCATGAAAAATATATTCCTATTTTGAAAGTAGAATATTTGGTGAAAAAATCTAAGTGGGTTTTTATATTTGATGATATATGACTTAAAATTCCATTATATACTTTGAATTTATCTAATTATATTTCAGTGAAGCCTTAATAAAAAATCGGGCCACCTCAACCACATAAGGGACATAGGTGGTCAACTGGAATGTGAGGACCCATAGCATCTTTAGGGTTGGGAAGGTGTGTGTAGTATGATTCACGAGTGAAGATTACTCACATTGTACCCAGAGAGAGCAGATGATCGAGGACACCTACTGTTTGGACATCTCTTATGCTCAATACTAGATCATGAACAAAGAATTCTTGAGCATCCCAAACCCATGCATGCAATATATGTTTTGGATGCATGTGATAGTTTGATGTTCAAGAACCACTATCATATGAATTAATGGAATAATGATCATATGGGAGTATGGATAAATGTGATTCTATACACATACATTTGATAATTCATCAAAAAGAATAAGTCGATCCCAAAGGAGAGGATTCCATGAACCTCAACATCACCATGTGATAAAAAATAATCCCACGTTTGATGATGTCAAAATTTTGAGATCTTCAGGTACTGAAAATCATTCATTGACATGAAATTATTCTTGTGCATTTATGTTGATGAAAATCAGATGAGATGCGATGGAGGACTCACATATTAATACTGATGGATTGAAGGATATTATGCTATTGTCGATAAGATAATTGAGTTTATCCTTTTTTTCATATAAAAATAGAGCACCATGAAGTAGTTTATTTCACAATGTGAAGATCAATGGGCTACCCTAGTCAAGAAAAGGAAATACCATGACCCCTTGACATGCCAATATTACACTGAAGAGTTTTGAGATGAAAATGTGAAATGAGTATTACGAGCTTCATAACATCATAACGAACTGAGGTTATGTACTCCAATTTGTGAGAAGGAATACCATTACCTTCATAATTCATGCATATGATAACATGGATTCATGAGGTTGAGTGATATAGTACCGTGAGTTTGATAGTTTCATGAAAAAAGGCTAGAAACATCTGTGAAGAAGAAGGGAACAAGTATAAAACTAAAAATAGAGAAAGAAATACTACAGGAAGTACGGTGAGTAGATTTCAATATGCATGTATGAATTTAATATATTTAGAAGAACAATGATAAAATAAATGAAAAAATAAATTGCATTTATTTTGTAGAAAATTTAGTTGCACTTGTTTGATATGTGAATAGTAAAATGTACACATGTGTGAAATGGATGTGATATGATGTGAGTATAAGAAATTAACGAGAATAGACAATGTAGTTGTGTATGAGTTATTTCAAGAATATCAGTGAAGATATATTTCATTTTTTCTATGTAGTGATACCAAACATTTATTGTATTGGGAATATCAGTGTGTATCTAAAGCTAATATGTTCAGATTTTTAAATGTGAGCAAGGACAGTTGTGTTTCAAAATAAGATTATTATCTTTGCACTTGAAATTGAACAATTTCAACATGCCCAACCAGTAGTTTTAAACAGGTTGTGCGGATGATTTAATTTTCATTAGGATACAACTTCTTACCTCTCGACCCTAGATAATTCTCAAGATGACTTTGGAGTGCCAAACTCTTTTTGAGAAATCACATTTTCATATTAAATCCCTATAATTCATTTAGCTTAGGTTTCTTCCATCTTCCCATTCTTCTCCACCCATTGTGGTGAAAAACCATTACCCATTTGCATTGTAAGTTTTGATTTTGATCATTTTTTATCTAAAAAACTCTTTGCGATCAGCTGCACCTTCTTCCTCATAGGTGCTGGTCATAGGAAGCAATGGTGGGTCATATGTATAAGGTAAGGAGTCTAAATCTAAACCATATGGTTTGATATTTGACATGTTTATGAAATATTGTTATCACTCCAACATAATGTGTAAATTTTAATTGAATAAATAAATAGATGGGATCATTTCTTTATTTCCTTTGATATCATATGAAATTGTAACTGGATAGTGGATTAATGTATGTTTTGCATGAAATGTGACCCAGAGTTATTTTTTGTTATAGAATCCCTAAACTGTGGTTTATCAATTTTAATATAATTGTTAATCAACTGTGAACTGAATTTCAAAGTGGATTATCAAATAATAACAATAATTCTGATAATTAAACATTGATATATATGATGTGATATTGTGATATTCATGTTGTATAACATGGAATGTGTTCTATGGTGAGATACAAATATAACGGTCTAGGACTGGGCACTTGCACGTGTATATCTTGTAATGTTTATAAACAGTGGGTTTGACTGACCCTCTGATGTAATAAAAGGGAATTGATCATTAAATGTTTTAATGATTATAATGTTTTGACTTGGATATTTTGTAATGGTTATAGGGCTTTTACTTGGATTGTTTGTTGTGACTATAACATGGGAATATGGTTGTCGTTGGATGGTTTTTAGACATAATTAGTGATATTCTGGGTTGGACACAATCTATTATTTTGATCAGTTTTTATCTAGAAAACACTTTTCAATAATCTAAACCTTCTTCCTCAAAGGTGTTAGTCGTAGGAAGCATTATTGGATCATTGATATACGGTTGGGGGGGGGTATAAATTTAATACTTACAGTTTGATATTTAGGATGCTTATGTAATGTTGTGATCTCACCAAAATAATGTGCATTTGAATTGATTAAATAATTAGATGAGATTATTTCTTGATTTCCATTGATTTCATATGAAATTTTAATTGGATAATGTCTTAATGTATGTTTAGTACGACATGTGACCTAGACTGATTTTATGTTATCAAATCCTTAAACTATGATTTATCACTTTTGATATAATTGGAAATCAATTGTGAATTGAATTCCATGGTGTCTTATAAAATAATAATGGTAATTATCATAATTATTCATTGATATATTTGATGTAATATTGTGATATCAATGTTGTCTAATAGGGGATGTGTTCTATAATGAGATTCATATATAATGGTCTAGGATTAGTCACATTCACACTTACATGTTGTAATGTTTATAAAGAGAGGTATCGACCCAATATATGATGTAATTAATGGGAATTGATCTAGAAATGTAGTAATTCTTATATGTCATTGACCCAAAAATGTTTTAGTGCTTATATGGCTTCGACCTGTATTGTTTATTGTTACTATAACATTGGTATATGGTTGTGGTTGGCATGGTTGTAAGACTTAATCAGAGATATTCTATAATTGTGCCAAAGTAGGTTATCATAACATGGTTATATGGCTATGGCTGGCATGGTTGTAAGACACGATCAGACCTATCTCGACACGGAGCTAAAGCAAGTTATGGTTGTACATTATTAATTGTTGAATTAATTAATACACATGCTTATCACTTTAATACATACACTTATTATCAGACTTGTATGTTTAAACATGATGGTGTTGACCTACTATGTTTTACTATTCACCCTATTCGGGCTACCGTTAGGCACCTAAGCAGTTTTCATAGATGCAAGTTTGGATAAGGACAAAGGACCTTGTAGTTGATTTCTTGTTTACGGTTGGCTTGGACATTGGAGTTGGGATCAGCATGGGGTTAGGGACCCAATACATGTGTCTTTTATTTTATTTTCTAGTATATTATTGTATTTTTCTTGTATTACATTTAGCTACATTCTATCACATCATTATATTATTTCTTTATTATTATTGGATTATTAAGTTTGATTTTATTATTTTCTTCTGCATTGTTTTATTCTGATTATTATTATTACTCAAATTATTTTTTTCCTTATTATATTTGAATTTTTTCTTCTGAAATTACATTTCATACTAGGGGATATAGACTTCGCACTATACATTTCACACCCATGATGCAAGTCAGCAGCCTCTAGCATACGGGGAGGCACACTTGAGTTCATGTACCTAACCCTTTCCAGCCATGTGAGAGAGTGGCAGATTGGGGAATGTTGCAAAGTTGTATTAGAGAACCCATTAAAAACATAACTTTTTTTTACAATTTGGGGAAAGTTAAAAAGGATAATAGGATGTTCCGGGACTTGGTAATGAGATTGTTCATGGGAGTGGGTAACTAATGTACACGGGATAATTTTAGTACTGAGGGATATGATTCTTTTTTGTGCTGTGTGATTTTTTATGATGATGTTATTTCACCTTAGGTAATTAATGTGCTGCGTGAGGATATTGTTTTATTATTATTTTTATTCTTGATATTATTATCATGGATCAGTATGCCATGATATAAAAGTAAATGCATCATAATATACTCATGGGGATATATTGACAAGCATTTCTCATGATAGGGACATATCTATTTTTCATGTAGTATATACTTGAATTTTGAACTGTGATATGACATATATTCTTCATTGAATAAATAAAATTAATTTTTATGTCATTATAAAATACATGTAAGTCGTGATTATAGAGACCGCGAGTTAGTGGTTCTATGTGGTAGTCACATGTTTAGTTGACCTTGTTGCTAGCGAGTTCACTAATGTGTGTGTTTTTATTTTAATGGAAATGCATCCTCATCATCTTCGACTTGGGCATCAAGAGAGGGGAAATCATCACACTTATAACATATCTAAACCAAAAATTTCTATTATTCCAAAGGAGGATATGAATGTTTAGCTTCGCGGCATCTTCCTAAGGGTCATGTGATGCGTGGAAAGTTAAACAGTTCCTACCATTCCTTTGATGTATGAGTTGACAAGAGAGTTTTAGCTAAAGTATCTAATTTTCTTTACTGGGGAAGGGGGCCCCAGGAAACCACATTCTGGGTTGATCTAGTCCAGACAGTCTTTAATTATCTCAAAACATTGGCAGATGAGAGGGTGAAACTTGTCGTGTATATGTTTCATGAAACGACCACGAATTGGTAGGATATTCTGGAGGAAGATAGGTAGAGACATGAGATATCTTGGAAAACATCCAGATTAAGTTTTTGAGCCATTTCTATCATGAATCCTTGAGGGATGAAAAAGCGCGTGAGTTTAGGCATCTGACATAGAAGGGTTTGTCAATGCTGGACTATGCTAGATGTTACACCGACCAATAGTTCATTATGAAATCCATGGCAATGAGATCTCTAGGGAGAGACGTTTATAGGATGGTATTCATTATTTGATCAGGTCACAGGTAAATATTTTTCATTTATGCAGATTTGAAGATGTCAAGAATCAGGCACTCATCACAGAAGAGAATATAAGAGAGGCTTGGAGTAGTGACCAGACTGTTTCAAAAGAGAAATCTAGTAGTTCTTCTTACAGTTGTAATAAGCGTTGTCATGATAGTTTCTGTAAAGACATTAAAGGGTAGATTAGTCAGGGAAGCAGACTACCATCTCATGATCATGTTCTGTTCTAGTGCTATTAGTGTGGAAAGTTTGGTCACAAACGGCCATGATTTACATACCCTGCAGATGATTTTTGTAACACCCCATAATGATAAAGTGTTAAATGACTAAATTCCTACCTAATTAGTACTCCAAAGTTAAGCATGTTTTTCATAGAGTTGTGATTAGGAATGGTGACCTTTCAGGATGCTTCATTAGATGTGTGTGAGTGAGGAAAAAGCACACTGGAAAGCACATGTTTTGGTATGTGGGGATAGTCATTAGTCAGATAACCCATTCTGTCATGTGGGTGGGCCCCAGGGAGGGTATGAAATGTCTTCGGGGAAACTGGTGGTACCTAGTAGGGTAGGACCCGATGGTCATGTTATTTCGGGGTGTTTTTTCTATTAGTAGGGCCCAGTTGTTACATTTTGTATCAGAGTAGCAACCCATACTTAAGTGTTGTGAAACTATTTGGGTTGGGATGTAGGTCCCCCAATGTGGTTGTTTTTCACTAAAGGGGGTGAATATGACACCCAATAATGATAAAGGGTTAAATTTATAAATGATTTGATTCATGTTAACACTTTTCAAATTTATTTTCGGGAGCCTACCTAATTAGAACTCCATAGTCAACTGTGCATGGCCTGGTGTAGTGAACAAAATGGGGGAGATTATATTAAAATTCTCAGGACGTGTGTGAATGTGGAAAAATCACACTTGAAAGAATATGTTGTGTCCCGAGAGGACATTAATTAGTTAGATCACCCGTTCGGGCACATGGGTGGACCCTAGGGAGGGGACCGCGTGTTTGCAGGGAAACTGCTGGTACCTGGCGGGCTACGACCCAATGACCATGTTATGCTGGGGTTTCTATGATATCAGTGGGGTGCAATTGTTACATGTTTTATATATTTGGCAGACTGGGTCATCTTCAGAGGTTATGTACAATCATTCCTCAGCAATATAGTGGCAGAGGATCCGGACAAGCACTAGAATCGGGAAGGGTCTAGGCTACACCTCAGTAGGATAGTAGTTGGAGTTCTACAGTCCATTTAGGCATAGGCATGGGTTGTGGAACCCCATTTCAAGAGAAATAATACCAAGCAATGTTAGTAGTTCATGATAGTAATACTAGATCCCAAGGAAGAATGACAAGTCAGTTTCTCATTATGCAGACAACTCTTGCTAACGCGATGTAGGACCATATATCGTCAGAGGTATAATTCTAATATAATATTCCTTATCTTATATTTTTATTTATATAGAAGAATTATATTATTTTATATTTTCTATTCATAAAAAAGATTTTGGCTTGGATTTGGAAAGAGTATATGGTGTTCTAACCATCGACACACAGTTGGGACTGTGGTCAGAAAATATAAAACGTTTCAAGGTGTGTTTTCTAGATATTTATTGTTATCATTTCTGGATAAATTAAGTGCACCTTTTGGGTCAGGTCGTCTCAGAGGTAGGAGTGTTAGTGAACCCATAGAATTTCTCAGCAATTGTATATTAGGAACAACCCAGGATTGTCTTAGAAATTTAGATCATTCTAGGTTTAGCTGGCCATTAGCGGAATTTTATCTAATATTTCTCTCATTTGGAAGCTCCAATGTCTAGGATGACCAAGAAAGAGGTGATGTTTATTTGTTACCATGGTTGTGAAATATTTTTTTCAAGAGCTTAAAGATAGTATGACCTCACCATGAATCCTCACATTACCTATACCAGGAAAATCATATTCAGTGTTCTATGACACATCCAGAGTTGGACTTGGAACAATTCTAATGTAGGAGGATCGTGTGGTATCTTATTGCTCTAAGAAACTAAGACCACATGAGAGGAATTTCCCTACTCACTATCCAGAGTTTTCAGTAGTGGTACATGCCATGAGATGTTGGAGACAATATTTAATGGGTGAGATGTTTGTAGGTGGTTCGTGTATTTGCAGTCTTTCGACATTGAATTGGGTTATAAACTAGGCAAGTGAAACAACTTTTCTGACGCTTTGAGATGAAAGACATGGACATTGGCCGTATGGAAATATTTTTATGAGTGGAGAATAATGACCCTTTTAAAGACATTCATCTGGATGTTAGGTAATCTCAGGGGAGAGTAGCTCCGACTTCAGTATCTGCTACACCCGTGCATTTGGATCAAATTAAGGCTGAGCATCTGTCTAATCTAGAGGGATTAGTTACAATAGAAAAAATATATGTCGGGGAGATTTCATTGATATGGTATCCTGATAGTGGCAATTATCTTCTTTTATGTGGCTGAGTATGGGTTCTTATGGGATTCCATGTATTGATAATTTAGTTTCATGATTTTATATGGGTGGTATATCATGGTTTAACACCGATGTATCGTGGTCTCCAAAAACAGTACCAGTGGTTGGGAATGAATAAGGTGACAAGATTCATGGGGAGATGATTCACTTATCAGTAGGTGAAATATGAGCATTAGATTCCAGTTGGGATTTTCAAGTCATTACCCACCCTAGAGTGGAAATGGAATAATGTCACAATAGATTTTGTGGTAGGATTACCCCGAACTACTCGTATGAATGATGTTGTATGGGTTGTCATGGATCAGCTGGGGAAGGTAGTCCACTTCATTACTATCAGAGAAACAGTTAAAGTTGAATATCTATGAAATCATTACGTGGGAAAAATATATGACCACACAAATTAGGTAGAAATCATATTCTTACCATCAATAAGGCCTATGGAATTCAAGGTTGGTGATCATGTTTTTCTTTTGGTGTCACCTATGTTGGGTTACTGTCATAAAATGAAACTTGGAAATCTAGCACACAGGTTTGTTGGGACGTTTGAAGTAGTGGCGAGGGTTGGTCCAATGTCATACCACTTAACACTTCCAAAGAGCTATAGTGTCATGCATGAGGTGTTCACATGTCGCAATTGTGAGGATATCTTCCCGACTCTTCCCATGTGATAAACATACTGGATGTTGAGCTTTGTCGTGATGCACCCTTTAAAGAGAATTCGACACAGTTTGTGGATCATAATGAGAAATATCTTCAGGGTCAGACTAAATTGATGGTTCATGTATAGTGGAATCATGGGAGAGTTCAGGAGGATACCTGGGAGAGGGATTCTAATATGCATACACAATGGTTATGTTTGTTCACTGAGACCTCACAATGATTCTTGTTTCAGCTCAGGGACAAGCTGTTAAAACGCGGGGAGTTTGTAAGTTCCCATCTTTCACCAGGTGTGTCCTTCGATGAGTTTTTTGTTTGAGCCGTGGTGATCAGTTATTATTCAGATATGGAGAGCTTTATTGGATAAAATGACCTAAAATTCAGAGATGTATGATTTTTTGAATTATGGAGTCTGAATATAAATGGTTTATGTGTTTCATAGGTTTATATAAGGTTAAAAATATTGAAAGAGGTTCTGGTTGCTTAAAATTAAATCGGTCTAAAAACATAACTACAGAACATTTACATGTTGTGTAAGGGATTAAATGATGTGTAATTGTTTGAGGTTCTAATTAAATAAATACAAGACGATTAGTTTTTTGGTGTATACCATTAAAAACATTACACGACATGTAACTTTATTACATGATGTGTAAATTCCCTACCTACAGTTTTAAACAAGTTGTGTGGATGATATATTTTTTATTGGGCTACGAATTCTTCCATCTCAACACTAGGGAATTCTATAGATAATTTTGGAGTGTCAAACCAACTTCTGAATGTTGTTTTTACATCTTCAATCCCTGGTATATCTTTTTTGTTAGGATTATTTCGTCTCTCCCTTCTTTTCCATCTACTTTAGTGAAAAAAATTTACGCATTTTTGATGTTTTTGATCTTTATCAGTTTTGATCTTGATCAGTATTGATCTAGGAACCTCTTTGTAATCATCTTAACTTTCATCTAAATTTAAACCCTATGGTTTGATATTTTTCAAGTTTATGAAATATTTTCATCATGCCAAAAAAATGTGCATTTCAATTGATTAAATAATTATATTGGATTATTCCTTTATTTTCATTTATTTTATATGAAATTGTAACTGACAAATGATGTAACACCCTGATCATTCATGGTATGTTTCTTATTAATTATTCAATAGCTTGTGCACACAAAACACGAAGTTCAAGACCACCATGACCTATCAAAATAACAATTTAAAAAGTATTTATAAATAGTATTAACCACATTTATAATTTTATATATACTCCATATAATTTTAATAGTCATATTATGTGTTTCTTATACATAATATAAGTACAAATTCAATTTTTTTGAAAACAGTTTTTTTTCCAAAAAAATATAGTTTTTCAACCTTTTAATGGAGAAACCTATTTAAATCCAATATTTCAAACTTTTATCTATTCAATTTGACAAAAAAATTATTCTTTATAATAAGGACTAAAAAATATAGCTTGGATAAATTTTTGGTATTTTTCTGAAAAAATACATATTTTAATGAATAGTCTGAAATACTGCATTTTAAATCAAAAAAAAATTTTAATTTAATTTATTTATATAGGTTTATTTTAAATTTAATTGGTTTTAAAGTATAAATGTATTATTTTTTATAATTTAATCCAATTTTGGTAATTAGATGTAATTTCACATTGATATTGGAAATAAACACGTGCCAATCATTTGATAGTTTTTACTTCTTAATACCTTTTTTTGGTTTTAACAACATGAATTAATTTTAAATTAATAACTAACAATTATTTGTTTTGAATTTTGAAAAATGAATTCCATATTTGGAATCATAACTTCCAAATTGTGTAAATATGTATCTTTTATTTTTGGACATTATGAATAATAACTTCGGTATTTTTTTTTATTTACCATGGTTAAAGGGTAAATGAGGTAAATAAGGGTAAAAAATAATATTATAATAATATAAAACTATCCTAACACATTTATTAATCCTATTTAATTGTATATGTCTGGCCTTGATCATAATAAGATCGATTTTAGGACCCCATGGAGCCACTTGGCTGTGATAATGACCTTTTATAATGTTTAATTTAAAGAAAGGGGAAATATAACAGAAACATTAATCTCTTTACTAAAAAAATTCATATCATTTTTATAAATTATATTTTCATCTATAAATAGTAATTATAATTATAAATAGATTTTCTACATATTGGTACTTTATTAATTTTTTTATACCTTAAATAAATAACTTTATTTATAACACAATGATGACATTTTGATTTCTTTATTATGGAATGATTGAAATAAATGGTATATTAATTATTATAATAAATGGAAAATGATATTTTTGATGCCATAAAAGAATTTTTTGGATAAAAATGAAATTTTAGGGATGAGTTAATAATTTTTTTCTAAGTAATAACGTTGGTATGAAATAATTAAAATCGATTACTAAACCGTGTAAATATTGACACAATTTGTTTTAAAACAAACACTATTTTATTTAATGATATAATTGTCATAAATGTGTAATATTCGTAAAATTTACTTATATAGTGTTAAAAATTTCCATTAATGATCCACTTGAGGTTCTCTTGACATTTTATAGTAAAGATATTAACCATATAGTATAAAAATACAAGAAGACATGGTAAGAGTTAACTTATTTAACTAAGTGTTAAATCCAAATGATAAGGCTATATTCATGCCCTAAAATTGTATAAAACCTATTTTTTTAAATTATTTCTTCCCATAATCATCTAATACTATAAATATATCACTTTGGAGCCATTATAAACCGAAAAAAAATTTATAATAAATTAATATTTCAGACATTCCAAAAGTGCCCCTCACCTCTCATATAAAAGGGAACTTCCCCTTCCCTTTTATTCACACCTCCTAAGCCCTTTTTCTTTAAAAAACCTGACCAAATCTCTTCCAAGAATCCCTTAATTCCAAATATAGGCCATTATTCAGGATGAAAACAAACTTAAGGTTTATTTTAGTGAAAATCAAAAGGAGACACCTGAAGAAGAATTGATCATTTTGTCCCTTCAAAGATATTTTCTTCTTCTACTACATATTCCTATGTTGGTACCACACAAAAATAATTACCCCAACAAAGAATATTTTATTATATTTTGTTAATATTATGGGAAAACAATATTCCCCCTTTTACCCATCCTATGAAAAACAATATCACCATGCGTGCATATGTACGACTTACCGTCTCCACCTTGTGATGTAAAATGTTTTTCTTCTATAATTTATTTAAATGGGTATAATGATGAATATAAATAACATTAATAAACAATATAAAATTATCTTACTTCTTTAAAATTCATATTCCATCCAATTCCATACCATTTAACCATTAGAAAAATGATATAGTCGCTCATGCATACATACGACTTACCGTATCTATGACGTGATAAGAGTCATCTTCCACGTTCACCATCCAAGAATGATCATAAATATATATATATTATGAATAACTATAAAATATATGATATAATATGGATAATTTAATAATATATATGTATTTATGTACATATATGTCATTCACTTCTATTCAATACAACAAGAAAATGGAAACACTGTTCATGCGTACGTACGACCTACATTTTCCATGAACAGTGTATTCCATTTCATATATCTTTCTATTATATATGTTTATATTATAAATATATATGGTATATTAATCATATTATAAATTATTTATGTAATTAAATTAAGATATATGTAATATGATCAATAATAACAAGTCAAAACACGTACGATAAACAAAGAGATTATTATCCAAAATGTTGCAATAACTTAGTTATTTTTAATAAATGGGTAATATAAATTCATTAAATAATCATATATGATATAATAAATATTATTTTGATTTTCATATAAGGTAATAATATGTTTAAAATCATTATATAGGATTTTTGGACATGTACGGAGAATAACGAACCTAAGGTAAGGGTTAATTTTGAAATTTCATTATTATCTAAGATTGTTTTATGTATAAGTGTTTAATGGGAAATATTTATCATTAATGTCCATATTTCTTAAAAAAATACTTTAAAATTTAGATTTTTAAGGTTTTATGTAAGATAATATTAAACTAAAAAAATTATAAATGTTTTAATGATTTATACTTCTAAACCATTCACTTTAATGTCCATGTTTTCAAAAAGGTTTTAACGATTTATTTATATGTACATAAATGTTTTAAAATGTTAATTCCTTTCAAATGTTTAAAATTGGTATGGTACACATTTACTCAAAAAGTAAAAATGGATATTGCACTAATTTTTTTAATTATTTTATTAGATTATTTTCTTCAATGACAACATCATTTGTTGGATTATATGCTTAATTGATATTGATTTATTATGATAAAATCATCCTTATTGTATTGATGGGTTTATGATATTTTTGACTATGGTTGTTCTATCTTAACATTGTTCATGGTTTATGGTTAAAGTATTAACATTTTTTATGCTAGTTTTAATATGAGTGTTTATGTTATGTTTCACCCTTTTCATATGAGGGATGTATTAGAATTAGTAAGAGATAAGTGGGGCCTGATATAGCCCCTCAATGAGTTGGTATGTATAATGAGACAAACTAGTATATTGGAATAAGTACTTGATATAAAATTTGTGAATGGTTTTGGAACAATGCCTTGGCATAGTTGTTATGATGTCCGACATTATTAAATCTCTCATTGTGAGATTAGTTATTGACATTAAAAGTGATTATTTGACTTGTAGAATATCCATGTAAATATTTAAATTGAATTTTTTGATTTATTATTGATATATTATACCGAAGATAATGTTTTAAAAGGTTGATGTTTTAGTTTTGTACTTTTACTTAATGGTTTATGCTTATTTGTGATAGCTTTGGTTATATTTTTTATCCTTACCGAGCATCTGAGGTGTATGTTTTAATTTCCCAGGATTCCATGAAGTATTTTATAATTGATATACAAGGTTAATCTAGGGGAATAATTTAATTCTCAATGGATTATCTATGTTGTATTATATTTCGTCTATGTTCCAAGACTGCTAAACTGATCGGTCTTTTGTGATTTGATTCATTGTAATTATTCCAATGTATTAAAATAATGCATTGGCTCTGAGATTTTGGGGTCGGTGCGTTACATCTGGTATAAAATAACGTTTAGAAAAAACAATGGAAATTGATTTACAGCACGTAGATTAGGGATCAAAACCCTATGATAGACATTGGGGATCAGTATAGAAGAACCCCCTAGAATTTTGGTAATGATCATGGGTAACCTAGGATTAAACCTAAGATGTAGTAAATTGAAAGTTCCTTCCCTTAATTATACGGTTTTATTCAGTGAGATATGTTTCTTGTCGTGTGCTTTATAGTCTTCGTTAATAGAGGAAACCAGAAGTAA
The DNA here is from genome assembly GCA_963277665.1 of Viscum album. Classification (NCBI taxonomy): domain Eukaryota; kingdom Viridiplantae; phylum Streptophyta; class Magnoliopsida; order Santalales; family Viscaceae; genus Viscum; species Viscum album. The sequence goes on from OY728161.1 coordinate 778,884,290, forward strand.
TTTGATTAACATTGATTTTGACAGAAAATCTAGTGATTTTGAGCAACAAATTAGGATAATTATTAGGGGAACAAATATTGTGATTATTTTGAATCAGTTATCGCGATATATGATTAACAATGTGATATTTGAATACTTTCATAACACATTTCTCAAGAGGAATATGAATGTTTATAAATGTTCAAATTTTAAGAATCATATAGGATATAAGATTCATCTTCATACACGTCACAAGGAAGGGAAGAATAACCATGAAGAATACCTCAAATGGTGGGGAATATTTATCCATATGGGAAAAAGGGTCATAGAGTAACCAATTGTTATGGAGTTCAATGTATCATCTTTGGAAATCATGGGAATTACCCAACTCAATGCCCAAACATAAGAATCAACTTCTAAACCAAGGAAATACCTATTCCATGGCAACTATTATATTTTAAGGATTAAATTATTTATGTATTTGGATCCAAGAATTATGAATAATTAATTATATAAGGAATATTCAGTTTATATTTTTCGCTATGGATTTCATGAATATGTTGAATATTTAAAATGGATAAGAAAATTTATTTAAGGGTAATATTATATTTGGAGAACATATTTTTATGGTAAATATAACCCTTAGTATGTTCCTTTTGGTAAGATAATGATGTTTGGATAAAGATATGTTGGATTTGAATAATTAAATTGGATGATCTAATTTCTTGAGAACTAATTATGGATTTTTTACAAGAGGGTTATGCGATCATGTATGAAGTATTAAACCTTTTGGGACATAAGGAATAATTGACTATGTTTTGGAATAAGGAAACATGAATTTTTTCAATATGGATATTTGATCATTAAGGTTGTTACCATGACTCAATGGAATTCATGATGAAGGTGTTCAAATATTTGGAATGTGACAACTTGGAACATCCCAATGAGATATGGGAGGTAAATGCTAATCCAATTTGGTTCACCTCTTTCTAAAGTTTTAGATTTTATGTTTTTGGAAGGATTGTATGGTTATCCATTTATGGATAATAAAAGTTATACTCTGATGGGTGTTTGTTAGATTAATTTATTGTCTCACTATAGGTGGACGTACACATATGTGATAACCTGTGTTATCCTTTTTTGGTAAGACAGATTGATTGAAAAATTATTCTCTTTATGGATCGCTTGATCTTTCAACACTTTAGGAATGAAAAATTCAACTTCATTTCATTGAATAAGAGATGAATTGGAAATTTTTCAAGGCATGACCAATGGTGATATATTATGATAATCAAGAATGTATTTCTTCTAATGTTCATCAACATTAAGAAAGGTATCTTGAAAACCAAAAATCACATCCTAGTATATTCTTCTGTGATTAATCAAATGGCCCCATAGATCATCAATGATTTATAAATTTATGGTTGTTAACCATTTTCTAATAATTATCTCTATCACTCTCTATAATAAAATGATCATTATTATTATTTACAAATCTATATTTTTATACATGTAATCCATGTATATTTTTTCTCTCGCGACCTTCATACTTCCCTTTATTTTAAAATGGAGGTCTCATTAATCCATTTTCGATGTGGGATTTCAATAAATATATTTTCAAAATTCCAAACCGTTGTTTTCAATTCTGATTTTAAATTGTGAGGACATAATTTATTGAAGGATGGGAGAATGTAACAACCCAAACTTCCACAGTACGCTTCATCTTAATATATCAATAGCTTGCACTACACACAACACCAAGTTTGAGCACACAATGACCTATCAAAATAACAATTTAAAAATGCGATTATAAATATTATTAATAAAATATTAAATTATATATATATATATCACATATAATATTTCATTCATCTAATGTGTTTATTATAAATAATATAAGGTAAAATTGAATTTTTCAGATAAAAGAAGTATTTTTAAAAAAATGTAGTTTTTCTACCTTTTAATGAATAACCCTTTTTAAATAGAATATTTTATACTTTTATATATTAAATTTGACAAAACTAAATTATTATTTATAATATTCATAAGAAAATTTAGTTTGGATAAATTGTTTGTATTTTTCTGATAAAATCCATATTTTAATGAATAGTGGGAAACAATACATTTAAATTCAAAACTGTTTTTTCATATAATTTATCTATATAGTTAGATTTTCCTTGCAATTGGTTTCAATGTTTAATTTGATTATTTTTTTATAATTGAATCCAATTTTTGTCGTATGATGTAATTTCATAATTAAATTATACTTAAACACATGTCAATCTTTTGATAGTTTTTACGTTTATTAAAACCAGTTTTCTGGTTTTGACAACGAAAAATAATTTTAAATAAATTTATAACAATTAAGTGTTTTGAAATTGGAAAAATTTATTCCATATTTGGAATTAGAATATCCAAATTGTGTAAATAGGTACCTTTTATTTTCGGAAATTATGAATAGTAACTTCAGTAATTATTTTCATTTACAATGGTTAAAGGGCAAATCAGGTAAATTAGGGTAAATAAATAATATTATAATAATATAAAACTACCCTAACACATGTCCTAAACCTATTATATGATATATTTCTTAACATTATCATTCTTATGTCGATTTTAGGACCCCATTGAGGCACTTGGGTGTGATAATGACCTTTTATAATGTTTAACTTAAAGAAAATGGAAATATAAAACAAACATATACCACCTAACTAAAACAATTTGAATTTGGTTTATATAAATTATATCTTCAAATATAAATATTCAGTAGAAATATATAAATATTTCTTATATAATGGTATTTTATTAATATTTTTTAGGAATTTTATAAATAAATTTATTTATGACACAATGATGACGCAGTGATTACCTTATTAACGAATGATAGAAATAAATGATATTATAATTTTTAAAATTAATGTAATTTGAGTTTTTTACACTATAAACTCATATTTTGGATAGAGTTTTCATTTTAGGAATTATTTAAGGATTTTTATATGGAATAAAGTTATGAATTTAAAAAAAATCAATTACTATGTTTTGTCAGAATTGACCTAAATGAATTAAAAAAACACTATTTTATTAAATGATATAATATTCATAAAAATATAATATTCAACCAATTTACTTATATATTGTTAGAAATTTAATTAATGATCCAATTTATTTTTTCTTGGCATTTTATAGAAACTATATTAAACATATAGTATAAAAATGTAAGAAGACATGGTTAGAGTTTACTTATTTAACTAAGGGTTAATTCTAAAATATAAGATTAAATTCATGACCTAAACATGTATAAAACCAATTGGTTGATACGATTTAGACCCATTCTCATCTTATTATCATACTAAATTACTTTATATCCATTATAAATATAAAATTAAATTATAATAAATAAATATTTCAAGACGTTCCAAAAGTGCCCCTCACCTCTCCTATAAAAGAGAACTTCTCCTTCTCTTTTATTCACACCTCCAATGACCATTTAATCTACCCAAAAGCAACAAAATTTCCTCCATACATCCCTATAATCATCCTAGAAGACACAATTTGAGAATAAAACCATATTAATAAGTACTTTTGTTCAAATTAAAAGGAGACACCTGAAGAAGAGGTAATCGTTTTATCCCCTCCTCCTAGGTTCTTTTCTTCTGCCACTTCCCCTTCCTAAGTTGATACCATACTAAAATAATAACTCTAGAATCCACTATATTTCGATATGTTGTTATGATTATGTTACAACCATATTTCTCCTTTTACACATCCTATGAATATAATATCACCATGCGTGCGTACGTACGGCTGATTGTCTCCACGCTGGGGTGTAAACGGTTTTTCATCTATACTTTATTTCAATGGGTATAATGATGAATATAAATGAATTAAATAATAAATATAACATGATATTAATTCTGTAAATTTTTCATTCCATCAAATTCCATACCATCTAACCATTAAGGAAATGATACCATCACTTGTCCGTGCGTACGGCTTACCGTCTCCACGACCCAATGAGACCCATCTTCTACGTTCACCATCCATGAATGATTATGGAAAAATATATATTATGAATAATTATGAAATATATTACATAATAAGGATACTGCAATATATATATATATATTTATATTTATATATATGTCATTCACTTAATTATACTCAATAAGATATGAAAACAGAAACACATTCTTGCGTTCATTTGACCTATGGTCTCCATGAATGGTGTATTCCATTTCATATATCTATCTATTATATATATTTATATTATTAATATATATGATATATAAATCATATTATTCATTCTAAAAGTTAGTAAATAATGATCTAGGTAATACGATCAATAATAACAAGTCAAAAAATGTACGATAAACAAAGTAATTATTATCCAAAATGATGCATTAACATGGAATTATTAAGATACGGGTAATATAAAGTCATAAAAGAATAATATATGATATCATAAATATTATTTTTTATCTTTATCTAAGTTAATAATATGTTCAAAAACATTATACAGGAGTTTCAAACATGCACGGAGAACATCATACCTAAGGTAAGGGTTAATCTTGAAATCTCATTATTATCTGAGATTGATTATATATAAGTTTTTGATGGGACACATTTATCATTAATTTCCATGTTTCTTAAATTTTTTTAAAAAAATAATATTCTTTATGTTTTATTTATGGGGATATGAAACTAAAACATCATTATAAATGTTTTAAAGATGTATACTTCTAAACCATTCTCATTAATGTCCATGATTTCAAAAAATATTGAACGATTTTTTAATATGGACATAAATGTGTTAAAATTTTAATTCCATTAAAAAGTATCAATTTGGCATGGGAAACTATGATACATAAATTTATTTTAAATGTATTCTTTTATATATATCAAAACCTTTAATGTTTTCAATGTAAAAGGGGATATTTCTCAGAAACATTTTTAATGATATTATTAGATTATTTTAATCTATTTCAACATCCTTGGTTATATTTTATGTTTAATTTGGATTGATTTATTTTGATACAATCTTCCATATTTTATTGAAGGGTTTCTGATATGTTTTACTGGAGATGTTCTATTTTAATACTATTCTTGGTTTAGGGTTAATGTATTAACAATTCATATGCTAGTTTTAATATGAGTGTTTAAGTTATGTTTCAACCATTTCATATGAGAAATTTATTGGACTTAGTAAGTGATGGGTGGGGCCTGATAGACCCATCGATGAGTTGGTAGGTCTCATGATACAAACTAGGGTCTTGGTATAAGGACTTTACATAATACATTTGTATGGTCTATCACAAGGCATTGACATAGTTTTTATGATGTTCAACATTATGCATTCTCAGATTGTGAGATTAGTCATTAATTTTACGTGTTATTATTTGACAAGTAGAATATCCATGTGAATTTTTAGATAAAATTATTTTATTTACTCTTTCTATATTATGTTTAAAATAATTTTTTAAAAGGATGAGGATTTAGTTTTATACCCTTAAAATTTAATTCTTATTTGTGATAGCTTCTACTATATTATTTATCCTTACTAAGCATTTGAGCTCACCCATTTCTGATTTTATATTTTCCCAAGATTTCATGAAATATTTTATAATTGATATTTAGTGATAGTCTAGGGGAAAATGGTATTCTTAAAGGATTATATATGTTGTATTTTATGATAGAAATTTTAATGTAATGTTCATGTATGTAAAATATTTTACAAGGATGATAATCTAATTGGTTCTATGGGTATTTATTCTTTATAATCATACCAATTTATTAAAATAATTCATTGGATACAAGATTTTAGGGTTAGGGCATTACATTTGACATAAAGTATGTTTAGCATGACATGTTTCCTATGGTGATTTCTTGATGTAGAATCCCTAAATTTTGGTTTTTCACTTTTGATATAATTGAAAATCTATTTTTAAGTGAATTGAAAAGTGGATTATAAAATAATAATGTTAATTCACATAATTAACCATTGATATAAACGATGAGATATTGCAAAATCCAAGTTGTATGAAAAGAAATTTGTTCCATGATGAGATGCTTATATAATGAGCTAGGCCCAGGAACGTGCACATATATATGATGCAATTCTTATAGAGAGTGGGATTGAAAAAATCCCATGTTGTAATTATTATAATAATTTGAACTAGAAATGTTGTAATGCTTATTGGGCTTTGACCTAGATTTTATATTGTGACTATACCATGGTTATATGGTTGTGGTTTTCATTGTTGTTATTACTAAGATGATTGGTTTCCTTTTCCAATATGAATTGTTTCTTCTGAAATTGAATTTCATACCAAGGGGTATAGTCTCCCAACTATACATTTCACACCCTCACTGTGATTCAAAATTATCTAGTGTACAAAGAGTCTCTCTTTGTATCTTGTAACAAACTCCTTTCATCAATGGGAGAGAGAACCTGACTGGGGAATGTTACATAATTAACCCCCATCCCATGTGTGTCTACACGATCCCTCAAGCTACATCAAAACTATCAGTTCTAGCTAAATAAGTTCTAGTTGATCAGATCAACAAAGGTTTTTATGTTGAATCAGTTGAATTTGTAAGGAATGACATTATTGACTCTAATGAAGATGTGAGTTAAAAGAAACCTTTGTAGGTGAAAGTGAGAATAATAAAATTTCATCCTTCTCAAGTTGATGTGGAAAGAGGAAGAAGATAATTTGGACCTTAATAAATTTATGTGCAAAGAGGAAGAGAATCATCCTCAGTGTTTTACTTCATATTTTTTTTTTGAGTTCCACATAATGGAAGAAATGGAAAATTTGAAAGATGATATTAGGAATACAGAGAGAGAAATCTGATTTTGAAAGTATAAAAGAAGAGATGGTCACTAAACAAAATATTCATGCATGACTTGTAGAGATGATATTTAAAAAAATAAATTAATTATGTGAAGAAGATGATGATATCCTAGTTAGAGATCATCAAAGGTCTCAAACGAAAAAAAAACAAATATCCTTTCATTTATTTGACAAGCTCATGAGAATATTCAAAAAATAATAGAAATATATTTCATCTAATTTGGAATTCGTAAATGAAAAATATTTGTTCTGTATAATATGATATTGTCTCTATACAATGAGGAACCTTTGTAGGTGACAGATAAAAGAATAAAAGTTGGACCTTCTCATGTTGATGTGTAAAGAAGAAAAGGATCACTTGACCCTTAATAAGTTGATTTGGAAAGAGGAAGATAATCATCCTTAGTAATTTTCTTCATAGATTTTTTTGAGTTCAACATAATGGATAAAATAAAAAAATTCAAAGACATGATTAGGATTCCAGAGAGATAAATCGGATTTTGAAATTATAAAATATTAGATGGTCTCTAAACGAAATAATGATTCTTGAAGGGATGATCTAATATTTAAAAAAAATACATTGATTAAGTGAAGAAGATAATGATAACCCAGTACGAGATCAAAAAATGTCTCAAACCAACTCAAACAAATGTATCTTAATTTATTTTACAAGGGGATGAGACTCCTCAAAAATAATAGAAATCTATTTCATTAAATAGAACTATTTTACTTGAAGTAAAATTTTATAAACTCAATTCAGTCCCCCTTTTGAATTTGTGTGCAACACCTGTATTATTTTGATTTCCACTATAAGAGAAGTTAAATTCATTTAAATCATGATAATTATTCATGTGTATGATAATTGAGAAAAACATTGTTAAAATTGGAATAATCAATAAGATAGATAGTGAGGGAGGTCATATGATTATGAGTATAGATTCTTGTTTTGAGAAAAATAAGTGGCAGAAAAAATATTTTTAAAAAATGTGATTTAAAAAGAAACTTATATCTTATGAATATGAAATTTTAAATAATGATGAAATTGTAATTTTATTGTTCTGCATTTAATTATTTCAAAAGTCTATGGAATTTGATGGACATGGAAATCATTGCTTTTCAAAAATTTTTAACTCTTTAATTAACTAATTTTATAGTTTTTTCAGAAGTTTATCAATTATTAAAAAATTGGTTAATGATATATAATTATTATTTATTATTAGTAGTAGTAGTTAAGAAATAAAAAAAATTAAAATAGAGAAAAAAATGAAAAAGTTATGAAAAACTAAATAAAGAACATACTTACAAACTGTATTGAAAAATGAATGGATAATGTTTATTTCATAATATATCATACTCATAATAACAATATAAATGTAGCATGTTAAGACAGATCATGAATTCATGCACATTGACAATGAATTAAACTAAATTTTATTATAATGAATATAAAAACTAAATAAATGAATAAAACATGATATCAATCATAAAAATATTTGAATTGATTTATAAATATTAATTATTGTATAAAAAAACATTATAATGAAAAGAAAAAGAATATCAATTATATTATGATTTATTTGTTTCAAAGGATGCTTTTCATCTTTTCTATCTATCATATCCAAAATAGCGGCTATTCATCTTAAGTCTCCAAATGCATGTGTTTTTTGGAATGGTCATAGGATAAATTATTTGAATTCACAATGCATACAACAGTGCATGCACAAAGAGGTAGGCGAAAAAAGAACTAAATATTTGAAAACTCAACACCTTCAATTATTATTTTCATGAATCAAATATTGGAGTCTTACGCATGATGTTCATGAAACTTATTTCCACCACATCGTGATGATTTTATCGTTATATTTTATCTAGTAAAAATTGATTTTTTTTCAAATTCACGACTCAAATTTAAGATTACTATCCAATTGTAGTGAGCATGCATAAATCAGCATAAAAAATAGTATACTCAATCATGCTATCCATCAGGTATTTTTAATCCCCCTAAAACGTTTTCTATATAATAACGAATTAGGAAATATATAATTTTACATAGGTATATAGACATTTATAACTGGATTTATCAAGTAATAAAAACTGAATTTTCTTCAAAAAGAAAAGAACAACTTATTTTTTGTAATAATAACATATGGTATAGAAACATTTCTTGTGAAGTAACATACTTCAAATGTAAGAAAAATAACTGAGAAACACAAATCAATGGAGTTAGAGAATAAATTATGGAGTATAGGTTATGTGACATAGAAAAAAGATAATTGAATGGTTCCACAGTTTTTAATCAGTGGTTAACAGAGGCTTTAATGTAATAAAATTAAAATAAATGGAATAAAACATTAATTAATTGATAGAAATAGTGAACATGTGAAGGAAAAAATTGGCCCTCGAAGTAAAAAATGGATAGAGGGGAGATGAAATATTTAAAGTAAAGGAAAAATGTGAAGTAAAAAATGGAAAGAGGGAAGTGGGAAATCAAACCTCAGAGCCTAAGGAAGATGGAAATAAAAACATAGATCCTATGGTCGAATTCCATAATAGAGAATAAAAAAACCTTGGATTTTTTTATCTACCAATAATAGTTAACCCAAATATTATAACCATGTAAAAGGCTTTAACTTAAAAACTATAAGGAATCTGTATCAACCCACAAATTATAAACCAAACCTGAAGGTGTGTGTAATTCCCCACTAACTCGTAAAAAAATCCAAGGTGATTATGAAAATAAATGAATTTGGAAGAAGATGTTATAACATCCTGATATGAAATAAAAGGGAAGTTAATAATTGGTAGACATGAAATAGGGGTTCACAACTAAGATTAAAAGAAGAATATGTTGTTAATGAGTAGAACTGATAGAAAATGACGCACAGAACGATTCAATGAGTGTAATGAACATAACCTGACCAGGTATTTATGAAAATACATGCATCTCGATTTTAACTGGAGATTAATTAAAGACCTATAAAACTAAGATAATAAAATTTGAATTAGAATAATTAGTTTTTGAAATTTATCCTAAATAAAAAATAATCAACAAGCATGTAAAATACTATACATAAATTTACACAAGGAATCAAGGCTTATTATTATTGATTGATTATTATGTTGGGACCATGATTCATGAAAAACTATAATACTATTAATAGGATGGATATAACATTCAAAAACATACCTAGGTATTTAACAAAGAAAATTAATGTTTTTAAGGAGACTTTTTCATGGAACACTAAAAAGAACTAAATCAATGAAAAATAAAAGGATTGTCTGCTTAAATTTTTAAAGAAATGTGATATAGGTAATATGGTTTTTCATTTATGAATTCTATAGTTTTTGATGAAAAATCTTAATCCCACTAGTGGTAGAATGAATTCTTAACATAAATAATTCAAGGAGAATAGGGAAAAACCTAGGGGTTCAAAAAATCATTTATGCAGGTATCTTGAAAATATGTAGATAAGATAAAAAACCAAATAGTTTGTGAACTGATTTATACCAATCAAAATAAATAAAGATACCAAAATTATGAAAAAAATTATGCACAAATATTGTTTATGATAGAATCCTAGGAAACAAAATAGATGAAAAAAACCATGACGATTGATATACACAAAGAAATGTAAGGTTTCACAAAACGTGGGCCACTAAAAACATGGTAAAAAAAGATATGAAAATGAAAAAGATTAAAATTTGGAAATTGATTGACAAATGTGGAAGATGGGGGATAAATGGTGGATTTTAAAAGTTGGATGTAGAGGTATGGAAGTGGATGTGGGAATGAGAGGGTAAGGAAGAGATGAGGAGCTAGGGGTCCAAGAGTGGGATTGGTGGATCAAGAGTGAGAGGTTCAGGCAGTGGGGAGGGGAGGAAGATAGGAGAAAGTAGTGAGGGAGGGAGAATCGATATACTGTGAGAAGGTATCAGATACAACGTGTGTGGATGCAAATATAAATTCAGTATAGTAACTCATACTTCAGGTGTGAAAAAGCATGGCCCTATCAACCTTTGTATTTAATAGAATCTCATATTTTCTTATTATAGATAATTATTTTTAAATATATTTGATAAATAATGTCACTGATGAGAAAAAAGTCCAAATTTTAATTATTAGAGTGGTTTTTAAGTTGGATCATGATTTAAATATAAAATAAAAGAATCTCATGAAATTTTATGTAGAGCAGTGAAAGAACATTCACAAGAATACCTCTAAGACATTCACAAGATTACATAATTTCAAAGAACATTAATATTGTGCATTGCAAGAAGGCATGAATGATGATATTTCTTACATATTTAGTAAAAGAGACATCATATATCATCAAAAAAATATATAAATTATTAAATGAAATTTCATGCATATTGAATATAAAATACATAGGATATGTTAATGCGTTATGCATACAGACAGAAATTGACTTCAAAACAAGGAAAAACATGTATATTGATATAAACTATAATATATACTACTATGTAAATAATAAGGTAATTTAAATTTTAGTACATGATAATGAAATATAAAATTCAACATAAACTACAATAAAAAGTGTTATCTAAAAAGAAATATAAATATTAATGTAAACTTCCATTTCACTACACTATATACTGTAATTTAATGTTGTATATATACTAAAATTAAAATTGCAGTTTTAGTTTATGATAAATAATACTCAAGGAAATTGAGTTCCATAGAATGAAACAACATGTATATTAATATAAATTGAAATATAAATAATATATATAGGATTTTGTTAAACATAACACAAAATTGAAATGTAATGACCATGAAATTTCATGGAAATTTTTTTCTTAAATACTTTGGATTTTTATGAGACTCCGATTTTTGACAGCACCTGATTTCGAGGCCCGGTGTGCCTGGAATAAATTTATGAAGTTTTGTTCAGGTACGTTTAGTGAACGTACGAGTGGGATTTTCTTACTTATGAACCGGTGCTCAGAATCAAAATCTGAGGGCACCGATTAACTCGCAGCGCAGGTATTTGCTTAAGGGGACGTTTATCATAGTTGCGATTTTTGTTAGGAGAAGTTAATTTTTGGGGTTTTCCATTAAAAAATAAATAAAAATATGAGTTAGATATTTTTATTTGGTGGGTGGTTATAATCACCAAAAGGAAGTTGGAGGTGGGACCCACACCCCCACATAACCACCCATGAGAGGATTTAGTGTGGTGGGTCCCACACAAACCCAAACCCTTTCACCTCCCCTCAACTCCCTTACACTCCCCATTAACACCCCCTAATTAATTTGACAACCTCCCTCTTTTAATGTGAACTCTCCACCTCCCTCAATTGATTGTGCCAACCCCATCAATTGAATTAATTATGATCTCTTAATTAATTAATTCATGTGTCAACAATTCATTTTGAATTGTTTTGAATTACATAGCAATGTTTTTTATATTGGAGTGTCTTTTATTATTTTTTCTTGGAAAATATTCGTGGGAAAACATTTGGAGAAAAAATCTTGGTGGAACTTCCTTTTCTCGACGAAGAACAACCCCAACGAAGAACACGAGGAACGATATCCTCTTGATGACCGAGGCAAGAACATGAGGCGACACTCACGAGGAATGCTGTCATTCTACTTCTTCCTCTGCGTCAAGGGAGGAGACGCCATCGACAAGGAAAAATCGACTGCACTTCCTCCACGGATGCACCCTGACATCAACGAATCAACGTCGTCTTTGAATCCTCTTCCCGCAACACGGACAAGCTGGCATCAGAATCAAGGTAGGGGAAATATAGAATATTTATTTATTTATACATGTGTATCAAACCTCTTACCTTGGCGTTGATTTTGGTTGGTAATGATTTAGTTGTTATCATCTAACGTGGAGGGTGCGGGCCGAACAAACACGGCCCGATGACCCTCCGTTGAATCTTGCTTATGTTGGTGCCGGAGGAAGGATGTCACAGGACAAAGGAGGGGGAGGCGTTGGTGACCGGAGGTAATTGCGGCCGCGCGCTGGCCGCATGTTGAAGAACTACGGCCTGTAACCACGGGTTGTTTGGACAAAGAAGAACCGGCCGACATTAGCCAGCCGGGCTGGAGAACTGCGGCGCCTCTTGGCGCCGCACTGCGGGAAGACCATAGCCCGCGTTGTGCTGGCCGCCGCGACGGTCGAACCGGCCGGCTCGCTAGTAGGCTGGGCGGAAGGAACCATTATGCCTATAGGCGCCACGTGTGGAGGATCAGCGGCCCACCCATGTGGGCCGCTCTAGCCGGGGATGACCGGCCGACTTCGGCAGGCCATGCAGGATGGACGGTACCGCTCGGTGCTGCTGGTTCGGTAAACCGGGGGGCCGCACCCCCCGGATCGCTCGGCCAGCCGGGCTGCGCCCCGTCAGTCCGGGCCACACCCCACCGGTCTGGGCCGCTGCCCACCGGGTTGGGCCCTACCCTGCAGAGCTGGGCCGACCCTCAGCCAGGTTAGACCTGTGGAACCAGGTCGGACTGACCCGCCAGCCCACTCGGCTAGACGGGCCGGACCCATTTCACTTAAACTTGAATAACATAACGACCGCGCACCCGATTCATATGCTGTCTATGGTACTGGGACCCTCACATCGAGGCAGCCCTTTTACGATTCCTTATGTGAGTTTTGGACTACTTTGGAAAACAATCGGTTTTTGTACGAGCATAATTTCAACCGGGCCCTCGAAGCGGAAACACTTATAACATAAGGACACGACGTCTGATTGATATACCGTCAACTACGTTGGTTTCCTTTTCATGAGACGGTTCTTTTGGAATACTCTAATAGAGGTTCAGACGTATTTGGATTATGGTCATGTTGGTTTTAGCTTAATAACCAACCGGGCCCCTGGAACGAAAATTCCAATAACACACAGACCAGGCGTCCGATTGACGCGCCGTCTGTTGCGTTGAGACCCCTATGACGTGGCGGTCCTTTGATATTCATCAATGTGAGACTTCATGACACTTGGAGTATCGGATTGTGGCATATGGAGCGGACCTTCCCAGTGATGAGCGGGCAGATTGCAGAGACCTAGTAGCTGGTTGAGACTTTACGACTGTGGATTGATCAACTCAGAGTGATGCAGATGGACCAGCAGGGAGCGCTTTGTTGTAACAGCAGACCCATAGTGAAGGAGCGCTTGGTTGTAGCGGCAAACCCATGGTGGGAAATGTTTGGTTGTAGTAGCAGGCCCACAGTACTCGAAAGGTGGAGTACTTCAGCATTCCAAGGTAAGTGGGAAGTCCTTGGTTATAGTGGCATGCCCAATATACTCGACAGAGGAGGAGTTCTCCAGCAGATAAGGTTTCGACTTCGTGAATAAAAATCCTAGTTGAGCTGAGTCAATGAACTTTGTGTTTTCCTCACGATTGAGATGGGTTACTTGAATAATTTTGTATATGTATGGGCATATACCTAAGTAATGGTTATCTATTGAAATCATACTTTTTGGTTTATCCTTGTTGGGTTTTGTGAGACCTTGAGGGTCTTGGGGTCCCTACTAAGTATCATTATAGTCACCGATGCACGGTCTATGCCTGCACCTTGTTTTGTTGGATGCAAATAACGAACAGCGCTGACGGAGGCCAAGAGTTCCAGGACTGGACGATACCCGAAGGAGGACCTTATGATGTATCAGTACACGGTGGAGTCTGATGGACATGGAGAGCTGAGGATTCCATTTGTACCTACCCTTCAGGTAGGAACCCCAGGGGATGATCCAGGAGCTGCTTCCCCATTAAGATATTTGTCTTTTTCAGTTGACTTTCTTTCAGTTGTAGCTGTACCTTTTTTTGGGCTTGCATTTCTCGCCCATTTTTACTTTCCGCACACTTATTATACAGTTTTAACTTAGTGTTTTCTTCCTCTTGTACTCTGGTTGTGTGATTTTACGTTTCATAAAGGCAACACCTTCCCTATTATATGGAATTACACCTTTGGTGCTAGTCGCCCGCCCCTGGCCTATTGAAGGCAGGTTTGAGGCAGTCACGATGCGGGCCCCGGGGGACGGGTCATGAAAAATTGGTATCAGAGGACGTCGTTTCAACTGCAGAACATATGACTTTGATGTTTCTTATCAGTGATGCAATAGTGTTAATGGTACTAAGTGTGGTTTTCAGTTCAGGGAGTCCAGTGTTTGTGCGGGCGACCGACGTATCCATACACCAGGACCCTAACTTATGAATTCTGACTCAGTGCACGAAAGCACTGATTGCATGTGTGTTTTCAAAAAGTTTTTCTTAAAGTCATCTCAAACCAGGATAACTCATCAGTTATATTCGTTGACCGTGTCACATCTGTTCTTTCAGGATGCCTCCCTGTGGACGACCAGCTAGAGCCCCGAGAGTGGTATGTACTGACAGCCCACCGAGCGACGATGCCTCAGTACAGGGCCCTCATCTAGTTGAGGAACCAGTGGAGGCACCAGCGGTACTACTCCCTGTTGGGCCACCGATTCCACCAGCCCCAGTAGCAGGCGATGCACACTGCTTGAGCGCATTGCACGAGTTCCAGCGCCTGAGGCCACCCGTGTTTAAGGGAGAGATGGACCCGCATGCGGCTGAGGATTGGTTGGAAGCTGTGGTGAGAGTTTTCAGGCTAGTAAGGATGCCAGTAGACTTTATGGTGATCCTTGCTACCAACCTCCTTCAGGCAGCATCAGGAGGATGGTGGAGCCTGATGCTCCAAATGCATGACGAGATGACACTTCTATGGGAAGACTTCGACAGCATATTCTGGGTGGAGTTTGTACCAACCACCATTAAATCAGTGCGGATACAGGAGCATCTTCATCTTCACCAGGGTAGCATGATGGTGGCATAGTACTCTGTGAGGTTCACCGACCTCTCGTGTTACTCCACTGATATGGTACGGTACCCATTCCTCAAGGCCCGAACCTTTGAGCAAGGACTCAGTTGAGATATTAGAGCTTCAGTTTTCTCCCACTACATCCCAACGCAGACGGGGGTGTTGGATCAATCCCTCCTAGTGGAGAGTTTCCTTGATGAGCAGTCTCCAGCAGTGGGACCCACCACTAGTCAACATGAAGTGGAGTCTTCCATAGCTGGTAGTAGATAGATGACGTAGAGGTCTAGGAGGACCAGAACCAAAGGTGGTCGACCGCATCACTCAGGATCGTGTGTGTGAGGCACTCAAGGTTGAGAACGACATACCAGGAGCTGACAGTGTTACTCCTCCAGCGGGCTTGGTCACATGGTGCATGATTTTCCGACCCTCCATACAGATGGTCAGTAGATATATTAGGGTCCTCCCAGGCATAGGTAGAGGTGCGATCGAGGTGGACTGCAAAGAGAAGGAGAGCAGGGAAAAAGAGATGGCCGTGCAACAAGTGGTGGATTACGCATCAAGGTGTTGCCACCACCACCACCAGGTGGTCCACCCCGACCATAGGGAATAGATGGACAAGGGAGAGCACAACTTCAGGCAGATGAAGCATATTACTATAGCGCTCTATAAGTAGGTGGATAGGAGTGGGACTAGTTCCAGTCATGGGGGCCTTTATTCTTGGTGCTTCTAGATTCTTTGATGTTGTTGTTTGTGGTTGTTATGTATCATTGTACTTTGAGATGCAGTAATAAAAGACACTTGTCCTTGTGACGTCTTCTTTCCTGCCTTTTTCTGTGGATAATAATAAGAGTTTCGGGTTAAAACTGTTTACTTGACCCTCACATTCGAGATTTCTACTGGAGGAGACCTAGTGAACACACACTAATTCCGACAGTGTGAATCAACACTTGGAGGTGAGATTAAAAGTTGGATCTCTTGGAAGTAGTGTCTAGGCCTTAAGATGTCATCCATGAAATGAATTTGTATCGTTCATGTCAGGATTTACAATATTAGGAAAAGGACGTTGTTCATCTAGGGGATGAGACCAGATTTCTCTTTTCTGCAAAGGAGAAATCATAGCATCTCTTGTAAATTGTAGGCAACAAAGGGTGTGGGAAAGTGATCTCCATGATTTATTGGACCATTCTAGGACATCATTAGAGTAGAAGAGGTGGCTTACCACCTAGCCCTTCCACCTTTGTTGCACCGGGTGCAGGACAGCTTCCACGTATCTCAGTTGAGGAGATACGTGCATGAATCTTCCCACATCATTGACCATGGGGAAATGGACATCGATGATGGGGTGACATTCACGGAGGTCCCAGTGGGGATCGAGGATCGACAGGAGTGGGTCCTACATGGATGGTCGATTCTTCTGGTGCGCATTCACTGGCAGAACAGGAACCTCCAGGAGATTACCTGGCAACGAGAGGCTCAGATGCGTGCTCAATACCCCATTTGTTTCCCTAGTGAGTGTTGTAGATTTATGGGGACATAAATCCCTAAGGAGGTGATAATGTAAAGACCCGGAAATTTGTAGGAAATTTTCTCCTTAAATACTTTGGAATTTTATGAGACTACGGTTTCTGAAGGCGCCAGATTCCGAGGCCTGGTGTGCCTGGAATCGGTTTCTAAAGTTTTGATCGGGTACATTCAGTGAACATACGAGCGGGATTTTCTAACATCTTAACCAGTGCTCAGAATCAAAATTTGAGGGCACCGATGAACTCGCAGCACCAGTATTCTCTTAAGGGTACCTTTACCATAGTTTCATTTTATGGGGAGGAGAAGTTAATTTTTGGGGGTTTTCATTAAAAAATTAAAAATTTGAGTTAGATATTTTTATTTGGTGGTTGGTTATAATCTCTAAAAGGAAGTTGGAGGTGGGACCCACACCCCCACATAACCACCCATGAAAGGGTTTAATATGGTGGGGCCCACACGAACCCAAACCCTTTCACCTCCCCTCAACTCCCTTAAACTCCCCATTAACACACTTAATTAATTTAACAACATCCCTCTTTTAATGTGAACTCTCCACCTCCCTCCATTGATTGTTCCAACTCCATCAATTGAATTAATTATGCTCCCTTAATTAATTAATTTGGGTGTCAACAATTCATTTAAAATTGTTTTTAATTGTATTGCAATGTTTTTTATATTGTAGGGCCTTTTATTAGTTTTTCTTGGCAAATATTCATGGGAAAACATTGGGAGAAAAACTCTTGGTGGAACTTCCTTTTCTCAACAAAAAACATCCCCAACGAAGAACACTAGGATCGATATCCTCTCGAAGATCGAGGAAAGAATGTGAGCCAACGCTCAAGAGGAACACTGTCATTCTTCTTCTTCCTCTGCTTCAAGGGGGGAGACACCGTCCGCGAGGAAACATTGACATCACTTCCTCCACGGACGCACCCCGATGTCAACGAATCGACGTCCTCTTCAAATACTCTTCCCGCAACACGGAAAAGTGATCATCGGAATCAAGGTATGGAGAAATATGGAATATTTATTTATTTATACGTGTGTATTAAACCTCGTACATTGCAGTTGATTTTTTTTGGGGATGATTTATTTGTTATTATCTAATGCAGAGGGTGTGGGACGAACATACACGGCCCAACGACCCTCTGTTGAATCTTGATTATGTTGGTGTCGGAGGACGGATGTGAAGGGACAAAGGGGGAGGCAACATCGGTCACCGGAGGTAATGGCAGCCACGCGCCAGCCACGGGCGGAAGAACCGCGGACCGCAACCGCGGGCCGTTTGGCCGAAGAAGAACTGGCCGAACTTAGCAGGTCAGGCTGGAGAACCGCGACACCTCTTGGCGCCGCACTGTGGGATGACCGCGACCAGCTTTCCACGGGCTGCCGCAGCAGGTGAACCGGCCGGCTCGCCATCCAGCTGGGTGGAAGGAACCGCGACGTCTATAGGCACCGCGCACCGAGGATCAGCGGCCCCCCTGTTCGAGAAACCGGGGGGCCACACACCCCCACCCTCGTACCGTTCAGCCAGCAGCGGGCCGAGCTAAGCCGAACCCCACTAGTCTGGTCCGACCCTCAGCCAGGTTAGTCCCACCGAACCAAGTCGGGCCGACACGCCAACCCACCAGGCTTGACGGGTTGGGCCCGTTTCACATAAACGTGAATAACTTAAAGACCACACCCCTGATTGATGCGATGTCTACAGAACTGTGACCCTTGTGTCGAGGTGGTCCTTTTTCAATAACCTAATTGAGTTTTGGAAAACTTTGGAAAACGGTCGGGTTTGGAATTAGCATAATTCCAACCGGGCCCTCGGAGCGGAAACACTTACAACATAAGGACCAGACGTCCAATTGACGTATCGTCAACTACGTTGGTTTCCTTTTGATGAGGCAATTCTTTTGACATACTGAATTAGAGCTTAAGACATAGTTGGAGTATGGTCGGGTTGGTTTGAGCCTAAAAACCAACCGGGCCCCTGGAACAGAAATGCTAATAACTCACAGACTGAGCGTCCGATTGACACGCCGTCTGTTGCATTGAGACCTTTACGACGTGGCGGTCCATTTGAGATACTTCAACATGAGACTTCATGAAACATGGAGTATCGGCATGTGGCACGTGGAGGGGACCCTCTCGGTGATGAGCGAGTAGATTACAGAGACCTAGTAGCTGGTTGAGACTTGACGACTGCTGATCGATCAACTCGGAGTGGTTCGGATGACCCAGTGGGGAGAGCTTGGTTGTAAGTGCAGACCCATGGTAGAGGAGCGCTTGGTTGTAGCGGATGACCCGTGGTACTCAACAGAAGGATTACCTATATAGGCATTGAGGGGAAGTGCTTGTTTGTAGTGGCAGGCCCATGGTGGGAAGAGCTTGGTTGTAGTAGTAGGCCCACATTACTTGATACATGGAGTACATTAACAGTACAAGGTTTGTAGGAAGTGCAATGTTGTAGCGGCAGACCCATTATACTTGACAGAGGAGGAGTTCCCTAGCAGCCGTGGTTTCGACTTCGTGATTAAAAATCCTGATTGAGCTGAGTCAATGACCTTTTTGTTTTCCTCATGATTGAGATTAGTTACTTGATAACTTTGGTATATGTATGAGCGTATACATAAGTAATGGTTATCCGTTGAAATCATACTTTGTGGTTTATCTTTGTTGGATTTTGTGATACCTTGAGCGTCTTAGGGTCCCAACTGAGTATTTTTATACTCACCCCTGCACGGGCTATGCCCGCACCTCGTTGTCTTGGATTCAGATGACAGAGAGCGCTGATGGAGGCTGAGTGTGTCGGGACTGGACGGTACGCGGAGGAGGACCTTACGACGTATCAGTACACGGTGGATTCTGACAGACATGGAGAGCTGAGGAGGCAATATGTACCTACCCTTCAGGTAGGAACCCCGGAGGACGATCTAGGAGCTACTTCCCCATTAAGCTGTTTGTCTTTTTTAGTTGTACTTTCTCTCAATTGTAGCTGTACATTTTTGTTGGGATTGTATTTCTAGCCCCTTTTTACTTTCATCACACTTGTTATACAGCTATTACACAGTGTTTTCTTCCTCTTGTACTCTGGTTGTGTGTGTTTAAATTTCATAAAGGCAACGCCTTCCCAGTTTTAGGGAATTACGCCTTTGGATCTAGTTGCCAGCCCTTGGTTTATGGAATGAGGGCTTGGGGTAGTCATGATGCAGGCGCGGGGGACGGGTCGTGACATGATTTGTATATTGATTGATTCAAATTGCAAGTATAATGATTATAAATTTCAATTTTGGGTAGAAACTACATGTATATATATAAAATGACACTCACAACCTATTAAATAAATGAAATTGCATGCATATTCAATATAAACTGCAATTTTAGTGCATGATAATGCATACATATTGAAACTAATATGTATATAAGTAAATGAAACTATTTCAAGCCGAATCACTAGGTATAAGAAGAAAATGAGACTGCATGAATTTGGAGAAACTTCAAATATATTCATGAAATAAAATTTCATGCATATTGAAAATAAATTGTAATTTCAGTACATGATACTAAATAAAAATTCTGAAGATGAAATGTTTCATGTTGCAAGCATTTTTAGTCATTAATTGAATAACATTTAGTGTATTGTTATATTTTTGGTTAATGGATTTAAATTTTTATGCATAATCAATTATAATTGTTATAGTTTGGTGTATTATATTTAGCAACATATTTGGTTATGTTGTATATTAATTAACTATAATAACATTGAATATCAATTTCCATCACAATTCAGGAAAGATATTCATTATTGACAATCCATGAATTGTATTCATTATTGACAGTTTTTGTTGGTCATCCAAGAAAAAATTAGGAATTAGGAATATGTTTTATAGCAAAAACATATAATATTAATTGTTTGACATGTTAATAAATAAATTGGAAATATGAAAATAGTGAAATAAAATATAGATTGGTGGAACAAATTAAACATCATAAATGTTTTTGTCTTAAAAATAAATAAAGTTATGTAATTAAGATAACTGAGATGGTCGAAAAGTTTTATAATTATAAATGTAATATTGTCAATCTAATGAAAAAATAAGGCATACATTAGGGGCCTAGAAAACCATGTATGTGACCATTTGATATTAGTCATAAAGAAACTAAAAGTGTATTAGACTACAAGTGCATTATACATGTATAGAATCCCAAAGAGCATTAAATCGATAGTGTATTTAATTGAAAGTTCATCTAATTTAACGTGAATTTTATATTTATAGAAAAGTAGTATACTACAAAAAATTCATGATTTCTAAGGAACATATAAAAAAATATTAAACATATTTATGTAAGGGGACAGTTAAAGCAGGGTCAATAATTATAGTTGGTGGGAGTTTTCTAATTTGTTTTAAAATAGGATCTTGGGATGGGAAAAATATATATTACCTTTTAAAACGGAAGATGCATTACACAAGAATGGGACAAAGATTT
This sequence comes from Viscum album, assembly GCA_963277665.1. Taxonomy (NCBI): domain Eukaryota; kingdom Viridiplantae; phylum Streptophyta; class Magnoliopsida; order Santalales; family Viscaceae; genus Viscum; species Viscum album. The sequence continues at coordinate 778,905,942 of OY728161.1, forward strand.
CCAAAAAACCCCGGTACATGACCAAAAGGGTACTGGTATAGTGATAAACAAAATAATAAATACACACATATATAATAAGAAGTTATATATAAATATAGAAAAATGAATATATGAATGTACAAAACCATTAAAATTAAATTAAATTATACATGTATTGAAACATAATATATATAATAAAAAGATAAAATATGATAATACAAATTTAAAAAATATTAAACAGACATTGAATATTTCTCTAAAGTGAACGTTCTTTAAAATAAATGTGAATTAAAATGAATGAGAATTATACATGTATAGAAATTGAAAGTACATTATAATGAAAGGGAATTATACATGTATAAACTGAAATCCAATTATTGGAATTTAGAAATTTAAAGATCATTGTAGTGAAAGTTAATTTTACATGTATAAATAGTAATAGGAATAATGTATAGAAAGAAATGGCCCCACTTCTTCTAAAAATATGTCAAAAAAAATGGCTTCCCTTTTGAATTTCCAGAAATTAAAATATTTGTTCAGAAATAAAAAACTTGAAATAAAAGAAATAACAATAATGACATTATGATAGCTACGTGAAAGAAATGAACTGTTCATCCAGGTCATTCAAATGTTATAAACAATAATCAACTTGAATTAAATGTATAGACAACCACAAGTAGAAAATCCAATATGTATAATAATTGTTCCAGAAAACTAGAAACCATAGAGTAAAAAAGGGATCAAACACTATTTCATTTGCTCGTTTTTTAAGAATTATAATTTCTTCCCCAAGTTCCCAATAATGGATCCAGTATTTTTTTTCCTTTTGTTCACAATGTAAAATAAATATTTAAACCCATGTTTAGTGATTGTGTTTTAGAGGAAAAAATAGTATGTATTTGTAGCCTTACTAATCTTCTACAATACCTTGTTTCTCTATAAGTTTATTTGGATTGAAAATTCCCAAATGAAATATTTGTAATAAATTCATAAGGATTCCAATATAATAACAACATGAAACAATATTTGAAAGGATAATAAATTTCAAAATTTAGTTTATTTAAACAATGGATATAGAAATGAGTTATATAAAATGAAAATGAAGTGAAATAATTGTACACGTAACTAAATATTTATCATTGTTGAGTGAATTGGGGAACATAATTACGTTAAAAGTTTTCTGTAGTTGATTAAAATAGAGATATAACTTCTATTCAGATGGAAACACAAGCATTAAGTGTTCATAGAAATTCTTTGAGTTTCAGGTTGGGTGGAAATACATACCTTATATTGATGTGAAAATATGACCCTTCCATGGTGAAGAAAAGAAGAGACCCATGAGGGTTAGGGTTTATGGACATTTTTGTAAAAGGGAAAAAGGTATTAATCAAGCCTACTATAGGTGGAAGGCCCAAAATTCAGAGACAAGTAATGTCTTAGTTTTAGAATATTGTTTACCTAAATAATATTGTATTGGGAAGGATTAAATCAATAAAAATGAAGGGATCTTGTGGAAGATGAGGATAACATCAGTATGGAAAATTTGAAGGAATAGGTGAGGGATTCAGGACTTACCAGGACATACATTTCATACTGTCCAAAATTATGATACTGTGAGAAGGATATGAAATCACATATATGAAAGATGAGGTGATACAACCCAAATTTGGAGGCGAGAAGGTGGGGATCATAGGTATATGAAAACCTAGTTGAATGGAGTGATCAGAATTGTGAATGAGGGGATGAGGAGGTAGTGGTAAGGGTAGACCCATAGGAACATGATACCCTCGTTTAATGGTGATAAAGAGGTGGGGATAAAGATGAATCAGTAGGGTGAGAGGGGACGGGAATTCCAGAAGGCATATAGAAAAGGGAGATGCTAGTGAAGGAGGACAAGAATAATGGTGACAATTTAAATTAAGGGATGACGAGAATGATGGAGGTTATGGGAAGTGGATAGGAAGGGGATTTGGGAAGGTATAGGGGAACCCAAGAGGCAGTGGGGAAGAGTCGAGGGGAGTGATAAATGTAGGTACTAGATAGAAGGATCTGAATCGGATTAATACCCATTTAAAAATACTTAAACACAAATACCAATACTGAATTTTATATTCACTTAAAATCTCAAACCATTTAAATTACCATTTAAATTTTTATTTTTTATTTTATTATTATTATAAATTTGGTTTAAATTCCATTCTTAATCTACTGTTTTATAATTCTATAAAAAAATTTAATAACTTGTATATATGTCTCATTTAATATATGGTCCTCCATCTATATTTTATTTTTCAAGGAATGCATTGATTGTAGAATACCCTTCATGCCTCATATTTTGGGAAGCCTCTATATTAAACATTTAATGTATACAATGAATAATTAAAAAACATATAATAATTAAATGTGTGTGATCATGAATGAAATTATGGAGTCATCCCCTCAATTTTTTGGTAAAAAATGCAAAAAATTTAACAATAGTAAAGTTAATTAAGAATTTTAAAATAGGTCTTAATGTTGAAAAATAATCACTGCTACAATTTTGGGTTTATCCATCAATACCCTTTATCAATGCTAATAAAATTCAGATTAAAGGGTACCTATATCTGCACTTTTATAAGCACTGATAATCGTATTCCTTTTATCAGTTATAAAACGCCTGTTTATTATCACTAATAAAATGAATATTTTAAAAACTACATATCATTAAAATCGACATATTAATATATTAATATATTAATATTAATATATTAATAATAAATTTTAGAAAATATGATTTTTATAATACAAAATACGTAATCACACTTAATATATAATATATTTAGTGAAAATAGTTTGTAAAATAATTTAAAAACAATATTAATTAATAATTTTAAAATTATTATTTAGTGATATTCAATTTATAAGAATTTAGTGATAGAAAAATTCAAAATTTTAATAATTGATCTAAATATGTTGAAAACATGACACGAACATCAAACAACCATAAATTTTGATCGAGTGTCAATTTGAGATCCACCACATATCAAATCAAATCTTGAGAAACGATCTATGACTTGGTGATGGGGGAGACGTTTAGTCAATGTTTTTTGAGGTCAAAAAGGTCTGAAATGCCTCTAAAATTGAGTTTTCTGTTAGGGTGCTATATTTTTTGAACATTGGATGGAATTTTAGTCTCATATAAGGGGGTCTTATCTTTTCTCAGAGGCTCAATTTTTTATAAGGAATTAAAATGATATGGATATCATGAAATTAAAATTTTATCATTTTAATATTGTATTATTATTTATAATTAAATACACATGTGCACACACATGTATGTGTGTGTGTTTAAACATAATCTTTCTAAATATATTATCTATATCTAGATAAAGAATAGTATAATTTTTTTTAAAATAAAAATGCATGAATATTTACATACCTTTACCATGTATATACAATGTATATATATATTAATATATCTATGTGTGTTTCTGTATTAACAAACATATAATTATTTATCTATATATTCTAATATGTATATAAACATAAAAATTTAATATATGTAAATAAATATAAATATGTATAATTATATTTATACACACACACATATGTATGTATGTATGTATGTATGTATGTATATGTATGTAAGTATGTATGTACATATGTATGTATATAGGTAGGTACGTACGTATGTATCAGTGTATTTATGTATGAATGTTTTCATTTATTTATTTATAAACACACATCCAAAACTCATAAAACAACCACAACAATGTACCACACCGCGATGATAGATTGCTGGAATCGACCACCAGACCTCTACCAGCCACTAGACAATGCCGTAGAGAGATAGACGGGCGGGCCTTACCATGATGAATAGGCACAAACTCATGGCACTGCCACATCACAACGTGAATCCACACCACCACCACAAATACTGCTAGACAAAGCACCACCATAGTAAGCACTCCACAAACCTAAATTGCCACCACAACACAACATGAACTAATGACACGACCACAAAAAAGAACACCTCAACCCATGACACTGCCACTGGAAGAGGAAACACACACCGTAAACCCGCCAATATGAACTGATGTGGAGGAAGGTCACCTTTAACACGAGAAAGAGGGGAGATGACAGTGACGGTGGAATCCCAAATCGGCACATCACTCATTACGGTCTCATGAAGAATCCATCTTTGGGATTGTCCCATGATACAAAAACTCTCACCTTCTCGGGGTCAACTGATACTTCTATCTCTCGGATGATATGACCCAAAAAGTGAATCTGATCAATCCAGAAGTGGAAATTTGTGAGCTTATCATATTACTGATTGTCTATTAGTGTATCCTAAATGATCTTAAGATGTTTATAATGGTAATTTCAATTGTGAGAATAGAGTAATATATAATCCATGAAAAACACCTAAAATTAATCATGAAAATGATGGAAAAATCAGTTCATCAGTGCCATGAAAAATGCTGGTGCATTCATGAGACCAAATAACATAACCATATACTCATATAGACCATACCATCTAAAAAAACTATACAATGTATGTCTATAAGTTGAACACAGTCCTGATGATATCAAGGCCTCAAATAAATTTTTTAGAAATCCCAATCTCCAAGAACCTAGTCAAAAAGGACATATCTCCCTGGAAAGGTATACATATTTTTAACCATAAGATGGTTCAGTTTTGAATAATCCATGAATAGCCTAAGGGCACTATGTGCATTTTTTGGAAAAAAGGACTGGTGTACCCTATAGATAAGTATTGTCCCAGATAAACCCAGTTACCTCCAAATCCTATAACTGCCTATTGAGCTCCTTCAACTCCTTTGTAGACATCTTGTAATGTGGAATGGATACTTGGTCATCATCTAGTTCTAGAAAAATGTAGAAATAAACCTCTATATCAGGATTTAAACTATAAACTTCATTTGGGAAAACATCATTGAAACAATCATCCACTTGAGGAAAGTCTTTTTGACACATTCCATAATCATATATATATATAAAATAGAAATCTAGGTTGTCATCCCACCCAGACCATGATGTTGTGGTCTATATCAACATTCCTATACATCCCATTCACCCCTTGTGAATATAAACTATGTTCTCTAGTGTTGTGAATGTCACCCTAAGGTGACAGTAATCAATGAAGGCTTAATAATCAACTATCCAGTATATTTTGAGTATGATTTCAAACATTGTCATGTAGTGGAAAAAAAGATTCCATATGAAGTGAAACCCACCAATATCAAGGGCCAACTCACTATACTAGTGTATACCTTTTCTTATAATCCCCAATGAAGTATATAGTGTCATGATGACCTTTGAAAATTAAATCACGAGCCTAAGGATCTCCAGAAGAGGAAAAAATATAAAATTATGTGATGAACCAGTTTAAAAAAGAGAATATACAAGATTATAGGATACTAAGATCATACCTCTCCCTATAGATTGTATGATTCCCTACTACATAGTTATAGGTTGTAAAAAACACACATGTCATAAACCACAACCCTGCGACACAACCTCACTACTCAGAGTAGGCCTACTATTATGTCTCAATAAAACTGGTGTATGGCTTCCCCAGGCATGACCACCACCTCCTTATCCTGATGAACGATACTACTCTAGCTCCATTTATGATTCAAAGCTAAGAAAACAGCTTCAAAACCTCATGTTAGAGATAACCCCATACAACTCACTATTGGAGGGAAGGTTATGCAAAAACGTTTCACATGGACCATCCCATAGTAATCTCAACAATCAAGTAGGTCATGATCACATTGATTCCTCATGTTCCCCATATCCCACACAGATGACCTAAAACCAAGATACAAGTGCTAATAGCATGACTGATATTCATCTCAGAGGAAGCCTTAAAACATCTCTTCCTGCCACAGGAATTCAAACCACTAGGTCAAGAGACTACACTACATAACTCTACACCCCAAACATATTTCATGATCCACTTAATAATAAGTTCTTCATTTACTATCTGTGTAATATTCTTCAACTTTAACACATTGAACTAAGATCAAAAGGTACGTCAGATACTTTCATGGAAGTGTTATATCTTGAAATATCATCATCAAGTTATATCAACACAAAACTATTATGATCAGTAAAGTACGATGAATACTCCATAACCATCATAGTTCACTACCCTAGATTCATGAAATCACTATCCTACTCTATTCCTAGAGTCTTGAGGGAAAATTAGTTTAGAACCTATTTTTGAAATCATCTCAAACCATATCTCCCAACCTATCTACATGGTTCAAAACATCCCACTTATTCTTAGCTTCTACACATAGCATATACGTCACAAGATTCACAACATCAGGTATAACTATCATGACACATATCACAACATGATGTATAACTATCATGACACATATCACAACATCATGCAAAATGGTGATTCATCTTATAGGGATGGGCATAATGCATGGCATTTGAATCATGTAAAGTGCCTAAAATGTTTCATGAGATGCCATACCATCATCTCATTGGGTTTAAACAAAATAGAACACATAATCATATAATTAACAATTGACCAAATCAAGTTCATCACCCATCTATAGAATCAAATCAACTATTATAGACAAAATATAGAAACCAGTAATTTCATTGAGTCAATTTTCCTTTTACCTATATGTGGGTTATCTACACACAGGAACAACTAAATACCAAATTTTAATACCTTCCTATCCCTGTCTATTTTCATCAAAAAATAATGTAAACCAAAAAAATCCTTATATGATACCACTTTGTAAAATCCTAGATCATGATCCCACTCCACGGTGCTCTGAGCCTAGTTAGCTACATGGAATCAAGTGTATCTCCATAAATACCAGAGGTTATTGACTAGAAATGAGGACCTAGGGTGTTTCTGTGGAGTAACTATACCCTCTTCACCATATTGCAACACCACATATTTACAATAATAGTTAGTATCTAAAGCAATAAAACATTCATACAATAGATATATAAACAAAATATGAATATATAAACAAATCCATAAGTAATATCATATAAAAAAGATGATGATACATGTCTCTACAAGATATCAAAAACAATTATACATGTAATATATACAATAATAATATCAAAATAAAAAAATACCAAAAGTTCTATATCCAAATAGCACCATGATCCTCAACTCGATCATGTGCTCCCCTTCTCCAAATCATGATACAAATTCAAGCATCAAACTATGGGTGGTTTCCCTAGTCCCAAACCGCATCCATATATTTTGTTCAGGTACCCAATGGAAGCCTCAATGGAGTGTGAGATAAAATCCTAGTAGGCTACAACCCGAAGGCTAATAAGAAGTCCTGGATGTGCAAAATAATAAGCTAAAGTAATGTTCATAGTAAAACAGGCATGGTGGTAATACAAGTAAGGTCCCAATGAAAAAGTAAACTATGAGTGATTCTTTATTTCCATACATGGATCCCTGCAAAACAAGTGTTAAGCTCCTATAACAATTAAACTATAAGAAATAAAAAAGTAACTAACAAGACCTCATTGTACATCCATACATAACATGTCAACCATAACCATGTCATACACACAATATATTAAACAATTATGGACTTTCTGTAAATCTAGAAATGTCACATTCACCATAGCCATGATGTACAACTATTTATATCACATTTATAATGACTATGTCATATAATAATTAATGTTAGAACCCTCGGGGCCAAATCTAAGTTATAGTGGACCAAGACAACCTCGTCTTGTCCCATGAGGATCTTGATGGAAACTCTGTTACAATTGAGTTGGCGTCCAAAGATCCTGTCTTATGACCATGTCCACTATGAGCCCATGAAAAACCAGATCCAAGTGTTATCAAGGCCCAAGGAATCCAATGGAATCATAATCCAATGAACATATATGTCCAAGGAATTATCTACCGTTTCATTGACCTATGGTGTATCACACCCATGGAATACTATGTAATCATTCATCAATTTACATTCAAGTTCCCTGAGTATACCAACTCATAACACAATTTACATTTCAATATATCCAATGAGTATACCCACTCATATATCAATTCACAATCAATTACATTACATGAGTTCACCCACTCATTTACACAATTGATAATAAATCCATTCAAGTAATTAAATCAATATCAACATGTTATCACATGAAAAAAGAGGCAAAAAATCTCCTAAACATCAATTCATTTCATTTCATTTATTATTAGGATCACTATAACTAAGAAAGCCCAATCACACACCCCATGGGTGTTATAACAAAGGAAAAGTCAAAGGCTCACCCAATAGTTGAACCTGGTTGGGGAAAAAACCTCCATCATGTCTCAAGGGGAACTAAATGGGATCCCTATCATGTTCCATTTCATTTAATTAAATTAAACAATTAAATTTCAGGGTCGCATTGGAATGTCCGGAGTGGTGGAATAACTAAAACTATCTCAATAAAGCACAAAATAAAATAGAAAAATTATAGACCACCCACCATAGGCCGGTATTAGAGCTTTCATCTAGTATTAGCTTCTAATTTGTCTCAAATAATAAGAAAAAATAAAATGGAGAATGAAAAAAATGAATTGAATATTCACATATGACAATCCAACGAGACCAATGACACTCAATTATAAGTTCATATTGAGGAAAGAGATCAAAGGCTATGCAAAAGGTTCAATGGAGCTCTCAATCCCATGGTTGTCAACATAGGAGAAGGATAGAGAAAAATAGTTTGAAATAGAATACTAATTAGGGTAAATTTTTTAAATTCACTCAAATAATTGGGACCCATGATTTGGATGCATTTTGGGGAAAATATTGTTCCAATAATGAACCTTCTACTATAAGACATGGAACCTTGCATGGATATCCCACACGGTTTTACAAATTGTACACAAACAGTGTCTCAACCAACTGTCAAAAAATGCATAGGTACTCGCAAAGGGGTGAACCTCCTTCCACACAGTTTGAAAAACGATGTGGGATCCTCCATGAATTTTTCATGGTCTTTCAAAATTAATCAGACAACATAGACTATCTAGCATGCTTTCTATTAAACATATGACTTTTTTTCCTCCCAAAAAGTCAGGTTCTAGGCTCTGAACAAGCCCCAAACACCCTCGAAAACCCCATAACCTCAAATGGTATTCACATTATGCCATATTTAATCATTTGAACTGAAAAATTGATCTATAACTCGTATAAAAACTCACGATCATATAGTTTTGGATATGGTTTTGTTTGTATTTTGATCAGATAGTTTTTATATTTATCCTTTTTTGTTTTATGGCATGCCTTGTAATTTTAATGCCATTCTATTTATTTTCAATCACCATTGTCAATGGTATCTAGGTTTCTAACATTCTAGGTAGGTGTTTATATACAATGGGTTAATTTGATGAATTTAATGTTGTTCTTGAAAAATTATTTTGGGTTGTTCATTAATTAGAAGTGATATATGGTTTCAACAGATTTCTTGGAAAATGTTTTTTTTCCAAATGGGTATTTTTTGTTGAAAATATATATTCCTGATATGGAAATGAGTTTTCAAACTATAAAGAGTAGTTTCTTAGATTTGAATTTGTTTTTTAAAATTTTTTAACATGGTTTTGAAAATTTATTTGGAAAGTATCACATTGGGAACCTTGGGTGAATCGAGAAAGGGATATAGGTAGCCTTAATGTGTGTATCACTATTAAGAGATAAGCTTTTGTGATACTGACTAACAAGACTCAATATCTTTTGGATCCAACAAATGTATGTTTAGGGTTTTGAGTGTTTAGTATTCATTGTTCCATAGACTAGAGCCTAATAAGTGAGGTTCTTTGTCATTTATAGTTATTTATCACATTATTTTTTATCATGGATTTTTTCTCATAGAATTTTATATGAGGTTATATCACATAGCTTCGCATTATATATTTTTTCATGGATATGCATTTTCCTATTAACATGATATGCTGGTTCGGGTGGCTTGTCTAGTTGACCCAATTTGGTTCATTATATATCCCTTGGCTGGATGAGGACTACCTCGACCACATAACGTAATATGGTGAAAATGAGGATGCATATAATCTGTAGAGGTGGGGAGACATGTGCACATGGTGGAGCACTGGTGAAGACCTAGCGCATAACATAGGTGGAAATTTTGGATGATTAGGTCCTATTGAATGAGATATTGAATGGGGATACCATGAGAAATGTATTTTTATTTTGTATATAGAATATTTTACGAACATATTTAAATAGTTGTGGTTTGGTATTTTTGATATTTTTGACGAGAAATGATTTTATTGAAATATATTTTTGATTATTCTTAAAACTAAAAATTAATCCAATCCTAGGCCATATGAGGACTACCTCAATAATAGAATATTTTTATATGGGTCTACCACATTGGAGGAAATATACTTGTCCATCCTTGTGTGAAAAATTAGGATGTATAGTTGATAGTTGTGGGGAATAGTGAAACATGTGTGAACATTAGGGTATATAATCATAAACGGTGTGTATGGATGGGAATCATCAGGGATGGTGGGTCAGTTCGCTTGACACATGTTGTGTGTATTGTGATCGGGTTCCAACCCTAGTGCTGACTCGAAGATAAAATGAAATGAAGTGTCTTTTAAAGAATCTCTAAATCGATAGTGAGTTTGATGGTGGGAAATATTTAATGTTACGGTTCATCCATCTAAAATAGATACATTCATATCATCATCATCTAATATAAAAAGATCGTTGATCATAATGTCACCACATCATCATCTCCAAACTTGATCATCCTCTTGGTATTCTTTCTCCGTGACAGTACTGGTTCGATGACAAAAACTCAACCAACATACTTCCATATACAGTGTGTCACATGAGAATACCCTTTTACCCCAACAAGTTGGTATTTGGGAGCTTACACTAAGTGATAAAGTCACCACATACTTCTGTATACGACCAGGGATAAAATCCAAGCACCCTCCGTTAGGGGTAATTTCTAGGCTATTTATGGATGATGACATAACAAGGGAGTAAACATAGGTGAATGTTGGTGTGATGATAGATGTAGGAATAGGGCCTTTAGGTTAGGATAAAGGGATCTTTGGGTCATCAAATGGTGGGCCTTTGAGATTTAAAATTGAAATGGGTGACCTGTGATGTTACTCAAGACTTAGAGGGGGTTTGATCTAACATTTCTGTTCTAGGGGGGTGTGTGTTGTTTTGTTTCTTGTAACCCCTAAAACCTTAAATAAATTATATGTGTGTATTCATATGTGTGAGTGTGTATTTATATACGTGTCTTTTTTTTCATTTATTATTAAAATTTATTTCTATAGTTATATATATATTTATTTTTATATGTGTGGGTATTTATGTGCATATATATTGTGTGTGTGTGAGTGCGAGTGTAAACATGTATTTATTAGTGTGGGTTTTTATATATAAATCTCTGTATTTATGTACATGTATTTATATTTTTGGGTATTTAACTATATTTTTATTTGTGTATATGTGTATATGTGAATTTACATAATAAACAACTATCAAAAAATTGAGTAACTTATACAACATATTGAAATGTTAATTCACAATTGTACAAAATTATAGCAAATAGAACATACCAAAATAAAATAATAACCTTGAAGCCTACGATGACAGTTTCCTTCTCCCTAGAAGACTTTATACAACATATGAATTAGAAAAAAAAACATAAATCTTATTTATTCCTACACTTTATCTATACAATAATAGGTAATAGAATAATTCTATTTTAGTTTCCCTTGTGTATACAGATGAAATTAATTTAACTAATTGATTATGATATAATTATTATTATAATGCAAGTTATTCAAGTAACTTATCCCACATCATTCAACCAAGAGTAACTTTGAAGTATTGTATCAACATTAATAACATATTAGAAGGAGAAACAATATTATTTGGGTTGAACTCACCTGTAGACAGTCAAAAAATTTCTCACATGTTTTCCACTATACAAATCCATGCTGGAAAAATAAATTTTTGAATCCATGTAATTGGGGTCTGAGACCTAGAATAATTAATGAAAATGTAAAATAAAAATATAATTACGAATCAAAGGAAATTCAAGATATAATATGTTTGACATTTCATGTAAGAACATATGTTAAATAAAATGCATGTGGGAAGCATAAATATAATATGAGGCACTGCATTATATGATATATTTTGTGTATTATAGTATAAATGTAATTTTTTTATCATTCATAATGATCATATAATCACAAAATATGTTATTGAAAACTTTCTTGGAAAGTAAAATACTTCAAATTTTAGGAAAATAACTAAAAAACATTAATTAATGGAGTTTCAAGATAAATTGTGAAGAATATAGGTGATGTGACACAATAGGAAGATAATTGAATTTTTTTTAATAGTTACCAATTGGTGGTTAATAGAGGTTGTAATGTAATAAAATTAAATGAAATGGAAGAAAGCAGTAATTAATTAATGGAAAGAGTGATCCTGTGAAAGGCACAAAAAACCTCTGATGTAAAAAAGGGAATATGGGAAGAGGTATAATTTTAATGAAAGGTAAAATGTAAATTAAAAAAGGAATGAAGTAAGATACACACCAGAACATAGAGCTTGATAAAAAGGTAAATCAAACCTTTGAGTATGTGGTTGATTACCCCAATAAAAAATCAAATCACCTTAGATTTTTTATCTATCAATAATTGTTAATGGAAACAATATTACAATGTAAAAGGTGTTAAATTAAAAACTATAATGAATCTATATCAAGCCAAAATTATAAACCAATCAAAAAGGTGTGTGTAGTTACCCACTAATGGTTAAAAAAATTCCAAGGTACTTGTGAAAATACATGCATCTCGAAGAAGTTGTTGTAACATACTAATATTCAATAAAAGTGAAGTTGATAATTTTTATAGACATGAAATACGGTTTGATAACTAATGTTAAAATAATTAAATGAGTATAAGATATATAAAATGATGTACATAAAGATCCAAGGACTATGTTGAACATAACATGACTTGGTATTATGAAAAAATATGTATCCCAATTTTACCCTGAAAATAATTAATGATCTATAAAAATAAGATAATGAAATGGGAATTAAAATAATTAGGGGACAAAATTTAGCTTAATAAAAAATAATTGGCCTGAATATAGAATATTAAAATTAAATTAAAACGGGGAAGTGTGGCTTAAAATCCTTTCTTGAGTGTTATGTTGGGACCTTGATTCACAAAAAATAAAAGGACTTATATGAATAAGATTGAGATAAAATTCAATAACATATCTTGGAGTTATACTAAAATAAAATCATGGTACTTTTTAGGGATCCTATTTCATGGAACACTAAAAATAACCGAATCAATGAAAAGTTAAATTAAATATTGTATAAATTTTCAAAGAAACATGATGATTGTGATAGGGTTGGTTATTCAGGTGTTCTACATGGGTTGAAGAAGTAACTAAAACCCACCGGTGGTAGACTGAATGCTTCTTTAATGTAAATAATTGGAGGAGAATAAGAAGATCCATAGGGTACTGGAAAACCATTTATGTGGGTATTCTGAAAATATTTATATAGGAAATTACAAATACAAAAACTTTTTCAACAAATTAATGAAGATCAATATGAAAAAAGATATCACAATGTTTAAAAAAAATATGCACAATGATAACATATTATAGAAACCTAAAAAACAATGAATATTTAAAAATAAATGCATATCGATATACACAAAGATATCATAGTAGATAAATTATGAAAATTAATAAAGTAGATTTGGAAAAAAATGGAATGAACAATAGATAATAAGAATTAAAAAATATTAATGTAGAGATTATAGAGTATAATACAAAAAGAAATTGAAAAAAATACAAAAAATATTATAATATTATGAATGAAATATTATAATATAGAAGATTCAAAAAGGATATTCATTAAATAATAAAAAAATAATGTAGATATTATATTCTATAAAATAAATATTATAGTATATGATGAACCAACAGAGTTTTCTTTTAATGAAATATTTAGAGGATGAAGAAACAAATTTAGGGTTTCATAATCAAGTGTGTGGGTGTCATCAATGAAGGAAGAGAAGTACATCAACGTTTAAAAAAGTTCTTCTTAAATAGATATTGTAGGGGGATATGGAAAGAAACGTATGGTCTCACAAAATGAGGGGCATTGATAACTTGGAAAACAAATAAAAATAAAAATAATAGCTTAAAATTGTGAAATTATATACCAAAAGTGGAGGCTAGGGGTGACATGGTGGAGGTCAGAAGTGGAAGTAGGGAGGTAGATGTAGTAATGGGTTGGTGAGGAGTAAGATATGAGGATCTAGGGGTCCAAGGTTGGGAAAGATGCATTGGGAGTGTGAGGTTGAGGAAGAGAGGAGGGGAGGTGGATAGGAGAAATCGGTGACAGAGGGAGAACCTGGAGACTAAGAGAAGGTATCAGATATAATATGTATGGAGAGAAAGCCATATTCATTATAATAACAAGTAATTTATATATGAAAAATCACATTCCCATTGACCACTCTCTTTAATAGATGGTGGGGGCTTCTTATTAATCCAATGATTTTAGAAATTATTTCATAAATATAGACATGAAGAGAGAATTCATGAGATTAAGAGAAAAAATTTCAATTATGGGATTGATTGCTAATTTGAGAGTGTCATTCATATAAAAAATAAAATAATATGAGGAATTTTTATATATATTAATGAGATATCATTCAACAACATACCTATGAGACTTGGATATGAATACATAATTGCAAAGCACATTAATATTCTGCATTTAAAGTAGGCGCAGTTGATGATATTGCTTAGGTATTTATTTAAGGAGACTGTATGTATCTACAAAAAAAACATGTACGTTAAGTAAATTAAATTGCATCCATATTGAATATAATAATCACTTTTGGTATATGTTAATGCATATAGAAGGAAATTAAATACAATATAATAAAACAACATGTATATTAAAATAAATTAAAAAATATACTAATATGTAAAGAGTATGGTAATTACAATTTTAGTATATGATAATACAATATAAACATAAATATAAAATTAAATAAAATTATTTATTTAAATGGAAATGTAAATACGAATGAAAACATCAATTTCATAATAATATAAAATTTAATATAATGTGAAATATAAATTATAGTTTCAGTTCACGATAAAGAATACATAAGAAAATTTTGTTCAATACCCTAAAACAACTGATATATTAATATAAATTGAAATATAAATAATATATATAGGATGTAGTTAATAAAAATGAAAAAACAACTTGCATATTAAGTGATTGAAATTTCATGCATAATGATTATAAATTTCAATTTTAGGTAGAAACTGCATGTATATGAATAAAATGAGACTCCATTCATATTAAATGAATTAAATTTCATGATTATTCAATATAAACTACAATTTTAGTCCATGACACTATATATAGAAGGAAACTTTTTTGTAGATCAGGAAATTGTACTATTTCAGGTAGAAACTGTAGGTATATGTGGAAAATGAGACCGCATGAATCATGAGAAACTTCATATATATTCATGAAATGAAATTGCATTTATATTGAAAATAAAATTTATTTTTAGTACATGACAATAAATAAAAAGTCAAAATATGATATTTTTAACGTTGCAAGAATATTTATTCCATTAATTGAAGACAATTTAGTGCATTATTAATTCCATGGTTAATGGATTAAAAATTTTATTCATAATAAATTATAAATTAGGTAGTTATATATATTAAATTTAGAAATATATTTTTCATGATTTATATTAATTAAATATAATAACATTAAATATCAGTTTTCATGTCAATTCATGAATGATATTTATTATTGGAAATTCATGAATGATATTCATTATTGACATTTTTATAGGTCATCCAAGAACAAAATAGGAATATGTTTTATACTAAAAACGTTTAGGAGTAGATTTTTCACTTAATAATACAAATATTGGAAATATAATAATAATGAATTAATAATTTACATGGATGGAATAGATTAAAAATCATAATTTTTTTTGACCTAAAAATAAATCAGGATAAGTAATTAAAATAACAGATAAGGGTGCGATTATTTATAATTATAATATAACATTGTCTTCCTAATGAAAAAATAAGGCATACCTTTGGCGCCTATCAAACCATGGATGTGAACATTTGAAATTAGATGTATAGAAACTGAAGGAGAATTAAACTAAAAGTTCATTATACTTGTTTAGAAATTTAATGTTCATTAATTTGAAATTGAATTTAAATGAAAGTGAATTGTATATTTATAGAAACATAGAATAATTTAGGAAAGGTGTGATTTCTAAGATACATATTAAATAATTACAATACATAATCATGGAAGGGGCAGTTAAATTAGGGTAAATAATTGCAGTTAGAGGGACTTTTCAAATTTGTTTCAAAATTGGAGCTTGGGATTGAAAAAAGGATATTACCGAAAATTACTAGAAGAAAAATTTCACAAGAACGAGAGGGTATCAAAACTTCTATTATGAAAAGAGTAATAGTCACTGGAGAAAATCTAATCGGATTAGAATATCGAGAGGGTATCAAAACATCTATTAAGACAAAGTACCATGAAAATTTTCATAGGGAAATTCTATCCAATCAACAATATGAGGTGAGGAGATATGCATTCAATGATTCAGATGATGGGGAGGGGTAGTTATAGTGGGTTGGTCCAATGGGTCATGTATTGTTCATAGTAAGACTGTAGGGATTCAGGTCATGTAATTGGACTTTGGTTCATGTTTCGGCCTTTTGATTTGGAACTATGGGTCCTGTAAGGTATCCCCTTAATCCCATAAAATGGGGTATTATCCAAAAATAAATAAAAACCAGGCATTTGGTTCATTTGGTCTAGGCTAGAGGAGAGGTGGATCTAAGAGCTTCCAATAGTTCAAGACTGGATGCTCTTTCCTTTCGTGACTACCACCATTCATTGCTGACCAAGATGATTTTGGTTTTACGTGATTATTATTATTTACCAACAATTACCAAGAACATAATTTATGTATAATGTTTAGATATAGATGGTTTT
This sequence comes from Viscum album, assembly GCA_963277665.1. Taxonomy (NCBI): domain Eukaryota; kingdom Viridiplantae; phylum Streptophyta; class Magnoliopsida; order Santalales; family Viscaceae; genus Viscum; species Viscum album. The sequence goes on from OY728161.1 coordinate 778,923,021, forward strand.
ATTTCATGTTCGGAAGTAAAAGTTGTTTTCTATAAGGACAACATATTTTTTTGTATGGAACATTTAAATAACATTCAATATGTATTAATTTATTAAAACAAAGTGTTTTAAATCAATAAAGAATCTTATTCACACGACTTATATAACACCCAGTTCTGGCATCACCATCTTGGTCATGTAAACGAGAAGCACCTGACAACGCTCTATCAAGGTGGATATTTAGACTCCTCTAAGCTAAAACCATTTCATGGATGTCATGCTTGTTTACAAGGGAATATTACCAAACCAAAATTTTGTGGTCAAGGTGAAAGGCACACATATCTTCTTGGATCGGTACACACTTATGTGTGTGGACCATTTCTAGTAGAATCTAGTGGTGGATATTCTTACATCATAACTTTTACTGATGACTTGATTTTATATGGCTATGTATACATTACGAGATATAACTCAGAGTCCATTAATAAATTAAAGGATTTAAAAAATGAATTAGAGAATAAAATTTGTAAGAAGATAAAAAAGATTCAATCAGATCTAGGTAGATAAAATCTTGACCAATAGTTCATCAATTTTCTATGGGAGTTAGAGATTCTATCTCAACTCACTCCACCTTATACACCATAGTAGAATGGTGTTAGTGAAAGGAGGAATTATGCCTTATTATACATGATAAGGTTTATAATGAGTCACAAAAATATTCCATTATACTTTTGGGGGTATGCATTATAAACTCTAACATTCACATTAAACTGATTACTATAACGACCCGGTTATGGGTGCTTCCCAATGATTCCCCATACCCAGTTCTTCACATGGCCTCAAGCACATTTTCTAAAATTTCAGAGGCTTCCAAATAGTAGCGAGGGTCATGGGTGTGATTGTGGGGATGCTATTCCCTCATTGGCAGAGTAATACAGTGGAAAAAATAGTAAACAATAGTAGAAATAGTAATACCCTAAAAAATGTAAAGAGAGGAAGACTGATATTATAAAAAACTTTAGCATATTTATAAAAACAAATTCAACATGTCACATGTATCTAGGAAATCATCTAAACAAGTCACAATGCTGTAAATACTGTAATGAAACCAAAGTATGTAAAATAGTAATATCCAACAGCATCACAATCCTCAGCTTGGTCTCATACTCTCCAGCTCCAACAACAATCAATTACATGATGAATAAGGTCACATTCCATTATCTATACCTAAAACCATATAATCTGTTTGGGTCCAAAAGAATGAACCAAAAAGGCTGTGAGATGAATCCCAGAAGGCGAACACCAAAATATATGTTCCTAACTATCAGTGAATATATGTAGTAGGTAATATTCATAAATGAAGAAACAAACATGGAAGTACTGAAAAGTAAACAATCCTATAGTTTTCAATTACATTCATTTACATTAATTAATTATTCAAACTGTTGAATAATATAGCCTTAGGTTCTAGCCTAAGATCTGTATCCCCCTATATCTTAAAAACACACAGACTTCTCAAAAGACTATTTAAACAATCATGTAAGACTGTGTCCATATTTGTGCTTTGGATTGGCAGACTCGTCACAATCATTCAGTCGTTGAAAAGAAAACGTTTGTGAAATTTCACATAGTCTAACCCCTCTATTTCAACATATAATCAATTCAAAAAATAATGACCCTCTGGGAAATCTCACATAGTCTAACCCCTTAGGTCCCATATAGAACTAATCATTTAATAACGTCCTCCTGGGATTCCCTCACAGTCAATACCCCATCGGTCTACATAGAATCAATACAATATAATGACCCCTAGTATCTCTCATAGTCAATGACCTATGGTCCAACATTCATTTAATAATTTCCTTCCTTGTAGCTCTCACAGTCTAACCGCTCTGGTCTATGACCACCCATCAACTCTCACAGTCAATACCTCTGGGTAAAGATAACAAAAATTATACATAAATGACCCAGCCATTGGAATCTATCAAAGTCAATTCCCATTGAAAATACTATCACAATGCTAAATATATGCTACTCAAAAAAACAATAACTGCATCCTAACAACCCTATGCATAGAAAACAGATAAACCCTAACATGATTTATAGACCCAAAAACCAATAATCAAAAAAATACATGTGCAAACCCCATAATTAATGTAATAAACTTTATGAATAATCAATGACCCTTCGTCAAAATAAAACACCATAATAGGTCTTAAACAGGGTTAAATTCCATAACACGAAATGCCCCAAACATTGGTATTTGGAACTTTTAGAATATGTAATCCAAAGACAACAAAAAAATGGAATAAAACACCTACCTTGATGTTGTACGATGAATAATCTAGAACGTTGACCCTTTAATTGGCCTAGAATGACTATGATCTATAAAAAGTTAAAAAACGATCAACCCATAATAAGTCATGTGGGAGGAGAAATCATGAAGAGATTGTCTAGGGAATGATATTACTCACTGGAGGGAATCCAACGCAGTAGGGAGTGTCTCAATTGGAGCTCGGATAGAGGAATAGGAGGAGCTCTAAGATCTTTGACCATACGTCACTCTCCTATAAAAGACTTGGCTAGAAGAAGAGAATTATGGAGATTAGACATGACCCATCTCTGATTAAAAAATTAAAATTAAAATTACAAGAAATGTTCATTTAATGTACACGCTGGGTACTAGCCTCAACTATCCCCTACATTAGGCGGTCTTCCATATCACCACATGACCATGTAATTAGCCATTACACAGCTAGTACACGACTACATGAACCAACCAGGTACACATCATGTACTCAAAAGTACATGGTGTGTACATATAATATTTTCCATTTCTTCTTTTTTTCTTAAAAACAACCAAAAATAAATATCCATACCTGAAATGAGGATTTGGGTTCTTACCAACATCCCCCCTTAATGAAATTCATCCCCAAATTGCCTTTTCAAGGTTGAAGAAGAAGAAACATCAAACAACTCTGGACACTATGATCATGCGTCGACCACCCACTCCCTAGTATCATCTTGTACTTTCATGTACTGCCATAGAACTCACACCGGAGGAACAAACCATCCATGGAGAATATCTCTACACTAATTTTTTATTACACACATAAACATTATTTATTACACGAAATATTAACTGAATACAACATAGAATATTGAGAGGTCTAGCATCTTTGGGGATTATGAACACTACATAATTACATAAAACAATAAATACAACATCTTTATTGAAAACATAAAATACATGACCACTACATTTCATCATACTTCACATAGAATTGAATAACCTGATGACATGCATAAGAAAAGGGTGAGATATAAAGACTAGTAAAGGAGTAAACAAGGCATAACATGAATAATAGAGTACAAGTTAAGAAATAGGCATATCAAAGGATCATAAGAGAAACATGAACATAAAGGCATGATATAGAAAGATAATCATAACATGGAAATGTGGGAAAAACTCTTAACATGATATTAGCATGATCCAAGGCTCATTGAAAATAGAGGATAAGTAAACCCTAATTTACCTTGAATTATCATGAGTAAAACCACATTTCACTAGACATATCAGTACACTAATCACTAACCAATTCTATGGAGCACTATCATTTCACACCCTTCATAATCATTTTATTTTATGAATAAGTGTTTCATGCATATCATAAAACAAGGAATCATTAAAAATAATAATTTATTCCATGATAAAGGAATTTGGAATTCATAAATGACACTCTATAATTAATAAGTAAACATTCATAAAAGTGAATACCCTTGATGGAGAAATGGGCATGGTATTCACGACACAATGACTTTGGCATGGAAAATCGTAGTGCAATTTCGGCAGCATAACAACGTGACATAATAATTCACAAAAATGGTTTATTAAATAGAATTGGTTTTATCATCATATTTACATGAAATTGACAGTATTGGGGTCATATATATAAATGTACCAACATATTTAATGGAATTTTAGATTCATAATACAATAGAATTGCTTGAATGTATATGAGAGAGAAATTCCTTACGGAATTTCGGCATGGTAACAGGTGTACATGGGAGGAATTAATGAGAGAGAAAGAGATATATCATCATTCAAACATAAAGAGTCCATTATGGGGAAGGTGAGAAGTAATACCCCAACATTTGTAATTGAAAATAAAAGTGAATATCAAGATAATGAAATTTAGACAAAAATGAGAAAGGAAGAAATCACATACATGGAATTGTGATACCAACGACATGGGAGAGGATTGAGAGAGGCTTCTTGGGAGCTTGGGGCGACTAGTGAGTATTATAGAGAAAGTAGAGAAGGTTTTAGTATAGCTAAAAAGGATTTTAGTGATGAGGAAGTGAGATCTTGTGTGGGTTTATTGAGGAAAAGGGAGGGAATTATTTATTATTAAGGTTTTGGCCACCACACAATAATCTAATCAAAACCACAAACCAAACCATGGTTTTCCCTTTGTTTTTTCCAAAGGGGAGTTGAAAATATTATTTTTTAAGGCCAATGGTATAAATTCATAAAATATTAGGCTTTCTTATGTGGAGGTTAGTCACACTTTCAAGGAAATAAATTAAAAAAGTTAAAATATTTTATAAGTGTTGGAGGGTCCACTAAAACATTGTAAAATAAATTCATAAAACTTAAAATCATATTATTTTAATGGTAAAATATATATTTTCTGAAATTAATATTTTTAGTATTTTATTACATCACTATTGGGTCATTATGATATCATAAAAAACATTATATATTTAAATGGTGTGGAATTTTTTCCCAAAAATTTGATTGTCTGAGAAAATTATGAAAAATTAACTATTGGATAATTTGGGCATCCTGATTCCAAAAATAATATTCACTATTTCTAAATAATTTTATAAATATGTCAATTTTTACTATTAAAATAAAAACTGACATTTTAAAAAAATTATGGGTTTCGGAAAAAATAGGTTTCAACCCATAATAAAAATCACAACTATATTCATAATAATTATACAATAATTTATATTTAATAAATAGTAATTTAGTTATAATATTTTATTAAAATATTATTTAATTCAAAAATCCATTAATTCATCAAAATAGATTTCATAATTAACTAAAAATGCTATTTTTTCTTTAAAAAATATTTACAATGAAATGATAATAAAATGAATGTATATTCTATATGAAAAAAATAATATACATAATCATAGTACTAGGTTATAATTACATAACCCCTTATAACACCCGTATAAGACTGAACGGTAAGGTTTTCGATGGTGGAAGACTCTTGGGGTGGCTCGGATAACGTCGCTCGGGTGGTAATCTCTATACACATCCACTTCTCTCGTAGGCGGTTTCGTTCGAGCATAACATGTTAAATCTCTGCAAGGGATTGGTCAAGAGGGAAGCCCAATAACACCAGCTCCATTACAAGTTCCGAAAAATGGGCTTCTTAATGAGAAGTTCTACTGGATGAGGTTATCACTTCCTTTGTCTCAGTAAATTGGATTTTTTAACGCCCTATATTTATACGAATCATGTGATAATTTTTCAAATTATATATTAGAAATGGTCACAATTATTAACTATATTTTAAAATCCAAATACATAAAATCGTAGAAGTTCATATTTTATATACCCATTTTACATAATAAGATATTTAATTAGATCAAGAGGAATTTTCCTTCATAAAAGTTTGGTTTGTTTCAATCTTCCCCCCTTAAGAAATTTCACCCTCAAAATTTCCTTTTCCCAATCTAAATCATATGCGGGTAACTCTTCTTCATCACTTCCTTTGATTACCACGTTGCTTCATCAAACATGTGGTTTATCACAAAACCTTGACGAGGGGCATTGTATTATTTTGTAGAAATTTTTATCTGCAATCTAATATCTTTATTATCTTTACTTAATAAGAGAGGTTATTCTCCAATGGTACCACCTCTAGATTGAGTGCATGTGATGGGTTAGGTATCTACTTCCTGAAGAGTGATACATGGAATATATCATGTACTTGAGATAGGTTTGGTGGGAGTTCTAGTTGGTATGCCACTTCTCTAATTCGATCAAGGATCTCAAAAGGTCCGATGTACCTTGGAATAATCTTTTCCATCTTACAATGTCTCTAAAATCTCTTCCACGGTGATATGCAGAGGAATACCTTGTCTCCAAAATCTAACTCTAGGTCTCGTCGATGACAACCATTATATCTATTTTGTTGAAACTGAGAAGCTTTAATGTCTTACTGAATGGTCTTAACCTTCTCCACCATTTCTTCATCCATTTTCAGACCTATGATTTTTCTCACCCCAACATCATCCCAACATGCTGGTGTTCTACACCTCCTCCCATACAGGGCTTCAAAAGGATCCATTTGTATGCTTTAGTGGAAACTATTATTTTAAGAGAACTCAAAAAGATAATGATTTTGATTCCATTCTACTTTTAAATCAATTGAGCATGCTCTCAACATGTTATCAAGTGTTTGGATAGTCCACTCATATTGGCCATCAGTTTGAGGATGATATGAAATACTGATGTTCAACTCAGTATCCGGAACATGTTTAAGACTCTTCCAAAACATAGAGGTGAATCTTGGATCTTGATTAGATAAAATTGATAGTGGTACTCCAGGATGCCTTACCACATCAATGATGTATATTTATTCCAATTTATCCATTGAGAAATCCTCTCGAATTGCAATGAAGTGTGCAGTCTTTATAAGATGATCCACAACAACCCAGATAGAATTGTTTCCTTTGGATTTATTTGGAAGTCCAATGAAAAGTTCTATGGTGATGTTTCCCAATTTCCAAACTGGTAAGGGTAATGGTTTCATCATCCCCTTATACTTCTTCCCCTTAGTCTTAACTTGCTGACATACTAGGCACTTTTATGAATACTCAGTGATCTCCTTCTTCATGTTATCCCACCAGTAATTCTCTCATAGATCTCGATACATATTTGTGTTTCTTGGGTGAATGGAGAATATTAAATTATGTGCATTATCCAAAAGTTCCTTCTTTAACTCCATATTCGATGGAACACATATTATTGACCCAAATATCACAATTCCTTCTTCATTGAAAATAATATCTAAGGATTTTGCTTTTCTGATAGTTTCCACCTTCTTCTGAATTCCCAAATCATCCTTTTGAGCATACTTTAACCATTCCAAGAGAGGAGGTTGAGAAATCAATTTTGAAAGTATTTATGATGTTCCCTTCTTTACAATTCTCATTTCAATCTTCATAAAATTTAACAAGATTTGATCCTTTTCAATTCTAATCAATGATAGAATAGCTAGTTCCTTTCTACTTAGAGCATCTACCACCTAGTTCATTTTCCCAGGGTGTTACTGGATTTATCAGTCATAGACTTTGATCAGCTCTAACTATCTTCGTTGGTGCATTTTTAACTCTTTCTATGAGAATATATATTTGAGGATTTTGTAGTCTATATATACTTCGCACTTCTCCCCAAAGAGGAAATGACCCCAAAATTTTAAAGAAAAGATCATTACAGCCAACTCCAAATCATGTGTTGGATAGTTTTTCTCATGAACATTCAATTTACTTGAAGCATAGGGAATGACATTTTCATTTTTCATCAACACACAACCCAGGACCTTCTTCGAAACATCACTGAATACCACAAAAGTTCTCCACTGGTTGGTATTGTGAGCACGGGTACAGTGATAATCCTTCTTTTCAAATCCATGAAGCTCTATTCACATTCATCACTATAAGAAAACATTACCCACATCCATGTTTGCTTGGTAAGAGCATTGGACAATCTTGGGAAATTTATCACAAATCAGTGATAATATACAGATAACCCTATGAAGATATGGATATCAATTCTCGATGTTCGCCTCATCCATCCTTCAATTACAGCTGTCTTAGAGGGATCCATAGATATCCCATTACATGTCATGATATTGCCCATGAATGTGACCTCCTTCAACTAGAACTCACAATTTCTATACTTTTTATATATCTTCTCATTTCACATGGTATCTAGTATAGTTCTTAGATGCTTCCCATGCTCCTCCTTGGTTTTGGAGTATATTAGAATATCATCTATTAATACTAACATAAATTTATCGATGTAATCTCTAATGTATCTATTCATAAATTCCATGATGATTTATAGAGCATTAGTGAGTCCGAAAGGAATTAATATGATTTCATAGTGCCCATACCTCGTATGAAAAGAAGCCTAGGGGATATCCTCCTTCTTCACCCTTACTTGGTAATATCTTGACCATAAATCCACCATGGAAAAGTATTGCTCACCACATAGTTGATCGAACAAGTCATCAATTCATGGAAGAAGATACTTTTTCATTATCATGATTTTGTTGAACTCACAATAATCAACGAAAAAGGCGCATTGACCCAACATTCTTCATGATGAAGAGGACCGGTGAACCCCATGGTGAAGCACTCAGGCGTATAAACCCTTTTCGAAATTTTCCTGTTTTTCTTCTTCATCTCCTCAATATCCATAATAGAAATTCTATACAGAGTCCTGGATATTGGTAATTCCCTAGGTATAAGGTCAATTTAGAATTCAACATCTCTTCTAGGAGGAAGACCATGGAATTACTCAGGAAACACTTTAGTTAATTCCCTCAAAATCAGAATGTCTTCAAGAACGGTTGATTCCTTAGACTGAATCATCCGAGCTAGATACGCGGGCTCATTGTGTAGTAATATCCACACTAGACATGATTGTTCTAATAATTATTCATATTCCTCTTTGAAGTTGTATATAATCGGGGGTTGATTCTCCATATGGAGAGTGATTTCCCTCGCATGACAATTTATGTTGTCTGTATATATGGAAAGACAATCCAAGCTGAGAATTGCATAAAATTCTACTAAAGTGAGTATCATGTGGTCTGTTGGGATGTTTAGTCCACAAAGTATGACATGGGAGGAGTAATATTCATGGGATGAAATAATTCCCCCCTATGTCGTTCTCACCGACATGTTTACTTCCTTGATTTTTGGTGGTGTTGGGATTGTTATACTAAACATTAAGGGTACAAAATAATACATAGAACCATAATAAAAAATTATGTTTTCTATTCATTAATGAATAAGAATCGTACCTATCAACACTTCATTTTCAGGGTTCACTTTAGTGGTAGTGATGTAAAAAGATCACCCTTTCTGCCTTGTAGGTTATTACCCAAGTATTAGGGAACTGATTTGCAAGGTATCGTAGTTCGTTGCAGTTGAAGTAATGAACAACGTGTTGGGGGTCGAACGGATCATTCCTCTCCTCTGGCGCAGTCGTGGGTTTTTTCATGTCAGTAGTTTATAGCTAAGTGACCTTCTCTTCCACACCTAAAGCATTTCCTTGTCCCCTTCAGGTAATTTATGGGGTGATTCCTTCCAAAACTTCAACATTTGGGGTGCTATATTATCTTATCACCACTGGATTTATCCATCAGACCCCCAGAATTGAATTCTAATGTATGCTGCTTTTCCCCATGATACCCCTGAGATTCACTGATCTCCATTTAGTCCTTTTGGGAACAACAAACAATTTCCTCATAGATATTGAAGTCATGGATCTCTAGGAATTTCTGTAGGCTAGGTTTTAGCCCACAAAATAAGAGTCCAACCATTAATATGGGGGTAATGAAAAAGATAATGGTGTACCATGCAAGACTTGTGAAGTTTTCCTCGTAAGATCCAATGGATTCATCATCTTTTTTTAAGGTATAGGAATTCCCTTTCCATCTTATGTCATAGGGTGTGAGGAAAATATTTATCAATTTTTTTTCCTAAAATAATTACATTCCAATGCCTCGATCTCCTACTGAGGATTTGTATTTTTTATCAATGTCCACCATTGATCAGCATCACCCTTCATACAATAAGCATCCAAAAAAACCTTCTATTGTTTGGAACATTGAAGGATGGAGAAGATCTTTTCAATGGAGTCGATTCATTAATCAAAAATTGAGGGATCTGATGATCCATTAAAATTAGGAGGCCTTTTTCTTATGAAGCTATCGATCAAGGATTGTTCTTTCATAGGGGGGGGGGTAGAACATTACTCTTGACCCATGTATCTCTTCTAATCTTGAGTTATCTAAGAGAGTATCATGACATTGTTTGTGATTCTAGCTCCCATTGGATTGACATCTCATTATATCATTCATCACATTGATCTTCACATCTGTTGTTCGCTCAAGTCCTCATATTACCAGCCATTGAATGGAATAAAAATAATAATAGGTTTAACACATAAAGAACAATCCAAGGAAAAAAATGTATGACTTATAAATAACTTTTATTTCCTTAAATTAAGAATTTATAGGTTTCAATCTTTGTTATCCATGATCTACATCCCCACATATATTCCTAGGGGAATTTTATTATTCCCTTAACATTGGTTCATAACAAACATGATAATTTAACGAAGAATATACCATATAAGTGTCGTAACCAAGAGTTCAGCAAGGCCCATTATTGTGTACCAGGATACCCCAGGTCAAGCCTGAAACTCCTTGTTGGAGTTTTCACTCCTAGGTACATTTGTACCAGAGCCATCTCTACCGGCTCAAATCTAGCCAGGGATGAATTTTAATGATAAACCCCTTACTCAATACTCACAAAAACATGGTGATGTTTTTATTATACTTAGTATAATCCCTATGTCTTTCCCTAGGATTTTCTAATCCTAATCCCAAAAATAACTAAACATATCCTCTAATACCAACTATAGAAACCCTTCTTTTTATTAAACACATAACATGATTTATTGCATAAAATAATCACTTGATGCAACATAGAATACTGAGAGATCTAGTGTATTTGGGGATTAGGAACATTACATAATGATTTAAAACATGAAACACAACATATTTTTTGAAAACATCCTTTACATGACCCCTACATTCCCTTGTACATAGCATTTTATGGGATAACTAAGGACATGAATAAGAAAACGGTGAGGTATAAAGCCTAGTATGTGAGTAAATAAGGAAGAACATGAATAATACTGTACATGTTAGGAAATAGTCTTACCAAAATATCATAAGAGTTGAATTAACATAAAGGCATGATAATCCATTATTATCATAACATGGAAATCTATCAACAACACTTAACATCGTATTAGCATGGGCCAAGGCCTATTGCACATGGAGCATGAGTAAACCCTAATTGCACATGAATTAGTGTGAGTAAACCCTCATTGCACTTGGTGTATCATGATACTAATATTTAACCAATGAATTGAAGATCTATCAGGGCACACCCTTCATAATCATTTCATTTCATGCATAAGTGTGCCACATAAATCATACAACATGGAATCATTAAAGATCATCATTTATTCCAAGATAAAGGAATGTGGAATTTATACATTAAAATATTTTATCAATAAGTAAATATGAATAATGGTGAATACCCTTGATAGATAAATGGTCATGGTATTCATGACATGATGACTTTGGATTGGAAAATCAAGGTGTAATTTTGGCAACATAACAGCGTGACATAAGAATTCACAAAAATGGTTGATGAGATAGAAATGAGTGTCTCATCATATGTACATGAAATGGACAGTATGGGGGTAATATAGATACATGTACCAATATATCTAATGGAATTTTAAATTCATAATACAAAATACTTTCTTGAATGTAAATTAGGAGAGAGAAATTCCTTACGGAATTTTAGCATAGTAACTGGTGTACATGGGAGGCATTAATGAGAGAGAAAGGGGTCTCTAATCATTAAAACATAAATATTTCAGTATGGGGGAGGTTAAAAATCATACTCCAAAATTTTTAATTGAAAATAAAATGGCATAACAACATAATGAAATTTGGACAAAAATGGGAAAGCAAGAAATACCATACTTAGAATTGTGATCCCAAAGGCTTGGGATAGGCTTGAGAGAGGATTTTTGGGAGCTTGGTGTACCTTGGGAAGATTCTAGAGAGAGGAGGGAAGGGGTTCATAGATCTCAAAAAGCATTGACTGAATGGTAACTGGGATCTTGGGTGTGTTTATATTGGAAAAGTGAGGGAATTCATGGTTATTTAGGTTTTGGCCACCACACATTAAACTAATCTAAACTACAATCCAACCCATGGAGTTTTCCCAAGGTTTTTTCCTAAGGAGTGTAAAAAGCATTATTTTATAAGGAAAATGGATGAACTTATAAATATATAGGTCTTGCTTATGTAGAGGTCAGTCACACTTTCAAGGAAAACAATTTAAAAAGGTAAAATGTTTTATAAGTTTTGGAGGGTCCACTAAAGCTTTGTATGATAAATAAAAAAAAAGATAAAAATAAATTATATTAATGTTAAAACAAATATTGGCCGAAAATAAGGTTTATAGTATTTTATTACATCACTATTCAGTCATTATGATGTTATAAAACAGATTATATATTTAAACGGTATTTAATTTTTACCCAAAAAATCGATTGTCTCAGAAAATTATGAAAAATTCACTGTTGGATAATTTAGACCTCTAGATTCCAAAAATAATATTAATTTTATCTAAATAATTCTTTAAATATGTGAATTTTTTCTGTTAAAATAAAAATCAACAGTTATAAAAAATTCATGGGTTTTGACAAAAATAGATTTCAAACCATAACAAAAATCACAATTGTACTCATAATAATTATATGGTAATTTATATTTAATAAAAAGTAATTTAGTGATAATATTTTAGTAAAATATTATTTAATTAAAAAGTAAATTAATTCATCAAAATAGATTTCTTAATTAACAAAAAATGATATTTTCCCTTTAAAAACTATTTACAAAGTAACAATAATAAAATGAATGTATGTTATCAATACAAAAATAATGCCCATAATCATAGTACTGGGTTCTCATTACATAACCCCTTATGACACTCGCATATGACCGAAGGGTATGGTTTGCGACGATGACAAACTCTTCGGGTGGCTCAGATAACATCACTCATGTGGTAATCTCTATCAACACCCACTTCCCATGTAGGCGGTTCTGTTCGAGCTTAACGTATTGAAGGTCAGCTTGGGATTGGTCATGAGTGAAGCCCATTGATTCCACCTCCTTTAAGAGCTCTAATAAATGGACTTTATAAGGAGGGATTCTACAAGATGAGTGCGTCCCTTCCTTTTTTTGAGTAATTGAATTTGTTAAAGCGTAGTATTTATACTAATCATGTGACCACTATTCAGCAACTATATTTACAACGGTCACAATTCTTAACATTAGTTTAAAATCCAAAAACATAAAACAATGGAAGTGCATATTTTATAAAACTATTTTACATAATAATACATTTAATTAGATCGGGATGATTTTTCATTAATAAATGTTTGGGTTGTTACAGAGATCCTTCATGCTATGATCGATAATCCGAATAGGGTGGTCCTCAAAGGATTCATCCACCACCAAATCAACCACCTCAGGTTGAAAAATGTGGGACCGATATGAAAAGTAACATTATAGATGAGAAACATGAAATACGTTGTGCATAGCCCGGTAAATCATAGGTAACTGAAATCGATAGGCAACTAGACCAACTCTCTCCAAAACCTCAAATGGTATGACGTACCTTGGTGAATGCTTTCGATGTCTCCTAATCCTCATGTGTCCCAACTTTGGTGTGACAGATAAGAAAACATGATCTCTAACCCCGAACACCATAGGTCATCTCGTCAGTCAGCATACAATTTTTGGAGAGACTGTACAGTTTTCATCCTCTTCCAAATCACCTCAAAATTCATAGTGGTCTCTTGGACAAGATGAGGTCCCAGCATACCTGCCTGTCCTACCTACAGGAAACAATGGGGTGATCAGAATGGCCTCCCGTACAAAGCTTCATAAAGTTCCATCTGAATCATTGCCTGAAAACTGTTATTTTATGTAAATTCCACTAGGGGTATCTGTCTCTCCCAAGAACCCCAGAAATCTAGGACAAAATCTTGAAGCATGTACTATAACACTGGAATCATGTTTTCAGACTGGCCCTCTATCTGGGAATGGAAAGCTGTACTCAAATGTACCTGTGTACCTAAATCCCTCATTAATGCTTGCCAAACACGATAAGTAAACCAGTCATCCCTATTTTAAATGATAGAGTGTGGTGTCCCATGAAAACGTAAAATATCTTAGATGTAAAAGCTTACAAGTTCATGAACACTGAATGTTTCCTTGATCAGAAAGAATTGTGAAACCTTCATGAGTCTTTCAACAAAAACCAAAACCACATCATTTCCTCGAGGTGACCTCGGTAAACCCGTCATGAAATCTATCACGAAATCATTCCACTAAAACTCAGAAATGGTAAGCTGTTGTAAAGGTCATGATGGTCTCTGATTCTCTACCTTCACCTATTGAAAGGTAGAACATCTCATAACAAAACCAGAAAAACCCATCTTCATACCTGGCCACCAATACTGACTCTGTAAATATCGATACATCTTATGGAAACCAAGATGAACTGCCCAAAATAAGGAATTAAAATATTTCATCAACTCCTCACTTATTTCTACTGACACCCATACACTTGTATGAAAATGAAAGACCTCATCCTCATCTATGGTCCACCCAGTAGTAGGGTTCTATTCGGGGACACCCTATCGTAGGACTATGCCTTCAGAATCTAATAGCTTCCTCTTTCTCACTCTCTCCATAATAGTAGTGGTAACAACTCCATAATAAAGAAATGTCGGCCCCTATATGTTGTGAACCTCCAAATGAATCCTAGAGAATAAATCCATATGAAACCACTCACTATTGGCCTGCTGAACTGCATGTATCTTATTCAACCTACTAAACGCATCAGCCACTACATTTCCCTTCCCTAGAATATAGGTAATCTCAATGTCAAAAGGCTGAATATACTCAACCCACCTTCATTGTCTCAAATTTAGATCTTTCTGAGTAAATATATACTTGAGGATTTTTTGGTCATTGAACACCAAAAATTACACTCCCAAAAGATAATGTCCCAAACATCGTAAATCATGAACATATTCAACCAACTTGAGATCGTGCATCAGGTAGTTCCTATCATGTGGCCTCAACTACCAAGAGCCATATGCAATGACTCCTTCCCCTTGCATAAGCACTACTCCTACCCTGATACATGATGCATCGCAGCAAATGGGGTAACTATTTCTCGGCTCCAGAAAAATTAGTATTGGTGATGAATTCAATCTCTCTTTTAGATTCTAAAAGGTAGAATTATAGGAATATGTCCACATTTACATTGCACCCTTCTTAGTTGGGCCCATCAGTGGTTCTTATAAGCATGAAAAGTTTTGAATAAATAACCTGTAGTAATAAGCCAGCCCGAGAAAACTCTGTACCTCAAAGACATTCTTCAGATGCTCCAATGAAACCACTACACTCACTTTCTCTAGGTCTACTGATACTCATGTCTCTAAGATAACACGACCCAAGAAGTGAAACTAGCCCAAAAGTGGATTTTTTAGCACTTAGTATATTACTAATACTATCTCAGTGTACTAAAAATGATCTCAAGATGGATGGAATGGTCGTGTCGAATGTGATTTCACACCAAGATATCGTCAATGAAGACTACCAAAATGGAATCCATGTATGTATGGAACACTCGGTACATTATTTCCATGAAAACTACTGCTGCATTAGTAAGACCAAATGGCATAACAAAATACTAATATAGAATGTAACTACTCCGAATGGTTGTAAGAGGTATATCTAATGATCTAACACACAACTTATGATAACCATATCTCATTTTAATCTTTGAGAACACCTGGGCTCATCAAAGCTGATCAAAGAGATCATAAATCCTTGGCAAGGTATATTGGTTCTTGATCATCATCTAGTTCCACTTCCAATAATCCAAACAATGTCTGAGGGTACTATCCGCCTTCTTCGCAAATGTGATGGGAGAACCCCAAGGAGAAGTACAGGGTTAGATGAAACCTTTTTCCTATAACTCCACTAACTGCTTCTTGAGTCCATATAACTCTGGTGTAGCAATCCTATATTGAGGAATAGACACCAGTTCCACTCCGGGAACAATCTCAATAGAGAAATCATTGTCTCTATCCAATGTAAAACCATAAAAGTCATTTGGAAAGACATCCCTAATGTGATCCAACACGAGATGAATGTAAGTCTATAAGATCCCTTGGTCATCTAGGTAAAAACTAACAATGTAGTTTGTAACTCCTATCACCCATGGAGATCGAGTACATCTCTTCTCTCCCGAACATCCCATTCTCCCTTGTGTAGAAAAGAGCTTACCTCTGGTGATGTGAGACTCACCCCGTGGAGATAACAGTCAACAAAGTTCTGGAAAAAGAATAACTAGTCCATTTAGATAATGACATCGAAGCCTATCATATCTAAGAAATAGTGGTCCCATAATAAGTAAAACCTACCAATCTCAAGAGGGAACTCCTTGCACAACATACAATAGCTATAGTAAGTTCCAATGGAGTTTCTATCATCACAACATTCTTATAATTAAAAACTATAGAGCTTAAGGATCTCCACAAAAGAAACATATATGAATCTATGGGAAGCCCTGATATCAAAAAGAGTAGAAGCTAAAAATGAGGAAACTAAAAATGTACCTCTAAAAATAGAGGGTCCTGGATCTAGTGCCTACCAGGTCTGCTCCACTACAAAATTCTAACCAGTACTGATACCCTGTGACCCTACCTAACTACCCTGAGATTATCCACCCTGTTGTCTTTGAAAACCTTCTAACTGGAAACCACACACATAACCTCCTCCTCGGCCTAAATGGCCTGATGAACTTCAGTTACCTAAATCATTAGAAACTTGATGTCCTTATCTTGAACAAGGAGTCATAACAGACCCCCTTTCATTAGCTGCTGGTGAGAAAAACTGGAAAAAAACACTGAAGATGACCCATCTTTCCGTAAGGTTGGCACTCCACTGGGTCTCTCAGGCAATGAGGTCTTATGTTCCCACTCATCCCACACTAGAAGCATACCACCTGGATACCTAAGGATACATTATTAAAAATCTCCCTACAACACATTTTTCTATCTATCGATGGAGTACCCGCCCTGGATGTTGAACCTTCCTGGCTCGTAGCATCAAACTCCCTTAGGTTTCACTCAGTAATTCGGACCCGGTTCACTATAGTAGTCACCAAAGTCAGCCAAAATATATTCAACTATGATCAGATATCATACCCAAGACCATCCTCTAATTTCCTAGCAAAAGATAAATCATCACCTCCCAGAATAGGTGTTAATCAGTAAAGCACTGTAAAACAAGAAGAGTACAGCATCACTGAATGAGTTCCCTGGTCCAAGTGCATGAACTCTATGGATCGATCGTCCCTCAATGTATCAGGGTAGAAGTATTCATATAAGGTCCTCTGAAACTGTTCCTAAGACAAATCCTGTTGGAATCCCACCCGTGAGATAACATCCCACCATCTCTTGGTGGAATCACGTAGCATGTATGTCGCGAGCTTCACCCTCCTCTTTGGAGGCATCTCCAGATTCACAAAGATAGAAAGAATGACCTCCCACCATCACTCTGTAGCATGTGGTCCTCCATCCCCTAAAATAGTGGGGGGATGCTACATGCAGGAACACCCACGTCATCTTTACTATAGATAGGGCTGGATTCAGTGCTCCCTAAAAAGTCTTTAACATCCTCAAAAATCATTCATGGATCTTTGCATCAACACCTATGTCTGGTATAATTGTTGGCGCCAAGACAAGAAAGATGGGAGGATCTACTAGTAGTCCTTGATCTCCTATTTTTTGGTGTATGATCATTTCACTGTATCTAGAAAATAGAAGGAGGATGTCTTGGTGGCTTGACTCTACAAGTTCAAGCACAAACCTCAGTTCAAAATTATCACATAAAAAAACTTATAAGTGCTAGAAGGAATATGATAAGAAACATTCAAGTGTTACAAAATAGGGTTACACGATGTGTGTATTACTTCTACATGGAATTTTCCCTTAATATTTTAAACATGGAGTGTACCTCTTCCAAACCAGGTCATATAACACCCATACACACCGCATGTTCCTCCTAAGACACGGTATGTACTTGAATCATCCTTCTTAGACAACTACGTTTACACTGCTAGAACTACATTCCTCTCTCCTAGGTAACACTACATAATGTGTTCACTCTAGACGTGGCGTGTAATATTTTAGTTCCTTATACCCATATATCTAGTCACACGGTCGGATACATTGTCGACTCTACACAGTGTGTTCAATCTAGACACGGTGTGTACAATATAATTTTCATCTACCCATGTTGGTGGTCACACATTTGGATACATGGTTCTCTATACATGGTGTGTATAATATAGACACGTAATGTTACAAAAAGAGTTTCCAAACCTCGTGTCTCTACTCACACAGTCAATCACATGGTCATTCACTACATGACGTGTACTCCCAGTAGACGACATGTACTTAATAAAATTTGTTTATTCCAAAATAGAATAACACATGGTGTGTGTTCATAACATCACACGCTATGTTGTCTAGGTTTTTGGATAGTAATCCTCTGGAAATTCTATATAACCCCTAAAAACATATAATTATTTCCAATTCATGACCAATTATGACCCATGGGAGCCTATACTCCCATGAATCAATGTTTGACATCCCTATCCATTTCATAACTAGACAAAATTTAACTAAAGTTAACATGATCCACAAAATTCTGATCCAAGAGGGCCCATAAAACCTCAAACACCAATGTTTGGAATCCATCTAATGAAACTTTACATATTACAATACCCTATCAAAATACCCGGAATTATATCATGAAATCCATCATAACATGATGCAAATCTATCACCACATCTATCAAAACAGCATGCAATCAGTAATGCGCCCTAAATGGCATGACAAGAATGCATGAAATGTGATCTCTAGAAAGTTCTTATATGATTCATGAGATGGAATACCCTCATATAATTGAGTTGTAACAAAAATAGAACCTCAATAATATCAATGATAATAGTAAATAACATGTTAATCACCTGACGGTGATATCAAATCATCTGTAAAAATTGAAAAACCAAAACAATTACATTATTCGAGGTAATATGGATTTTCCCTGTACACGGGTTAGTTAATCCCTATAACAACTCATTATCAACTACCCATACCTTCCTATACCAATCTATGGGCTCTAAATAGTAAGATGAAGTTGTAAGAAGCTCCTCTGATACCACTTGTTGACGACCCAGTTCCAGGTGCCACGAAATGTGCCCCGTACCTTATTGGTCATGTGTCCTCAATCACATTTCCCTAAACACCAGAGGTTACCAACTAGTAGAGAGGGCCTTGGGTGCGATAGTGGTGAAACAATTCCCTCAATGGCAGAGTAACATAGGGGAAACAAATAGTAAACATTATGGGAAACAGTAATACCCTACAACAAATGTAAATAGTGGAAGACTAATAGTATAAACAACTGCAACATATATATAAATAAATGATGCATTTCACATATATCTAGGAATTAATGCAAACATGTAACAATGCTGTAAATACACTACTAAAACCAAATTATAGAAAACAGTAAACTCCAATTGCATCACAATTATTAGCATGGTCCCATGCTCTCCATCTCCAATGGTAATCAAGTACCTGATGAAGAAGGCTGCTTTCCCTTATCTATACATGCAACCATATAATCTTTTTGGGTCCAAAAGCATGACCCAAATAGGGTGTGACACAAATCCCAATAAGCAACCACAAAAAAATTCTGTTCCTAACTATCAGTGAATATACATAGTAGGTAATATTCATAAATTAATCAATAAACTAGGAAGTACTCCAAATTAAACAATAATATAGTTTTTAAATACATTCATTTACATTAATAAATTATTCAATCCATTTAATTATGTAACCTTAGTTTCAAGCCTAAGCTCTGTATCACCCTGTATAATAATAACATGAAGATGTCTCAAAAGTGCATCAAAAAATCAAGTAAGACTGAGTCCAACATTGTGATTTGTCTTGGAAGACTTGTCACAATCATTAAATCATTAAAATGAAACCCTCTGGGAATGTCCTCACAGTATAACCCGTCTGGTTCTATATATCATCAATTCAATAAAAAATGAACCTCTGAGAAAGCTCACACAGTCTTACCCATTTGACCCAAAATAGCCCTATTCATTTAATAATGCCTAGCAGGGTAGCTCTCACGGTCAATACCCCTTTGGTCTGCATATCAACAATACAATATAATGACCCCCTGACAGCACTAACAAGTAATACCCTATTTTCCAACATTCATTAAATAATGACCCTATGGGTAGATCTCAAGGTCTAACCCCTCTGGTCTATGACATCCCGACAACTCTCATAGTCAATACCTCTGGGTCAACATAACAACAACTATAAATAAATGACACTACCCCAAGAAGATATCACAGTAAATTCCTCTTTTCCATACAGTCACATTGTGAAACACATGCTTCTCAAATAAATAATAACTTCATCCTAACAACCCTAGGAATGTAAAACAAAGCAAGAAAAACATGATTTCTAGACCAATAGGCCAATAATCAAATAAAAATGGTAAATGAACCCATAATCAAGGTAATAAACTTTAGGCATAATCAATAACCCTTTCTCAAACAAAAACACCATAACATGTCTTAAACATGGTTAAATTCCATAACATGCAATACACTAAACATGAGTATTCAACACTTTTAGCATACATAATCCAAATAAAACAAAAGAAAGGCACAAACCACCTACCTCAATGTTGTATGATGTGCAATCTAGAACATCGTCCCCTAAATCATCCTGGAACTATGTAAATCTACAAAAAGGTAAAAAAAATCAACCCTCAATAACTCACGTGAGAGGAGAAATCAAGAAGATAGGATCTAGGTAAAGACATAACACACTTGTGGAAATCCAACACATCTGGTGGCATCTCAATCGGAGGGCAAACAGTGAAATGGGAGGAGATAAAAGATATTCTACCTTAAGTCACTCTCCAATATGAGACACATGGAAACAAGGATCGTTCAAGAGAATAGACACGACACTGCTCCAATTATTCAACTAAAAAAATTACATGTCGTGTTCATTTAATGTACATGCCATGTACTAGCCTAAACAACCCCCCACATTAGTTGCTCTACCAGGTCACCACACGATCATGTACATGGTCATTACACATCCATTACATGAAAACACGTGGAAACCGGGTACATGGCGTGTACTCAAAAGTACATGGTGTGTACATAGAAAGTTTATACTTTCTTCCATTTCCTAAATAACCAGAAATAAATATCCATACTTGAATTGAAGATCCAGGTTCTTACATGTACCAACTAAGGCGGTAAATGGGATTCCCTTCATGCTATGGATTGGAAAGAAAAACATTTTCCCGCATAAATGTGTATGGGGTTGTGAGGAATTTTTAAGGCTTTCTCAGGGAACAAACTAGCACCCCTACGCATGAAGTGTATCTTTATAAAATATCCCAAGGAAACAAAGGGATATTACCTATACAAACCCTGAAATAAGAAAGTGATTATTCCTATACAAGTCAACTTTCTTGAGATGGAGAACATACTCAAAAATTATTGTGGGATCAAGAATTACTTTGATGATGTTCATGCTCAAGATACATAGGAGTTGGTATAGGAAAAAGTTCCATAGTTCTCCATGGAAGAAGTAGTTCTTAAAAAAAATTATTGTGTAGGCGTGTAAGATAGGTAAGAGAACTATAGAGATATGGTTTTATTGTCACTAAGGATGGTGATTAATTATTGTTGGAAAATGATGAACCTCTCTCCGACAAGAGGGAAATAGAGATATCAAAAGCTTCAAGATGGATAGAAGTTATAAATTCTGAGATGGATTCCATGAATGAGAACCATGTTTGGGTTCTAGTTTATGCACCTATTGTTGTAATTCCTATTGGGTGAAAATGGATATTCAAGAAGAAACTGGACATGGATGGTAATGTATGTACCTATAAAGAAAGTCTAGCGGCTAAATGTTTTAAACAACGTCAATGAATTTTCTATGATGAAACCTTTTCACCAGTTTTCATGTTTAAATCCATAAAAATAATACATTCCATAGAAGCTTACCATGATTACGTGATTTAGAAGATTGATGTCAAAACTTCATTCTTTAACAGGAACCATTAGGTAGATGTCTATATGGAACAACTAGTTGGGTTTGTGACAACAAGTGATGCCAAAAGGGTGTAAAAGTTACATAGATCCGTTTTTTGGATTGTATAAAGTATCTAGGTCAATGAACTTTCGATTTGATGAATCCATTAGATAATTTGGTTTCATTAAAAAGGAATGTGATCCATGTGTTTACAAAATGTTTAATGGAAATGCCGTCATTATCCTAGTAGTATATGTTGATGACATATTTCTTATTCTAAATGACATAAAAATTTTATAGTCTTTTGAGGACTAGTTGAACAAGTGATTCTCTATGAAGGACTTAGGTGAACCCGCCTAAATTCTAGGGATCAAGATCCTTAATGGTAGATCCAAGAGGCTACTTGGACTAAGTTAGAGAATAAACATTGACCAGATACTAAATATATTTAGTAAATAAAAATACAAGAGGGGATTGGTTCAAGTTTCACAAGGAAAACACCATTCATAGAAAATTTATCCCTAGACAAAATAGGAGAAAGATAGAATGATCATGATAACATGTGATTTTGTGATAGGATAAATCATGTATACAATGTTGTGTAGTAGACTTTATGTTGCCGATGCACTGAGCTTGGTAGGAAGATATTAAGTAGATCTAAGAGAACATTATTGGACAGCTATTAAGGCTATCCTTAAGTATCTGAGAAGAACTAAGGATATTTTCCTGGTGTATGGAAGATATGAAGAGCTTTTAATCAGAGGGTATACTAATTCAAGTTTTCAAATAGATCATAATGATCTGAATTCTCAATTAGGATATTCTTTCTATCTCAAGAGTGGAGCAGTGAGCTGGAATTGTCAAAGGATCCACTTGTAACAGATTCTACACTGAAATCCAATTATATAGTGGCTTATAATGAATCTAAGGATGTTGTTTTGATTCGAATAATTTCCAAGGATCTTGATGTGGTACCTAGTAGTAGATATGATATTGCATTGAATTGTGATAACACCACAATGATAGCTCATCCAAAAGAGCCAAAGTCACATCAATAGACAATGAACATACTCGAAAAGTATCACATCTTGGGGAATTTTCATTAAAGGGGTGAAGTTGTAGTGAGAATATGTTTTATGGAAGATAACATTGTGGACCCCTGGACTAAAGGCATATCTTAGAAGAATCATGATTATCATGTGAGGGTTAGTGGATTGAAGGTTGTAAGTAGTTGGATCTAGATAAAATGGGTGTTTATTTGAGTTGGTTCCCTATAACCAACTTCTATGTACAATATGATAAACTAGAATTCATGGTTTTGAATATTAATAAATTTATTATAACATAATGCTTTTTTTTCTCTGTGACATAGCATGTGATAATGTCCGAAAAGTTTTTTTCACACTAAAAGGTCATAGTAGTTCCCCAATATGATGAGTGCCCGGAAGTGCTATGTAACTATTCTTAAATAAATGTTATATGGTTAAACGATATCATTTGAAGAGACACGTATGATACATGCTATCAAGGTTGGAGACTCATAGGACTTTGAGCCACCTTCTCATGGGGTATTCCCTCAATTATATCCAGTAATATATTATAAAAACGAGACCCAAAAATAGGAAATCCACATTTATTAGTGTCATTGGATTTTCCTATATGTAGATTTTTTGTATTGGCCCTTAAACATTAATATTATTAATAATGGATATTATGAGTCTCATACTTTGATTTATGGATGAAAACAATGATGAATGATATTCGTGACAAGGTAGGATATGTTAGGTATGTCACAAGTAATTTTTCATTAATGAATAACGTGAGAATGTATTTATCACATATGTTAATTAATGGATGTTAATATCTATGGACCTTTGATGTAAATGATATGTCCTAAATAAATCCATGGCCATGATGTTATCTAGGAATGTTCTATTTCTGGGAAGCCAAAGAATTAGATATTGAGAAAATAGGTTGATGACACTAACATGCAACCTACACGATTTGAGATATTGTGATAAAGGGATTATATTACATGAAAAGAATTCGTATGAGGTGACATGTATTTGTGGAATTAACTTCTTTATCTATGGGTGTCTTGGTGTGTTTCTAGATACTAATCTTAGAATTTAGGTAGGATCACGTAATTACCTTGAGAAAGACGCCTAGAGGGTCACACACTAAGTGTATCCATAAACTTAGTTAAATAATTTATTTTTTAACAAGTTGAATAAAAATTACTCCCAGTTGTTGTTTTATAATTATTCATGTATGGATGATCTCATTTATTCTTTCACTAATTATTCAAGAGGATATATTCTGAGCGGAATATTTAATAAATATTTATTTTCTATTTATGGTAAATATAATATGTATTTATTTATCAGTGAAAAGTATAGTAGTATTTATTTAATAAATAAATATTCATTATTCAAGGCCTGATAAATATTGAGGAGGATTGTAAAGGGTTCAATGAGAAATAATAATATTAAATATTATTTTATTAAATAATATTTAATTATAAATTATAGGTTAAGAACACGTCAAGAAATAATGACAATGCTGTTATTATATGATATGGGTTTTCACTTGGATTAATAAAATGAATAAATGTGCTTGTGTGAATTATTTATTGTTAACTAGTGAATTAAATTTTGGGATATATTATTATTCTCACATTAGCCTGGGGAAATCCAACACTATCCAATTGGTGTTGTGCACAACATTCTCAAAGAAACCTTTCAAGCCTAGAGAGTTATTACCTCTCCAAGAACATTATCAAGAACAGGAGCGGTGATCCTTTACTAGATCAAGGAGAATGCTTTGGAAGTTGATCTCAAGGCGATTGAAGGCAGAAAATGAAAGTGCTATAATCTTCTGTGATAGCACCCAAAGACTCATTTTGCCAAGCCCAAATATTCGCAGAACATGTGTGGATCACCCCTAGAGGAATCCTATCCTTGGTTTCTGTGATGCAATGATTGTGCACTGTAGATCAGTGTCCAAACACATCAATAAAGAAAGAAACACATTGGATCTGTTTTTATAATTAAATTTAATTGACTATAATAAAAATATGTTGATCCACTCTTCTGGGATTCGTTTCTTCTTCCTCTTTGTCAAAATACATGATTCAATTATATGGATACTAGCATTAATTGTTGTATTGATTTTGGATTTATCATAGATTATGGATAAAGAAAGCTGGGCACCACACCCCCTCGTGCTTTCCCTGTGCCTAGAACCTATAAAGCCATCCTCTCACTTTTTTGGTGCACATTGTAGAAGTTTTAATAATAGAAATGTTAATTTAAATCTCTAAAATATATTTTTGCATGTTGTAAATCAGTAACTCCTATATATTTATGTTTATTCAACAATACCATTTATCAATCCTAAAAAATCACTGATAAAAGGGTACCTATATCAACACGTTGATTAGAATTAATAAACCTACTCCTATTATCAAGGGTAAAACCCCTTTTTTTATTGCTAATAAATTTTATATTTAAAGAAAATCATTAAAAATAACTTATTAATATATTAATATATTAATATTTATATAAATATATAAATATATAAATATTTATATAAATATAATATATTTTATAAAATATGATTTATATAATACTATATATGTAATCCAACTTAATATATAAAACATTTTGTGAAAATTGATTATAAAATAATTAAAAATTAATATTATTGATCAATTATCTAATTATTATTTAGTAATAGTCAGTAAATAAATATTTAATGATAGAAAAATTAAATAAAATAATAAATGATCTAAAATAAGTTGAAAACAAGTCTTGAACATAAAACAACCATAACTTTTGATCCAGGTGTCTGTTTTAGATCCACCAAAAATCAAATCGATATTTTAAAAAATATATATGATTTAGTAATTGGGAAGAACCTTAGTCAGATGTTTTGGATGTCTAACTGGTCTAAAAGACCTCAATATCGAGTTTTTTGTGGTACTATAAATTTTGAACATCTGATAAAATTTTAGCCACATTAAAGGGGTTCTTCATATCTTTTTTCAATGGAGGCTCAATTTATTATCATGGATTAAATTGATATGGATATTTTGGAATTATAATCTTATCATTTTTCATATTTCAATGATATTTATAATTAAATATATACAAATATATTCAATTATTCATATTTTTTTATATTTACTCAAAAGATTAATCAGTAGTAAATAAAGCCTCACCCTAAAAATATCTAGGTAACTTTGCTTCCAAAAACAAACAACAAACTATTT
The DNA here is from genome assembly GCA_963277665.1 of Viscum album. NCBI lineage: Eukaryota > Viridiplantae > Streptophyta > Magnoliopsida > Santalales > Viscaceae > Viscum > Viscum album. Next base: position 778,949,423 of record OY728161.1, read on the forward strand.
CCAATAATGTTTTGTTCATCCAATCAACAACACCATTTATATAAGGTGTCTTAGGAGGTGTGTTTTGATGTTGAATACTTTCCTTCCAATAATACTGATCAAATATACCCCAATACTCACCCTCATTGTCAATGAGAATACATTTCAATTTATTACTAGATTCTCTCTTAGCAGAAATGTGAAATTTCTTAAAAACAATAAGCACAAAAATTTAGGCATTCAAAATATAAAAAAATCATACGTGTGCATTAATCAATAAATTTCATAAAATAAATATTTCTATAAAGGTCTTAGATTTCAAAGGATAGGAAACATCAGAATGTACAAATTGAAGTACATCTGGCTTCCTTTGTAATAGATGACTATTGAAACTCACTCTTCTATCTTTTGAATCCATATAGTGATCACCTAAATCCATTTTGACACAATTCATATATGGAAGAATATTTTTCTTGGTCAAAAAACTAAGAACATTCTAACTAATGTGGTTGATCCTCTTATTCCATATCTTGGATGAAACACTACGCTCAACAACACATGCAGTATCACAAGAAATAGAATCTCTAGTATAGTAAAAACCTGACAGATTCTTCCCATGAGCCACAATAAAATAACCCTTGGAAATATTCCATTGTCCATAACAAAAAGTATGGATAAACCCTTCATCATCAAGAATGTTGGTAAAAATAAGATTTAAGAAAACCTCAGCCACATTTCAAACATTCTTCAAAATCATATTACTTCTAGTAATGGTCTCTAAAAAATAATCCTGATACCTAAAACCTCACTATGACCATCATTACCCATCTTTAAAATCAACTAATTACCTGAGTATTAAGATGCAAAGAGCTCAGTCCTCAATGTCATGTTAAAACATACACCACTATCAATAAACAAGCAAGAATCAACATAATAATTATTTATAGGGTCATAAATAATAACAAGATCACCCCTGTAGTGGTGATGAAATGACCATATCCATAACCATTTTTCATCAAATAATTTTCATTCATTCTATTTCCTCTTTTGAGCTAATAACAATATTGTTTAACATGAAATTTCTTATCTTAATAATGACATGAAATTGATCTATTCTTCATCATGGAATTGATTCTTCCATTTGTCTTACCATGATTTCATTTTCCCTAAATCTTTTCAAGGATTCTCCCCTACTCTATGTGACTGAAAGATCTGATGAATATTTTTCCTAGGTACGTCTCCCAACCTATTCATTTAAAACAACATAATTAACAAAACCGAATGTCATGGGACCATTAGGAGTAGAACTAGTCAGAGTATCAAGTAAATTTTCCCATGAATTAGGTAAAGTGTTAAGAATGAAAAGTTCTAAAACCTCATCTTCAAAATTAATACTCATATCCAAAAATTGATCAAAACATCCCTAATATTCTCTCAAATATTCAGAAATTGATGTAACTTCCTTATGCCTTAATTAAATTATTTTTTTGAGAGGAAAACATTTATTTGTTCTTGTTTTAGAAGAATAGGTAGTCTCTAGCTTCTCCTACAAATATCTGGTATGAGAAATGTTAACAATATGATTCATCACATTGTCTTCAACCCACAGGACAATGTAACCACAAACCATGTCATGCTCAAAATCCCATTATTCATTTGAAATTATTTCTAGTTTATGGTACTAAACACAAAAAGATGCATTCATTTGACAAAATAAGATCCCTCATTTTCAATCTCCACAAATGGTAGTTGGTAAAATTCAACAAAATCACCCGAATGTAATTGGATTCCAATATATATATGAAATAAAAACCAAACTATTTTATAACAGATGCTGGGAAATACGACAAGTGATGAATGCACAAACAAGAGCAAAGAAAAAATGTGGGGAAAATAATTTTTCATTCAGTTGAAATAAGCTTTCAAAACTAAGGTGGATGCATAGTGAGAAAATAATATGTTCAAGAAATATAATTTTTGACACCATAAATTTTAATGTGGAAAAACCCAATGATGGAAAAAAACATGGGACCAATTCTTAAAAGCAGATCCACTATAAAAAAAAATATGGTAGAATCTCCCAAAAAGAAAGGGGTCTCAAAAGTATAAATCTCTGATGCAGTAGAAGAATGTATCAGCAAACAAGAGTGGTAGAAATTAGATCTGACAACAAAACATCATCTAATAATGAAGTAAAAAAATAAATCATACCATACGAATATGAATATCGTCTAATGAATAATTGTGTGCTGAAAAATCACCAAGATTAGAAGAAAAATGATTGTCAATCAAATATAATAAAAAAAATAAATTTTCTGTCCATACAGATGTATCTCTCCAATTCATTCCATTGACTCCTTTTAAAGGAAAAAATCTATGTAGAAAAATGTATCCCAAAACACGCACTACTACTGATCATCCCTTTAACAATGCACAAAAAGGAATTATCAACGCTAAAAATCATTGTTTTCCTCGACAATATTAAAAGGGGGTCCCTTTTATCAGTGCTAAAAAAATTTCAAATAAAGGACCCTTTTATGGCTGATTAAAAAATAACTGATAAATTCAGAGGGTTTTTTTACCGATAAAAGTCTAAAAAAATTCTTTCTAAAAATAAATCTACAAATTGGAGGGTAGACCACCCCCTTTTATCCGCACTCGATCCCCACTTTTAACAATTCTTATCTCGAATCCCCAAAACATTAAAAGTTCTAGGTAGCCCCTCCAACCATTAATAGCACTATGCACCTACTTCTCCCTCCACCTCATGCCTACCTTGGAAGGGTTTTAAACCTTAGAGACCCACCTCATACTCCAACACCATTTCTAATTAACTATTTTTTTTGTTCTGTAATTTTTGAAACATCTAAATAATTATATATATTTCATTACATTTTTTATCCATATATATATATATTTTCAAATAAATATATAAAATATCTCTTTTGTGTGTGTGTGTTTATATATACATACATACATAAATCTATATATGTGTGTGAATCTATAAATATAATTATTTATATTTATATTTATTTACTAATATTATTTATCAATATATATATACATATATTTCAATATATAGATAAATATATAAATATTCCTCAACACACACAAAAATATATTTATATATATAAAAATTATATATACATTAATTGTATATGTATATAAATATTCATACATATTTTTAAATAAAATGCATATTATTTTTTATTTGGATGAGGTTTATATTTTTTGAATGATATTTTATATATAAAAATGTTTACAAATCTATATTTATAAAATTATATTTTTATGTGTTAATATATACAAAATATGTTTATATTTTTATATATTTGATTATATATAACAATAAAATATGAAAAGCCATAAAATTTGAAAACCATAATATCAATATGAACGTAATCCCTGATTATAAATTAATTCCCCACATAAAATTGGTAAAAAGACTCCCTTAAAGGATGCTGAAATTCCATACAATGTTAAAAATTGGGCATCCCCGAATAAAAACTCGTTTTTGGAGGCCTTTTATGAATATTTTGGCCTCAGAAGGCGGTAGGGGGTTTTCCCATTTCATTTGTACACAGATCTCGTCTTTGCCTTCAATTTTTTTATATGTTAGAGTTCCAATGAACTCCCAGATCCAAATTTATTTTATTTTAAATTTTGAATTAGGTTTTAAAATTATTTTCTATCTTTTATAGTTTTTTTGACATTTTTATATTCAAATTAATATAAAATGATTATTAGTCGATAAAAATTAGAAAATTATTAATTAATTTTTCTTATTATTTTATAATCCATTTTCACAGATTATCTTATATATTGAGTGTAAATGTATATTTAACCTTATCTAAAATATATTTAAAAACATATATTATATATATATCAATATAAATATATTTCTATAATTCAATATTTATTTAATAAAATATTGTTTTAAATATACCCTTTATTAGAGCAGGTAAAAAACCAATGATAAAGAGGTTATCTGCTAAAAAAAGTGTTGATGACGGTGGTGCATTTATCAATGCTAAAAAAATCTCTTATAAAGTGGTCATTCTAACAGTGCATTTTTAGCGCTGTAAATATTACCCTTTATCTGTGGTTTTTTATCACTATTAAAGTGTGATGCTGCATAAAGTCATTTTTTTGGTAATGACGTCTCTAAATTTTACCGTTTTAAAACTGCATCTTTGACCTGCGTGGTGTGCCAATTGAGGATGCGCCCAACACTCCATTCATAAATTATGAAGCCCCTACCACTGGATGACCATGCCTCACCACTAGCACATCAAGTCACTAGTGGCACATGAAATCAATAGATCCACATTGCCAATAGGGTCTAACATAAATTCACCCATCGGCCTACATGAAGTCACTGATGGCGCATGGGGGGATTTCATCACCTTGATCATCAACTCCACCACCAAAATCGGTTCGAGGTAGTGCCTAGAACAAGGTGAAAACATGTGAAAATGACAATGATATCATATTCTCCCCTTGGGAAGATTGGTGCCCAACAATGGTCATGAGATTGAATAGAGAGAGTATATCCATAGATAGAGAAATCTCCATCCAAAAATAAAAATTATTTATTTAAGGGGGTTAGTGGGTATATATATGATTCATGTGTGGCATTAGGGTTATGGAATAGGTTTCCAAAATATATATATATATATATATATATATAACATGATTTATTTTTACTTAAAAAGTAATCATCATCCAATACTATAAATTGATTCATGCATTGGCACAATGTGAAGAAAAAATATCGTAAATATTCTATTATTATAAGTATAATTTTTTATTACATGGATATCATTATTATATAATTACACAAATAATTATACGAATATATTTATATTAATTAGAAATATAAATATAGTTATGTTTTTTATACAAATACATATTTTATTTTATTTTTATTTATTACAATTTTAATAAAAGAATTATATTTTAAATTACATTTTATTAATAATTTATTATTAGAAAAATATAAATATAAAATATATTAATATTTTTATCAATATATATATATACATAAATATAATTTTATAGTTATAAATATTATTTTATATTAATATAATAAATTGAATAAATAAAATTATATATATATATAATATAATTACTTTTTTTATAATATATTGTTTATTGAATAATGAACTATAAATATAATATAATTTGAAAGATTATTATATTTGAAATCATAATAAGTGAAGATATATTTATATTCATATTTATATAATTATAAATATATTATATTTTAATATTAAAAACTACAACAATTTCATTTATAAGAAATATAATTATGTTTATATAATCAACGTTTTATCAAATAATCAATCATGAATAAAATATAATTATAAATATTATTACGTATGAAATTTTAATATATATATATATATATAATTATAAAAATTGGACTAATTATATATCTTTATCATAATTATAAATATATTTTTCCTTGGCCCATGGCGTGCAATTGTTTTTCCTTTTTTAAAAAAGGATGAAAATTTGTTGCATCTGATTTTTCTTATAAATTGTTCACTTATAGATGCACCACAATCAAATCTCAAACCCTACCCAATTTAACACACAAAAATAAATATTTTAAAATAAAAACCATATAATAAATTTATACACCATTATTTGATTATTATTTAGTTAAAATAGAATCCCAATTATTAATCATCATTGAATCAATAAATATAATACTTGTATCCATTTTGACCTTAGTGTCTTTAAAATTGGGGAAGCCTCAAAATATTTTGGGGGATTTATTGTACAAGGAAATCACTTTCTTTTTCATAAATTTTAAAACACATTTTAAATAATTAATTTTATTGTATTATAGAAGGTAAGTAATTATTTATAATTTTTAGTTATTTATATATTAATATTTGGTATTATCATTATTAGTAAATAATAATGAAAAAAACTAATATATAGAACATAATAAATATTATATATTGAAATGAAAAGTGACTTGAAACAATATAAAGGACAATGTGTTTGTTAGTCAATAAGTCAGAAATTAAAAAATATAATTTAGAGAACTCAATGCATTGCACGATATGTCTTTCAAGCATACATACACACTGTATTGAAAAATTTATTCTACTCATATGGATAATATTTATTATACAGTATATCATTCCCATATGGATTCTAATCATATAGATTATAATCAAAATGGATTATGCTCATACAAACTATACATATGGCATTAATAAACATGCAGTGCATTGAAACAGCTCTGGAATTCGTACGCATTGAAAATGAATCAAACTAAATTAGATTATGATGAACATAATAACAATATTAATTAATATAATATGATATGAAATATAAAATAATTGAAATTATTTATAAATAGTAATTTTTTGTGTAATAATTTCATTACAACGAATAGTAAAAGAATATCAAATATATTATGATCCATTTGTTTCAATTCCCACTTATCATGTTTTCTTTCAAGTACCACTAAATTCATTATTTTCCATATTATGTATCATGATTCACATGTTTTTTTGAATGGTCATTGGATAAATTGTTTTAATTCAATGCATAAAATAGTGCATGCACAAAAAGGTAGGCCTACATAGCTCTGATTCTATGAAAATTCAACACATCCAATTATCATATTCATAAATAAAATATGGGAGTATTCCCCTTGATATTAATGAATCTTATTATCACCATATCATGATGATTTTATCATTATATTGTTTTAGGTAAAAATTGATATTTTTCTCAAATCCACAAATCATCAAATTTTAGATTATTATCCAATTGTTGTGAGAATACCAAAATCAGTAAGGCAAATAGAACAGTCATGCATTTAATACACTAAGAATTTTCATATGTACCTTGAATTGTTTTCTACATAACAATAAATAAATAAGTCTAGCATTTTTTCCATATATATAGACCTTCACAACTCACTTTATATAGTTATAAAAGATGAACTCCCTTCCAACAACAATGAACTACATATATTTTAATATTAAAATAAAAAATTGAAAAATAAATATATTGCACAAAATATGAATTTCAACATGAAAATTTTTCAAATGAATATTGGTGTAGTATCATTTATAAATAAGATATGGTATTTCATAAATTCAAAAATGATTCTACAAAAATCAAACAATTTATATGTTCATATATAGTTTTTGTTATAAAGTAAATAACTTGTTTATGGAAAAGAAGAACCGGAATTGTTTCATAGTAATCCATGACCACTGATTTCTCCTTGAATATGGAAGTACATAATAAAAAATTGTCAAAAAACTGAGTAACTTATACATCTTACTGAAATAAAAATTCATAACTGTATAGAATGATAAATAAATATAAAGTACCAAAATAAATAATAGCCTTGAACACAAATATTCTAGTTTTTTCTCCCCAGTAGATTGTATACAACATCCGCATTAGGAACAAACCCCTAAATAATGTTTAATACCACACTTTTTCTATAAAATAATAGGTAATTTAATATTTCTATTTCAGAATCCCATGTGTTTAAAAATAAAATTAATTTATCTAAATGATAATGATGTAATTGTTATTTTATTTTATGTTATTCAAGAAACTCATCCCACATCATGTAACCAAGAGTAACTTTGAAGTAGTTTATCAACATGAATAACATATGTGAAGGTGAAAAAATCTTATCAGGGTTGAACTCAACTATAACTAGTTAGAAAATGTCTCACATGTTTTCCACTATACAAATTCATGAATGAATAATAACTACTGTAATCCAAGTAATTGGGCCCTAATACCTGGGAAAATTCATGAAAATGTAAAACTAAAATCAAAATATCAATCAATGGAATTTCATGTAAGAACATATGTTAAATCAAATACATGTGGGAAGCATAACTATAATATGAGTCATTTATTTATGTAATATATTTTCGGTATGATAGTATAACTATAATTTATTTAACATTCATAATGATCATATAATCACAAAATATGTTATATAAAACCTTCATGGAATGTAACATACTACAAAAGTTATGAAAATAACTAAAAAACATAAATCAATGCAATTTGAGGATAAATTATGGATAATATAGGTGATGTGACATAATAGGAAGATAATTGAATGGTTGAATAGTTACTAATTGGTGGTTAATAGATGTTATAATGTAATAAAATTAAAAGAAATGGTACAATGAATTAATTAAGTTATGGAAAGAGTAAACCTGTAAAGGAAACAAAAAACCTATGAAGTAAAAATGGGAATCTGAGAAGAGGGAATATTTATAGTAATGGAAAAAATGTGATGTAAAAAAGAATGAAGGAAGAGGGAAATCAAACCATAGAGCCTTATGAATAGACAAATCTAAGGATTGAGTTTCTAGTTGATTACCGTAATAGAAAATCAATGAAAATTATATTTTTTATCTATCAATAATAGTTAATGCAAACAATATAACCATGTAAAATGTGTCAAATTACAAACTATAGTGAATCTATATCAAACCGAAAATTATAAACCAAACCTAAAGGTTTGTATAGTTACCCATTTTCGGTTATGGAAAATACAATGTACATGTGAATATACGTTCATCTAGAATATTGTGTTGTAACATTCTAATATACAATAAAAGTGACGTTGATAATTTTTAGAGACAATAAATAGGTATTGATAACTAATGTTAAAATATGAAGATGTTGTTAATGAGTAGAATATATATAAAAGGATGTAGATAAATATCCATGGATTATGTTGAACATAACATGGCCTTGTATTTATGAAAATACATGCATCTCAATTTTACCTTCAGAATAATTAATGATCAATAAAACTAAGATAATAAAATGGGAATTAATGTAATTAGGGGAAACAAATTTACCAAATAAAAAATAATTGGCCTGAATATAGAATACTCAATGAAAATTAAATGTGGGAAGTGAGGCTTATTATCATTTCTTTAGTGTTATGTTGGGGCCTTGATTCATAAAAAAATAGACTTACTTCTATTAATATGATAGAGATAAAAATAAAAAACATTCCTTGGAGTTATAAAAAATAAAATTGGGGTGATTTTTAGGGATCCTATTACATGGAACACTAAAAATCACTGAATCAATGAAAAATGAAATGAAAATTCGTATATAATTTCAATACAACATGATATTTGTGATAGGGTTTCTTATTCATGAGTTCTACAGTTGATTAAGAAATAAATAAAACTCACATGTGGTAGATTTAATTGTTTCTTAATGTAAATCACTAGAGGTCAATAGGGAGAACACTAGGGTTTCAAAAACCCATCAATGTGGGTATCCTAAAAAAATTAGATAATAAATTAAAAATTTATAAAGTTTTCTAGCTTCTCAATGAAGATCAATATACAAAAAGATAACAAAATTTTGAGAAAACTTACGCTCAATGACAATATATTATAGAAACCTAAAAACTAATGCAGATGAAAAAAACCATGCATATTGATATACACAAAAAGTTGAGACTACATAAATAATGAAAATTAATAATGTAGATTTTAAAAGAATAATGGTAAAGAATAATATATTTTAGGAATTATAAGATGTTATTTCATAAATTGTTGAATATAATACATATTGAAATTGAAACAAAGATAATTAATATTATGAAATTATGAATCAATGATTATAATAAAGAATATTCAAAAAGGATCTTGATTATAAAATAAAAAATAATGCAGATAATATATTCAATAATACAGATATTATATGATATGATGCACCAATAGAGTGGTTTTCTAAGGAAATATTAAGATGAAGAAACAATGTTTAGGGTTTCATAATCAAGTGTGAGGATGTCATCAAATAAGGAAGATAAGTATATCAATGTTCAACCAAGTGCTTATTAAAAAGATATCCTGGGAGGAGAGGGGAACACACATAGGGTCTCACAAAATGAGGGGCACCAATAATATGGAAAACCAAATACAAGAAAACTGAAAGCTTAAAATTGTGAAGTTAATTTCCAAAAGTGGATGCTAGGGGTGAAATGTTGGAGGTCAGAAGGTTAAAGTGGAGGTAGGGGGTAGATGTAGGAATGGGTGGGTGAGGAGAAAGAGATGCTGATTCAGGGGAATAAGATTAGGAAGGACACATTGGGAATGTGAGGTTGAGGCAGTGAGGAGGGGAGGTGGAGAGAAGGAAGTAGTGAGGGAGGGAGAATCGGGAGACAGAGAGAAGGAATTAGGTACAACATATCTGTATGGAAATCCAGATTCATTATAATAACTAATAATTTGGCTATGAAAAAGTATAGTACTATTCCACCACTATGATTAATAGATGGTGGGGTTTCTTATTACAACCAATGATTTTCAAACATATTTCATAAATTTTTATATGAAGAGATAATTTATGAGAAAATAGAAAAAAATAATTTATGAGAGTAGTTGCTATGTTTAAATCATCATTCATATAGAAAATAATATAATCTTAAGAAATTTTATAGAGAGTAGGAAGAGGTCATTCATAAACATACCTATGAGACTTGCACATGATTACATAATTGCAAATCACATTAATATTGTGAATTGAAATTAGGCACAGTTGAGGACATTTCTAAAATATTTAGTAAGGAAACTACACGTATCTACAATAACTACATTCATGTTATGTAAATTAAATTTCATGTATATTGAATATAAACTTCACTTTTGGTATATGTTAATGTGTACAGAAGTACATTTAATTCAACATAATGAAACAACATGTATATGAATATAAATTAAAAAATATACAACTATGTAAAAAGTAAAGTAATTGAAATTTTAGTATATTATAATGAAATGTAAACTGAAATAAAAAAGTTTTATTTAAATGGAAATATAAATAAGAATATAAACATAAATTTAATAATAGTATAAAATATAATATAAAGTGAAATATAAACTATAGTTTTAGTTCATGATAAATTATACATAAGGAAATTTTGTTCTATAACCTAAAAAACTTGTATATTAATATAAATTGCAATATAAATAATATATATACGATGAAGTTAATGATAATACAAAAACAACATGCATATTAAGTGATTGAAATTTCATGCACAATGATTATAAATTTCAATTTCATGAAGAAACTACATGTATATGTAGAGAATGAGACTTCATGCATATTAAATTAATTAAATTTCATGATTATTCAATATAAACTACAATTTCAGTACATGATACTATATATATATAAGAAAAATATTTTTTAGACAATGAAATAGAACTATTTCAAGCCAAAACTGTAGGCATATGTAGAAAATTAGGCTGCATGAATTTGGAGAAACAACATATATATTCAAGAAATGAAATTACATTCATATTGAAAATAAAATTTATTTTCAGTACATGATACAAAATAAAAATTCACAATATGAAATGTTTCATGGTGCATGAATATTATGTCAATTAATTGAATAATATTTTGTGCATTATTATATCCATGGTTAATGGATTCAAAAGTTTATTCATAATAAATTATAATTTTTGTAGTTATGTCTATTACATTTAGAAACATATTTGTCAAGATTTATATTAATTAAATATAATAATATTAAATATCATTTATCATGTCAATGCATGAATGATATTCAATATTGACAATGCATGAATGATATTCATTATTGAAATTTTTTTATCTCATCCAATGACAAATTAGGAATAATTTTTATAGAGGAAACATTTAGGAGTAATTTTTCCACATAATAATACAAATATTGGAAAAATAAAAATAATTAAATAACAATTTAAATTAATGTAACATATTAAACATCATAAATGTTTGTGCCTTTAAAATAAATTAGAGTAACTAATTAAAATAACAGAGAAGGTTTCCATTATTTATAATTATAAATGTAATATTGTCGTCCTAATGAAAAAAATAAATCATACCTTTGGTTCCTATCAAACGATGGATGTGACCCTCTGAAATTAGATATATAGAAACTAAAATTTCATTATACTAATAGTCAATTATACTTGTATAGAAACTAAAAGTTCATTAAATTTAATGTTCATTAAATTTAACGTTAATTTAATTCAAAGTGGATTTTATATTTATAGAATCTTAGTATACTGTAAGAACATTGTGATTTCTAAGAAACATATGAAAAAATTACTATACATATTCATGGAAGTTCCGTTAAAGTAGGGTAAATAATTGCAGTTGGATGGTGTTTTTTATTTTTTTAAAATGAATCTTGGGGTGGAAAATAGAAGATTACCAGTTTATAATGGAAGACACATTCCATAATAATAGGATATATATTTTCAAAACAACCCATGGTACATTACCAAAAATTTATTAGTATAGTGTTAAATGAAATAAGGAATATGAAGATACATAATAAGAAGTTAGATATAAATGAAGAAAAATGAATATATGAATGTACAAAATCATTAAAATTGAAGTGAATTATATATGTATTGAACCATAGTATATATAATTAACATATACGATATGGTAATACAAGTAAAAAATATTAAAGATGAATTGTATTTTTTAGAAATGAATGGTTATTAAATTAAACATGCAATAAACCAAAATTTCATATACATGTATAGAAATTGAAATCATATTACATTCAACGTTCATTATACATTTATAAATTGAAATCCCATTATTAGAATTATAAATTTATATATAATTACAATGAAATTGAATTTTACATATATAAATAAAAAGTACAATAATTTAGGGAAAAATGGTCTCCCTTATTCTGAACACATGTTGAAAACATTTTTCTCTTTTGAATCTTCATGAATTTAAATGTTTGTTCAGAAATAAAAATCATGAACAAAAAAAATAGTATTAATGGCGTTAGAACTGCTATGTGAAAGAAATGAACCTATTAACCTAGGTCTTTCTAGTGTTATGAATAATAATATACTCAAATAAAAAACAAATGCAACCACAAATAGAAAATCCCACCTGAAAATTTATTGTTCTTGTATACTAGTAACATCATAGTAAACAAGGGTTCGACCACTATTTTATTTTTAAATTTTTAAGAAGTATTATTTCTTCACTAGGAGCCCAAATATCATAGAATGAAAATTATAAAAATATAACTATCCAAATATTGTACATACAAGATAAAAAATAAAAAAACATACCCACAATTAGGGCTCTTATATATTTTTCCATCCATTCACAGTATGAAATAAAAGTTTGAACGAATTTTTTTGTGATAATTTTTTAAGGGAAAAGGATTTTTATTTTACATCCTTACTAATATTATATTATACCATTATTATCTAGATGTTTATTTGTATTAGAAATTCAGATATGAAATATTTGTAATATATATTTATAAGGATCCAAACATAATCACGATATGAAACAATATTTAAAAGGGTAACCACATTGGATGCTCACTTTATTTTTACAAAGAATATAGAAATGAGTTATATAAAATGAAAATTAAGCAAGGGAAATTTACACATAACTATATATTTATCAAATTTGAGTGAAATGAGGATCATAATTATGATAATAAATATTTATAGTCACATAAAATATAGATATACTGACTATTTGGGTGGAAATAAAAACTTGAAGGGTTCATAGAAATTCCTTGTGTTTTGGTGGTTGGGTTAACATACATACCTTCCAATGAAGTAGAAATATTACCCTTCCATAATGAGTAAATGTGGAGACCAATGAGGTTTTGGGTTTATAGACATTATAGTAAAAGGGATAAGGTAGTAATGTAACCTTCTAATGGTGGAAGTTTGGGAATTTAGAGGGATGTCATGTTTGGGTTTTGGAGTTTGGTCAACTATGATATGAAAATATTAGGAAGGAGGGATTAATTCATAAATAAGGTATAATATTTAATAGGTGGATAGATAGAGTATCGAAAATGGAAGGAATAGTTGAGGAGTTCAGTTCATACCATGACTTAAATTTCATACCAACCCAAATTCTGTTGCTGCAATAAGGTTTTGGAATCACCTATCTGGAAGCTGAGGTGTTGTGGTCCAAATTTGGAGTTGAATAGGTGAGTACCAGAGGTACAAACAACCCTTGTGGAATGGAGAGACCATTTTCATGACTGAGGGGAGGAGGAGGTATAGGCAGAGGTAGAGGTGGAGGATGAGGAAGAGGAACATGATACCAAAGTTTTATGGTGAGAAGTAGGCAAAGAGAATGGAAACTCTGTAGGGTGAGAGGGGAGGGGAATTTTTGAAGGCATAGAGAAATGTAATATGTGAGTGAAGGAAGACATGAATTATGGAAATAAAAAGAATAAAGGGATGATGGTAATAAAGGAGGCAACGAGAAGGGGCGATGTAGTTTAAGGAACCATCCTTAAAACAATACATAATCTTGAATTAAATGAATAATTCACATTGAGGATCTTTTCAGGTTTTGTGTTTTATAGAATTGGGCCATAACTATTACATTAAATCTCAAAAATTACAAAGTAGACACTTATACTCAGTTATCATTTTTTATAAAATTACAACTCTTATAAAAAAGAGGCACCTCTAGTTCCATGTTTTAGACTCCATGACTTTTCCTTGATCCCATCCTTGACCCTATTCATCTTTATGTCATTTGAAAAAAATTTCAAAACGTTCAATGAGCATAAATATCTCAGTAAGGGTTATAAAATAAAGAAAGGAAACATTATACCATCAAAACATATGATTTTTTAAATAACTAATGAAATCATCAGATTTATGAATAATACATAGAAAACATAAATATTAATGGTAACTTGTGGCATCCATAAAAAAATTACATTGTAGATTTTACAGCTACATAGGGAGTTTCATTTAAAATACCCATCATAGTATATTTCCTAAATATATTAGTAGAAACATTAACATTTAACTATTTCATGTTACCCAATGGATTGGAGAGCTATCTTAGGCTCACCTGCCCTAGGTTTATCATGGAACCACCCGTATACGTAAAAAATGCCAAAGAACCAGAACATAATCATAACACATAAAACGAACATAAATGAAAGATAAAATTTCCACACTTCAATAACAATATACCATTTAAATATATCAAAAAAACCAATCCATTATCCAAACCATTTTCAATTCCAAAATATGTAAAAGAGTATATGGTATTTATTTTTCTTAAAAAGACACTACAGCTTGTTACGGATTCCAAAGATTAAAAAATACCCACGGTGGTAGATACTTCATTATCATCGCATATGTTAAAAATAAAATTTCATTTTTTTCATTTAGTAAAACACTTTATGTAAAAATATTCCCTTTGAATTAAATGAAAAGTCAATGGTGTTTATACAATGTATAAAAAAGACTTGTATAAATCAAAATATTCCTCAATGAAAGGAGATTGAGACAAAGTCCCTTGCCTCATGCCTGACTTGACTCGTTCATTCTTTAATCTCCAAAATAATATACTAGAGTTAATTTCTAATTGTTTAAGAACCTATTTATGGCTTATTTTTACTTTTATATCATTTATTACCATGTTATAAACATTATATAATCATTTAAGTGTATAATGGTTGTTTTGTCGATATTTGGTATTTGTGTCAAAAATAAATTTCTTATAATTAAAATTTTCCTATGTGGTAAAAATTACATATTATACAGAATATTTTTAATTATTTACATATCATATAAATTATATATATCCATTATATATGTATTTAGAATAGTCCATATCATTTGGATATATGAAAATGAAATGCACCGTTCACAGAGACGGTAAGTCGTATGTTCGCATGGACACAACTTTCATTTCATTTTTTCATTTTTAACAGAATGAAAACCAAATGATACATTTGTATATTATAATTACATTATATTATCATATTATATATATGTGAAATAAGTTCATTAACATCATCCTTTATACGTTCAATGTATGGTATGAATGAGTCATTTCACTTTAAGGGGGCGGTAGTCCACACTTCCTCAAATTAAATTAACACATTTACCCATTATGGAAACCATAAAGGTACGATATAAATGAAAAATATAGAAGCATAGAGATAATATAAATATATTATATATCATTCATAAATATAGTTCCATCATATTTTCCACCATGAGAGGCTGTAGGAGAATATTTAACAATCATCGTTTTGTGAGGCAGTAGATTTCCGCCCACAAAAACAGTATGTTCTTTACCCATTAGAAGGAGTTGTGCATATGTGTTGTTCAGATAATTCTCATAAAAAATCCTAGTATATTGATGATACTATTTTTATTATAATATAATTTAATAAAAATATTTTATGGCGTTCGAGAAGTAAAATAAAATAAAAGAACATAGAAGAAGATGTTACCTTTAAATCAGGTAACTCCCTTTGGTTTGAACCAAAACGATTTATTGAAGTGACTTATGCCTAAGCTATGGACTCTAGGTGGAATATAGTGATTTAGGGAGCTTAAATGGGAAGTGTTTGGACGAGCCAAAGGTATCATGAAGTGTTATTAATGGGTTATAGGTGAAAGCTTTTTATAAGGGGGAGTGGCTCTTTAGGAAAGTTTGAAAGTATTATTTATTTATAACCTAAATTTCGGTTTCCAAGAGTACCAAAACTCATTAAATTATTAGATAAGATGACTAATTTTTGAAATAAAATCATCCAATAATAGTTGGCCATGTTTTGGTTATTTTTTTTAATTTTTATAATCATATTTATTTAAATCATTCATTAATGATGTAAAGACTACATCATTATTATGTCATACATAATTTTATTTATTTAATGTATAAAGATTAAAAAAATACCATGATGTAGGAACATTTTTTATATTTAATATTAATATTTATAGTCGAATAGATAACTTTTATAAACCCATCTAAAAATTGATTTACTAAAAGATATATGTTTATGTAATTTTTTGTCTTGACATTAAATTATTTAATATAAAGAATCATTATCACTCCCAAGTGGCTCCATGGGGTCCCAATACAAGCCCAAGTATTACCATGGTCTAAAATGTATAAACAAAGAGTATTATGACACATTTTAGGGTAATTTAATAATATTATTATTTTACCCCTGTTTACCCGATTTACCATTTAACCAGGGTAAATAAAATATTTACTGAAGTAAATATTCATAATGTCTAAAAATAAAAGTTTCTTATTTACACAATTTTGACATACTAATTCCAAATATAGAATCCATTTTTTCAAATTCAAAAATCAGAAGTTGAAAAAATTAATTTAAAATTAATTCCCATTGTCAAAACAAAAAACCGTGTTTTCATGAAATAATAACTATCAAAAGATTGACACTTGTTTATGTATAATTTAAAAGTGAAATTACATCCAATGAACAAAATTGGATTAAATTGTAAAAAATTATATAATTAAACTTTAAAACCAATTTAAAAAATAATCTATCCATATAAATAAATTATATTAAAAGACAGTTTTGGATTAAAATATAGAATTTTCACTATTCATTAAAAAATAAACACTATCAGAAAAATACCAAAATTTCATTCAAACTAAATTTTGATGTCCCTAATCAAAATAAGAATATTTTTTTTAAATAGAACATAAAAAAGTGACAAAAACTGGATTAAAAAATGGATCGCCATCAAAAGTTGTTAAAATGACCTTTTAAATATTATTAAGGTATTTATGTTTAAATCATATTTTTTCTTATTTTAAGACACTAAAAATTATTGGATAAATGTAAAATCATTTAATAAACATGTATAATCATATATTAGTTATTTATATTCATTTCCTCCATTACAACATCTAGGAATTAACTACCATTTATAATAATAATATTGTATTATTATTTTTCACTATAACTCAACATTATGTGAAATGTAAGATTTCAAGGAAACCCATTCTTGCGTATCGAGTATGGAAACATAGAATCCCTTTTAAAATAAAATTAATATTTATATACAAATAGTAAAATGTCTTATTATTTATTTACATTGGATGTTACATGCTTCCCCCCTTTTGGAAATTGCGTACTCATAATTTTTATTCACTTATCAAATAAATGAGTGTATTTATCCCTTATAGAATTTTAATATTCCCACATTGCCTCTTCAACCATTTGGTTTTTCCAGAAATCATTTACCTGATGAATTGGCCCATTGTGCAACACTTTCTCTCTATAGTCAAGATTCAAGATTGGTTGATCCTCGTATGAAAGATTCTCTTCCAACAAAACTACATTTGGACTCAAAACATTATACGGATCCGGCATATACATTCATAACATTAAATCATGAAAATAATAGTGTACCTTAGATAAACATGGAGGTAAAGCCAATTTATAAGAAACTAATTCAACATTCTCCAAGATTTCATAGGGTCCAATGAAACTCATACTTAGCTTTCCATTCACACCAAAACGCATCACACTTTTACATGGATAAATGTTGAGAATGACATGATCACCTACCTTGAAAGGAAGATCCTTCCTATGGTTATCCACATAACTTTTCTGCATTCTCTATGTTGTTCCCATGTTCTTCTGAAACAACTGATCTTTTTCAACCATCTCTTCTACCAATTCTGGTCCCATCAACTTCCTTTCTCCTACTTCATTCTAAAAAGGTATAGTTCGACACCGCTTCCCATATAATTCCTCAAATGGATCTATATGTCCATTGGAATGAAAACTGTTGTTATAAGAAAATTCAACCAAAGAAAGTTGTTGGTCCCAAAATCGCTGGTAATCAATTGAGAAAGCACATCACATATCCTCCAAGGTATGGATTGTTCGTTATTATTGCCCATATGATTGAGGATGAAAAGTTGTACTAAAATTTAATTCAATACCTAATTACATCAGTTGGCTTTTTCACAATTTAGAAGTGAACCTCAGATAACGATCAGATACAACGTAGAGGGGAACTCCACGAAACTCGACTATCTCTTAAGCATACAACTAAGAAGGTTGATCTTGAGAAAGAGTATCTCAAATAGGATGTAAATAAGTAGATTTAGTCAATCGATCAAGAATAACCCAGATTGCATTGTTACCTCGAGATGTATTCGTTAATCCTACAACGATGTTCATGGATATATTTTACCATTTACACTCTAGCATCGGTAAATACTAAAGCATCCATTTTGGTAACATCTTCTCTGCATTAATCGCTTGACAAGTCAAACATTTCACAGTAAAGTTAGAAATATCTCTTTTCATTCCATCCCACAAGTAATACTCCCAAAGATCTCTGTACATCTTATTAATTCCTAGATAAACTCAGAATGAATAACTATGAGCTTCACATAACAACTCATTATTCAACTGTGAATCACAGGGTAAGAATAATCTCTTTCTGAAACACAAAATACACTAATTATCAATGCTAAAATCAGGCAACTTACCCTTCTGAACCAACTCCACCTTTTTCTTCAACTCAATGTCTTCCTTCTATGCTTGCTCAATTCTTTCTGATAGAGATGATTTCACTGAAACCTAAAACAAAATAGAGGAATTTTATGCACCCATAACTTCTATGAAAAAGTTCATCAAATCTTTAATCAAAGTATCTTGTTCTAAACATAACAAGGATAATGTAGAATTACATTTTTGACTCAAAGCATAAACCACTTTATTTTCATTTCCTATATGGAAATGAATTGTGCAATCATAATCCTTGATTAATTCCAACCATCTTCTTTGTTGTAACCAGAACTCATGCTTGCTAAATTTCCCGTATAGTTTATTTTCTTTTAATGTTTGCAAGACAACCCTAAAATGACCTTATTGTTCATCATTACTTTTGGAATAAACCAAAATATCATCAATGAACTCAACTAGAAACTTATCCATGAACTCACAGAAAATTTTATTCATAAGATCCCTAAATACATCAGGTGAATTATTTAACCCCAAAGGCATAACTGAAAATTCATAATAGCCATATGTAATACGAAACACAGTCTTCAGAAGGTCACCTTCCTTTACTTTCAACTAATGTACCCCGACCTCAATTCAATCTTCAAAAAATATTGATCTCTCTAGAGCTGATCAAAAAAATCATCGATATGAGTAAATGATACTTGTTCTTAATAGTAATGTTATTCAATGATCTATAATCAATGAAAAGTTTCATTGAAACATCTTTCTTTTTAATAAACCTGAAAGGAGCTCCACATGGTGATGTGATAGGTCGACTGAAACATTTATCTAATAACTCCTACAACTGGTTCGTTACATTAGAGGATTAATTTGAGTCATTCGATAAGGGAGTTTTGAAATTCGCTTAGTATTAAGAACTAATCCAACATTGAATTATACATCCCAGTCAGGTATTTTACCCAAAAACTCATCAAGAAAAACATAAATATACTCATTTACCACTCGCACATCATTAATCTGTATAGTTCCTCTGTTTTCAACAATATGTGAAGGGTTAAATTCATTTAAATCTTTTAATAGTTTCTTAACTTCATGATATGTTATCAAAAGTAAGAGTTCATTCTTGTACACAAACTGAAATTATTTCTGAAAATAAACAACTTTATATCTAAAGTTAATTATAGAATGATAAATGGAAAGCCAATCCATACCAAAAATTACATAAAACTCTACTAGAGGAAAAACCACAAGTTTTGTAGGTAGATTCTTTCCATACACAAGGACAGAAAGGTTCTTATAATTTCTTTTTGACTCAAAATTTCCCCCTGGTGTATTTACCATATATTCAAGATTCATATCATGAAATGGAATTCCCAATTTACTATAATACTTCTCCGAAATGAATGAATGTGTAGAACCCGAATCAATCAACACATTGGCATAATCTGAACGAACAAATAGTATACCTGATATTACTTCATTTGATGGCCTAACATCAGATGAAGTAGTTTCAAAGGATTTCACCCCGCCTTTCTGCTTGTAGTTTGGATGCTTTCTCTAAGTTGAGTTCTTTGTTGGACACTGATTTTAATAATGACCCATTTCATTACATTTAAAACATTTTACTGACTATAAATCAGATTTTTTCTTACCATTACCCTAATCTATTTTAGTGTAATTATGAGCCTTATGTTTCATTTTACCATACTAGTAGCACATTCCATAATTCAAAAGACCTTCCCAAGTGGTATTTTTACGACATTTTTTACAAACTGTAAACTAGATTTTCTTACCATCATACTCTTTTTGAAGAGTTCTTCCCTTTCTTCTGCCACCTCAACCTCTTATTCTGTTGTTTTTCAAATAACACTTGATCATCGGCAATTTCCCTTTCCACCTTCTCCATAGATCGAACAAGATTATCATAACTTTTGAACTCACGATAATCTAAATCCCTTTTATACATTGGCTTTAATCCTGAGTAAAAATGGTTGATTTTACTATCAATATCTCAAATGAAATTTGGGGCATACCTTGAAAGTTGAGTGAATTTTTCTTCATACGTAGCCACTGAGTCATTTTCCTGCCTCAATTCCAGGAATTGGTTTTCCATCCTAAGACAAACCACCATTGGAAAATATTTTCCAAGAAACAAAAATTTGAATTCAGCCCAATAAAGAGCATCAATCTCCTCAGTATACCTGATATTTTTCACCATCGACCACCACTGATCATCTTCACCTTCAAAATATTAACCATCAATACTAACCTTTTGATGTTCTGAACACCCCCTTACATTGAAAATATTCCCCAATTATTTAATCCACCCATCAGCTAGCATAGGGTCATATGATCCTATGAATGATGGGGGATGTTGCATCATGAAATCCTCCACTAATAATATGTTCCTATGTGGTTGATCTGGCTGATCTCGTGCATGAATACCAACACCATTTATATCCTGATTCAACTATTCCATCATTGCAACAAATTGTTCAGTTCCGATTCCAACCATCTCAAGTTGCTAATTTGGAAGGTTATCTTGTTTCTGATGTCCTCCCATCATAGGTTCCCTGTTTCTTCTGTGAAAAATCATTCTAAAAACAGAAAAAATTTAGGAAATGCAACATGGTAATCGTTAAATGCTATATCATTCCAATCATTCCAAAAATTAATTTATGGATATTAATTTAACAATATCCTAACTCTTAATGTTGTCTAAACTGCCCTCTGATACCAACTACAGGGACCGAGCCAAAAAACATTACATAATCATGAATTAAATGAATAATTCACATTGATGATCTTTTCAAGTTTAGAGTTCCAGATAATTAGGCCATAACCACTACATTATATCTCAAAAATTACAAATAAGACACTTCTACTCAGTTTTTATTTTTTAATAACATAAAATCTCTTGAAAACACAAGTCCTGTATAGTTCTATGTTTTAGACAGCTTGAATTTTCCTTGATCCCATCCTTGATCCTATTAATCTTTAAGTCCTATGAAAAACCTTTCAAAATTTGGGATGAACAAAAAAAGATCATTAAGGGTTATAAAATAATAAAAGGAAAAATTCTCCCACCAAAACATAATTGTTTTAACATACCTCATGATATCATAAGATTTATGAATAACACATAGAAAACATAAATATTAATGGTAACTTGTGGCATCCATATCATAATTATATTGTAGCTTTCACAGCTATGTAGGGAGTAACATTTGGAATACCCATCATAGTTTATTCCCTAAATCTGTTAGGAGAAACATTAACATTTACCTCCATCACGTTACCCAATGTATTGGAGAGCTATCTAGGGCTCACCCACACATTGTTTATCATGGAACCACCTATATTCATAAAAAATTCCCAAGAACAATAGCATAATCATAACACATAAAATGAACATAAAGGAATGATAACATTTCCACGTTTCAATCACAATATATAATTTAAAAATATTGACAAAACCAATCCATTATCAAAAACATTTTCAATACCAAAATACATAAAATATTACATGGTATTTATTTTCCTTTTAAAAAGACTCTACATTTTGTTAAGGAAGCCAAAGATCAAATAATACTCACGGCGGTGGAATGGTTATTGTCACCGTGTATGTTAAAAGGAAACATTCAATTTTTTTGTTTATTAAAACGTATTGTAGAAAAATATTCCCTTTGAATGAAATGAAAATTCAAAGGTGTTTATAAACTTTATATAATATAATTGTGTATAAATTAAAATATTCCTCAATGAAAGGAGATTGAGACAAAGTCCCTTACCTCATGTTTGACTTGACTCATTCATTCTTTAATCTCCTGAATAATAAACTAAAGTTAATTTATACTTGTTTCAGAAACTTTTATGGGTATATTAATACTTTATTATCATTATTACCATGTTATAAACATTATATAACCATTTATGTTAATAACGGTCATTTTGTCGATATTTGGTATTTGAGTCGAAAATGAACTTCTTATCATTACATATTGTCCATGTGGTCAAAATTCCATTATATACAAAATGATATTCATTATTTACATATCATATAAATCATATATATCCATTATATATGTATATATAATAGTTAATATCATTTGGATATAATAAAATGAAATTCACTGTTCATGGAGACGGTAAGTCGTATGTACGCACGAACACTACTTTCATTTCATTTTTTCATTTTTAAAGAATGAAAACCAAATTATACATAGTTATATCATAATTACAGTATAATATCAAATTTAATATACATTACATATGTTCATTAACACCATCCTTTGTATGTTCCATGTATGGTAAGAACGAGTCATATCACTTTCAGGGGGCAGTAGTCTGCACTGCCTCAAATGAAATTATCGTGTTTACCCATTATGGAAATTATAAAGGTATGATATAAATGAAAAATAACTATGTATATACATAATATAAATATAATATATATCACATATAAATATAGCACCATCATAATGTCCACCAAGAGAGGCATTAGGATAAGATTGAACAGTAATCGTTTCATGAGGCAGTAGATTTCCGGCCACAAAAACAGTATGTTCTCTACCCATTAGATGGTGGTATGTGTATGTTTAGTTAGAATACTTATCATAAAAAACACTATTATTTTTAATATACTTGTTTAGTTATAAAATAAAAGAGTAAAATGAGTTTAGTGGGTTGGAGAAGTAAAATAAAAGAAAAGAACTTCAGAGAAGACATTGCCTTTAGATCGGGTAACTCCCTTTGGTTTGAACCAAAGGATTTCTTGAGGTGCCTTCTGACTAAGCTAAGGAATCTAGGTGGAATATTGGGATATAGAGATCTTAACTGGACAAATTTGGGATGATAAAAGGGTCTTGAGAGGTGTGAGTAATGGGTTAGAGGTGAGGGATTTTTATAAGGGGGTGAAGGGTCTCTTTAAGAATGTTTGAAAGTATTATTTTATTATATACTTATTTTTGGTTTCAAAAAGTCAAAAACTCATTACAGTAGAATATAAGATGACTCTTGATCGAAATAAGGCCATCCAATAAGAATTGGATAGGTTTTGGATATTGTTTTTATTTTTATAATCTTATTTATTTAAATCATTCGTTAATGATGTAAACACTGCATCATTATTTTGTCCTAAATAGATTTATTTATTTGAGGTATAAAAATTATAAAAAAACCATGAATTAATAAATTTTATTAGATTAAAAATGAATATTTATAGTCTAAGATATGACTTATATAACCCCATGTAAAAATTTATTATTAAAAGATATATGTTTATTTCATTTTGTCTTAACTTTAAATTAATTAATATAAAGTGTCATTATCACTTCCATGTGGCTCCATGGGGTCCAAAAATCGACCCAAGGATGACCATGGTCAGAAATTTATCAACCAATAGGATTATGATATATGTTAGGGGAATTTAATATTATTATTTTTTTAACCTTAGTTACCTGATTTACCCTTTATCCATGATAAATAAAATATTTACTAAAGTAAATATTTATAATGTCTGAAAATAACAGTTACATATTTACTCAATTTGGAACTCCTGATAACAAATTTGGGATCCATTTTTCCAAATTCAAAACATATAATTGGAAAAAATTAATTTATTATTAATTCCCGTTGTCAAAACAAAAAAGCGTGTTTTTAAAAAATAATACCTATCAAAATATTGACACTTGTTTATGTCCAATTTCAAGGTGAAATTATTTCTAATGGACAACATTGGATTAAATGGTTAAAAAAATAATAAAATTACACATTGAAACCTATTAAAGAGATAATATAACCATATAAATAAATTAAATTAAAAAGCAGTTTTGAATTAAAATATAGTATTTTTCACAATTCGTTAAAAAATGATCATTATTAGAAAAATTCCAAAATTTCATCCAAAGTAAATTTTGACACCCTGATTATAAAGAAGAATATTATTTTGTCAAATAGAACATAGAAGAGTGATAAAAACTAGATTAAAAAGCGTTCTCCATCAAAAGGTGATAAAATTACCTTTTAGTGAATATTTGGGTATTTATGCGTAAAATCAGATTCTTTCTTATTTTAGGCATCTAAAATTTATTGGATAAATGTAAAAACATTTAAAAAAACATGTATAATCATATTTTAGTTATTTCTATTCATTATCGACATTACAACAGATATGTGTTAACTACCATTTAAAATAATAATATTATATTTTTATTTTTCAATATAACTCAACATTGGGTGCAACATAATATTTCAAAGAAACCCATTGTTGTGTTTTGGGTAGGCTATAAAACATAACATCCCCTTTAATGTAAAGATAATATTTAATTCAAAAATATGAAAATGTATTATTCTTTATTTACTTGGGATGTTACAGGAAATTGATTCGGGGAGGTAGAGTGGATCCCGAGAGGTAATGGAGAAGAATCAAGGGGAGGAATAAATACAGGTACTGAATTAGTTTTAGAAAAATAGTAGGATTAGGATAAGATTAATACCCATTTAATAATAATAAAATACAAATCTAAATCCTAAATTTAATAGTCACCTAAAACCTCAATCTATTAAAATCCAAATTTAATATTTTTATTATTTATTTGATTTTTATTATAAAATCATTTTAAATTCCAATCTTAATTGAATGTTTTATAATTTTATGAATAATA
The DNA here is from genome assembly GCA_963277665.1 of Viscum album. NCBI lineage: Eukaryota > Viridiplantae > Streptophyta > Magnoliopsida > Santalales > Viscaceae > Viscum > Viscum album. The sequence continues at coordinate 778,975,385 of OY728161.1, forward strand.
ATAATAATTTTTATATATAATTCATGCATCATTTCATATTATATATTCCATCTCTATTTTATTTTTTAAATCATGATTTTATTAGAGAAGACTCAACATGATTTAGATTTTGGGAAGCCTCTACTTTAATAATTTAATGTATAAAATGAATATTTTAAAAATATTTGATAATTGAATGCATGTGATCATGAATATCAAGATGGATCCATACTCTCACGTTGTTTGTCCACATTGTAGATGTTTTAACAATAGAAATGTTAATTAAAATCTAGAAAATACATGTCTTCATGTTCCACATTATTCACTACTATAGATTTGGGTTTATTCACTAATACCTTTTATCAATGCTAAAAAAACCCTGATAAAGGGTACCTATATTAGCACTTTTTGTTATCACTGATAAACATATTCCTTTTATCAGTGCTAAAACCCCTTCTGTTTATCGCTAATAAAATTTATATTTCAAAAAATCATTAAAATCACATATTAATATATAGATATATTAATATTTATATAAATATAATATATTTTATAAAATAAGATTTATATAAAACTATATATGTAATCACACTTAATGTATTAGATATTTTGTAAAAATTGTTTATAAAATAATTATAAATTAATACAAATCAACAATTTTGTAATTATTATTTTGTAATAATAATTTAATAATAATATAATGATGTAAAAATTCAATAAATTAATAAATGGAATAAAATAAGTTGAAGACATGACTTGAACTTCAAATAGGTGTAACATATAATCTGGGTGTCTGTTTGAGCTCCACCACATATTAAATTGATTTTTTCAAAAAGATGTATTATTTGGTGAATAAGAAGTGCTTTAGTCAATATTTTTTGAGGTCAAACAGGTCTAAAAGTGCTCAAAAACTGAGTTTTTTGTTGGGGTACATTAATTTGTGATCATTTGATGAAATTTCAGGCTCATTTAATGGGGGTTTCTTATTATATTTTGTTGGAGGATCAAATTATTGTTAGGGATTACACTTATATAGATATTTTAGAATTATAATTTTATCATTTTTTATATTATAGAGTTATTTATAATTAAATATATAAAAATATAAAAATATATACATATTTGTGTATATTTACTAGAAAAAATTTAAGCAACAATAAATAAATCCTCACACCAAAAATGTACAGGCAACATTGCCTCAAAATAAAAAATACTCTTTCCAATAAAGTCATGTTCATCCTCTAAACTACCCCATTTATATAAGGTGTCTTAGGATGTGTCTTTTGATGCTGAATACCTCTTTCCAACAATACCAATAAAATGGACCACAATACTCACCCTCATTATTAGTGCGAATAAATTTCAATTCTTACCATATTTCCTCTCAATAGAACCCTAAATTTGCATAAAAAAACTCAGCACCATAATTTTGGAATTCAAATCCAAAAATAAAATATTAGACAATTGTTCATAAATAAATGTTATAAAATTAAGAATTCAACTAAAGGTATTATATTTCAAAGGACAAGAAGCATCATAATGTACTAACTCATGTGCCTAAGACCCCCTATGTAAAGGATGATTATTGAAACTCACTCTGTTATTTTCTCTAACCATACAGTGACCACATGAATCAAATTTGATACTCTTAAAATAAGTAAGAATATTTTTTTACACAAAAAAACCATTCCCTTCCTCACTAATGTGGTTGAGCTTCTAATTCCATAACTTGGAAAAAACACTACGCTCAAAAACACAGGTAGTATCACAATAAGTAGAATCTCTAGTCCAGTATAAACCTGACGTATTCTTGCCTCAATACACAATCAAAAAACCATAGAAATAATCTATTGTCCATAACCAAAAATAATGATAAAACATTCATCATTAGGAATGCTGGTAAAAATAAGATTCAACCAAACCTTAGGAACATGTTAAACATTCTTCAAAATCAGCTCACATCAAGTACTGATCTATACAAAAACAATACTGATACCTACAACATTAGTATGACCATCATTAAACATATTTAAAATCCCAAAATTAGATAGTTTGTAAGATGTATAGAGATAATTACTCAACGTCATGTGAAAATATGAACCACTCTCAACAACCCAGTATGAATCATCATAAGAAATATTATTGGATTCATAAACAATAAAAAGATCACCCCTGTAGTGGTGGTGAAATGATAATCTCCATCACCATTTTTTGTCTAATGATTTTTATTCATTATGATTTATATTTTTAGTTGATAACAATATTGTTTAACATTACATTTATTATCACAATGATGACACTCAAATTATCTCGAAATCAACTTAGAATTGGTTCTGCCTTTTCTCTTACCTTGACGGATCTATCGCTAATTCTTTTCATGGATTTTCCCCCTGGTCTTTGTGATAAAAATATTTGAAGAATATTTCTAATGTGTATGACTCCCAAACCCACCATTTAAAACAAAATACTTAACAAAACTGAATGTCATGTCACTATTATAAGTATAACTAGTTAGAGTATCGTGAATCCCAAAAATTATGTAAAGTGTTATGAAAAAAAGTGAGATAAAACATCATCTTGAAAATTATTACACATACTAGAAAATTGATCAAAACATCCCTAATATTCTCTCAAAAATTAAGAAATATATGTAAATTATTTGTACCTCAAATTCGGTATTTGTTTGAGAAGAAACTATTTATTGTTTCATGTCTTAAGAGCATAGGTAGTCTCTAGATTCTCTTATAAAGAGCTGGAATGAGAAATGTTGACAATATGATTCATCACATTGTCTTCAACCCACTGGACAATGAAACCACAAACCATATCATGGTCAAACCCCCAGTCTTCATCTGGCATTATTTCTGGATTTTGAGTACTAAACATTGGAAGATCCATTCAAATGATAAAAAGAAGATCATTCATTTTTAGTCATCGCATATGAAATTATTTACCATTCATCAAAATCATCAGGATATAATTCGATTACATAATATATATGAAATGAAAACCAAAACCTATGATACCACATGCTTGGAAAGATGAAAATCAATGAACATGCAAACAATAGAAAAGCGAAAATGCAGTGGAAATAAATTTACATACCCTTCAAAAAAGAATAAAAAACTAAGGCAGATGTGAAGTGAAAATATAATATGCGCATGAAATATAAATATTCACACCCTTAATTTTTAAGGTGGAAAATCCCAATGATGGAAAAAACTGTGGGACCTAGTCCAGAAAGCAGACCAACTATAATTAATGAGTACACGGTAGAAACTGCCCAAAAGAATCAGGACTCAAATGTATAAATATCTTATGCAACAGAAGAATGTATTAATAGAAAATAGTTGTAGAAAGTAGACATGACAAAAGAATATCGTCGAAGAAAGAAGTGAAGACAATAAATCTGACTTTATGAATCTCATGATCGTATAATGAATAACCGTATGCCGAAAATCACAAAGATACGAAGTAAACTGATTTTCGATCAAAACGGATAAAAAAACAGAATATTCTCTTCATACAGATATATCTCTCAAATTCATTGCATTGCCTCATTTTAAAGGACGAAATATGTGTAGCAAAAAATTACCGAAAACCTGCACTACTAATGATCATACACATAACATCACTCAAAAAGGTCTTTAATAGTGCTAAAAAACATTTTTTTCCTCCACACTATAAAAAGGGGGTCCCTTTTATGAGTTCCAAAAAAAGAAATTATAAAGGCCCCTATTATTAGGTCTTGAAAAGCGCTGATAAAATGAGTCTTTATCAGCGTTTTATAGCATTGATAGAAGACCAAAAAAATATTTTTTATAAAAATCAAAAAATCACATGGTGGACCACCCCCTTTTATCAGAACTCAATTCCCCCTATAAATAGTGATCCTCTAGAATACCCACCTCTTTAGCAATGTTAGGTATCCCCTCCCAATTCAACAGTACTATGCACCTGCTTCACCCGCCCCTGTGCGTGCCTACCTTTGCAGGGTTTCGAACCTCAGTGACCTCCCCCTCATACTCCAATTCCATTTCCCCTCCACTATATTTTTTTATTCAGTATTTTATGATATATATATATCATTACATTTTTATCCATATATTTATATATTTATTTATATATATATTTAGATACATATATAAAATAAGTTTTGTGTGTGTTTGTGTGTCTATACATACATACATACATATATTTATATATTTGTCTGCATATATAAATATAAATATTTATATTTATATTTATTTACATATATTATATATCAATATTTATATTCATATATTATAACATATTGATAAATATATTAATGTCTGTCAATACAGACACACTAATATATTTATATATTTTTTTTCAAAGAGGCGACATGGATTGGTTACCAAATCCATGCCAAAATAAATTTATTAAATAAAAAGGTCACAAGAAAATCCCAAGGTGTAAAATGCATACACCATCTTAAATATAGAAAAGACCAACAAAGATACAACTTTAAAAACCGGGTAAGAATCATCAAAAGATAGCAGAAGAAGATCTTCATGATCAGCCCCACCATATCTTCATAATTCTGGAACTTCAAAATCCAGTGCAGGATCAACACTTGTCAAAGCATATATGAATCAATCAGCACATCATCTCAGCAAGTCTGCAACAATACAGGTTCAAGGAAGGACCAGCAGCAAAAAACCAATACAGAACTTGAGCATTCTGGCCAAATCAAGCATAAGACAGCACATATTAAGCATGTTTTCAACTGGGGAAAAATATGCTGACATGAAGAATAATTAGGCTTAAATTCAAACAAAAAAGAGATATAGGAATCCAAAAAGATGAAACAGCGGGACTCCAACAAGTAGTAATCTCCATGTGCATGTTTCCCAAGAAATCCAAGGGCCAGACTTTAAAAAGCTCCAGAAGAAGATCTGCACAAACTGCCAATAGAGAGTGATCAGACCCAGCATGTCTTCAGCATTCGGCTACCTCAAATTCCAGAACAAATCAGCTCATCATCAAGGAAAGGTCTCAACCAAACAGATTTATGGAAAGTCAAGCAATAATGCGAACTCGAGCAATCCAGCTAACTCAAACCTTTAACATCAGAACCAGAGGCAGAAAACATCATAAGAGGGCTTCAAAAAAATGTCAAAGCATGCTGCTCATCAACAAGCATCCTAATCTTGAGCTCATCCTAGGAAAGGAGAACCAAAAGAGCTTAAAGGAATCCCAACAAGACAGTGACTTTTTCACTGTATAGAAAAACCGGAGTCCATGAAATATTGACAGTACAGGCACAAAGTCAGGTTTAAAAGAAGTTCCAAATCAGAATTTTTAAAAGTACATAAGCAATGAAAAAACTCAGTCAATTATTTTTTATCTAAAGAAAACCGCAAAAGAAGTATTCAACAGGAATTCTGGAGGATTTATAGCCTTCTTCTCCTAGAAATACCTAGTTCAACATTATGAAATTTTCAGCATAAATTTCACCACTTTTCATTTTCTCACAGGCCAATCCTTTTTTCTCTTCCCCAATGTGCGTCAATTTTTTTTAATTGTTCCTCAAGGGAGAGTTGTGGTGTTATCTCATTAGCCTCATCAGCAGGAGTGTCATGAAAAATCTCATTATTGACAGAATTAGTGGTATTGATAGAGCGAGTGGTGATGGTTCTTTCCGTCTGTTACTAATCTCTCATTTTCCTAGTTTTACTAGGGTTAGGAGTGATGAATACATCTTCATCTACAATGTGTTTTTTGCCCTTTATGGCCATTAAATTCAAGAAATTCTCCTCTAATTGCCTATTCTGGTCTTCTACTTCTTGAGGAACATCACTGGATTCGGAGGATTCTTCATGTTCAGCCACATGGGCTTCCTGGGTTTGGGTAATCATATACTGTTCCTTAGCCACAAAAGTAGGTTTAGAATCAGCCCATGTGTTAGAGGGTTCCTGTAAATCAGGAGGCCTATCAATATGACTAGAATACTTTTCTGTGGAAACCTTAAAAACATTAGTAAAATATATCTATTGAGAATCTAGATCTCACCTCTTATCCAAGTGCACTACTTGCATAGAGTTGTCCATCTTCTTTGTTGAAGTGGAGGGGTCAGTAGTTTTCTCTTTTTCCATCCAAATGGACTTAGTGACCTCTGTCCCTACTGGTCTTCCACAGTTGGGGGTCACATGTCCCAACATAAAACAACGTTGAAAATAATCAGGGAGTTCTTCATAAACCACCTCTTGATAGAAACCATGATCCCCATTTTGAATCCATATGTAAGGATGGAACTGCTTAGAGGTATCTAACTCAACACATATTCTAGAAATAGAGGGACGAGTGAGATTTTTGGTTGCATTGTCAAGTTTTAAAGGGTTTCCAATTATCTTTGCTATTGGAAACAAAGATATTTGTTTGAACAAATGAAGCGACAGTCCAGGAAATCCTACCCAAATAGGGACAATCGGAGATTCTGCAGAAGGGTCAAAGTTGGGTGTCCATTTTAAAACCCTCATGGGGTATCACCCAAAGAACCAGATTTGTCGAATCCAGATCCGGTAATAGTATTCCTCTGAAGCAAACTGAAGAGAAATATGTGTAGAAGTGAGGAGACCGATGTGAAAACTCGAGAATCCCAACGATTCGAGTGATGTTCAAAGAAATTTCAGGGAAGTTCTGCGCTTTGGAAAGTAACCAATCAAAACATATCACGAGTCCGAAGCAAGAATATTTACCTCCTGTGAAGAGAAAGCGATGTCCATTTGCCCGCGATGTCGGTAAGCTTTTGGATCTATCTTCACATCAGAGTTCGCGATGCCATTTGCAGCTGGATCCAAAGATCTACCTACAACGACATCTACGAAGGATCGACGATTAGGGTTCGGCTCAAGGGGTATTGGGTGTCGCCGCTTATCTTCAGGAGTCGGTCTCCCCATCCTCCCATCTAATATATTTATATATATACATTATATATACATTAATTGTCTATGTATATTAACATTCATAATTTTTTTTAAATAAAATGGATATTATTTTTTATTTAGATAAGTTTAATAGTTTTAGAAATATATTTTATATGTAAATATGTTTACATATATTTTTATAAAATTAAATTTGGATGTGTTAATATATACATAATATTTATATATTTTAATATATCCGATTATAAATAATAGTAGAATATGAAAAATGATAAAATTTCAATACTATAATATCTATATGTAAACCCTACAAATAAATTTAGTCCCCATTTAAAATGGGTAAAAATACCCCATTAAACGAGGAAGAAATTTCATCTAATATTAAAAAATTTAGGTATCCCAACTAAAAAATCAGTATTGGAGGCCTATATAAATTTTTGTGCCCTAAAAAAAATTGATAGACGGTTTTCCCCATTGGTTAGGGGGTAGAGCTCATCGCATTATTTGATTTGATATGTGGTAGAGTCCAAAAAAACACCCAAATAAAAATGTAATCATAATACAACTCCTTAAATGGATTCATGCATTGGCATAAAGTGATGAAAAAAATATCCTAAATATTCTATCATTATATGTATAATTTTTTAAACAAATACAAATTTTATTATATTTTTATTTATTAAGATTTTAATAAAAAAAGATATTTTAAATTACATTGTATTGATAATTTATATTTATAAATATATTTTTTATATTTATTAATATATTTTTTTATATCATTAATAGAATAAAAATAATTAAATATATATAGAAAATGTAATTAATTTTATATAATATATTTTTTATTTACTAAAAACTATAAATATAATATATATTGAAATATTATTCTATTTGAAATCATAATAAGTAAAATTATATTATTATTTATATTTATATTTATATTTATATAATTATAAATATATTATATTATAATATAAAAAAAGATAACAATTTCATTTATATGAAATAAAAATGTGTTTATATAATTAATATTTTAATGAATAATCAATTATGAAAAAAATATAATTGTAAATATTGTTACATTTGAAATTATAATATATATATATATATAATTATAAAAATGGGAAAAATTATATATCTTTATAGTAATTATAAATATATTTTTCCTTGGTCCAGGGTGTCTAATTGTGTTTCCCTTTTCAACAAAGGATGAAAATCATTTTCATTTGATTTTCTTTATAAATATTTCATTTATAGATTCATCACAATCCAATCTATAACCCTACCCAAGTCAACCCACATAAATAAATATTTTAAAATAAAATCCGATGTAATAATTTTTTATGTGTTAATATATAAAAAATATTTAGATATTTTTATGTCTGATTATAAATAATAGTAGAATATGATAAATGATAAAATGTAAAAACCAAAATATCAATATGAATGTAAACCCTAAAAATAAATTGTGTTGCCACTTAAAACATGTAAAAACAAACCCTTAAATGAGGCTGAAATTCCATCAAATTTAAAAAAATGGGATATATCTACTAAAAACATAGTTTTAGAGGTCTTTATGGATTTTTTGGCCACAGAAAATGTGATAGAGGGTTTCCCACTTTTTTTAGGGCGTAGAGCTCATCACATTTTTTGATTTGATATGTCATAGAGTCCAAATGAACACCAAAATCAAAAGTAATTTTCATTTGAAGTTCGAGTTACATTTTCAATTTATTTTCAGTTTTTTATGATATTTTTATATTAAAACTTTTATTAAATTATTATTAATCAATAATAATTAGAAAATTATTAATTAAAATACATTTTTAATTATTTTATAAGTCATTTTCACTAATTATCTTATATATTAACTGAAAATGTCTATTTAGTCTTATCTAGAATACATTTAATATATATATATATATATTATTTATATATTAATATATTATTTTTAATAATTTTTTTGAAATATACCCCTCATTAGTGCTGGTAAAAAAAGAACAGATAGAGGGGTTCTTCGATAAAAAAATTGTTGATAAAATGAGTACATTTATAAATGCTGAAAAAGTGCAGATAAAGGGGTTCTTTTGAAGTATTATTATATTTGGAATGATAATAAGTGAAAATATATTAGTATTTGTATTTATATTTAAATAATAATTATTATATTATATTTTAATATAAAAAACTATAACAATTTAATTTATAAAAAATATAATTATGTTTGTATATTCAAATTTTTATTGAATAATCAATTATGAATATAATATATTTTTAGATACTATTATATTTTAAATTATAATAAATAAATAAATTAATATAATTATAAAAATAGAACAAATTTTATTTACTTGAGTTTTTCCATAAGTGAATCAACCTCCAACCCCACCCACTACATTGTTAATGTTTCACAAAACCTAGTCAATCAAAAGGGTAAGTGGTTTCACCCTACTGGGTTCTCCATTGGGCCCATCCATCACGAAGACTCATGTATCAGTAGCACATAATCCATTAAGACTAATTACATTGATATTTTTCTCCCAGAATCGATCAATTAGTAAATAGGACATGATGGGAGCTACGATCGGTGCTATGACTGAACTTGAAGACTCAGTGCACCAACGCTATGTTCAGAGTCTAACGCAGGGGTCCGAGGATTTGTCTAATATTATGATGGTGGAAGGGTGATTGGTAATCTCTGGGATTCTAAGGTTCACAAAAAAGTGAAATATGATGGAGATCTCATATTGGGCACCACCGACATGAAGGATAAGATCTTGAAATACATGGAGATAAATGGGAACCAAATTCCATGGGTTGTACTCATGGAATTATACATCATTATTAATCTCCCCAGCCCTCTCCCATTATAGGATTTGGCCATTGAGTTCTTGCGTGATATGGTTCCAACAAACCCAAGGGGTCCTCTATAGGTATATGACTGAAATATTCATTTGATGGATTTGTGGAGGACATGCTTCCTCAGGTAGTGTGATCTTATTTCAGACACACCTAATTATGTGAGGACGGTGACCATTCAGTATGCCACCAATCATTCTTAGTCTGGATTGAATCACAGAAATGGGCATTTACCTGTATTTGGCTTTGCTCCATCATTAAGAATGATCAATTAATTATATGGTTTATTAATTTAAAACATTTCTGTAAGAGGGTTTCATTTATTATATTATGCATGTTGATTTTCATGGAAGGGTTAGGGTATTTATAAAAAAATATCATGAAAAATATTTCATTAAAATAATAGCCTAACCATAATAGGGAAAATAAAAATTTATTATTTTAAAACATTTATGATTGTTTATGATGATATATTAATCATAAATTATTATTATATAAATATTTAATTATATATACATAACTATATTTCTTATCAATAACATTACAATTTTTTTATATTAAAATATAAATATTTTTTGTTGTTATATTTAATAAAAAATTTAATAAAATAAATGACCAACCTAAACTAAATCATATTTATTTTTTATCGACTTCATTTTTTAAAAACTATTTTCCATAAATGTCATTAAGATATAAAATCATCTAACATGATATACCTTCATAAATCATAGAGGTACATATTCAATTATTTCCCTACCAAATTCACATATCTATGTTTTTTAATAAACGCTCTTTTAGGGTTAAGGGGGAACCCAAAAACCAATCACTACATTAATTTATAATCCCTCTCGATAGATTATAAAAAATATAATATAACATTTCAACAAATGAAAATATAAAAAAATATCCATGGGATAAAATTTATTATATTTTAAATGCATATTACATTATGTGATTTAATTGATATATATATTTTATTTGTTTAAGAATTATGTGGAAAACATAATTTTAATAAAATTCATAATAATCACATCAAATAATTATTTCACCGAATGAAAATTTAAATATATATAAATAATATCTTCAATTATTGAAAATTACAACAAGTGCATATATTATTTACTACGATTTAAAAAATTCGTATATTTTATATAAGTATGAATGTTGTGGGAAAACCTAAGTTTTTTACAAGATGAAAAGAACCTTACAAAATGATTTTTGAACTGATGAATTAATTATTTTTAATGAATATATTTAATCACTAATGATTTCTACATGTGTGTCCCATAAATTGTTTTATTTTTTTAATTGCACAAATCCATTCAAGTGTATACCGTAATAAAAAATGATGAAAATGAATAGATGTATTAAATATGAAATAATTAAAATTAGTAAACTACAAAATAAAATTGACTTCATAAAACCCTATAATAAATTGATATTGTAAATTTTATTTTATAAAAAAATTAATCCCAAAAGAAGATGGCTCCATTTTATCTGGGTACTCTCATAGAGATCTATCATTTAGGGTTTATCTCCTCATGATCGCAATCATTGGCACACCCTTCTCCATCTACTCAATAATTTTAGGGCTCTACTGGCCCCTCATTATTTCCTCCTCTCCGGTGTTGTTGTTTTTTCGTTGTATCTCCTGTTCTCCAATGGCTCTTCTCCCTTCATTTATTTTCACTTTATGTTTGGCCTTGTTTCTTTTTCTCACTTTCTAATACAATGGTTTTTATTCTTGATCATGTCTGTTGAAAATACTCTCTTGCTATTAGAACCATCGTGAATCGACCCCATACCCGTCGAACTCGATGCAACTCTGGTGTCTTGTGATTCATGGTGGTAGAATCCGGTGTGTCTCTTACTCTTGCTTGTCAGTTTTTATTCTTCTAGGTTTCTCATGGTTTTTAGTCTGATTTTTATGTTTCCTTTCTATTATATGGTTTTAGGTTCATCTCATCTGTTTCTTCCTAGTTCTTGTTTCTCTATTCCCATATCTAGTTTTTTATTTTCCCTATTTTTTGGTCATTTGGTTCTTGTTCAGGCTCGACTGGCTGGTTGGAGTTGTTTGGTGTTCCTATGTGGGGACGATTTTGGTCTCCTAGTGTTTTTTTCCTGGTGGTGGATCCATCATTAGGGTTCATTGGTCCTTTCAGTACCTGCATCTCTCTTTTGTGGCCTTGGTATGTTTGAAACTCTACCGTGGCTCTGAATTTCCACCAATCTTCTCCATCTTTGATTTGAAAGGTGGTACTCAAGGAGTTTTGGGATGTGAGTTTTGAGCATTTGACAAAATTTTAGGAGGTTTTCCCCATGGTGTCTTTTACTCTTTCCATGGATACCCAGAGATCTTGAACATCACGATGGTTTGTGGTGTGGGTTCAACCCTTTTGTGGAATCAATTTTTTGTGATGTTATGTTTTTGGTTTTCAACAGGGGAGAAGATGAATTTTGGATTTGTTTACTAGGGTCATCAGCTCCAGTGATCTGTCTGGTGTCGATGTCGACAACGATGGTAGCATTCCTCGGTGATGAATGTAGATGGCAGTGACGAGACTCCGGCTGACGTGGTGATTCTTGGATAGAGGCCTCTTTGGGTTTGGTGATGTTTTTGAATTTCTAATATTGTTTAGCCATCATGTAACTTTATATTACAGCGTGATGGATGTGGTTACCTCTTTTCCTTAAAGTGGATAAATTAGAATATAGAAAATATAATTTTCAGAATCCCAATGTTATAAAATCATTGTTTCCATTTAATATAATAATTTTACACTTGACGTGTTTTTTATATGTCCAATTGAGTCCATGAGATAAATAATATAATAAAATTTAAATAAAATATTTGTATAATATATGGTTGAACCTGATGTTCTTGAATTGTATTTATTTTCAAAAAATGGTCAATATATGATATAGATTATATGATAAGATGAAGTAGAGAAACCTATATAATTAATCTTCTTTATATCCTAGTGTGATGATGAACTATTCTTAATGTTCATGGAAAGGTTTTAATGGTTTTTAGAGGAAGCACATTGTCTACAACAATGAATATGATTTATGTTCCATCCATTTATGGATGAATAGAATATACAAATCATAATAAGGCAATGAAATATACTACTATTTCATGTGACATTTATTATAAGATTTTAATATTGTGCGTGCTTTTTAATTTTCACGTGAAAACTTGAAATCAATAATACAATCAAATTTATACATAATATTTCAAAAAGATTCTATAGAAACCAATGGACTTGATATTTAATTGTTTACAATAAATTATCAATATGTATTCTTATTTTGAAAACATAATATTTGGTGAACACATCGATTCAAACATATTTTTCTAAAAAAACTGAAGGGTTTAAAAGGTTTTGTAATGATTAATCCCATGTAATTCATTGTTTATGTAAAATATAGGAATTTTAAATTAAAGAGAAAAAAATAAATTTAAGTGAATAAAGATGTGGTATTTTAAATTCTCAAATCTTATTTAAGTACTTATAATTGATATTTTATTTGTTTTGAATAAATTTAAGTTTGAAATAGGATTAGTGGGGATAGCCATCAACCGGTTGGGTAGCAGGCACAAGCTCGCTAGGAATCCCCATAGGGAGATCCTACCACAACAAGAGAGATAAGTTAACTACCGTAAGGAGAATCATATCGGCATAAGTTGGTAAAGACCACATGTTGATGGGAGGGTGACATCATGGCCATAGGGTGGTACTGACGGTGGTAGGAGTCCTATAACCCCAGTATGGCGTCACTTCCCATTCATCGCGGCAAATTAATTTTTAAAGGAGTGATCAGGAACATTTTCTTCTGATGTGGGAAATATTCCCATAGATATTTCATATCATTAACCAAAATTTTGTTGCCCCTCCTTGGTCATGCTCCACCCATGCTCAAAAATTTCCCATGACACACCTCGGCCTCCTTGACACATACCTTCATTGTTTGACACCACCACCACTATTTGAAATATCACTAGAGACACCATGTATGCCATTAGAGATATTATCCCCAATCCAAAACTAAAATTTTTATCCCCGAAACCACAATGGATCACTTATGGGAACTCAGATGACCTTGTTGAATCCTATTTCAAAAAAAGCAATGCATTGCATGGGAGATGAGCTTCATATGGACACTATGAAGGATGGATGATGGGAGGGAGCTCACGGACCACTTCAAGATCCAATATAAAATAGGATTCAACTGTGTGGTATAGTGGGCAAGGGTGACCAAACAATAGTTGTTTCACCATTCCATGAAAATCTTGCATGAGTGTTCCCTGCTATCATGCCTCTACAAAAAAATGGAACTCTTATATCTTCAAATAATTTTTGAGATACCCTAGGTCTCGGGGGATTAAAACCATCCCATAGTTGGGGATCCCAAACTAATAATCTATGTAGAGACCTAGTTTTTCCCTTGTAAAACATTGAAATATATTTACATATATTTTAGGAGTCATGCACAGATATAACATGCGATTTCGAGGCTTGGTGTGCTCAGGATTAATTTTATAATAATATTAGATATATTTAATATCACATGCACACTGTTTCTTAAAGAAAATTAGAAAAATCCTAATCAAAAACTCATATTAGAAATATGAGACCATGGTTGAGTCCATAATGTGATGTTTACCCTAGTCACAACCTAAAATAGGTCAATGTAGGGAATTCAGGTATCTCGCATGTTGGGGGTACGTATAGTTGGTTCATTAAATAAATTAAATTAAATGATTTTTTATTATAACCTAACTAAAATTTTCATAAATTCACCTCTATGGATAATCCTCAATGATTATCCACATAAATACCTAGAGGGTTCCATAGCATTCTACCGACTTTTATTGGGGAATCGACACTCAACGATGATGAATCTCTAGATCAGAGCAGATCAGGGAGCAATAAATGCTATAAATTATTACAATCATTGGAGATGATTTCCTTCAATGAATAATGATCGAATATCTAGGTAGGACTCATCAATTTGTGTATTATTCCCATTTTGACTAAATCGATTGGGCAGATCAATCTTTTTCTTTGATCCTATTCCAATTGTAGCCTTTGTATCCACCCATGATTTAAAATTAAATTGTTTGTTCTTGTTTTCAATCCATGGATATCCCTAATTGAGATCATTGGACAAGAACACTGGGACAATTATGGTTAAACATTTGTTGTTATGCTTTCCTCACTTGTTGTTTCATGTTCATCACTAGTTGGAACCCTCATCCCCAGTTCGACAGTTATGGGTAGTACCAAGCCCGGTCAGACCCATGATATCACAACGAATCCATGTGCCTGAGAAGGATCAACAAATCATGGATGTTTTTTGATAAATTTTGGATAATGGGATATCATTTTGAGGACTAGATTTCGAATTATTTACAATGGAAGAAATGGAGGTGTGTGAGATGTGCGACGAACCTCTGAAGACCAATCGGTAACATTTTCTATGTAACACCCCGACCCCAGCTACCCAGAGTCGGTGCATTACTTCATAACATTGGCATGATCACAAAAGATCAAGTCTCGAAAGACCGATTAGTTTAGTAGCCTTGGAAACACTAGATACATTCATAAATGCTACATTACAACATAAGGTGAAAAACTACAATAACAAAGTCTTCATAGTCCACAATCATATCCCTTTATGACTACCCCTGCAGGTCATTCATAAAATACTTCTTCACATCCTGGAAAATATTAAAACATTGAAAGGGGTGAGCTCAGATGCTCAGTAAGGATAACAATATTGCAGAAGCTTTCATAAATAAGCATAAACATTTAAGGCAATGTATAACTAAACAAAAGCCTTATTGAACTTGAACATCAACATAATATGGAAAAAGTAAAATGAGATAATGCCATTTACTTCTTCACATGGATATTCTACTAGATGAATAATCACATGAAATATCAATAACCACTTTCATAATGAGGGAATGTATAATGCCGGACATTCTGAAACATTTTGTCAAGGCCTCGGCCAAGACGTCTAAAATTATTAAGGCCTCGGCCAAAACCATAAATCGAAATGGGAAAGGGCCTCGGCCAATTCCAAGTCTAGTTGTCTCATGAGACCTACCGATGCATTGAGGAGCTATAGCGGGCTCCACCCGTCACTTATTAAGTCCAATACATTCCTCATATGAATAGGTTTAAACATATCATAAACCATAACATAATCATATCACATAAAACATTCATAAAGGAAACATAACATTTCCACATTTCAATCACAAGATATCAATACAACACATTGATATAATAAAAACGCTTTCAAAACCATTTTCAATACCACAATAAAAGAAAGTTAAAACTGTGTATTTATTTTTCATTAAAAAAAAGATGGCTTGTAGAGGAAGCCGAAACTCAAATAATGGTCACGGCGGCGGCGAAGTCGTTGTCGCCGCATAAGTACGGAAAGAAAAAAATTCCCTTTTGTCATTTATCAAAATGATTTGTATAAAAAGATTCCTTTTGAATAAACGTAAAAGTCAAAGGGGTTTATACACCGTATAAAAGAAAGTTGTGTATAAAACCAAGTATGCCTCAATGAAAGGGGATTCAGACGAAGTCCTTAAAAGATCATTTCTAAAATAAAATAGATATATTATGTGTATTCACTATAGGTACACATAAAGAAAGTAAAAATACAAAATAGGACATAATAATATCATGACATAATTTGAAAATAGGAGATTAACCCAAAGAATGGAAGTTGGGTTAAGAAATTCCCTTACCTCTTGTCTGACTTGACTCAACCGTTCTTTAACCTCTTGAATAATAAACTAGAGTTAATATATACCTTATTAAGAACCATTTTTAATTTCATTATCCTTTTTATATCACTTATTACAATGTTATGAACATTATGTAATTATTTAAGTTAATAACGGTCGTTTTGTCGATCTTTGGTACTTGAGTCAACAATAAACTTCTTATAATTACAAGTTGTTTATGTGTTAGAATATCCATTATCTCCAGAATTATATTCACGATTTAGATTTCATATATATCATATATATCCAGTATATACATTCATTTATAATATTACGTAACATTTAGAGGTAAGAAATGAAATGCACCGTTTTTGGAGACGGTGAGCCGTACGTACGCATGAACGCTACTTTCATTTCTATTTCGTATTTAATGGAATGAAATCATAATGATATAAATGTATAATATAATTCCAGTATAATATAGTGTATAATACCATTTACTCCATCCTTTATACATCCCACCTATGGCATTAACGATTCAAATCACTTTGAGGTGGCGGTAGTCCGCACTTCCTAAATTGAAATTATCGCGTTTTACCCATAATGGAAATCATAAAGTATGCCATAAATGAGAAATACAGAAGCATAAGTAAAACATAAACATATTATATATCATATATAAATATAGTGACATCTTAATGGCCACCTTTGAAGGTGTTATATGAGTGTTGAACAATCATCGTTTCGTGAGGCAGAAATTCGCCATCCACAGAAACCGTATGTTATTTAACCATTAGATGTAGGTGTGTGTAAGTGTAGCTCTAATCCTTCTTATAACAACATCCTAGTATATTGATGATACTGGTGTTGTAACAAAAAAAATGAATAAAAAGATTTTAGGGGGTTGGAGAAGAAAAATAAAACAAAACAACATTAGAGAAGACATTACCTCATAATCGGGTAACTCTTTTTGGTTTGAGCCAAAGGCTTCCTTGGGAATATTTATGCCCAAAGTGAGGCTTCTAGGAGTAATAGGGGAAAGTTGGGAGAGTATTTGGGCAGATTTTGGCTGAGCCAAATGGCTTGAAAGTGTAAATGAGGTGGGAGAGGTGGGGGCCTTTTATAAGTGGAGAGGAGGGGCTCTTTTGGAAAGATTGAAATGTTACATTATTATACAATGCTTTTCGGATTCTAAAGGTCCCACACATATATAATTCTTGGATAAGGTGATAAGGGTTCGAAATATCCTCATCCAATAGGCTTTGGAAAAGTGTAAGCCTTGGATTTTGCATTATCTTCTGATTTTATTTAAATCGTTAAATAATGAGGTCATCGCTGCATCATAATGATGTCATAAATAAATTAATTTATATAATGTCTAAAAATTATAAAAAAATACTATGATGTAGGAAATCTTTTTAGATTTCTAATGAATATTTATAGTCATAATTTGTACTTGTGTAACCCCACTTAAAAACTGTTTTAGTAAAACAACTCATGTTTGTGTCAATTTAATTTTAACATTAAATAAATATATATTAATGTCATTTTCCAACCAAAGTGGCTCCATGGGGTCCCCAAGTTGACCCATGAGTTGTCTTGGTCGGCCATGACTCATCCAATAGGAGTAGGACAAGTGTCAAGCTCATATCATATTATTAAAATATTGTTTTTACCTTAAACTACACTAATTACCTCTAATCGCGATTAAGAACTTAAAAGTTACTATTCACCAAAAAAATTATTTTAATCTCATTGAACCACATTTTACTTCTTAATGACAACCATTTATGTCGGATTTTTGAAAATCAAATCACAGAAGTGGTAATATTTCATTTAAACGAAAAATTAGTTATTTAACTACCACTTAGTGGTTTCACTATTCATCAAAAATTGAAGTTTTTCAGAACAATGCCAAAATTTCACCCTAAGCTATAATTGATATTCCGAATTCAAAAATGATGTCTATTTTAAAAAATTCCAAACATATAAGTTTCATTAATTAATTTTATAATTAATTCCCGCTGTCACAACAAATAGCGTGTTTTTATGAAACAATTTATATCAAAAGATTGGCAATTTTTTATGTCGAATTTCAATGTTAAATTAATTATAATGACCACCATTGGATAAAATGGTAAAAATATATTCTAATTAAACTTTAAAACCACTAAATATTATAATTTATCACTATAAATTATTTTGATTAAAAAAGTTGTTTTTAAGTATTTTTCACTATTCATAAAAAAAAATTGGAAGTTCTCAGAAAGTTACAAAAAATTCAACTGAGGATAATTTCGATATTACGAATAAAAAAATGAAGTCCATTTTGAAATATAAAATTTTTATAATTTTAAAAAGTGGTTATTACTATTCATAACGGCTACTTTGATTAGTTGCGGTGTTTTAGAGCTCGAAGTTGCGTACAATGCAAGCTATTGCATTATTCGAAGTGAAACGTACCGTGGATGCTTGGGGTGTTACATTCTCCCCTCCAATAAATTGCATCCTCGCAATTTGAAATTTTTCTTTGAAAATAAAAGGTTGAAAAGAGAAAATACCTTTGAGGAAAACCCACATCGGAAATAAGGTTAATAAATATATAACATTAAAAGAAAGCAAGATAAGTACAAAGGTCACCCGATATAGCCCATTCTAGGATTCTATGAAAATATGAATATGGAGGAGAAACAAACCATCAAGGTCTGATGTAGAGTTATAGAAAACAGGATTAGGAGAAAGTTTAACTACAAGAAAATCACAAACTTTTGATTGGTTAAACGGTCATTGAGTCCCCAGTTGGAAAAGTTAACCGACAACATTTTTATTTTAAGTTACCTTTTATAATGTTGAGGAATTTATTTAGGAGATTTACTAAGAACGTAAGGGAATATACATACTTGTTATGTATACTTTCATTCGTTGATAAATTTTTACCACAAACCCATCTTTTACTCCAAATGGTAACAGAACTCAAAAATATTCTTTTTATCCTTATTGTATAAGGTTCCAAATATTAACACATACCATTTAGATTAGTAAAACTATTTTGTAATAACCAGGGACTTCCTGTAGGCTAGTGGTAGGAAAAAAGGCTTGTTGCACTATGGTTGTGGGTTCGATTCCTGCAGCTTTGTCCGACGCGACGGGTTATTCCCCACCCTGCAGGTTGTCCTTTTCCTAAAACTATAGTATTATAATATTCTAAAAATAATCTTCAGAAATGATTTAAACTTAAACAATACTATCCAAAGATCAACTTAATCCACTCCAACCTTTATAGTTATCCAAAATACCTCTGTCCAGACTTTCTCTAAAAGGTCTCTTAATTCCAAAATCAATTGTAACATCAGATTCCCCAAACAAAGAAAAGTTTCTCTTATTTTCACATACTAAAAATATGATTACCTTAATCATATTAAAACCTTACTGAAATCAAAAAGTACTATAGTACAATCTTTATATATATCACATTATTCTTATAACCAGAATATAATCCTTGAGTCCAAAAGCACCAATACATTAATTACACCGCTTCAACTATAGTAATAGCATAAGATTGTCCTTGATCCCTTGGCCTTTTCTGAGGTAAGTTTCCCTAACACTTAGGAAATTCATTTGAATAATTCCCCATTTCTCTACAATTGTAGAATTCAACTTTTATAGCCTCTTTCTTTCCCTGGCAATCACAAGCCTGGTGACCTTTTTCTCCACATTTATAACAAACTCCCCTTCCTTTTAGGCAAGTACCAGGGTGATTCTTCCCACAATTATCACATAATGGAAAATCCTTCTTTCCCTTTTCCCTTTATTTGTCTCTTGTTCCCCTGTTCTCTTCTTCTCTTGCTTTACTTGGTTGTCATAAGACTTAGAGAATTCCTTTTCTGTCTTGATAGCACATGAGACAATATCTTGGTATGACGAGAAGGTTTGTGAGACTAATGCTCGACGGGGAAATGGTTTTAACCCATCAAAGAAACGATCAAACTTACTTCTTGGGTTACGTATATAATCTCCAGCATACCTTTCTATCCTTGTAAAGTTAGCCTCATAATTTGTGACATTCTCATCCTCCTTTTGTCTCAGACTCAGAAATTGCCTTTCCATATCTGCTCGATGGTCGCGAGGAAAGTATTTTTCTAAAAACAGATATTTGAACTCCCTCCATTCCATATTTGATACTTCATCATCTTCCATCATGTTTTGAATCAGCGACCACCACTGATCGGCATCTCCAGTGAGGCGGTAAACTGCCATGACAACCTTCTCCCTTTCTCTACTCCCCAAGGCATGGAATATTTTCTCTAAAGAGTTTATCCATTGCTCAGCTACTAATGGATTTGTACCCCCATTGAAGGTTGGTGGTTGTTGCCTCATGAAACGGTCTAGCATTGATCCTCCACGTTGCGGATCAGGGTGCTCCATACGAGTAAGGTTGTTATTCATAACCTGTGTAAGTTGTCTCAGTACGGTGAGAAGTTGATCAGCACCAGTTGTATCACTAGCTCCACCATAATTATCTTGAGCAGGAGGGAAATCCCTACACGGGGTGCATGCATTGATACGGTTTCCATTCCTTCCACTAGGCGCCATTTCTATACAATGGCATAAACTAGATTAGTTTATGAATCAAAATACATAATTCAATACATATAAAATACTTAACATAAATTGTACTATTTATGGATATAATCCATAATCATAAAAAGGTTTTCTTTGAGAAAGTATATACTCATAACCATTCATAGTGGTTTGTAATGAAAATGAGAATTATCCTAAGCATATCCCCCGGGAATGTCGTAACCAAGAGTGCAGCAAGGCCCGTTGTCGTGCACTAGTTCCCGTTCGAGTCTAGCTCAAAGCGGTGTTTTCAGGTTTTACCCCTAGGTACATCTGTGCCAGAGCCGCCTCTACCTGCTCGTATCCAGATAGGGATGTATTGCTCGGAAAACTCATAACATCTCTAGAATACCAAAATTCTAGGAAGTTCTTCTATACTAATCCTCAAAGTCTATCTTTGGGCTATGTGCTCTAATCAGAGTTTATCTAAATCTAGCTTCCAAAGTTAGTACTAAACTTCCTCTGATACCAACTGTAATGCCCCGAACCCAGCTACCCAGAGTCGGTGCATTACTTTATAACATTGGCATGATCACAAAAGATCAAGTCTCGAAAGACTGATTAGTTTAGTAGCCTTGGAAACACTAGATACATTTATAAATGTTACATTACAACTTAAGGTGAAAAACTACAATAACAAAGTCTTCATAGTCCACAATCATATCCCTTTATGACTACCCCTACAGGTCATTCATAAAATACTTCTTCACATCCTGGAAAATATTAAAACATTGAAAGGGGTGAGCTCAGATGCTCAGTATGGATAACAATATTGCGGAAGCTTTCATAAATAAACATAAACATTTAAGGCAATGTATAACTAAACAAAAGCCTTATTGAACTTGAACATCAACATAATACGGCAAAAGTAAAATGAGATAATGCCATTTACTTCTTCACATGGATATTCTACTAGATGAATAATCACATGAAATATCAATAACCACTTTCATAATGAGGGAATGTATAATGCCGGACATTCTAAAACATTTTGTCAAGGCCTCAGCCAAGACGTCTAAAATGATTAAGGCCTCGGCCAAAACCATAAATCAAAATAGGAAAGGGCCTCGGCCAATTCCAAGTCTAGTTGTCTCATGAGACCTACCGATGAATCGAGGAGCTATAGCGGGCTCCACCCGTCACTTATTAAGTCCAATACATTCCTCATATGAATAGGTTTAAACATATCATAAACCATAACATAATCGTATCACATAAAACATGCATAAAGAAAACATAACATTTCCACATTTCAATCACAAGATATCAATACAACACAGTGATATAATAAAAACGCTTTCAAAACCATTTTCAATACCACAATAAAAGAAAGTTAAAACTGTGTATTTATTTTTCATTAAAAAAAAGATGGCTTGTAGAGGAAGCCAAAACTCAAATAATGGTCACGGCGGCGGAGAAGTCGTTGTCGCCGCATACGTACGGAAAGAAAAACATTCCCTTTTGTCGTTTTGCAAAACGCTTTGTATAAAATGATTCCTTTTGAATAAACGTAAAAGTCAAAGGGGTTTATACACCGTATAAAAGAAAGTTGTGTATAAAACCAAGTATGCCTCAATGAAAGGGGATTTAGACGAAGTCTTTAAAAAATCATTTCTAAAATAAAATAGATCTATTATGTGTATTCACTATAGGTACACATAAAGAAAGTAAAAATACAAAATAGGACATAATAATATCATGACATAATTTGAAAATAGGATATTAACCCAAAGAATGGAAGTTGGGTTAAGAAATTCCCTTACCTCGTGTCTGACTTGACTCAACCGTTCTTTAACCTCATGAATAATAAACTAGAGTTAATATATACCTTATTAAGAACCATTTTTAATTTCATTATCCTTTTTATATAACTTATTACAATGTTATGAACATTATGTAATTATTTAAGTTAATAACGGTCGTTTTGTCGATCTTTGGTACTTGAGTCAACAATAAACTTCTTATAATTACAAGTTGTTTATGTGGTAGAATATCCATTATCTCCAGAATTATATTAATGATTTATATGTCATATATATCATATATATCCAGTATATACATTCATTTATAATATTACGTAACATTTAGAGGTAAGAAATGAAATGCACCGTTCATGGAGACGATGAGCCATACGTACGCATGAACGCTACTTTCATTTCTATTTCGTATTTAATGGAATGAAATCATAATGATATAAATTTATAATATAATTCCAGTATAATATAGTGTATAATACCATTTACTCCATCCTTTATACATCCCACATATGGCATTAACGATTCAAATCACTTTGAGGGGGCGGTAGTCCGCACTTCCTAAAATGAAATTATCGCGTTTTACCCATAATGGAAATCATAAATTATGCCATAAATGAGAAATACAGAAGCATAAGTAAAACATAAACATATTATATATCCTATATAAATATAGTGACATCTTAAAGGCCACCTTTGAAGGTGTTATATGAGTGTTGAACAATCATCGTTTCATGAGGCAGAAATTCACCATCCACAGAAACCGTATGTTCTTTAACCATTAGATGTAGGTGTGTGTAAGTGTAGATCTAATCCTTCTTATAACAACGTCCTAGTATATTTAGGATACTGGTGTTGTTACAAAAAAAATTAATAAAAAGATTTTAGGGGGTTGGAGAAGAAAAATAAAACAAAACAACATTAGAGAAGACATTACCTCATAATCGGGTAACTCTTTTTGGTTTGAGCCAAAGGCTTCCTTGGGATGATTTTTGCCCAATGTGAGGCTTCTAGGAGTAAGAGGGGAAAGTTGGTAGAGTATTTGGGAAGAGGTTGGCCGAGCCAAATGGCTTGAAAGTGTAAATGAGGTGGGAGAGGTGGGGGCCTTTTATAAGTGGAGAGGAGGGGCTCTTTTGGAAAGATTGAAATGTTACATTATTATACAATGCTTTTAGGATTATAAAGGTCCCACACTTATATAATTCGTGGATAAGGTGATAAGCGTTCGAAATCTCCTCATACAATAGGCTTTGGACAAGTGTAAGCCTTGGATTTTGCATTATATTCTCATTTTATTTAAATCGTTAAATAATGAGGTCATCGCTGCATCATAATGATGTCATAAATAATTTATTTTATTTAATGTCTAAAAATTATAAAAAAATACTATGATGTAGGAAATCGTTTTATCTTTCGAATGAATATTTATAGTCAAAATTTGGACTTGTGTAACCCCACTTAAAAACTGTTTTAGTAAAACAACTCATGTTTGTGTCAATTTAATTTTAACATTAAATAAATATATATTAATGTCATTTTCCAAACAAAGTGGCCCCATGGGGTCCCCAAGTTGACCCATGGGTTTTCTTGGTCGTCCATGACTCATCCAATAGGAGTAGGACAAGTTTCAAGCTCATATAATATTATTAAAATATTGTTTTTACCTTAAACTACACTAATTACCTCTAATCGCGATTAAGAACTTAAAAGTTACTATTCACAAAAAAATTATTTTAATCTCATTGAACCACATTTTACTTCTTAATGACAACCATGTATGTCGGATTTTTGAAAATCAAATCACAGAAGTGGTAATATTTCATTTAAACGAAAAATCAGTTATTTAACTACCACTTAGTGGTTTCACTATTCATAAAAAATTTAAGTTTTTCAGAACAATGCCAAAATTTCACCCTAAGCTATAATTGATGTTCCGAATTCAAAAATTATGTCTATTTTAAAAAATTCCAAACATATTAGTTGCATTAATTAATTTTATAATTAATTCCCGTTGTCACAACAAATAGCGTGTTTTTAAGAAACAATTTATATCAAAAGATTGGCAATTTTTATGTCCAATTTCAATGTTAAATTAATTCTAATGACCACCATTGGATAAAATGGTAAAAATATATTCTAATTATACTTTAAAACCACTAAATAGTATAATTTATCACTATAAATTATTTTTATTAAAAAAGTTGTTTTTAAGTATTTTTCACTATTCATAAAAAAAATTGGAAGTTCTCAGAAAGTTACAAAAAATTCAACTTAGGATAATTTCGATATTACGAATAAAAAAATGAATTCCATTTTGAAATATAAAATTTATATAATTTTAAAAAGTGGTTATTACTATTCATAACGGCTACTTTGATTAGTTGCGGTGTTTTAGAGCTCGAAGTTACGTACAATGCAAGCTATTGCATTATTCGAAGTGAAACATACCGTGGAAGCTTGGGGTGTTACATTCTGACTACTGGAAGGATAAAAACAATAAAAAATGAAAATATCCACCATTCTTAAGTATAGAAAAATTTGTAATAAAGGATGAAATGTCAGATCTAAAGCATGGATGTGGATATAGAGTTTTATGAAAAACAAGAGTACACATTATGTATCATGATAAACACATGATGTGTAGCCCCTGTGCTATGGAGGCTAGGTTTTTTGAAATTTATAAGGACAGTAGGACATTTATTAATCCTGTACGTCATGTACCAATTCCTTCAGAGGATGAGCTGAGTGGAAGAACACAGAAGTAGGACCCTGTGTGGGATGAAATGACAATAGGAATGTCATGTGATGGACTACATGAACACAGATTGAGTACATGGAAATGATATAGAGTATAGAAACACAAACAAGAACATGAGGGGGATCCTAAGTTGCAGGGGAACACCATGTAGATCTACCACATTCCATTTAACCTTAGATGGTTGGTGAGTTGTTTTCCTCCAAGTACATGACCAGGTTATGGTGTGGGACCACACGTTGTGTGGGACCCTCACATATCATGTACCCCTTTTTTCCTTTTGAGTAAACTCAAACTCTCATATATCCTTCATTTGGACTCAGATTTGTGCCCATGAGTAGCCTATCATGATCTTTTCTAACATAGAACCTGATGGTACCCTCTTTTGGGCCTTTTGATATATAGTGTGTGATGTTCTGGGCATGAAACGTGTTTTGGCAGCACCTGGCGATTATAGTGATCGGGTAGGATCACCAAAGGCGTTCCGAGTGGAACCCTCTAGATGGGTTGGGCTTGGGTACTCATTGACTAGAGAGGAACCCTCTAACAGGGTTGGGAATAGGTCCTCTATAGATTCCTAATATTGGAACCCTCCTAAGGAGTAGGGGCCTGGGTCCTATAGCATCATAGAGTGGAACTCTTATACAGAGCCCGAGCATGGGTCCTCTAATATCAATGAACAGAACCCTCCTGCTGGGCAGATCATGGGTCGTCTATCGACTATCAGAGAGTACAACCCTTCTTTCTAGGAAGGGATGATCTGCTACTCGAACAAGTTTATATATTTTTTACTATGATTAAAAACATATCTTTTTTATATTATTATGAAAGTTGTGGAAAAACATAATTTTTATAAAATTACAAAAATCATAAAAAACATAATTATTGAATTAATGAATTAAATATCTGTAATAATTATCTTTAATCATTGGTTATTTCTACAATTTTAGCCCATTAATTTATTTTTTTAATTACATAAATCCATTCGAGTGTATATTGTAATAAACAAATGATGAAAATGAATAGATTTATTAAACATGATATAGTTAAAATGATTAAAAAAATAATAAAACTGATGTCATCAACCCGTATAACAAATAGATATTGAAAATTTTATTTTATCAAAAAAATGAATCCCAATGTTATAAAACCACTGTTTTCCATTTAATATAAGAATTTGACACTCGACGTTTTTTTTGATGTTATCTTGAATCCTTAAAATCAATAATATAATAAAATTTATATAAAATAATTATAAAATATTTTTTTGATCTCGATGGTCTTTAATTGTATTTCTTCAAAAATGGTTCAATATGTGTTGGAGATTATAAGAGTATATAATGTTGATAAACAAAGAGAATAACTATTCTACATATCTAAGTTTGAGGATTGATTAATTATTCCTAAAGATCATGAAAATGTGAAAATGGTTCGTGGAACAAGTACATTGTGTACAACAACGAAGATGGTTGAAGTTCAATACACTTATAGATGAAGATAAGTTGCAAACCATTAGAAGGCCATGAAATATAATTCTGTTTCTTGAGAGATTAAATATATGAATTTAACAATATCCATGTGTTTTAAAGTTCACTAGAATACTTGAAAACAATAATATAATCAAATTTATATACATGATTTCTAAGATATTCGATTGAATGTAATGGACATGAATTTTATTTTTTTTCAATAAAGGGTCAATATGTTTTGGTGATTATAAGAGGAGATGAAGTTGAGAAAGATGGGTAATTACTATCCTCTACATCTGAGTGTGATGACTGATAATTATTCTTAATGTTCAAGGAAAATTGGTAATGGTGTGTGGAGCAAACACATTCTCTATAACAATTAAAATGATTGAAGTTCCATCCATTTGTTAATGAAGATAATTACAAATCATTTGAATGACAAGAAATATATGACTATTGCATGAGATATTTATTGTGAATACTATGAAATATATATTCCTATTTTTCATACATAATATTTGGTGGTGATATATAAGTGGTTTGAAATTTTTGATGATAAATGATTTGAAATTTCATTCTATACTTTGAATTAATCTAAGTATATTTCTAATGGGCCCTAATAAAAAATTTGGCTAGCCCTTGGAAAAATAAGGACTATCTCCGCCAGATATGACACATATGTGTTCAAACATGTGGGTCGAAATCAACTTGGAAAGCCTCCAGTGTCAAGTTATGATGTGTAGTACCTATTTCATATGATATTTAATATGGAGACAATGAAATTTTTATTCTAATATTGTATTTAGAATATTTGTTGAACACGTTGATGCACATAGATTTTCAATGGGAAAATTTAAATATTTTAGAAGGATTATAATGATTATTACCATTGAAGTAATAAAGATGTAGAATTTTAAATGATCAAATTTTATTGAAGTAATTTTGATTTATATTTACGAGTATTGAATATATTTAAGTTAAAAGTAATTCGTTATAGCACTAATAGTCATCAACCCATAGGGTAGCAGTCCAATTTTTGCTAGTGAACCCCATTGGGAGAGACCTCCACAAGGGGATAGGGAAGCTAATGATGTGTGGATGAAGCACATTTTCTAAAACAATGAATATGATTGAAGTTTCATCCATTTATTATTGAATATATGTTACAAGTAATTATAAGTACATTCTTTATACTAAAATTTCATGAGAGATTTAATGCAAAGACCATGCCAAATATATTTCTATCTTTCATGAGGAATATTTGGTGAAGGAAACTAAGTGGTTTGGTATTTTTTATGATATTTGACTTGACATTCCATTATATACATAGAATTAATCTGAGTATATTTTTTATTAGAGTTAATAAGATATTGGGCTAGCCCATATTAAACCAAGGACCACCTAAAAATGAATTCTTATTTTGCACACATAATATTTGCTGAACACATTGATGTCCGCATATTTTCATGAAAATATTTCAATATTTTTGAATATTTTTTAATTATTATTCCCATTTAATTAATTATTCATCTAATATATGGGAATTTTTAGTTGAAGAAATAAAATGGATTTGAAGGAATAAGTATGTGGAATTTTAAATTCTAAATTTTTATTTAAGTAGTTTTGATTGATATTTTTTGTGTTTTGAATATGTTTAGGTTCCAAGTAAGACTGATGGGGCTTGACCTCAACCCGTAGGGTAGAAGGCCCAAGCTAGCCAAGAAACCCCCTATGGAGAGGCCAACACAATGAGAGAAATTACATGATATTCCATTCTATTCTTATTATTAATCTAAGTATATCTCTACCGGGACTTAACAAAAAATTAGGATATCCCATGGAAAACCAAGAACAACCTCAAAATTTAATCTTATTTTTCATTTAAAATAAATGGTTACCGCATTGATGAAAACATATTTTCATGCAATAATTTGAATATTTTAGAAGTTTTTTTTTAATAATTATTCCCATGTAATTCATTATTTATCTAAAATATGGGTATTTTAAATTTAGGAACTAAAATTAATTTAAGAGAATAAATATGCATAATTTTAAATGATTAAATTTAATTTTAGTAATTATAATTGATATTTTATGTGTTTATAATATTTTTAGGATAAAAGTATGAACTATGTGGATATCCCTCAATCGGTAGGGTAGTAGGAACAAGCTGATCAAGCAACCCATCAGAAAGATCCCTCCACCACAAGAGAGTGAAGCAAACTACCAAAAGGAGAATCACGTTGATGTGTGGTGGTCAAGACCACACAATTATTGGAGGGTGAAATCACTGGTGTAGGGAAGAATTGATGATGGTAGGATTCCACTGACCCCAGACCAATTTCACTTCCCATCATCAACGCATGTTAATATTTAAAGGAGTGCTCTGACGCATTTTCATTCAATGTGTGACAGCTTCTTGTGTGCACTATTTATCATTAACCAAAATGGTGTCATAATTCCTTTGTCCTTCTCCAACCCACTAATACATTTCCCATGCCACACCTCTACCACCCAGACACCATGTACATCCAATCAACCTCACAGTCACCATATTCAATCTTACTAGAGATGCCATGATTTCCACTAGAGAGCTTGTTCCCAAGTCAAAAAACCACTACCGAGCCCCCGAAAAACCAGTGATCATATTTTAGACCTCATAAAACTTCGTTGAAGTCCATTTCCAAGGTTGTGATGCCATGTATGGAATAAGAGCATCATTTTTCCACTCTGAAGGCCAGATGATGGGAAGGATCTCACTAGACACTTCAAGCTCCACTACGATGAAGGCTTTGCCCATGTAGCATTGTGTCCAAGGGAGACTGAAGAGTATTCATTGGTACATGCCATAAAAAACATGCACGAGTGCTACCCCGCTGTCATAATGCTGCAAAATAAATGGGACTCTAATGTCTTTGGATAATTTTAGAGATACCCTGGGAATCAGAGGATTCATATCATCTCGCAGTTGGGGGTCCCATACCGATGGTCCAAACTCTTTTTTCTATAAATTCCCCTACATACCCCATGATCATATTATATAAATTAATTATATATATTAATTATATGATATTTCTTAGTAACATAAATATAATTAAAATACAAATATATATATATATTGAAATTATTATGTATATTATAATTTTTACTGTAATGAAATTATTATATAGTTTTTATTATTTATAAATGGAAAATAATTATATATATATATAATTAATATATGTGTGTTTAATTTTGTATATATATACATACATACATTGTACCTACATATCCAATAAAATTACATCAAAAAATTATATTGATAATTTTCAATGAAAATTGACAGCAACAGAAATTTTATCCTATAAATTTGCTTTGAAAATTTTCATTTCAATTTTATGTTCAAAATTTATACTCATAATTGTTATTGTATATATAAAATAAAAATTTAAAATTTAAATATAAACTCAGTATTTGAAATGAAATTTTATAGTAAAAAAATATATAATAAATTTGATTATCATAATTCTAAAATAAATATTTGTTTAAATTTTTAGAAAACATGATTTAATAAATAAAAAATATGTAATTTTGAAATAAAATAAATTTATAGAAAATTTTCATTAGGAACTTTTTGTGCATATTTACATTGGAAACTTTTTGTGAAAATTTCCATATAAATTTCGAGGGCATATTTCAATGGAATTTTTACTATAATTAAACAAAAACGTTTATCATCAAAATTATAAAATATATGCATGTTTAAAATTATAGTTCAAATATTTTAAAACAATAATAGGGAATGTAGATTTTCATTGAAATTAAGAACCAAAAATATCCTATGGAAGTTTTATGTGAAAAAAATTCACTAAAACTTCCAGGGAAAACCTTTGCTGAAAAATTCTAGTGTGGACTTCCCTAATAAATTTACTGTTTAAACTTCCACTAAAAATTTCAAGAAAAAACATCCATCATAAGTTTCCAGTGAAAACAACAAATGGAATATTCCCATTCTAATTTACACTTAAAATTACAACTAATTCATGTTATCTCATAAATGAAAAGCAATCCCACTATCAAGAGTTTATCATAGGTTTTCCAAGGGTTTTGGTGTTCCTAGGTTCTTCATAGGATGAGATTTTTCTATGGTTGTGATGGTACCTTCAGATTTCAACTGTTCTTTCTTACCATATATGGTTGAATGATCCTTTTTCATTGCTTCTTTTACCTGATATTAGCATGTATTTCAAATACTATGTCTTCTGTGTAGACAAGGGGTGCTCCAGACTGCATATTTTGTTGATCAATGATATCATTGCACAAGTGGTGTTGATTTTCATTTTCTGGTTCTTATTCGTCCTCTAGTGCTTCTATTTACCCTATCATCTGATTATAGTGAGATGAATGGTGATCTCATCAAATGTTGGAAAAATCATTTCTTGATAGGGAAAGATAAAATGAAGTTTTCCACCAAAATTATTGAGGATCCTTTCCAACTACATCATATGTCCCTTCTTACGAAAGAAATAATAATATCTGACCGAAGATTAAACATAATCACCTTAAAGAAAACCTTGTAGAAT
This sequence comes from Viscum album, assembly GCA_963277665.1. Taxonomy (NCBI): domain Eukaryota; kingdom Viridiplantae; phylum Streptophyta; class Magnoliopsida; order Santalales; family Viscaceae; genus Viscum; species Viscum album. Next base: position 779,007,045 of record OY728161.1, read on the forward strand.
ATATAGTGTTTAGATGATGACTTATCCATTAGAGATATCATAGGAAATGGCCTAATCTACAAATTATTCAATGATAATGACCAATATAAGATTATGAAAGGGTGGCCCTGGTATTTTGACAATCAACTCCTTATGATGGATTATTTGGTTAGTAGGATTGTTATCCAGAATTTTAACTTCTCAAAATACCCTTTTTGGATATACCTTAATAGAATATCATTTTATGGGAGAACTGAATTCTCTATGCGGGGTATTGGTAGACAAATTGGGGAATTCATGGAATTGTATCAGTTGGACCTCATTCATTGGAAACCTATGGTTCGTATAAGGTTTTTGGTTAACATTGGAAGGCCCTAATGAATAGTATTTTTCTATAAATGGAGGGACAAAAAATTGAATATTATTTGAATATGAGAAGTTTCCAATTTTTTTTATTCATTCATGGTTTCTTGGGGCATGTGGTGAGAGAATACACCACCAATACCACTGATGATGATGTAATATTTTGTTATAAAATGGTCCATGGATGTGTACTAAGAAACTGTGTGGTTCATTTACATTGGAAACCAAAATAATGTATAGAGACAAAATTTCTAAAGCTTTCAATGCTAAATCATCATAATACTGAAACAATGTTATCATATTGGGGTCTCTTGAAGTCCCTATAGATAAAAATGACCACCACCAATCAATTTAGGGTGAAAACCAAATCATTGGGGTCAATTTAACTCATACTATAAACTTAAAGCTCCTTAAAACATACCCATATGGGTCGATGTCAACCTCATTTATACATAAGGTATCTACACTTCTTGAAAAAAATAAGCCCCTGTCTAATCCAAAAAAAATATGATCTGATAACCAAGACAAACCCTAACTCCCAATCTTAAGGATTCCTCTACCATTTTAGATTTAAAAGAGGATCTAATTTCCCCCTTAGTGATTGGACAAAAAAACCTTAGACGTGGAGGAGGATAGAATTATTTGATTATTGATTTGATTTAAAAATGGTGGAAAATAGTGTGTCTAAAAGTCACATGGAGGAATCATTATTTTTATGAGAAATTCAACAAAAGATAAAGAGTATTAGAAGATGAATCCATTCTAGAAATCTCAAAGGTGGAGGCTGTAGTGAACTATCCCCACCTATCCCAACGATCATTTTATGTTGTAACTATGATGGGAATGTAAATTCATGATCAGTTTCTATGATTTAGCAGTTTTGTGCTAAAAGTCACACAGATATAGTTTTATTGTCCAAAAATATATTGGAAAGAATGAGCATGGATGGTATCGAAATAAAATAGGGATTTCAAGGATGATTTTTGATTCCCTACATTGGGTATTCAGGGGGGCTTCTTCCTTTGGAAAGAAGACAAAAATGCTCGAATCACCCCCTTCTCCCTAATCTACATGGATTCCTCCATTTTCCATCCTAACACCTCGACATGGATCGTTTGTCATTTATATAGTTGTATATATCAAAGTGAAAAGTGGATATCATAGGGGATTTTCTAATCCTTAAATGAGAAGTTACCTAGAGGCCTCCTTCACTTATGGTATTTTAATGAAATAATGTTCTAGAATGAAAATAGAGTTGTTTCTCACAGACCTCTCTCCCAAATTCACTACTACAGGAAAGAAACAAAATTGGATAATATTGTTAATATTGGGTACACTAGAATTTTTTTACCTATTTTAGAGTTAATTCCGAAAATAAACCACATTTTTGAAAAATTATTAAAATTTATGGGTACGGTTGAGTGGACCAATATCTTCTAGCAATTCCAATTTTCCCATATGGACCATAATACATCCAACCACTTCCCCCATCCAATTAGATACTTCACATCATGAAATGAACTAGGTACATGAATGGGGATTCACATTAAAAAGATTTTTGACCAATGATAAAAAGTCTGTGGATAATTCTCACTCATGCTTGAATGTGGGAATCTATGGTACTGAGAATAATCTTCTGCAAGTGGATAAAAATTTGAAGATATGTAGTTTTCATAATTATTTCCAACCTGATTTGGTATGAAATAACATCTAAAGGAGACTTAAAATACTTTAATCATGTCCCTCATCTGATAAAATTTTATCTATAATTGGATGTCTACAAAAGGAGCTAGAAAAAGATCTTCACACCAAGGAAAGATTTTGGTCTATATAGGAATGAAAAAGTCACATCTAAGAGGGTGAAACAAAAACTTTCTACATTCATCAAATGTACTCAAAGGGCACCACAAGAACTCTATCACCGATCTTAACAGCTCAAAAGGTTATTCTACTTCAAAGGAGGAAGAGATTCATGACTCTCTTAATCTATTCTTCCATAATCTCTACTCTGAATATCCTGAATACCTTATTTTAATTTATTTTGGATAATCCCCCATTTTTGGGTTGAGGGGGAACCCTTAAATGATGCATAGGCTCAAATAACAATACCCAAACATGACTTGTAAGCACAAGGAACAAGATATAAACACAACCCTTACATGAATCATTGGCCCATGGCACAACTCCCAATACATGAACATAAAGGCTTAAGTTCTGACACACATGAAACAACCCCTCCCCAGCATCCACATATTAATAGAACCTGGCTCCCCACCTCACCTGGCTAATTGGCTAGTAATTCACCGTGTAGAGCCACATGGTGCCTAGTCCTAACAGCAGTTTCCATACCCTCTCATTCTTTCAATATAGTTAGCTCTACTCTAGTGGTTTTTATTTTTTTTCAATGAATGCACATCAGGTCCTACTCATTTTTGTTTCTATCCTATGTTCGTTCTGGGTCTTTTCTATAGCCCAAAATCCCTGTGTCCCAAAGGCCATCAGTTTTCCAAAGGCCCTTATAGTGAGAAGTCCCTATGGCGTAATGTCCTTTGGGGTCCCAAAGGCCCTGAGACCAATAGGCTCAAACTGGTGGCCAAAAGACCCTAATCAAATGAATAGTTCAAGCTACTACAATACTGAAGAATACCTACTATAGTAATTATATAGTACCTGAAAATTCACCCCATCTGGAATTGAACCATGGTATCTTGGATGCCAAGCCTGAGCCTCTACCACTTAGGTACTGGCTCTTTGGCTTCTATAAGCTCTACAATTTGGGGATACTTCTTCATCATTTGTTATTTATACTTGTATTAAAACTTTTATCATATATACTATGGATTATAATCATAAAAATGAACCTTATAATGATAAAAATATAAGGGTTCTCAACCAAATTCACTCCACCATGTCCCCTAGACCGGATGTATTTCATTCCCTCTTTCTTCAAATGTTTATAGCACCTAATTGGTAAGGACATCTCGACACTTATGATGGATCTATGTGAAGGAAAAGGTAAATTTTTTTCCTTGAACAAAATAATCACCAATATAATTCTAAAAAGAAAAAAACCTCCATTTTGTGGATTTCATACCTATTGGATTATGTACTGTGGTTTATAATATCTTTTCTAGGATCCTGGTGAATCAGATGACCTTCTGGATTCCCTTTATCATCTCTGAAAATCAATGCACCTTCATCCCAAAATGACTTATTTCTGATAACATCATTACTACTCATGATATTTTTCACTCTGTGAAGACTCGATCAGTTTCCAGGAGAGGAATCATGGATTGGAAACAATGTATTACCAAGGCTTATGATAGATTTCAATGGTCATTCCTTCAGTTTATCATTGTAAAGATGGGGTTTTTTCCAAAGTCGATTAATATCATTATGAATTTCTTCACAATGGTGAGCTATAAAATAAAGATCAATGGGGGTCTATACCAATGTTTCCTCCCCTCTAATGGCCTCCATCAAGGGTATCCTCTCTCACATTTCCTCTTTATTCTATTTTTCAATGTTTTCTCTATCCTTCTTTCAGATGTTTCAAGGAAAAAAAATTATCCATGGGTTGATGGTTTGTTGACATATCCATATTATTTCTTATCATCTTTTTACATATGATAACCTCCTTTTATTAAGAGATACACAGGAGGAGTGTACTTCAATCTGTCACATTATTCATCACTATGAAAGAGCATATAGACAATCAAATAATATAGAGAAGTCTGAAATTCCATTTTGTGTCGGTGTTCAGCCAAAGAGAAAATATTCCCTCTACAATCTATCAGGAATCCAGGTGATTGAAAATCACATCAAATACCTTGATCTCCCTGTGATCATTATCCATTATAAAAAATTATGTTTTCAAATGTTCTAGATAGGGTGGATAAGAATATCTATGTTTGGACTTCTAATAATGTTTCTAATTCTAGAATAGAATTTCATATCAAATTTATTATCGAATCATTCCCAAGCCATGTCATGTCTCTCTTTAATATCTTGATATATATTAAAGACCAAATCCTTGCGTTCATTGACAAATTTTGGTTGGGTAATAAAAATGGGAAGAATAGAACTCCCCAGATGGCATGGAATACACTCTGAATGCCCAATTATTTCGGGGGAATGGGTTTTAGGGATCTTCACCACATGAAGGAATCCCTTTTGGCTAAAATGGATTGCAGGTTTGTTCTCCACCTCAACTCTCTCTGCTGCTAGATTATTAAAGATATGTACATTCCCCAAACTAATTTCAATAGATCCTCAACCCATCTTTCTTTATAGATAAATATGAGGTACTCATAAATTTCTTAGGCTGGAATTTTCTGGAAGATTGGGAATGGATCCTCAGTTAAAATTTGTAAAGTTCCTTAGTTACCGAATCACAAAGGTGTAGTGGAAACCTTTCTGGTGGTCCCTAGGTTTGAAGATAATATGGTTGGAGCTCTCTTTAATGTTGTGGGGAATGTATGGTTCATGAAAAATCTTCGAAAATGGTTCAATTAAAGAGAACTAAATATTATTTTTATCATCCCTTTCTTGAAAGATATGGGACAAGATAGATTTTACTAGTGTAAAGATAAGTTAGGTGAATTCACTATAAAATACGGTTATGTTGTGTCTCGTGGTATCTAGGTCATGGAGGACAAATGGAAATACCTATTAAAGCTTTATATCTATCCCAAAGTCTGCTATTTTTTCTGGTAGCCTCAAATCCATGTAGTTTCTAGTGCACTGCATTGCTGTCGATCACCCATCATGCCCCCTTTGCATGGATTCTATAGAATCTCCCTTTCATTAAATCATTTTTGTTCTAGTTCTATGGTGGTTTGGAATTCCTATAGTCCTAAACCTGATCATTATTTATCAAAGGCCTCAGATCCTCCTACGATTCTTATAGTTTCTTCTTTTTCTCTCCTAGTGGTGACAATGGATTCATTATGCACTAATACTTGATTCATTTGGGTAAGAAGAAATGATCATGTTTTCATCCAAATTTCTAGACCACATTTTTTAGGGGTGGAGAGGGCTAGTTCATGGCTGGATACATGGAATAATATAGTCAACCAGAAGGCTATCCCAATACCCCAACAACTTTTATGCATGCTAACCTCCACCCCACCCCACTGCTAGAGGATGTCATTAAAATAATCGTTGTGCCTCCCTCCTCAGGAATGGAACTAATGGAACTATATTAAAATCCCGTAATTATTCTTTTCATATCTTTGTGGCTCACCGAATATCAATCAATTCCTTTTGAGACCCCTTATGGCTAAGTCCAATGCAATTTCCGTCGGTATGAACTTCTCTATCGAGATATGTTTGATGTTTATCACTATTGAATCAGACTTCCATACGATTATCAATTCCATTCATGTGATAGATAGTAGCATTCAATTCTTTTCCCTTTTATTTTGAATATATGGACATTGATCCACCACATTGTGGCTTGTTCTTTGTCATTTATTAGAATACATGGGAAAAACTTTTCTCAACTTTTGGTGAATATAAGTATCATTTTTTGTTTCTCTCACTAGGTTTTATGTTTTTACTCTATAGTTATTATCACTATTTTCACATGACCTCTAGTTATCTAAATATACTTTTCACTATTTTTCAAAAACAATGAAAATTTACGTTTAGAATTTAAACTAAAAATATTTATTTCAAATTTCCATTGAAAACTTATTGTGAAAATTTACATTCAAATTTCCAATATAAATTTTCAATGTATATTTTCCAATAAATGTTTTCATTTTAAATTATAGAAAAAAATATTTAATGAAAATTTAAAATAAAATCCCCATTTAAGATGATAATTTTCTATGTAAATTAAAAAAACACAAAACACACATACACATACAAATAAACATGATGATGTTGAATTATAAATTTATGATGAAAATTGTACTCTGGAAATTTTCAGTATGTATATAAAAACAATCATGTAAATTTGAGTAGGAATTTTGTGTTTTACATTTAAATATAAATATCAACCAATATAAATCTATATTAAAAACTTTTAATTATAATTAACACTAAAACATTTGAGTGCATAAATATGAACGTAGATTCATATATGTATTTATACATATAAATGTAAAATATAATTTTCAAGCACAAATTTAAAATATAAATTCACACAATTTCATTGAAAATTTCCAATGAAAATTAAAAATGAAAATTTATATTTATCAGTTGAACATACATTTTTTGCAGCAATATCATTCCTGATATGATCATTTTTTAGTGTTCTTTGTTATTAATCTCATGATCATTCCTTCAAGGATAGACTCGGAATGTATTTGGATTCTCTTTCACTAACATGGATCATAGGATAACCCCCTCATTATCATCAACTAAATTTTGAAATTTCCAGTGCCAATATACAAAAATTAAATTTGAATATTTTCAATGAAAGTTTTCATTACATGTTTTCAATTCAAATTTCCACTTAAATTACAAGTGAAATTAAATTAAAAAATCAATTAGTAATGCATATTTGGGTAGGAAAATTACTGGGGAAATTTAAAATGAGCATTTTCATTTAAAATTTTAAGTATGAGTTTCCACTAAAATTATAAGTCATGGTATATTAATACAAAAATAAACAATTTAAATTTCCATTGAAAATTTTCATTTTTTATTTCATCTAGAAATTTACTTTGAAAATTTCAACTCGAAATTTTTGGTGTTTATTTCCTACATATCAAATGATTCCTCTTATAAACATAAAAAATATTTTTTCATAGGAATTTATAATAAAAAATTTCATTGTATTCATAAATAATATATTAATATATAAAAAATGTAAATTTTTATTGCATATTTGTATTATAAATTTTCACTAAAAAATTCCAGTGCTCATTTCCACTATAAAGTTGTATTTCAAATTCCCACATGAATTTCCAAATAATTTTTTCAATACCTATTTCCAACCAAACACATATTTCCTTCTATAAATATACAATTTATTTATTGAATTAAAATATATAGTGTGAATTTCCAATAAACAAAAAAAATGTATGGAAAATGTGATTATCAAAAAAAGAAACTTTTATATATAATTTGAATTAAAAAAACATGTATATGTAAATGAATATATAAATAATTATTATGAAATCATTTATAAAAATTATTTTTAGTACTTAAATATTTATTTTAGAGGTAATAAATATAAAAAAATAAATATTTTAAAAACTTATTTGTATTTATTATATATTTATAAACATATAACTATTTATTAGTTATTTTTATATGATTATTTAAGTTATTACTGTTATATATTTATTATTTTTGTTTTCTATTTTCACATATCATTATTTTTAAGGATTTTTGTTTATATATTTTGTTTTTATTTAATATTTATGGGTTTGAGTTTTTTTAAATCCCATTACAGGTGAATAAAAGGGTATTTCAGTACAACACATTTAGATAAATCAATTTTTTTAAAAAAAATCAATCAAATATAAAATTTAGGTCTCTGGGGACATCATTTTTTAAACGGGGAAAGAATATCATGATAAAACTGATTCTTAGGTCACTAACCCAAACCTATGATGATATTTCGTTGGTAATGAGGATGGTACTTTTAAAAAAAAATCAAACAACCAGAAGAAAAGTAAAAAGTTTACATCTCCATATGATAATAAAATATCAAAGAGATATAGGAGGAGGTCTATGACCCATATTGCCTATAAAAGGAGGAGGCTACTATGGTTGGAGAGTGGGGATTTTGGAGCCGATAGATTCTAGAGTATTGAGGGAGAATTTGTATAGAACAGGCAACCGTGGAGATGGAAGGTGAAGGAAAACCCAGTGGCTCTCCCATTCTTGCTACCTACAGTATCTCAAACCTTCCAATTTTTTCATTAATACATCTAATTGTTCTTCTTCAATGACCCATGTTTAATGGTATTCAATTTTCTATTTCAAAATTTCTATTTAATACGATTGAGTTTTTATTTAATTCTAAATATTTATATTATCTTCATTAGGAAATTCATCCTCCCTCTTCTTGATTTTGGATCACACTGATTGGTTGTCCTAAAGTCATGGGGAGAAATGTTTACTAACTAATAATCACATGATGATGGAAAAGTGGACTAACATTCATGTTTGTTAATTATAATACCGAATTTGGTATTGCCTAAATAATTCAAGGTAGACTAATTATGAATTTCACACATTTGATGGTTAATAATACATGCAAAGAATTTTTTTGAGATTATCTTCATTATTATCCAACTTGATAAAGGATTAAAAGAATGATAGGAAATTTTTAATCCATTCACTTAACTATTCAATAAATACAACAGAATCGTTTCAAAAGGGTCATGATATAATTACAAAAAGGAATCGAAACCTAATCCTAATCACATGTCCCTAATTTAAATTTTATAATAAATGTTCATTCACTTCATATTCATAACATCTATGTTATTTTATTTACATTTTCACTCTTGAAATATATATTAAAACAGTACTCCCTAGAGATTAATTTGGTCACTACTACTACTACTAAACCCTTAGGGGGAAAATAAATAGCTTTTTCAACACCCCATGATAGGTGTGCATCACAAATCTAATTGGGTTGATATTTATGATGAGAAATGACTCTATATTCAATTATATACTTATAATTTATCTAATTATATTTCTGATGGGCCTTAATAAGAAATTAGGCTATCCCTTGGAAAACCAAGGACCACCTCAACCATATACGAGACCTAGGTGGTCAAACATGTTGTATACATTCAACTTAGACACCCCTGTATGGTTAGTGAGGATTAATAGGGCCTATTGAATGTGATATTTATGTTAGAGATGATGAAAAATGTATTCTAATTTTGTATATAGAATATTTGATGAACATTTCTATGTTGTTTAGTATTTTTTATGGGAAATGACTTGAGATTCCATTCTATACTAAGGATTTATCTAAGTATATTTTGAAGGGACTAAATAAGAAATTGGGCCATACTATAGAATCCCAAGGACCACATTAATCACATATAGCACCTAAGTGGTCCAATACATGGGATTAAATCAACTTGGCCAGCCCTGGGTAGCATGTGGGGATTCATATGGACTATTGCATGGGAAATTTAATCTGGAGACCATGCAGAATGTATTCTTATTTTGAATATGGAATATATGGTGAACATATTTAAGTTGTTAATATTTTTTATGAGAAATTACTTGAAATTCTATTATATACTTAGAATTTAACTAATTATATTTTTTATGGGCCTTAACAAAGAATTGGTCTAGTCCATGGTAAACCAAGGACTACCTTAACCACATAAGTGATCTAGATTAAATATTTTGTGCAAATTTGTTAGAGGTTTGGTATTTTTAATGAGAAATGGATTTATTTATGTATATTTCTGATGGGAATGAGTAGTAATTACAGTCATCCCTTGGCTGGATGAGGATACCTGAACCACATTAGGGACTAAGGAGGAAAATGAGGAGGAATAGGGTTTGCAGAGGTAGGGAGGTGTGCGCATGGTGGGGAATTGGTGAAGAATTATTGCATAGAACTCCAAAGATCTCTCATTAATGGGGAGAATTGGGGAGGGTGGGTCGGTCTACCCCATTGGGGAGGGTGTGGTAACCACGTTAGGGGAATTCAACTTGGCCAGTCACATGAGGAAATTGAGGATCTATATGGACTATTGCATGGGATATTTAATGTGGAGACCTTGTGAAATATATATGTTTTTTAAATGGAATATTTGATGAAACAAATTAAAGAAGTTTTTGTTATTTTTAATGATAAATTACTTTATATAAGTATATTTATGTTGGTCTATAAGTTGTTTTGTAGGGAGACATACACATGGTGGCGCACGGGTGAAGACTGAGTGCATAATGCTGAAAAGAGCGTACGTGCAAGGGGAGCATGAAGGAGGGTGGGTTGAGCTGCCCCATTGAGGAGGTAATGTCAACCATGAGGGAGGAAATCAACAAGGCTATAACCAAGAGGAAAGTGAGTATAAGTAGGGTATTTTTATTGGGATATTAAATGTGGATACCATGCGAAATGTATTTTTATTTTTCATATGGAATATTTGATAAAAAATGTATGTGGTTTGGTATGTTTGATGAGAAATTAGTTTATATAAGTACATTTTTGATGAATTGTAAATTATTTGGTATTTTTGATGAGAAATGACTTCGTCTAAGTGGTTTGGTATTTTTATGATAATTACTTTATCTATGTATATTTATGATGGTCCTAATTGAATTTATCTATGTAAATTTTTTATGGGACTAAAAACTAAAATTTTTCCCAATAAATGGATAGATGAGTACTCCAATAACCACATAAGGAACTTGGAATGAAATGATATGGCTTATAAGGATGCACTCAGTCTAGTGGGAGTTCAATGCGGGATTTAATTTCGTATTACTATTGATCTACCAAAAATACATGCATGAATATTGTCATTGTCTGATATGAAGAGATCGATGGTGATCCATCCTCTATATCTTTATCTTTAATCTTTTTCATTCAATTCCTATTCAGGATCTATGAAACCACTGGTTGGACACTAAAAACACACCCAACATCCCTCCATTTCCAGTAATCGACACTAGATCGTTAATGAAGCAATCTCATGCTTTCAGAACCCCTACATGCTATCTATGTCTTGAATACATGCATGTGATAATTATAAGTTCATGAGACACTAACGAATGAAGTTATGGAATTATGAATATATGGGAGTATGAGATCCATGTGATTTTGTACACATGAATTTGAGGATTTTTCATAAAATAAGAAGTCGATCATGAAGGAGAAGATACCATCATTCTCAGCATCTTCATGAGATAATATAGAAACCTACATTTGACGAATTTGAAATATTGAGAATTTTTTACATTCAAAAGAATTCATTAATCAAGGTATATTACAATGAAACTGACCGGGATAACTGATGTTTTGGAAATTCCCAAACAAATAACACCCAAAAAACATGAGTGAGTGTCTTTGAAGTATGAAATAAAATGATAGAACACAAGAAATGTTTTTAACACCACCATGTGGGATGCTTTTATAGGTATTTATTTATTTATATACACACATAAAATAAAGATATATTTACAACATATTTGAAACCATGTGGAAACATTAATGAGGTCAAACCGTGTTGATCCATAAATGAGGGATTAGAATGAGTGGGGAGGGGAATTAAAGGAGGAATAAATCCCCATTATTGAAATTAATCAAAAATCAACCCCACTATTTTTTTTCATTAAATGGATATAAATGACACCAATATTCATAAAAAAATGATAAAACATGGCATGCCCAAGTGACATCATGAGAATGTTCGCATGCTGCTCCTTGGTGCGAGTGTGATAGAGATTTATTTTTCCTCCATCAATGAACTCTCGAATGAAATGGAATTGTGTGTTGATGTTATTTATTAGGTCATGGAAGATGGATTTATTGCTTGAAAAAATGGTGTACATGTTTTTCACATTGAGCACTAGTGCACTAAGGTCATAATAGATAAATTATCCAAATAGTCGATCCAACCAGATGCCCAGGCATGCTCCTGTTGTTGCGGCAATGTACTCTACTTCGTATGAACAAAACCCCACCACATGTTCATTCTATGATTTCAATGTGATGGGTTTGTATCCAAGGTATAAGAACACCCGAGTGGTGATCTTGTGGTATTTAATGTTTTTGGCCATGTCACTATCACTAAATCCCAATTGGATCGACCAAATATTTAACTTCCTTTTGTAGAAGACACCGTAGTTGTGTGTCCCAGTGATATAGTGTAATTGGTGCTTGACTTCAACCAAGTGATATTCATATGGTTCCTGCATGAACTGTAATACATAACCTACAATGTAGGTAATTTCGTAATTTGTATGAATTTGGTACCAAATTCTATTGGTGATGCTTCGGAACAGTGTGGAATCGACCAATGGGATAAATATAGACTTTCTCATATTCAGAAGGACCTCTATCGACATTTGAAAATGGTTTCACATTCACATGCCTATCTTCTCCAACAACATATTCATATAGGAATATTGACATGGAGAAATGTTTTTTGGTCTTTAGTTCACTTCTATGTAGAGGTAGTAGGAGACAAATCCCAACTCACTCATTTGAAAAAGCTTATTCATCTCGGCCTTGAAATTTTTGATGTTGGGGACACGAATGTAGGTTATGATCTAGTCATCTATGGACAACCTAATGATCAGATGAGATATGTAGTTTCCATTAGTGTATGGATCATGCTCTGAGCCGCTCTTGTGAAACCCATGCATAAGAAGGCTAGCATCGAGCTAGGTGTTGCACATTCTCGATGCTTGGCAGAGGCCATAGAGTAATTTTTAGAGATGTTGCACCTTGTTCTCATGGTTTCCAATGCTAAATCCATGTGTATTCTCAATGTATGTATCCTCTTAAAAGTCTCCAATCAGAAATGTTGACTTTACATCCAGGTTATGAACTCCTTCCCTTCTGGCGCTACCACCATGATGAGGAACCATGCTAATTCCATGGCTTCAATAGGGTTAAATACCTCCTGAAAGATGATACCCAAATTTATTATGTGTCCCTTTGAAATAAGCCAAAAAAATTTCTTTTCTACAACACCACGCTCATCATGATTCACCATGAAGACCCACTTGAGCCTAATTGGTAGATGTCCAATGGGGAGATCGACGAGCTCCCATGATTCACTGTCCTCAATCAACTTCATCACCTTAAGCATTGCCTTGTTCCAAAACTATTGTTGTTCTTCTTTACCAAAGGAGGTTGGCTCATCTGTCATAGTGAAATGTAGGTCACCAGGGTCGATCTCCAATATTATAAATCCAGTTGGTGTTATCGCCTCAAAGATGTTGTTTATAGTGCAGAACAGAAGCGAGACATCATCATGATCAACATCTAGTGATTTTTTCATGTTGTATGGAGGTGAGGTGAACTTCAATATGTTTGATGGAATATAAATCACCATGACCATGTCTAGTGTTGGAACGTCTACAGAGCGCATGATAGTGGTTTTGGGTGATGATCTTTGGCCTCTGACACTGTTTTTTAGTCTCCGTCTATTAAAAGTGGGTTCCCTAGACCCAACTTATATTGTAATTTGATTACTGGTACATGTATTCAGGTTGTTTTATACATGTTTTTATCTTTCCATGATAGTGTATATACTTATGCATCCACTTTATTAATGGAAATTTCCTTAGATTACCTATCACATCATTTGGTTATAGCAGGTCCCAGGCTATAATTAGAACACTGCGATGCCATGACAGTAGTCTTAAAGTAACATCCTATGGTACAGTTACATCATTCTGAAAGGACATAGATGATGTGTGACCATCAGGTGCTGGGGGCTCATAAGCATTGAGACTTCATCTCATGAAGTTCTCTCTTGATGATCTCTAGCTATCAAGATAATGAAGACATAACCTCTTAATTGGAACACCACATGTTTCTGGTTTCGTTGGTTGTTCCTATCTACGGACATGTGTAATGGTCTCCTGACATGAGATCATTATCAATGAATGTCACTTAATTACGTACATTTGATATAAGGCGAAAACCTTGGAGACACGTCATGGTGAGGTAGTTTATATCGGGTACGTCATTAATGGAATGTCATTGATTGATTCATCGAGAAAGGATTTGTCACTTCCGTGTTTAGGAAGAGATATCTCAAGCCTGGTTGATTAGGATGGTTTCACCTTCATTAAATCCATGGCCATGCTAGTGGAAGGTAAGATCATCCGGACAAATCAACAAACAACATAAAGAAAATGAAGAATGATGAAACTGAGTATGCATTCTACTTTATTGGGGTATCAATGATAAAGAGATTAGATTACACAGACCGTGTTCGTAGGAAGGAAGTCGTTGCTTTGACTTTGCCATATCTCTATATGGGCCTCGATGGGTTTCTCGACCCCTCTCTAGGTTGGTGATATTATTCACTTCTATTGTGATAAGGACCTAGAGTGTCACACAAAACAGCACTATGAGAATCTGCCCTATTCTGATGAATAGAATTATAGGACTTGGTGGGCCCCACCATGGGGTCCGGGTATTATCCATGTCATATAGATCACGAAGTAATAAATAAATTATTTTATCATTCAAATTTGGAATAATTTATTGAATTTATTTATAACATGTATTTACGAGTGATTAAGAAAATACATAGATAAATATTAATCAGACATATATTTATATCTTGGGTTCGTTTAATATTTTCAGGAGGTGAGAGTCGAGTAAGACTCATATTTATCACATAATATATATATTTATATATATTGCAGTATAGTGATAAATAATAAATATTATTTATGGCATAATTTAATTTGTCATAAATAATTATTTATAATATATATAGTGAATGTTTAATACAAGGGGGCCAGGGACCCTTACCGCATATTTTAGATATTACGTATATATATTAAGAGAGAGGCTATCCCCTTGTTACTATTAATCCGTTGGAATTGAGAGCCTCTCTCTCCTCCATGTTCTAGAGAGAGACTCTCTCAAACTAGCATGTTCTTCAAGTTCCGCCTTCATAGATCGAAGACGCTAGTTTGTGGTGATCATCACTGCATCGAAGTGTGCGTCGATGATCTGCGCTAGAACCTGAAACTGGACGAACTGCGCGTGAGCAGATTCGCGAGGCGTGTGTCGATGATCTAGAGGGCTTCGACATCGGAGTCTTAGAGATAAAATCACCGGCATCCTGCACGTCAATTCTGAACAAGGTAAATGTTCATGTTCAATTTGGTGCTCATAAAGAACATTGTGAGATCCTCTGACTAAGCTGGGACTAGATCACCGGAGTTGACAGGGTTACGTCACTCCGGTGAAGCAGAAGAATTTTAAAATCCCGGCCCACCGACTTCCGCTGCGTAGTCCCGGTACCCAACAGTGGTGTCAAAGGGAGGACAAGGGTTTTCTAAGTCAAAAACATTAAAATGAATTAAATTTAATTACGGGGTGTTAAAACGGTTCATTCGGATTCGACCGCGCAACGTTTCGATTTCGAATGATCAAGATACGATCATTTGAAAAAAAAAAATCGGATCGACATCGCAAGTTTTTGGTTTATTTGATGTTTATCTAAAATTGAGAATTAACATCAAAAATATTTTTAATTATAAAATTTTATAATAAATATTTTATTATGTTTATAATAAATATTTTATTATAATTTTATAATAATAAAATAAATAAAAAGATGAATACCAAGTACCAATATTGGGGTCTTCCTCCTTTTAATTAAAAAAAGAGAGAAGAAGAGACCCCAAAATGGGGTCTTCTCCTTTTTTTTTAATAAAAAATGGGGGGGCTGGAAAATTTTTGTCTAAAGGACAAAAAAAGGGGGAGGAACACCCTTACGGGTCTTCTCTCCTACGACGTACCAAGGGATTCCAAAACCCTAGGCCTCCCTCTTTCCCCTCCGTCGGTCCGACTCCATGCTGGGCCGCTGCTAGCCGGTCACCAACCTCCGCCGGACCAGCATCACGCCAGGCGCCACCCTCCGCGCAGGCCTGCCCTTCGCCGGACGGCCCTTGCGCCGGCCTCCGTGCCCTCGCCTCGTGTGCGCCGGCCTCCACGACCCCAAGGCGAGCCACCTCCATCCGGTCGTCGCCCTCGGCGCCAGCCTCCCTTTCGCCCTGACCGCCCTGCCCGATGGCCTCCTCCCCTCGCTGACCTCCTCCTCCGGGCTCTACCGGACCGGCTCTGTCCGGCGCCCCAGGCCTTCCGGCCACCTCCTCCTCCAGGCCTCACCGGACCGGCACCCTTCGGCCACCCCGATCCCTCGCCGATCTCCTCCACCATGTCGGACTAGTTCCGTCCGGCCGACCCGAGCCCACGCCTGACCGGACACCAACTTCGCCTACTCACCAGAGCAGCAGGGTGCCGGGAGATGCAGCCGTCGTGGGAATCGTCGGCCGCCACGGTCACACCGCGGTCACGCCGCGGTCACGCTGCGTTCACGCCGTGGTTCCAGGACGACATCCCGCGGCGGTACGCAGTCCCTCCGGACTCCTCTCCAGCTAGAGGTAACCCTGCAATGAAATAATGTTAATTAATTTAGATTTTTAAATTAAATTAATTGGAATTAATTTAGGGGTTTAAATTATTTTATTCTTAAATATTAATTTAATTTAAGCTTAAGAATTAAATTAATGGTATAATTTAATATAATTCTTGGAATTAAAATTAAATTAAACAAAAAGAACTGATAAAAATAAATTATTTTAATTTAATCAAATTAATTTAATTTATTAGAACACCCTCGCATAATTTAAATTTATTGAAATTTAATTTTATTGCGCGTTTACCCCGACTGGTCTTGACCTATTGACCGACATGTGTATGTCTGGCATGTATTTATTTATTTAATTATTTATTCAATGCGTGTGATTATTGTAATATTTAATTAGATAAATGATGTTACATGAATCGTTTTTTAATTCAAATATGTATAAGGGTATGCGTGTCCATTACACCACTTGTATTTTGTACCCCAGACCCCCTCGCCTGCGTGCGAGTATATTTGTATTTATTCAGTGACAATCTGAGAGGCAGACCCCGCAAAGATGAGGAGGTAGTCCAGACAGGAGTTAGACACTTTTTAGTGGGGCCAACAATGATACGAGTCATGTATCAACTCGGGTATTGATGCCCCTAGGTGATGATTGATCAGTTATCGACCAATAATTATAGAATGCTCCAGACTATTCGGAATGCATGATTTACTTTATGAACAGTTTATTATTTTATGCGTCTGCATGATTATTTCATGATCACATAGGATAGTAAACAAGATAAAATGCATAAATTTGTGACGAATAAAATATTCTATGGAATGTTCAGTTGTGACCGCGACAACCCAGTTTGAAAAAAATAAATAGAAAAGGATTATATTCTTCAATTAATATTAAAAATACATCAAAGATATATTAATTCCAAAATGCCTTCCATTTCTCACATCTAAACAAAATCGGTTGTTTGGGTGCTCATTAGTCTCAGTTGAGAGTGCCTCTTACTACTGGAGCATTTTCATGTGAGAAATGGGTCGACATAACTAATGTGAGTAGTCAAAGATTAGCCTTATCTAACTTTCTATCACTTCAGAGGCAGGAGGTTGAGGGAATCAAGTTTAGATTCCAAAAGATGGGACTTTACTCAACTACATAAGGAACAACAAGAACAAGTGGTTGGATAGCATAGCGCCTACCTTGAAACCCTCCAAGTAGTGTCGTAGTCCTAGCTTGTTGAATAAGAAAGGTGTTTCAAGGATCCTTGTCACTAGAATGATCAAGTGATAGAGTATTCTGAATCTAATGGTGAGGGCGATTAAGGTTCGTGAAAATAGAGGGAGACATTAAATGATGTAATATTTTATTAATCATAAAAATTCAAAAAGGTAATCAAGATAAAGTACAAACTGTTAAATGTTTATCTGATGTAGATTCAAAATGGAAATCACCAACACCACTATTAATTTATCACTACAATAGATCTTGGATAATGAAAATATCCTGACTGGCAATAACTTCTAGGAGTTGTACAAGCGCTTGCGCATAGTATGACGCCACGAAAGGAAGTTATATGTGATGGAATCCCTAATTCTTGTTGAGCCTCTTCAGGTAGCAAGAAAGATGGAAAAAGATAAAAGGAAAAAGCATGTAGACAATTCTCTTGTTGTACAATGCATCATGTTGTCATCCATGTCAAGCCAATTGCAAAAAAATGCATGAGGAAGAGGGCGCCTACAATATGCTTTCACATCTCCAAGAACTATATGAGGAGAGGTCTAGGCAGGAAAGGTATGAGATCTCCAGTGCGCTTTGTAATTGCAGGATAGCAGAAGGGAACTAAGCCGGTCGTCTCGTACTCAAGATGATTGGGTATATTGAGAGGCTTGATGCCCATGGGTTAAAACTGAACCAAGAACTAGAAGTGGATCTCATTCTTTACTCTTTACCATCATGCTTCTCGACTTTCATTGTCAATTATAATATGAATGATATGAAAAAGTCACTCCCGGATCATTTGTCTTTAGTTTTCCAAGCTGATAAGGACATGAAAAACCCCAATTCAACAGTCCTTATGGTGAACAAGAAAAACAAGGTCAAGGAAAAGGGGTATAAGGCCAAGTCAAGGACAAAGACACCAATTCATAGTCTTACCAAGAAGACAAAGAATCAGATGCAAAGTAATGGGTAGGAAATTGTATAATTTGGATGTGGCAAGAAAGGCCACTGGAAGAAGAATTGCAGATTTGGGAAGAAGAAGCAAGCTGACACTTCTGCTTCAGGTATTTTTTTTCATTGAATGCAATATATCTTTACCTGAAACTTAGGTATTGGATACGGCATGTGGCTCACACATTTGTCTTCATATACAGGAACCACGTAGGTTTAAGAAGATTTCAAAAGGTCAAGTGGATCTCTGAGCTGCAAATGGTGCAAGTCTGGCGGCCTTGGCAGTGGGAGACTATCACATGACTTTACCAACTAGTTTGGTTCTTGTTTTAAACAATTGCTTTTATGTACCGTCTATTACCAGAAACATTATCTCTGTGTCATGTTTAGAAACTATGGGTTTTTATTTCAAGTTTGGAAACAAAAGTTGTCTCTTTTATAGGGATAACATATGTTATGGTATGGAACATCTTAACAATGGTTTATATATACAAGAACTATAAAACTCAGTAATGGCTATCAATGACAAAAACAACCAACATGACTCAAATAACACCCGCCTATGGCTCTTCAGGCTTGGACACGTAAACGAGAAGTGATTACAATGATTATATCAAGAAGGGTATCTAAACCCGGTACAGTTAGAACCCTTAGATGTATTCATGCTTTTTTACAAGGAGAGATGACCAAAGCACCTTTCCCAGGAAAGGTAGAAAGAGCCAATGTAGTACTGTAATTAATACATAATGATGTATGTGGTCCACCTCCAATAGAGGAAAAGGGTGGTTTTCTATACTTCATCACTTTTACTGATGATTATAGTAGGTATGGCTATATCTACTTAATGCGGAATAAGTCAGATTCCTTTAGTTTCATTAAGGAATACCAAAATGAAGTAGAAAACCAACTTGGTAAGAAGATAAAAGCACTTCGCTAAAACCAAGGTGGAGAATATCTTAAACAATCATTCATTGTTCACTTGAAGGAGTGTGGGATAGTATCCCAACTCACTCTTCCTTATACACCACAATGTAATGGTATTAGTGTAAGGTGGAATAGGACCTTGCTTGACATGGTCAGATCAATGATGAGTCATACTACTCTTCCATTATCTTTTTGGGGATACACCTTACAAACAACAGCATATACCATTAACTAAGTACCAACTAAAGCTACAGATGGGATTCCATATCAGTTATGGTATGGAATGAAACCCAATCTAACACACATGCGTGTGTGGTTATGCGGGGCATTTTTCAAGACTTTACCAAGCGACAAATTAGTATCTAGAAGAACTAAGTGCATCTTTATGGGTTATCCTAAAGAAACTAGAGGATACTACCAATATAACCCTTTAGATAGAAAAGTCATTGTGGAAAGATACGCCACATTTATATTGGAAATAGTAGGAGAAAGATTTACTACGATGAAGTTAATGCTCCAGATGCACAAGATTTGGTAGAGGAAGAATCTGCACAAGAGAAATGGAAGAAAAAATTGTTCCTGAGACACAGATATTGCGTAGGTCTACGCGAGAGGTTAGTGATCCAGAGCGTTATGGTTTTCTTTTCACCGAGTCAGGTGACACAATAATCCTTGAGGATTATGAACCTCTAACCTACAAGGAATAAGTCGAAGTCAAAGAAGTTGCTACATGGCATGAATCCACGAATTCTGAGATTGAGTCAATGTACCAAAATCAAGTTTGGATTTTGGTAGACCCTCCAGTTGATGTAAAACCCATTGGTTGAAAATGGGTATTCAAGAGAAAGCTGGACATGGATGGTATGGTTAATACCTTTAAATAAAGACTGGTTGAAAAGGGTTTCAGACAACATCAAGGCATTGACTATGATAAAACCTTCTCACCAGTGGCAACGCTTAAATCCATCAGAATATTTCTTGCAATAACAACCTTTTATGATTATGAAATTTGTAAAATGGATGTAAAAAATGATTTTCTAAATGGTATGTTGGTTGAAGACGTCTACATGACTCAACCCAAATGGTTTGATAAGTCAAAGAATGCAAATAAAGTATGAAAGTTACAGATATCCATTTATGGATTGAAGCAGGAATCAAGATCATGGAATGTATGCTTTGATGAGGCCATAAGAGATTTTGGTTTTTAAAAAAAATGAAAGCGAGCCTTGTGTATATAAAAAGGTTGAAGGGAATGCTATCTTTTTCCTAGTTTTATATGTTTACGACATATTAATCATGGGAAATGAGGCGAAAGTCTTACAGTTAGTTAAGACATGGTTAAATGAATGCTTCTCTATGAAAGAATTAGGTGAAGTATCCAACATCCTAGGGATCAAAATCTATCGAGATAGATCTCAAAGGATACTTGGCCTAAGTCAAAGTACATATATTGAAAAGTTACTCAAAAGGTACAATATGGAACAATCCAAGATAGGATTGTTACCTATGTCACATGGTGTAAATCTCTCCAAGAAAATGTGTCCACAAGCACAAGAGGATATTGACAGAATGAGTAGAGTCTCTTATGCTTTGGCAGTGGGTTATATCATGTATGTCATGCTATGTAATAGGTTTGATGTTGTATTTGCTTTAAGCATGGTGGGTAGATATCAAGCCAATCCAAGAGAGCTGCACTGGACAGCTGTTAAAACTATCATTAGGTACTTGAGGTGTACTAAGGATATGTTCATGGTGTATGGAGGAGATGAGGAACTAGTTGTGAGGTGATACACTGATTCTAGTTTCCAAATAGATCATGATTATATGAAATCGTATTCATGCTACATCTTCTTCCTGAAAGGTGGTGCAGTGAGCTGGAGATGCTCAAAGCAAGTTGTGGCTGCTGATTCTATATCAGAGTCCAAATATATTGTGGCTTCCAATACAGTAAAGGAAGCAGTCTGGATGCGTAGCATTATCTTAGACATTGGTGTTGTTCCTAGCAGTGCAGACCCTATTCCAGTATATTGTGACAATACAGCTGTAGTGGTGCTTGCCAAGGAGCCCAGGTCTCACCAGAGGATAAAACATATTCTTCAGAAGATTCATATATTGAGGGATTTAACTCAAGAGGTGAAGTGACAATTAGCAGAGTATCCCCAGAGGAAAATGTGGTAGACCCCCTGACTAAAGCCATTTCTCAGCAGAAGCATGATTCGCATGTGAGAGCTAGCAGATTGAAACCTGTTAGCAGTTGGCTTTTGGGCAAGTGGGAGTGTTGAAAGTGGGTTCCCTAGACCCAACATATATTGTACTTTGATTATTGTTACATGTATTCATGTTGTTTTATACATTTCTTTATCTTTCCATGATAGTGTAGATACTTCTGCATCCACATAATTAATGGCAATGTCCTTAGATTACATGTCGCATCATATGGTTATAGAAGGTCCCAGGCTATAATGAGAACCCTGAGATGCCATGGCCGTAATATTAAAGTAGCATCCTATGGTCTAGTTACATCATTCTGAAAGGACAAAGATGATGTGTGACCATCAGGTTTTGGGGGCTCATAAGCATTGACACTTCATCTCATGAAGTTCGCACTTGATTATCTCTAGATATCAAGATCATAAGGAGAAACCCGCTTAATAGGAACACCAAATGTTTCTGGTGTCATTGGTCATTTCTATCTACGGACATGTGTAATGGTCTCTTGACTTGAGATCATTATCAATGAATGTCACTTAATTACGTACATTTGATATAAGGCGAAAACCATGGAGATAAGTCATGGTGAGGTAGTTTATATCGGGTACGTCATTAATGGCATGATATTGATTGAATGATCGAGAATGGAGTTGTCACTTACATGTTTAGGAAGAGATGTCTCGGGCCTAGATGATTAGGATGGTTGCACCTTCATTAAATCCATGGCCATGGGAGTGGAAGGTAAGACCGTCCGGACAAATCAAAAAAAATAAATCAAATGAAGAATGATGACACTAAGTATACATTCTTCTTTATTGTGATATCGATTATGAAGAGATTAGATTACACAAACCGTGTTCGTTGGAAGGTAGTTGTTGCTTTGACTTTGCCTTTTCTCGATAGGGGCCTCGATGGGTTGCTAGACCCCGCTCTAGGTTGGTGATATTATTCACTGCTATTAAGATAAGGGCCTAGAGGGTCACACACAACAACACTTTGAGAATATTCCCTATTCTGATGAATATGATTATAGGACTTGGTGGGCCCCACCACAGGTTCTAGGTATTATCCAAGTCATATAGATCATCAATAAATAAATAAATTCTTCTATTATTCAAGTTTGGAATAATTGATTGAATTTTTTTATAACATGTATTTACGAGTGATTAAGTAAATACATAGATAAATACTAATCGGACAGATATTTATATCTTGGGTTTGTTTAATATTATCAGGAGGTGTGAGTCGAGTTAGAGTCATGTTTATCACGTAATATATATATTTATATATATTGCAGTTCAGGGATAAATAATAAATATTATTTATGGAATAATTTAATTTTTCATAAATAATTATTTATAATATATATATTGAATGTTTAATACATGGGGGCCGGGAATTCTTACGGCGTATTTTAGATATTCCCTATATATATTAAGAGAGAGTCTCTCCCCTTGTAACTATTCATCCATTGGAATTGAGAGCCTCTCTCTCCTCCTAAATTCTAGAGAGAGACTCCCTCAAACTAGAAAGTTCTTCAAGTTCCGCCTTCACAGATCGAAGACGCTAGATTGTGGTGATCATCGCTGCGTCGAAGTGTGCGTCGAAGATCCACACTAGCACCCGGATCTTGAAGAACGGTGCGCGAGCAGATTCACGATGCGTGTGTGGATGATCTAGAGGGCTTCAACGTCGAAGTCTTCATGCAATGATCACAAGCATCCTGCACGTCAATTCTGAACAAAGAAAAAGTTCAAGTTTAATTTTTTGCTCATAAAGAACCTTGCGAGATCATCGTACTAAGCGCAGAATAGATCACTGTAGTTGACAAGGTTATGTCACTCCGGTGAAGCAGAAAAATTTTAAAATCCCGGCCCACTGGCTTCTGCTGCGCAGTCCCAGTACCCAACAGTTGTGTCAAAGGGAGCGTAAGGTTTTTCTGAGTCAAAAACATTAAAATGCATTAAATTAAATTGTGGGGTTTTAAAATGGTTCATTCGTATTCGACCGCACGTCGTTTTGATTTCTAATGATCAAGATACAATCATTTGAAAAAAAAATTATCGGATCGACGTCGCAAGTTTTCGGTTTATTTGATGTTTATCTCAAATTGAGAATTAACATCAAAAATATTAATAATTATAAAAATTTATAATAAATATTTTATTATGTTTATAATAAATATTTTATTATAATTTTATAATAATAAAATAAATAAAAGGAAGAAGACAAAGACCCCAAATGGGGGTCGTCCACCTTTTAATTAAAAAAAGAGAGATGAAAAGACCCCAAAATGGGGTCTTCTCATTTGTGTTTTTCATAAAAAAGGGGGGGCTAGACAATTTTTGTCTAAAGTACAAAAAAAATAAAAAAAAATAAAAAAGGGGAAGAAGACCCTTACAGGTCTTCTCTCCTGTGGCTCACCAAGGGAGACCAAAACCCTAGGCCTCCCTCTTTCCCCTCCGCTGGTCCAGCTCCATGCCGCGCCGCCACCAGCCGGCCACCCACCTCCACCGGACTGGCTTCACGTCGGGCGCTGCCCTCCGCGCAGGCCTGCCCTTCACCAGACCGCACTTGCACCGACCTCCGGCCGGAAGTCGACATCCGCGCCGGCCTCTTCCTCGTCGATCCGCCCTGCCCGGTGGCCTCCTCCCCTCGCCGGCATCCTCCTCCGGGACGTGCTCCATCCGGCCGCCCCAGACCTTCCGGCCTCCTCCTCCTTTGGGCCTCACCGGACTGGCACCCTCCGGCCACCCCAATCCCTTGCTGGGATCCTCCACCTTACTAAAACGATTTAGTTTGGCAAACCCAAGCCCGCGCTAGACCAGACAGCAACTTCGTCGGCTCACCGGAGCAGCGAGCTGCCCGGAGATGCAGCCGTCGAGGGAATCGGCGGACGCCGCAGTCACACCGTGGTCAGGCCTCGGTGACGCCACGGTCATGCCGCGGTCAGGATGTGGTCACACCTTGGTCACGCTGCGGTTCCAGGATGACATCTCGCGGCGGTACGCATTCCCGCTGGACTCCTCTACAGCTAGAGGTAACCCTGCACTGAATTAATTTTAATTAATTTAGTTTTTTAAATTAAATTAATTGGAATTAATTTAGGGGTTTGAATTATTTTAATCTGAAATATTAATTTAATTTAATCTTAAGAAATAAAATAATGGATTAATTTAATTTAATTTTTTGAATTAAAAATAAATTAAACAAAAGGAACCAATAAAAATAAATTACTTGAATTTAATCAAATAAATTTAATTTAATAGAACACCCTCGCATAATTTAGATTTATTGCAATTTAATTTTATTGAGCTTTTACCCCGACTGGTCTTGAGCTATTGACCGACCTGTGTATGTCTGGAATTTATTTATTTATTTAATTATTTATTCAATGCATGCGATTATTCTAATATTTAATTACATAAATGACGGTCTGTGAATCGTATTTTAATTAAAATATGTATAAGGGCCTGTGTGTCCATTGCACCACTTGTACTTTGTACCCCAGACCCCCTCTCCTGCATGCGAGTATATTTGTATTTATTCGGTGAAGATCCGAGAGGTAGACCCCGCCAAGATGAGGCGGTAGACAAGACAGGAGTTGGACGCTTTGCACTGGGACCAGCAGTGATACGCGTCATGCATCGACTCAATTATGGATTCCCCTATGTGATGATTGATCAGTTATCGATCAATCATTATAGAATACTCAAGACCAGTCGAAATGCATGATTTACTTTATGCACAGTTTATTATTTTATGCGACTGCATGATTATTACATGATCACATAGGATAGTAAACAAGATAAAATGCATAAAGTTGTGATGAATAAAATATTCTATTGAATGTTCAGTTCTGAGCGCGACATCCCAGTTTGATCATAATAAATATAAAAGGATTATATTCATCAATTATTATTAAAAAATCCATATAATATATATTATGTCCAAAATGCCTTCAATTTCTCACATCTAAACAAAACCCACTGTTTGGGTTCTCATCAGCCTCAGTTGAGAGTGCCTCTTTCTATCAGGGCGTTTTCATGTGGGAAATGGGACGACTTAACTAAAGTGAGTAGTCAAGGACTAGCCTTAGCTAACTTGATATCACTTTAGAGGAAAGAGGTTGACGGAATCATGTTCAGATTCCAAAAGCTGGGACTTTACTCAACTACACAAGGAACCATATGAACAAGAGTTTGGCCAGCATAGCGCCTACCTTGAAACCCTCCAAGTAGTGTCGTAGCCCTAGCTTGTAGACTACGAAAGGGGTTTCGAGGATCCATGCCACTAGAATGATCAAGCGATAGAGTATTCCGAATCTAATGGTGACAGCTATTATGGTTCATTAAAATAGTGGGAGACATTAAATGATATAATATTTTATTAATCATAAAATTTCAAAAAGGAAATCAAGACAAAGTACTAATTGCTAAATGTTTAACTGATGTAGATTCAAAATGGAAATCACCAACACCACTAGTACTTTATCACTACGATCGATCTTGGATAAAGAAAATATCCTGATCGGCAATAACTTCCAGGAGTGGTACAGCCGCTTTCCGATTGTACTACGCCAAGAAAGGATGTTATATGTGCTGGAATCCCCAATTCCTATTGAGCCTCCTTAGGGATCAAGCAAGACGGAAAAAGATAAATGGAAAAATCATGTAGACGATGCGCTTGATGTACAATGCATCATGTTGTCATCCATGACCAGCCAATTGAAAAACAATGCATGATGAAGAGGACGCCTACAAGATGCCTTCACATCTCCAAGAACTATATGAGGAGAGGGCTAGGAAAGAAAGGTATGAGATCTCAAGTGCGCTTTATAAGTGCAGGCTACTAGAAGGGCACCAAGCCGGTCCTCTCGTACTCAAGATTATTGGGTGTATTGAGAGGCTTGATGCCCTTGGGTTCAAACTGAACCAAGAACAAGCCTTGGATCTCATTCTTTCCTCTTTACCGTCAAGATTATCGACTTTCATTGTCAATTATAATATGAATGATATGACAAAGTCGCTCCCAGATCTTTTGGCTTTAGTTTGCCAAGATGATAAGGATATGAAAAACACCAATTCCTCTACCCTTATGGTGAACAAGAAAAATAAGGGCAAGGCAAAGGGGTCTAAGGGAAAGTCAAGGCCAAAGACACCAATGCATAATCCTACCAAAAGCCGAAGACTCAGAGGCAAAGAAATGAGCAAGAAGTTGTCTTCTTTGGATTTGGCAAGAAGGGCCACTGGAAGAAGAATTGCAGAGCTCGGAAGAAAAAACAAGCCGACGCTTTTGCTTGAGGTATTTTTTTTCATTGAATACAATCTATCATTATCTACAAGTTGGGTATTGGATACGGCATGTGTCTCACACATTTCTAATAATATACAGGAACCAAGTAGGTTTAAGAAGATTGAAAAAGGTCAAGTGGATCTCCGAGCTGCAGACGGTGCAAGTCTAGCGGCCTTGGCTGTGGGAGACTATCACTTGACTTTACAAACTGGTTTGGTTCTTCTTTTAAACAATTGCTATTATGTACCATCTGTTTCCAGAAATATTATCTCTGTTTCATGTTTAGACACTATGGGTTTTTATTTCATGTTTGGAAATAAAAGTTGTCTCTTTTATAGGGATAACATATGTTATGGTATGGAACATCTTAACAGTGGTTTATATATAATAGAACTAGAAAACTCCGCAATGGCTATCAATGAAAAAAACAACCAACTTGACTCAAATGACACACGCCTATGGCACTTCAGGCTTGGTCACGTAAACAAGAAGCGATTACAAATATTACACCAAGAAGGGTATCTAAACTCAGCACAATTAGAACCCTTAGATAAATGTCAAGCTTGTTTGCAAGGAAATATTACCAAATCACCTTTCCCAGGAAAGGGAGAAAGAGCCAATGCAGTACTGGAATTAATACATACTGATGTATGTGGTCCATTTCCGGTAGAGTAAAGGGGTGGTTTTATACACTTAATCACTTTTACCGATGATTATACTAGGTATGGCTATATCTACTTAATGCGGTATAAGTTAGATTCCTTTCATTTCTTTAAGGAAAATAAAAATGAAGTAGAAAAACAACTTGGTATAAAGGTAAAAGCACTTCACTCAGACAGAGGTGGAGAATATCTTTACCAAGCTTTCATTGATCACTTGAAGGAGTGTGGGATAGTATCCCAAATCACTCCTCCTTATACACCATAATGGAATGGTATTAGTGAAGGGAGGAATATAACCTTTCTTAATATGGTCAGATCAATGATGAGTCATACAACTCTTCCATTATCCTTATAGGGATTCTCCTTACAGACAGCAGCATATACCATTAACCGGGTACCAACTAAAGCTACAGATGGGATTCTATATCAGTTATGGTATTTAAGGAAACCCAGTCTAACACACATGCGTGTGTGGGGGTGCGAGGCATTTGTCAAGACTTTACCAAGTGAAAAATTAGCATCTAAAAGAACTAAGTGCATCTTTATAGATTATCCTAAGGAAGCTAGAGGATACTACCTATATAACCCTTTAGATAGAAAAGTCATTGTGGCAAGATACACAAAATTTTCATAAAGGATCACATTTCTATTGGAAATAGTTGGATAAAGATTGACTTCGAAGAAGTTAATGCTCAAAATGCACAAAATTTGGTAGTGGAACAATCTCCACAAGAGCAAGTGGAAGAAGAAATTGTTCCTGAGACACAAATACTGTGTATTTATACGCGAGAGGTTAAAGAACCAGAGCATTATGGTTTTCTTGTAACCGAGTCAAGTGACACAATAATCCTTGAAGATGATGAACCTCTAACCTACAAGGATGTAGTAGAAGGAAAAGAAGCTGCTACATGGAAAGAAGCCATGAATTCTGAGATGGAGTCAATGTACCATAATTAAGTTTGGATTTTGGTAGACCCTCCATCTGATGTAAAACCCATTGGTTGCAAATTGGTATTCAAGAAAAATCTGGACAAGGATGGTAAGGTTAATACCTTTAATGAAATACTGGTTTCAAAGGGTTTTAGACAACGTCAAGGCATTGACTATGATGAAACCTTCTCACCAGTGGCAATTCATAGATCCATCAAGAATATTGCTTGCAATAGAAGCCTTTCATGATTATGAAATTTGGAAAATGGATGTCAAAAAAACTTTTCTAATTGTGAATTTGGTTGAAGATGCCTATATGACTCATCCCGAAGGGTTTATTTCGTCAAATAATGAAAACAAAGTATGCAAGCTGCAGAGATACATTTATGGATTGAAGCAGGTATCGAGATCATGGAATGTATGCTTCGATGAGGCCATAAGTGATTTTGGTTTGTAAAAAATGAAAGCGAGCCTTGTGTCTATAAAAAGGTTGAAGGGAATGCTATCATTTTTCTAGTTTTCTATGTTGACGACATATTTATCATGGGGAACAAGGTGCAAGTCTTACAGTCAGTTAAGACTTGGTTCAATGAATTCTTCTCCATGAAAGACTTAGGTGAAGCAGCCTATATCCTAGGGATCAAGATCAATCGAGATAGATCTCAATGGATGCTTGGCCTAAGTCAAAGTACATATATTGACAAGTTACACAAAAGGTACAATATGGAACAATCCAAGAAAGGGTTGTTACCGATGGCACATGTTGTAAATCTCCCCAAGAAAACGTGTTCACAAGAATAGGAGGAGATTGACAGAATGAGTAGAGTCCCTTATGCTTCGGTAGTGGGTTCTATCTTGTATGCCATGCTATGTACTAGGTTTGATGTTTCCTTTGCATTAAGAATTGTGGGTAGATATCAATCCAATCCCGGAGAGCTGCACTAGAAAGCTGTTAAAACAATTCATAAGTACTTGAGGTGTACTAAGGATATATTTCTAGTGTACGGATGAGATGAGGAACTAGTTGTGAGGTGATACACTGATGCTAGATTCCAGACAGATCATGATGATATGAAATCATAGTCAGGCTACATCTTCTTCTTGAATGGTGGTGCAGTGAGATAGATAATCTCATAGGAAGCTGTGGTTGTTGATTCTACAGTAGAGTCCGAATATATTGTGGCTTCTGATGCAGCAAAGGAAGTAGTCTGGATATGTAGCTTTATCTCAGACATTGGTGTTGTACCTAGCAGTAAAGACCCTGTTCCAGTATATTGGGATAATACTGCTGTAGTGGTGCTTGCCAAGGAGCCCAGGTCTCACCAGAGGACAAAGAATATTCTTTGGAAGATTCATCTCTTGAGGGATTTTACTCAGAGAGGTGAAGTGACAGTTAGCAGAGTGGCTATAGAGGACAACATGGCAGACCCCCTAACTAAATCCATTTCTCAACAGAAGTATGATTCACATGTGAGAGCTAGCGGATTGAAACATGTTAGCAGTTGGATCTAGTGCAAGTGGGAGTGTTGAAAGTGGGTTCCCTAAACAGAACATATATTGTACTTTTATTAATGTTACATGTATTCAGGTTAATTTATACATGTTTTTATCTTGCCATGATAGTGTAGACACTTTTTCATCCACTTTATTAATGGTAATGTCCATGGATTACCTGTCGCATCATATGGTTATAGCTTGTCCATGTCTATAATGAGAACCCTGAGATGCCATGACAGTAATCTTAAAGTAACGTCCTATGGTCCAGTTACATCATTCTGAAAAAACACAGATGATGTGTGACCATCAGCTGATGGGGGCTCATAATCATTGAGACTTCATCTCATGAAGTTCGCACATGATGATCTCTAGCTATCGAGATCATGAGGACAGACCCGCTTAATAGGAACACCACATGTTTCTGGTGTCATTGGTCGTTACTATCTACAGACATCTGTAATGGTCTCCTGACTTGAGATCATTATTAACGAATGTCACTTAATTACATACATTTTATATAAGGTGAAAAACATGGCGACAAGTCGTGGTGAGGTAGTTTATATCGGGTACGTCATTAATGGCATGACATTGATGGAATGATCGAGAAAGGATTTGGTGCTTCCGAGTTTAAGAAGAGATATCCTGGGCCTTCTTGATCAAGATGGTTGCACCTTCATTAAATCCATGGCCATGGTAGTGGATGGTAAGACCATCTAGACAAATCAACAAAAAAAAATAAATCAAAAGAAGAATGATGACACTGAGTATGCATTCTGCTTTATTGAGATATCGATGATGAAGAGAACAGATTACACGGATCGTGTTCGTAGGAAGGTAGTCATTGATTTGAATTTGACTTATCTCTAAAGGGACCTCGATGGGTTACTAGACCCCACTCTAGTATGGTGATATTATTGACTACTATTGAGATAAGGGCCTAGAGGGTCACACACAACATCGCTATGAGAATATTCCCTATTCTGATGAATAGGATTATAGGACTTGGTGGGCCCCACCATGGGGTCCGGGTATTATCCATGTCCTATAGATCACCAAGTAATAAATAAATTATTTTATTATTCCATTTTGGAATAATTCGTTGAATTTATTTATAACATGTATTTACTAGTGATTAAGTAAATACATAGATAAATATTAATCAGAAAGATATTTATATCTTGGGTTCGTTAAATATTATCAGGAGGTGTGAGTCGAGTTAGACTCATGTTTATCACGTAATATATATATTTATATATATTTCAATACAGTGATAAATAATAAATATTATTTATGGCATAATTTAATTTGTCATAAATAATTATTTATAATATATATAGTGAATGTTTAATACACATGGGTCGGGAACCCTTACCGCATATTTTAGATATTCCCTATATATATTAAAAGAGAGGCTCTCACCTTGTAACTATTCATCCGTTGGAATTGAGAGCCTCTCTCTCCTCCTATGTTCTAGAGAGAGAATCTCTCAAACTAGCATGTTCTTGAAGTTCCGCCTTCACGGATCGAAAATGCTAGTTTGTGGTGATCATCACTGCATCGAAGTGCGCGTTGAAGATCCACGCTAGCACCCAGATCTTGATGAACAGTGTGAGAGCAGATTTGGGTGGCATGTGTGGACGATCTAGAGGGCTTCGACGTCAAAGTCTTCGAGCAACGATCGTCGACATCCTGCACGTCAATTCTGAACAAGGTAAATTTTCAAGTATAATTTTGTGCTCCTAAAGAACCGTGTGAGATCCTTGGAATAAGCTGGGACTAGATCACCGGAGATGACCGGGTTATGTCACTATGGTGAAGCAGAAAAATTTTAAAATCCCAGCCCACCGGCTTCCGTTGCGCAGTCCCGGTACCCAACACCATCGTCCCTGGTAGACATTTCATTGTTTTTTCAATGGTGAATGGATCCTTAGTAGAAAAAAAACATTTTAATCATGTAAATTATGATCCCACTAGTCTTCCTCATTGAATATGACATCACACGATACATGCACACACTTGCTGATGGGGTCAAACACACAACATTCCATAGACCTAAACTCACACCCAGCGAATATCATCAAATTACTCTGATCATCCTTATTTTTATTGGTGAGGCTACACATTATTGACATGCTTAATGCAGCCAAAGGTGTTGAGAAAGTGAACCACATGTCACTACACATGCTATGACATGTACATTGTCACCCCTTCAAGGGTACATTTCAGTGCTCTGTTGATAATGATGATGGCGGTGGGGACAACCTCACACAAAAACATCTTGGGAAGGCCCTATTCCTTTAGCATGATTTGATCCATGGAAAACACTGTTTGGTTACATCATTCAATGACCCCATTATGTTGGGGTGAATAAGGAATCATGAGTTGTCATTGTATACTATGCTTGGCATAATATTCATAAGATTCCACAAAAGTGAACTTTCCACCACAATCTGTGTGAAGAAACGTCTACTTGCACCATATATCCACCTCCATAATAGTATGAAATAATTTTATCACTGCTAGAGCCTTGTATTTTCTTGCGAGTATATTGAGCCACATGTTGTGGCTCATTTCATACATGAGCAGAAAAATGTGGTGGTTCTTTCTAAGCATCATCAATGTGATCGGCCAAAAGAGGTCACCATGGTCAAGGTTGAGGACTTACTTTACATGATTCATCACTTAATTAGGGAAATACAATCATTGATGCTTCCCAACGAGGAAGTTGTTGTATACTTTAACCACCTAATCAATCCATAGAAGACCTCTCACCATATCACATACAACGAGCTTACATGGAGAATAGAAATAACGGTGGACGTACCTCACATGAAAGTTCCATTCCTTTTATGAGAAACTTTTAGGTAAGAACACTAGTGTTTCAATGTCACATTTGATCTTGTACATCCATTCGGGGAAGTGGTTCACCTTGTCCTTAGGCGCCGCTGCTGGTCACGGATCCTCAAGATTACTTCTTTGATCAGTATCTAGAAACTATTCTCATCATGTTTTCTGGTGCTAATAATGTTGGTGGTAAGCCTTATGATGAAGTAAATCCCTTAGATAATGCAGTGCTCTCTATTTTTTCATTTGAACAATATGGTCATGTACCCCTCAATATTGGTGACAGAGCCATCTCCAAAGTCAAATGTGTCATGTATGCCGGAGTCAAACTTGGAGAAGATAGTGCGGGACCTATTCATGTGGTTTATGGAACCAGTGTTGAGGGAGCAGAATCCTTCATCATGCACCTCCTCTTAATCTAGTTGTGCGAAGATATTTTCCATGATTAGTCATAGAAGGATGAATTGTGGTTGTAGAATATTGGGGGTGGTGCATTACAACAATGGGGAATTGGGCACCATGGTGCGTGACCTTTCCATAAGTAACGTGGGATCATCTTCATCACCGTGGGTTTTAAGGTCCATGGACCTTATCGAAATACTGTAACAATATTTTGACCAATGGACCATTTTTTTCATAGTTGCAGCATTTTTTCCTTAAGACTTCATGGAAGTCACTATATCCTAAGTTGTCTTTTCCATTTTCACAGTTTCCACAATTAGGGTTTTTTCATAGTCCACAGTGATTCTGGTTGCTATACATGGGGTTTTTGAATGATGAATCCCTCATTTTTGGGTCCTTCATCCATGCAACACAATCCTCCTCAGTGAGGAGTAGATTCCATCCATCATTGGTGGTGGGGGCTGCCTCAAAATGGTCCTTTTCCACTTTGAGTCTCCCTGTTACCTCTTCTATAAAGAGCATCAATATGTTAAGAATTGTATCAATTGAAAGATCACTTTGGGAGTAGCTGGAGGAGTAAAATTCATAGGTACTTCTAAAAAACCTTTTTTTGAGGTTTTGGATCACTGAGAATTGTGATATTGTTGACCATCCTAGTGAGCCGCATTGGGAATTCATCCACTAATTCAGCTTGACAAAAATATATCCCTTCATTATCCTTGGAAATATTATGATAATTTTCCTTGAGTAAAAGGTCAATGTCTATTTTCATGGTCATTATAGTGTCCCATGAAACCTTGGTAGATTCCTTGATCACAAGTATGAAGATCATCTCTGATGGGATAACACGATGTATGACCTCCAACAATATTTGATCTTCCTGGAGTGTAGCACTATCAGTGTTGAAGAAATCCAAAATTCCATGTTTTTGGATCATAACCTTCTTCATCAAGGACTAGTCACAATAGTTTGTCTTCGTGAGGAGAAAATACATTGTTGATCACCAGACTTCCTTCACCACCCGATGTACCACCAGAGGGATATATCCATTGTTAACAAAGTCTCTGGGATGTGTTGATGATGTCTTGGAGCTAGTGAAATGAGGGTTTTGAAGGTGGAATCATGGATCAATTCAAACTATCTATTATAAATATTTTTATAAATTCCCAATTGAACAACACTGAAAAAAAAGTTAAAGTCTGGGATAGAGGAATGAACATTCTAGAACAAATGTGTCTTCTTACGCACCACCAAGTTGAATGCTTTTTAGAAAGTTTTTTATTACTTTACATACACACACATATTTATAAAATAATTAAAACCATGTATAAAACCTTAATGAGTTCAAAACACATTGATCCATAATTGAGGGACAAGAATGAGGGGGAAGGAAAATAACGGTGGAATAAATCCCCATTATTGAAATTAGTCAAAAAGTGGTTTTTGTTTTTCTATTGGAAAGTAAATCATTTTGAAGTATTTTATTTCTGAAAGATAAGATAATTGTTCTACCATTATCATGTGAAGGAAATACCATAGCCTCTTGATATATAAATCTCATACCCAATTGATTCCCAATAAAACATTGAAATAACGCTGCAATCTTTATAGATTCATGAAGAACTGTGGTTATGTATTACTATTTATGTGATTGTACATCATAGTATTTTTTATTCATGCATATGATAACATGCATGCATGAGGTAGATTCATAATTAATCATGAGTTTGACTGTTTTACAAAAAAAGGGTTGAAACATTTTCCAAGAAGAAGTGAATTAGTATGAAACAAAAAATGAAGAAAATAAATACCACATGTAGTACATTGATTTTCATGAAATATGTATGTTTGAAATAAATACAGTGAATTTTTTTTATAAATATATTAAATAATAAATTAGATGAATTTGGAATAAAAATGAGTTCCTATTGTTTTAGTTGTGCAAAATAGAAAGTAAATGCTCACGACATGAAATTGTGTGTCAATTTTTCAGAGCATATCAATGAAGATGTATTGTATTATTTATGGGTAGTGAGATAGTGAGACCAGACATTTAGTGTACATGAAATATTAGTGAGTATCATAATCTGACAAGATCTGATTATTGAAGGTGAGCAAGGCTAGTAGTGTTTGAAAAGTAGATTATTCTGTGTAGACATGAAATATAACAAGGCCAATGTGAACACTGTATCAGTATGGAGAAGTAGTTTATGTTCTATTTAAAAGAGGTTAGGAAGACCATTGATGAACTGGTGGGATGTAAATATAAAAAACTAGAGTTTCTTAAAATATATTTTAACTGGAGGGAGTCAATATAAATAACACTAGTGGGATCTAGTCTAAATATCCAATTAAGAGACGGTCCATTGTAATCATTAGTGATCACGAGTTATAGGAATTAATATGCCATGTATTATGGAATAATTTTAGTACTTGTAATAACTTTTATATACTAGTAAAGAATATATATCTTAGATATCCTCAAATAAAATAAGGATGCAGTCAACCACATTGTGGGAGAAACTTAAAATAATTATGTGTACTTAGTTCTTTCATTTGTTTTAATAAAGGAAATATGAGTCCCTAATAATGAGGGATCAAGATCTTAACCAATCACAGAGGTTTATTTTTAAACAATAATATTTTAAAAGAACATCACTAATTCTCCCCCACCCCTCTCTATGATATATATGAACCTGGACTGTATAAGTGGTAACAAAGCACATGGTTCCCTCTGAAAATATCAAACCATTACTGAATTCTAATGATGGGGAGTTTTAATTCAGTCAGTAGTAGATGAGTTCATTTATTCAAATGAAATAAATATTTTGTATTGAAGAACTGAATGCTTCCATATCTTCTATCACAAGTCCTTAACACATGCTGATAAGTGAAATATTTAAGTAGATGGGAAATCCAGAAATTTTATTTTGACATCCTTTTCTAATAAAGTGTTCACGAAGATGAATGGGCTAAAAATAGCCAAGGATATTTGAGATAACCATGATAATATGAATAAAAGGATGTGAAGATAAATGGATCCAAATTAAAAATATGGAGAGCTACGTTTTAAGATATCCAAATAGCTGGCGATGGGACTATAAAAGACTACTATACCTGGGTAAATCAGATAGTATGTAATATTAGGGGCTTTTACCATACTTTTTAATATTCATCTATTTTCATGAAAATGATGAGTAATTTTTATGGCCAATTTGGCCCAAATGTTTCTATCCGAGAACAAATTGGAGACCTATCACATGATGAGTTTCATAAATCACTCCTAAATTTTGAGATGATAAAATATCATCTTTTCAAAAACAAAGATAAGTAGTAAATGGATTTCCATGAAATGAATAGTCTCAAGATGAAGAAAAATAATGATAAAACGTCCTTTAATATGGATTAGGAAATGTTAAGTGATATAGATTATAAGAGTCATATCCTTCATTTCCAAAAGTATCAGAAGAAGAAAGGAAAAATTTAAAGGTTTTCTTCTTTTAAATTGCTTTAATTATAGTCAAATGTCACATTTTTCAATTGATTTTCATAATAAATAATATGGTGATTTTATGATTGGTTATAAAATAATACAACAATAAAAATATATCTGGAAAATATGAAAAGGTGATACTATAAAGAATAAAAAAAGTTATCATGGAAGTGTAAGAAAAATATGATGAGTATGGGAGTTTATGAAGTCTCTTCGACAATGAGTGAATCAGAAGATAAAGGATTAATTAAAAAAAATATTAAACTATCATATAATAAGTTAATATACATAGAGATACTTCAAGCAGTGATGAGAGAAAATAAGAGAGATACCACAAGTAAAGGCTAAGATCTAAATTATAACATGTATTGATCAAAACACTCAATTAATGAAAAAATAAAATTGTTAAAGAGAGAAAATAAATGAATATAAGAAGGAGAATGATATTATTGAAGAGATAAAAAAATTCAAGATGAAAATTATATAATATGATAATATGTTGAAAGAATTTAATATAAAATTGGATATAAATGAAGAAGAATTGAATGAAACACAATCTTGGTGTATTAAAGAAGAAAAAACATGATGGTGATGATGGGGGCTGATTTTGATAATGTGGTGGATATTCAAGATTAATCATCTAATGTATTCATGAAGCTATGTCCAAGGTAGGAGGTTCATTCTATTTCTAATTATATCAGTGATGCTAAATATGTTTCATCTATTTTTAGTTCTAACCCAAAAAATTAATGAATATGGACTCATGATAATGGGAAAATAAATGAGTTAGGAAAATAATTTTCACCATCACTAAGGAAAAATAATGGCAGGAGTGTATCCATACAACAAGTATTTTATCACTAACAAAAAATTCCGAATTACGAAACGTGAAGTTTTAGTGGTAATTTTTTGTGTTTTGGTAAATTTGGGGATAAAACCTACAAATACTAGTACAATATGTCACTTCTATATAATTTACACACATTAAGGTGGATAAATTTTGGAATGAAAAAAAATATATATATGTGTTAAGTAGGAACAATCATTTAGTGTAAAAGTTTGTTGATGAGAAACCAAAACATCTATCTACTCTGAATAATTTTGATTGACTGAAGTAAATATATAATAGATGTGACAACAAAGTTCATTGTGAAATTTTTTTCATGAAAATACTTCAAGTATTGTTTCTAGAAGTTTCTATAGAAAATAAATATTAATGAAGGGAAAAGTGCTCTAACTATTTTGTTCAAAGCAATTCTTGTCAGAACGTAAAGTTGAAGGAAACAGAAGAATTTATTTGTGTGAATGGAAGAATAGAGATACCAATAGTTGAGGTTGAAACCCATATGAATTTTCAATAATATAATATCCATAAAACATCATGAGATGTTGTGTAGAGGATAGAAAAAACTGATCATATTGTAAATAACTATTTGATTTTCTGACCTATAGAAAAAGAAAAAACAAATAAATTGAAAAAGAAATCATATGATGGAACATATGATATTTTGTATCATACTAGGAAAAATATAATAACCATACCTCCCTCAAATTCACAAAACAATAATGTTAAAGGATGCACAATCATGAAGATAATGGGTCTTGTATTGAATATAGTTTCGGGGTTGAGAAAATCGCAGTCTTGTTTCTTCAATTAAGGAGAATGGAATAATCTCCAAATTCCCAATTTTTTTATATGTGTTGAGATAACATGAAAGGAATTAATGGATATGTTTTAGGATATCTTTTCCTGAAAACGGGAATAGATTCACTCATAGAGTCTACTGACTACTATGAAAATGGAAAAAGATAAGTGGATCACATAAGGGGGAGAAAGTTTGAGAAGAATCTACCATTATTGTAAATTCCCATGAATTTGAAAATTCTGGGAAATTTTAAACATGAAGTATTATGGTGTGACCGTCACCTTTAAAAAGATTACTTGAATATGTAAAATTATTTTTCAATGAGGGTGATGGGCCATTTGTAAGATTAGTGCTGGGAGCATAATTTTTATGCACTTGATATGTTTTAATGGGTTTGCTGAGATGTTTGTATAGTATATCTTAACAAACATTCTCAGATATTTATTGAGATGAATAAGTTAAATGAGATTTATGATGGTATCATAGATAAATACTCTATAAGAAAATATTGGATTCTATGGTAACATCACTCTTTTTTTCGACAACATGTTTCCCTCATAAACTCAAAGTTGACTAACTAAGATCTCATTTAGTTAAGAAAGATTCTGGTTCTACTCTTTATGAAAAATAAGTATAAAGACACAATGAGAAGTTAATATGTGATCCCATAAAAAACATGTGTATTTATATTAATTAATGGGGAGATGAAAAATTAATAGATCTCACATAATAACTTAGAAAAAATTTATGGTTATTGACAAAAGAATCAAGGGGGCGAGATTACTAAACCCAATGGAATTGAATGGTATTTATTGTCAATTAGGGGTCAATATGTGCTGAATATTATAAAAGGATATGAATTTGAGGAACATGGAAAATTAAAATTTCCAATTCCTAGTATAAATATTGATGAACTATCCATATAGTCAAAGGAGAAGATCTAATGGCGTGCGAAGTGAGAACATTGTCTTCAACAATGAAGATGATTGATGTTCCATCCATTTATAGATATAGAGAAGTAAAAAATAATTATAGGAAATATGAAATATATTATTATTTCATGATATATTTAATTTTATGACCATGAAAAATATATTTCAATTTTTCATATGCAATATTTGGTGATGAAGTCTAAGAGGTTTGGTATTTTTGATGAGAAAATGCATGAAATTTCATTCTGTACATAGAATTAATCTAAGTATATTTTTGATATTACTTAACAAAAAAATAGACTAGCCCTTGGAAAAACAAGGATCACCTCAACCACATTTGGGACCTATGTGGTGAACCACATGGGAGGAAATCAACTTGTCTTTCCCCAAGTAGCATGTGAGGATTCATAGTACTAGTATTGGTAGGTAGGCATTTGTAGGGTGGTTCATGGGTAAAGAGTGAGCGCATAGCACCCCCCAAACTCAACTTTTTTTTATTTTCTTTAAGATGGAGAATAAAAAAGAAGATATTTTATATGTGAACTGAGAGAGTTATTAAGGGTATTGCGAAAAGAATCAAGAAGGGAATTGTAGATCCCAATGGACAAGAATTGTTTTTGTTGTCAATAAAGGCTCAATATTTGTGGGTGAATATATGTGAAGATGACGTTGATAATCATAGACAATTAATATTCTCTATATCTCGATGTCATGATTGATTAGTTGTTCTTAAAGTTCAAGGACAAGTGTTAATAGTGTGTGGAGAAATAAAATTGTCAACAATAATAAAGATTATTGAAGTTACATCCCTTTATGGATAATGAGAAGTTAAAAATCATTATAAGGATTTGAAAAATACTACTATTTCATGATAAATTTAATGTGAAGACAATTAGAAATATATTCCTATTTTGAATAAGGAATATTTTGGGAAAAAACAAATTGTTCATGTATATTTAATGAGAAATTGATTGATATTCCATTTTATACTCAGAATTAATCTAAGTATATTTCTGACGGGCCTTAATAAAATAATTGGGCCAGCCCTTGAACCACATATGATACATAGGCAGCCAACCATGTGGGAGGAAATCCACCTGAACATCCCCAGGAAGTATGTGAAGATGCATAACACCTATTTCATATGATATTTAATGTGAAGACCAAGAAAAATATATTTCTATTTTTCATATAAAATATTTGTTGAAGACATCTAAGTTGTTTAGTATTTTTTGATAAATGGATTGATATTTAATTATATATTTAGAATTAATCTATATATATTTTTAATGGGCCTTAAAAAATGGTCCAACTCTTATAAGACGAAGGACCTCCTCAACCACATATGGGAACTAAGAAGTCAACCACGTGGGAGGAAATCAACTTGGATAACCCTGGCTATAGTGTAAAGATGCATAACACCAATTTTAAGGGAGATATAATGTGAAGACCATGAAAAAAATATTCTTATTTTGAATATGGAATATTTTCTGAAGACCATGAAAAATATATTCTTATTTTTCTTATGGAATATTTGGTGAAGACATCTAAGTGGTTTGTTATTTTTTATGATAAATAGTTTGATATTCTATTATTTACATGCAATTAATCTAAGTATATTCCTTATGGTCCTTAATAGAATATTTGAACATGTCCTTTGGAAACCAAGGACCACCTCAACCACACATGGTAACTAGGTGGTCAACCGCATGGGATGAAATCAACTTCACTAGCCCCGGGAAGAAAATTATTATAACTACCAACTAATTCATGGGAGATTTAATTTGAAGACCATGAAAATATATTACTATTTTGAAAGTTGAATATTTGGTGAAGAAATTTTTTGATTGGTGTAGATTGATCTCTTTTGGATGAAGTTGGGAAGAATGATTGTGACTCATACTACGCACCACACTGCAACTCTATGGGTTGAGCTCCGTAGTAATCTCGTGGGAGGTTATAGGGGAAATACACCCCTAATACAGGGGTCTAGGGGATAGAGGTCACTAGACTAATATTTGGGGAACTATAGAAACTCTAAACACTATAGCAAAGATGACTGAATGACAATGAAAAGGCACTGTAGGTGTGTGGAATATTGGAACAACTACTATAGTAGGTAAAACATTGGAGACAATAGTAATGTAGATCCATGGACTTCTAGACCCTAGCCACTGTTGCAGCTTGGACATGGATGGTCATGGAACTATAGCGATACAAGATTCCAGTTAACATTCACTATAGTGATGTGGACTTTATTTTATGTTTGTCCCATAGTTCTTCATATTCTTTATTATTCCATTATAGTCTAGGCATCCTGTTTTAGAAACTCTAATATCTCCCTGAAATTTGTGCTCCAAAATCCTATTGATATTTTATTCTCTCTATTCACATATAGATTATTCCCGAACCATGTAAATCTATGTGTTGAATGTGTTTCTTTATTTTGACTTTTATTTATCTTCAAACCTATTCTGTCATTGTGACTATCGATGTTCCTACAATAAACATCTAATTGGTATGGTGTTTTTATGAGAAAAATATTTATATTATATTATTTAATTATAATTATCAAATTATATTTTTGAAGGTCCTTAATAAAAAATTAGTCCACCTTAACCAAAAATGGGAACTACATGGTCAACCACATGAGAGACAATCAAGCTCACAAGCCCCACCCTAGGCAGCAGGTGATGATGAATAACACCTATTTCATGAGATATTTAATGTGAATACCATGAAAATTATATTCTTACTTTGAAAGTGGAATATTTGGTAAACACATCTATGTTTTTTTTATTTTTTATGAGAAAGTTCTTAACATTCCATTAAATACATAGAATTTATCTAATTATATTTCATGCAGTCCTTAATAAAAACAATTTCCACCTAAACCACATAAGGGATCTACGTGGTTATGTAGCATGGGAGGATACATAACATCTTTTTGGGTGGGATGGCATGAGTAGTATGATGCACGAGTGAATAATGCTCACATTGTACCCACATAGAGCACATTATTGAGATCACCTGACATTTAGACATCTCCAATGATCAATACTAGATAATGAACGAAGCATGTTCAAGCATCCCAAACCCAAGCATGTGATCTATGTCTTAGATGAATGTGATAATTTGAAGTTCACTAACCACTATCATATGAATTTATGGCATAATGATCATATGGGAGTATGGATGAATTTGATTCTATACACATGAATTTGAGACTTTTTCATAGAATAAGAAGTCGATCGCAAAGGAGAAGATTCCACGAATCTCAGCATAAAATTGTATGATAGTGAAGATCCACGATAATTGAGTGTATCTTATAAATACTAACATATTGGGGGCTACTATACTATTGTCGACCGAGATAATTGAGTATCTTGTTTTCTCATTCAAAAACAGAGCATTGTGATGCAGTTTATTTCATAATGTCAAGATCTATGGGTTACCCTAGTCAGGAAAAAGAAATACCATCATCAATTGGCATGAAAATATTACACTCAAGAGATTCATGATGAAAATGTGAGATGAGTATTGTGTGCTTCATAGATTCATAAATAATTGAGGTTATGTACTCCTATTTTTGAGAAGGAATGCTAGGACCTTCATAATTCTTGCATATGATAACATGCATGCATGTAGTTGAGTGACATATTATTGTGAGTTTGATAGTTTAACAAATAAAATATCTGAAAAACATGTGAAAAAGAAGGGAACCAGTGTAAATCAATAAATAAAGAAAATAAATATTGTGGGAAGTATGGTGAGTAGCTTGAAATATTCT
This sequence comes from Viscum album, assembly GCA_963277665.1. Classification (NCBI taxonomy): domain Eukaryota; kingdom Viridiplantae; phylum Streptophyta; class Magnoliopsida; order Santalales; family Viscaceae; genus Viscum; species Viscum album. The sequence goes on from OY728161.1 coordinate 779,050,247, forward strand.
TGTATGAATTTAATTTTGTTAGATTAACAATGATAAAATACGTGAAAAAAATAAAATGCATTTATTTAGTAGAAAAGTGAGTTTCCATTGTGTGATATGTGAATAGTAGAAAGTACACATCTGTGACATGCAGTAGATATGAAGTGAGAAGAAGAAAAGAACTAGAATATACAATGTAATTGTGTATGAATTGAGTTGAGTATATCGGTGAATACATATTTCATTGTTTCTAGGTAGTGAGACTAGACATTTAGTGTATTGGGAATATCAATGCGTATCAGAGGATGACATGTTCTGATTATTGAAGGTGATCAAAGCCAATTGTGTTTCTAAAGAATATTAGTCTCTTTGGACTTGAAATGAAAAAAATTCAACATGAACACTACATCAATAAATAGTAGTAGTTGAACACAATTTCCCTTGAGTTTGGGAAGACAATTGAATAACTTAAGGGATTCAAATATAAAAAACCAATGCTTTTTAGGAGATATCTCATTAATACGAGTCTATATAAATATAACTAGTGTGATTTTAGTCTAATAATCTTTTCAGGAGATGGTCCAATATAATCATTTGTGATCAACCATTATGTGAGTTTTTTGTTGGATATTTAAGGAGATTGATTTTACTTGTAATCACTTTGCTTTACTAGTAGAAAATCTGTTTCATAGATCATCTCAAACATAGTAAGGACATTGTTACCCACATTGGGGGACAACCTTGTAAAAACACTCATGTTCATTTAAGTGCATTCATTAGTTTTCATACATGAAAGGGAGGACATTAATAATGATGGATCAAGATCTTAGCTGAACATAGAATTTGATTTGAAAAGAACAAATTGTAAAAAGAACATCACTGATTTACCCCCTCCCCCTCTTAGTGATAAATCTAAACCGAGACTGTATATTTGATTTATGTAAAAAATGAATGTTGAACATGACTGTATTACAATATGAAAATGTAGAAAAGTATAAGGTAATAATAAAAAATGAATGAATTATTGAAAAATATGGGAATGAAAAAGGGTTTTACTCAAAATAGAATATGAAACACTAGTACAAAAATGGGATTTAAATTCACTACAAATAACTTTTATAAATGCTAAAAATGTGTTGATTATTCTAGTACTAGTAAGGGTTAGTGGATTTTATCATCACTAAGTTACCATATATAAGGTAATGTTTTATCATTTCATTTATTTTCAATGAAAAAAGACTCATATTATCAACTCTTTTTTATCATTGATAAAGACTAATATTTGTCATTAATAATTACTAGAGATGATAAATTCTTTCAAAAATATTTTAAATAATATTATACCTTCAGGAACACTATTTTTGCCCTTAGAAACCCATGCATAAATGGAGTTGCACTCTACTATAGTCCTAGATAAAATTATGCATGAAATAACATGAAACCACTAAAATATTTGATTATTTTGACTCTAGTGAGATTTGAATGCCTACGTTTCACCATGTGAATGAGAAACTACTCAATTAAATAGAGTTATAATTTTTGTTAAATATTCATACAATTATAAATTTATATATATTTATACACACACACACACACACATATATATATATATATTTACTTATATATATTAATATATGTTTGTTACAAAAAATTTAAGTGTATATATATATATATCAATATAAAGTTTTCCAAAAAATGTTCACGTGCGCATAAACACACAAACATATGTATTATTATTATTTATATGTTCTTATTTATATATTTCTGTGCTTTTATATATGTTTTTATATGTATATTTATATTTTTATACATATGTGTGTATAAATATAATAATTTCATTGAATTTATATATATGGTTGTATGTATATATGTGGGATCAAATTTGTGTATAAATATATGTATACAAAAAATATGTCTATTTATTTTTGTATTTGTAGATGTGTGAATCACCCATTGGGGCTTGGTTAAGAGGTAATTGTATGTTGGTCACTCTATACTATATGGTAACCAATGCATGTTCAAGTCCTGGAACACTTAAATTTAGCTGAGGGATGATGACACATAAATTGGTAGGTAAGGCCCATGACATGAATGGTGTGGCACATGTCAATACAATTTTTTTACAATCACATAGTTTGAAGATGAAATCTTACCTTGATTTATAAACTCACCTTGCAATATTTTATATGACCAGGGTTCCAATCCTAGCATCCTCCCTTGGGGGGAATTTATGGGCCATTTATGGGTAATGATGCAGTAGTATTGTAAACCTCGGGGCATGTTCGCACAATGCAAGTAGTATTCACAGGGCCTTTAGGCCAAGATGAAGGGGCCTTTAGGCCATAACATAGTGGGCCTTAGGGGTTAAAAATTTTTACAACGTTACCAATGGAGTGAATCAAAACTTAGAAGTGGGTTAGATATATAATTTTTAGCCGAGTGGTGTGTATGTTGTTTTGTTTCTTGTAAACTCCAAAACCGTAAATAAAATATATATTTCTGAAAAAATATGTGTATTTTTATGTCTGTTTATGTATTTATATGTGTGTATTTATATAATTTATTATTAAAATATATGTCTATATTTATATATATATTTATTTACGAGTATATATGTGTGTGAGTGTGAGTGTATACATATATTTTATAAGTGAGTGTCTGTGTTCGTTCATATTTATATGTGTGTATTTATGAGTGCATATTATTATTTATTTTTATTTAAAAATGTATTTATTTGTGTATGTGTGTACTCGTGTGTATATATGTATATTTGTACAGAGACTGTATTTCTACCTTGTAAGACTTTGAAATATTTTTATATATATTTCTAAAGCTAGGCGCTGAGATTGTATGCAATTTCGAGACCTGATGTTGCTAGAATTATTTTTATAAAATAATTAATATATTTTACACTATTATTATGAAATAAATGGGATCAATCTTAAACGGAATCTCAATTAAAAAATCTTAGGACACGGCTTATTCTGAAACGTGGTGTTTAGCCAAGGTGGGACATAACTTTCATCGGTGCAGTTCTTCTATTGAAAAACCCATGAAGGGAAAACCTGTAAATAAAATAATTATGTTCAAATATTTTTTCTTGGATTAAATATCAAATAAATCTTTAACTATGAATTGTATTGGAAATCCAAGACTGTCTTTGAGTTCTTAATGGGGTGTTTAAACTAAGAGTGATATAAAATGAGATGTCACATGAGGTTCAGATTCCATGATTATTGGTTGTTATATCATTGTTTTCCTATAAATACACACAGAAGAGTTAAAAATTAGGTTTTCCCCTAATCCTGTCTCATCCAAGCTCTCCCCCCCTCTCTCTCCCTTTTCATTTATCAGCAAATCAAGAACAAACGACTGATAAATTTTCAGTTGATCATAGTGGAAGCACAACATACGTGTATGTCAGTGGAAATTATATCCAAATCAAGATAAGATCCTTCAAATTATCTCTGATTGAAGTTTTTTAGTGAAAAATAAACCATTTTTTGAATGTTTCTTCATTTTGGATATCAATCATAACTGGATGAATTAACATGGACATCTTTTCATGCTTGAAACCTGTTTATTTTCTTGTACTTCACCTATTCTTTTCAGAAATCCTTGTTACTTTTGGTCTCATAAAATAATCAATGGATCGATAAGAATAGACCAATTATATAATTAACTTGAAGAAATCATCTTAGATCTATTTTTGGATATTCAATTGGGTAATCAGAGGAGGTCTGGTGGTCCACGGAAGGGACAATCAGAGCCCCGTCACCGCCTGCCGGTGGGCGTGCACGACGGAAACTGCTCTGCGGAAGTCCACAATGTGGCGGTGGTTCCATGGTGTGCCAAAGACTGACACCACAAAACATGGATGTCGGTCAGTCGCGTTTACTCTGTAATGGAGGCTAGCTGGTGGGTCAGGCTGATGTCAGCAAGCATTCTAAGCCAAGAAAAACCGTATTTCCACCACCCCAGAAGCTTGGAACTGGTGCATTATTTTATTACATTTTCCCGATTACAAGGAATCAAATCCCGAAGGACTAATCAGTTTAGCAGTATTTGAAGACCAGATTACATTCATTATACCCATATTATATTTTGAAATGAAAATAAAACATGATACATAATAAAAAGAGATAAAACTGTATCCTTGAAAGTTTATTCAAGGTTTTCTTCTTCATAACCTGGGGAAAAGAAACATAAGAAAGGGGTGATATCAAATTCTCAGTAAGGGTAAACAATACTGAGGAAATATATATAATAAGGAATGGTGAAGAACTATATGTACTCATGACATTAAAAATATACTTGAACATAATATGTATGGAATAAGAGTTTAATAAATAATGCCCTAATAAAACATAACCATGTGTATTATACTAGTCGAATAACCACATTGACTATCAATTAATAGTTTCTTAATGAGGTAATTCATAATTCGGCACATCATAACCATACTGTCAAGGCCTCATTACAGGACCTTATATAACTATATTGTCAAGGCCTCATGTAAAGTCTCTAGTTTGTCTCATGAAACCTTTTGATGCAAGGAGGGGCTATAGCAGGCCCCACCCATCACTTATTAACTCCAATGAATTCATTATATGAAATTGATGATAATAATAAACATATAAATTCATATTGAAACAAACATATTAAATGTTAATAACTTTTCCCAATCATTAGACATAAACACTAACCATTCTGACTAATATGGTGGATGGTATCAAGATAGCACATGCATAGAAAAAATAATCAGAAACCTTTTAACAAAATATTATGGATTATATGATAGGAGATAAACCTCAATGATGTAAAATATTATACAAAGGATCTTCACTTATATAATTATACTTTTAAATGAGACCATTGAATAATTCTTGAGGAAATAATCGTTAAACATTCCAAAGTGTCTCATACCACCATGAATCATTCAAATCATAATCTCTTTGAATATCATGTGAATAAGGAGAATCTTGATATTATATACCAGAGGGTAGTACATACACCAAATTTATGTAATAAGTGGTGATTAAGTCATATATCTCATGAAAGTTAATGTGAGACCAGAAAAATAATTTTTTACTTTGGAAAGAATAGTACTTTTGGAAATTCATTTGTATTTTTCAGGAAATCAGATTATAAACATGTATAACCTAGAAAAGATAAGGTAGAGAAATTTAAATTATATCTTATTCCTAAATTATGTCCCAGTTAAGTGTAATCATGTAAAAATATATTTTTAAAATCTTTAGAAATAAAACATTTTCGTGCAGTTTAAGGAAAATATTAAAGAGATTTCAAAGAGGATGACCGTGTTTGTTTTTATATAACAAGAAATAAAACAATAGATTTTTTCATGTTAAATTTTTTGATCTTATGATGATAATTTTTTCGTAAAATAGGCCATATAGTTCACTTCAAAATGTTTAAGAATTCAAGGAGTTCCCCTGAATTGGGATTGCTTATCGGGATGAAATTATGAAAGATCCTATTAAAACATATAACTTCCTATAAAATAAAGAATGATTATGATTGGTAAACAAATATATAACATTAAAAAATAATTTATGAGGAGTAGATAATAATAAATTATAATTTCCTTGAGGTAAGTAGAGAATAAGAGTAACAAAAATGAAAATGGTTGTTTGGGTAGAAATGCCTTACCACATTGTATTCAATCGAATAATATTCCCAAATATAATAAAATATCAAATGATAAATTTAATATCATTAAAATTATTATATTCATGATATGATACATCAATGGGAATTAAAAATAAACCATACACATGATATAGTGGAGAATAATGAAAATCTCACAATAATAAAAGTGAGACGAGAAACCCCTTACCATATGTATGAAGGTGTTCTAATCATGACCTTAAGGTCTTGGGTCATGAAATTAGACTAATTAATAACTTTATAAAGAACCTATTATACATATATTTATTTTAACATAATTTTATTAAGTTCATTTATTTCATTATTAATATGTTATAAGATTGAATTTCGTTGTTCTAGAGTGTTCGTTTTCATGGTTTTCTTAATAGACACTCTTTTTATAAGTAATGGAGTTCATATAGAATGGGTATAATTATATAAAATTGATTTTAAATAATATTAATGAACATCCAAAATATTAAATGGTCATATAATTAAATTGGTTATATGTTATGAGGATGATTTATTAGATGAAACATTAATGAAAATCATTTAGAATATTTTGGTGGTATTTCGATTATTACTAACTAGTTTGGTCATTTGAATTAATATTATGTATATATACTAGTTCCAAAAAATTAAATAGGATATAATACATATATTATAATTTTATTCAACCATTAAAGTGGTTTCAGGACCAGAATTGTTAGAGAAATTGAATAATAATGTACTATCGTCCATGAAGGTTGTAAATCAGCACCTCCCGGAGAATGATTTCATTTTTTAAATAAAAGAGAGAGAATAAGGATATTGATGACATATGTCCCATTAAAATGATATAATTACACTATATATAAATATATATTTGATAATAGATTTATCATTATAATTTGGAATGAGTATGTCAGTATATAATAATAAAAGAAGAAACTTAAAAAAAATTAAAAGGATTTGGAAGAGGATTTTAACAATTGAGTCTCCTCCTTGAAAACCTCCTTAAGGGAATTGGTTTTGGACTTTTGGAAAGACCAATAGCACCTAGAATTTGGGAGTTACAATAAAAGTGTATTTTTATTGAAATTTGATAAGCTTAAAGTCTTAGATGAGTGAAGAAAATAGCGAGTTAGGGTGGATTTTATAGTGGAGGAGAGGAGTGATTTTTGAATATCTTATTTATTATTTTATTATGTGGCTCAAGATAAGAAATAGTATTGATTATTATGACCAAAAAGAGTAATATGTGCATGTGATTTCGAACTTAGTGTGATTTCATCATCCATGATGCTAGTAATAGTCTATTTATCTAATATTGTATTTATACTTTAAATTACAGTATTTTACAATTCACCAAAAACTCAAGTATTTTAGAAAAATATTTAAAATTAACCCTATATTTTTTCGATGTGTAGAATTCCAAAATGAACTCCTTTTTAGTAAAATAAATTCCTAAAAATGAAAATTATAATTTTTAAATAAGGTCATCATTTACCTGAAGAATACAATTTTTAAAATGAAAACTGATTTTACAACACCTTGAAAAATTAACTATGGTCATATTAAATTATCCAAAAATCATAGGAAAACAAAATATTTATTTAGGAACATATTTTTATTAATATTAATTTTATTTTAAATCAATTTTTTAATATAAAATTTTAATTAAATATTTACTACTCTAAAAAATACCAACACTTAATTATTAATATATAAAATATTCTATTTCACTTATAAGGTGCCTAAATTTATTTTATACTCTTATGGGTGAAGTTACTATTGATATGGGTCAAGTTACAATTCACTAAAAGAGTAAATTGATCCTTTTAGACTCTAAATATCCTATTACATGCAACCATGTATATTAGTTTTTTGAAATTGAAATCACAAAAGAAGAAAAATTATGTTTATTGGTTAGTTTATAACAATGTGTTCTTTTATAGAGACTTACTGTTTCATGCATTGAAAATTAAATTTATTTGTAAATGCTTGTGGTGTTAGAGAAGTGGTGAGATATGAGAAAATCATGTTGTGCCAAGAAATTGGGCTGAACAAAACACTTCCAGGTCAGACCCAGGCAGACCAGGTCAGACTGGGATGGACTCGGGTCAGACCCAGGTTGGCCAGGGTGGAGCGCGGCTGAAGTCAATTGTGGTAGTCAACTACGAAGCTTCAACACTAGAGATTCTGTAGGCCAGTGGTCATGGCCAGTCCCAAAGGGTGAAGGTGATGGTTGCCCATGTTTTCTGATGGCCCACATCGATTGGTCATCGACCTTTATGGTTGATTGCCACTATAGGTGGAGTAACTGTGGCATTTGATCCATGTACAGTCAGTTGTAGGTCCCAACTATTTCATGTGACATCTTCAAATGCACATTTTTTTAAACAGAGAGTCCAATTGACATGTTGTATGTGCTAACGTGTTCCGATATTTGAGATAGACCTTTTTTGGCCAATTTCGGTATTTTATGTTTGGGGTAGATACATGGGCCCACCATTTTTCCATTCGGACTTGTTTCGGTGAAAATTGCCTTTTACATTGGTTATCTGTTTCGGGAAAGTAAATAGTCTATCTTGTGTTTCTTTCAAATAGAATGTTATGGTGACCACATATCCATATTTCAGGATATGATTCGAAGTGTTAAGAATATGGAACTCTTTTCTATGGTTTTCAATGACAGTAATGGTCAGGAATTGACATCAAATGTTTCTGAGTGGTACCCTCTAGTTGGGTTGGGCATGGGTCCTTCAGAACACTAGAGTGGAACCCTCCAACTAGGCTGGGTATGGGTCCTTAGCCTATTCTTAATGTCACCCTCTAGATAGTATGGTCATGGATCTTCAATGACTCTTGAGTGGCACCCTCCAGTCAGGCTGAGCATTGGCCCTCAAACTATTCCATGTGGAACCCTCTAGTCGGGATGTGCATAGATCCTAAATTAAACATGAGTCGAACCCTCTAGCTAGATTGGGATTGGATCCTCAACAACACTAGAGTGGAACCCTCCAGCTAGGCGGGATGTGGGTCCTCAACTATAGGACATGAACTCTCAGATTTTCATATCAATTGAGAGACGTAATTTGACATTACTTTGGACTCACATAGAAGAGGGACTCTATACCCACCATGAAGAATCCTTTTGACATGACCTTAAACCTTGCGGGAGAGACAGAGCTACCGAAATAGGATAGTATCATGGTTTTGTGATTCATCCCCTTTGTATTGCATAAACTGGGTAGATGTGTGGGTTTCAGGGCATTATTGGCGGTATCTTTTGTAACTTTTGACGACTCTTTTCATGGGTTGAGCTATGAGATGGATATCCTTTTACCCTCATTTTTCGGTTTCTTTGTTTGTGCATATATATATATATATATATCCTATTTCAATACCCACTAATTGGGCTTTGGTTACTCTCCTTCCAGTAGAGGGGAAGTTGTGCGGGGTATGCCAAATACTTTTTGGGCCTATTTTTTGTGGTTGGGTGAGTCTACATTCCTATATAGGTAGTGAAGACTCGATGATAAGTTCATATTCTTATCATCTCTAGATCCATCTAATAGTTTCTTTTGTTATAGTATCTCTTACTTCTCCCCCATCATTTATGGGCATCCTACTGGGTATGTTTATACTCACACCGAATGAGATTTAGCCGCATGTATCATGCCTTATGAAGATGAAAAAAGGGTTTGATCATGAATTCAAGGAGCCTAGTGATAAGGTGCTTGGACCGAATATGGTTATCGTAGAATGTATTCCAGGAGTGGGGATCTCTCAAATATTTTCCTTTTCCCAGTTTCAATTAGGTTGGAACACTATTCTTCTTGGGTGTGTATTTTGTCCCTTTTCACTGTCAATTTAAATTTCTCTACTCATATTGATAAATAGTCCATGCATGTTTGGTTTATTTAAATTAGAGTAGAATCTTTTACTTCTTCCCTCTATAGTTTTTCATTGAGTTGGTTGTTTTTGTGTGTACATGTACTTAGGAAAAGGCTCCATGAGTTTTTTATGTCTTCATTGCTTTTCTCCACCCCTGGCCTATGGAGGCTGGCTTGGGGTAGTTACGGATGAAGCCCTAGCATGGGTTGGGTCAGGATAAAGTGGTATCAGAACAAGTTATTTCCTTGGGACATTGCTCGGACATCTCCACTTCCTCTAGGTGTTTTAATAGCAGCACTCCCACCTATTGAGCAATAGATAGTCCCCCCAAAAAAGGATGAGGACAAGTTCAGGCTAAGTTCACTCCATGAGTTCCAATGCCTGAGGCCGTTGAGGTTCTACAGTGAGCCAAATCCCCATGGAGAAAAGGACTAGATGAAATTACAACATGACTATGACTTCGATATATCCTATAGTCTGAGTATTGGAAACATTATAGCATATTACCTTAGAAGGATGTCACAGACATGCCTAGTGCGGGATGCTTCTGAGCAGTTAGCTTCCCTAAAGCTGATCTTGGTAAACAAGGAGGGTATATCATTTCTACAATAAATGGTACTGACTCCTTCACTCTTTGAGTGAGTGAGAGAGTTACATAGAGAAGACATCGACTATGTAGTTCTGTGTGATCAGATATACATAGGTGACACACCTGATGGATATTCTAAAAGGGATAATCATGATATCATGTTCTAGGGGAAAACTGTGGTTCTAGTTGTGATATGGGATAAGGTGATGCATGAGTTTCACACATCTCAATTAGCTATACATCCTGATACAAGAATTATGTACTAGGATCTTCAGGGATAGTTCTGGTTGTCTGTATTGAGATGGATGGTAGCTGAGTTTGTCTTGTGATTCCTCACCGGTCTGAATGTGAAGGTTGGGTATCATGTTCTATCATGTTTTTTTACTGCCACTTGAGCCTATAGTGGAAATCAGACGACATATCTATGTACTTTATCTAAGGGATTTCGTGCACAGTGATGGGCCATTGTACCATCTAGGTGATAATGGAATGACTCTTGAAGTCGGAACAATTTCTTTATATTAGGGATCATAGTTCAGTGGAGAGTGTGGGGAAGTTGTATGTATGGGAGATCATCTACCTTCATGGGAGTCCATCAATGATTTTCTCAAATAGTGACACATGATTTATGTAACAATCGTGGAGAGTCTTATAGAAGGCATTTGAGAACCGACATTGATGAGTATGACCTTTCATCCCAAGACTAATGGGTAGAACAACTACACTATCTAGGTGTTAGAGGATACACTGAGGGATTGCGTGTTGGATTTAGGCTGAAGCCAGGAGGATCACCTATATTTTTTAGATATTTCATAAAATAATAGATACCACTATACTATCATCATGACACCGTTTGGACACCTATACGGGAGGCCCTATAGGTCAACTTTGTGTTGGAAGGAGGTTGGTGAATCATCCCTTGTGGGACCAGAGTTAGTGAAAAGGAAGAAATAGAAAGTCCAGGTCATCCATGAAAGGATTAAGATGGTCCAAATATGATAGAAATACTATTCAGACTGTCATCATAGTCCCTTTTCGTTTGAGCAGGCATATCATGAGTCTCTCCGCAATGCGGAATGTGGAGTTTTGTCCAGGGAGGAAGGAAATCCCCATGGTTCATCAGGACATTCGAGATCATGCATAGGGTTGTAATGGATACCTACCGCCTTTCCCTACACCCCACAACTAGATCGGGTGCACGACATCTTCTACGTGTCACATCTGAGGAGATACGTTCATGATCTAATTCACATTATTGACTATGGAGAGCTGGACATTGAAGATGGAGCCACCTTTGCATAGCACTGAATTCCAATCAAGGATCCATAGGAACATACCTTTTATTGATGAACCATCCCTTCGATTCATGTGTTTTGGCCGCATAGAAACTTTCTAGAGTGTTCTTGGGAATGGGAGAGACACATGTGGGCTCAGTATCCAATTTTTTTTCATATATTTTCTTTTTAGGAATGAAAAACTTGAAGAAGGAATGATGTATAGAAATAATTTTTTCCCTAATAAAACATTAAAATATTTCTATATATATTTTCAGAGTTGGGCACTAAGACGATGTGCAATTCCAAGACCCGGTGTTCCTAGAATTAATTTTATAAAATAAATAATTATATTTTATTCTATTCATGGAAAATAGAGAAGATAAATCGTAAATGGATGCTTGGATTAGAAATATGAGGACACATTTGAGTCCATAACATGGCGTTTACCCTAGGTGGGACATAAATTTCATTAGCGCGAGTCCTCTATAGATAAATCCATAGAGGGAAAACCATTATATAAAAAAATTATGTTTAATTATTTTTGTATCAAACATCATATCAAATAACTCTAGAATAGGGACTTGGATTGGAAATATATAACCACATTTGAGTTTCCAATGGTATGTTTTACCTATGTGTGACATAAAAAGGGAGGGCTTGGTATTTTTGGATTTTTCAACGGACATGTTTGATCATGACTTCATGAAGAATGAGGATACAAGATTTTGGACTGTGTACTGTGGTCGTAATATGGATTCAAGGAGCGGGTCTCTCTAAGATGTTTTCCTTTGTCAATTTTCTATAATGTTGGGATACTATTCTTATTGGGTGTGTATTTTTTCCTTTTTCCCATTCAGTTTACATTTTTGTACTCATACTATTTAGGGTTCCATGCATGTTTGTTTTATTTATAGAATATTAGCATCTTTTACTTTTTCCTTCTCCACTTTTTCATTAATTTGGTTTTTTTGTCTATAGGTAATTAGATGAAGTCTTCCTCGAGTTTTTTTTCTGCCTTCGACGGTTGTCGCCACTCCATGGCCTATTGAGGCGGGCTTGGGGTAATTGTAGTTCAAGCCCTAGCATGGGTCGAGTGGTGAGAATTTGTGTGGGTGTATTTGTGTATTTATATATATGCATGTATTTATATATAAGTTCATATTTAGATATTCATGTATTTAGAGATATGATGGGGATATTCTACTCCTGTACTTTTTACCATTGTTAGAAGAGAAGGGAATCAAGATGCTTTTAATTTGGGGGGTCAAAGCATTGATATCGACACACATGCTTTACTTTCTGATTTTCATGGATAGATTTTTTTCTCTTGTAACGAATGATCTCAATCTATTTAATTGATCCTTTTCCTTCAATTTTTTCTATATATATAATCAATACCAATAAAAGATAGTATTTTTTGGAATTAACCATTTTTACAAATTTATATTATATCTATCACTCTTAATTGTGTCGTTATAAGGGGAAAGTGGTTCTAATTCTTTGAAATAATGAAATTATATTGCTTTTGAATGATGAGAAAAATATCATTGTCCCTAAAATTAATCCCATAATCTACTTCATCAAAACACAATACATCCCATTTATCATTAAATAACTCACGAAACCTGGAATCTTCCAATCGTAGAATGGCCGATGACATCGCCATTAAGATGAAATGACTTAAAATCCAAGGGTCACACCAAATACTAAAATTTGGTCTGCCAAACACATATCAAGAGAGAAAATAAACACATGTTAAAAAATACAACTCTCAAACAATACATCAACCAAGGTCATCGGATAATACCATCAAGACATCATCCCATAAACTCCATGTAAAATGAGGATCACATCCTCCATTTGTTACCGCAAAATCTAAAGTCCCTCTATTTGAGAACATCATCTATCATAATTTGGCGTTGTTCCTTCCACTTGACCTAACATAACAAAATCAACAAAAAGTTATATACAAACCTAGGATATGAGAAAAAAATCCCAATAGGATTCAATCAAATAATTTTTAGGTAATCCTTATCAAATAAATCAAACATACTCAAGATCAATAAAAATAGGACATCAAAAAAATTTCATAATACATATCCCAAAAATGTTTTAATACCTTTAATGGTTAGGGTTAAAAAATTACAAAAGATATTTTTTTATTAAAACATGCAAAAATAAAAATCTATATCAAAATACATAAATAAATCATTTAATAACATTGGAAGGTTTAAATCATTTCAATTTTCCAAAAATAAGTCATTGCACCATAGTTTAGATAACCAAGGATAACATTGTATATGTATTCTCACACATCTTGATTAATCTCCTAGTGTTCACACAATACTTTGTTAAATTCCAATGGGGTATAGGAGGAAATCCCAAATAATATACTCTTTCCCTTCAAGTAGTGTTCTCAGAGAAATTTTTGTTGAAAAACATTACTGTATTTGAAATGCCTCACCCAAAGGGTTCAACATGTTAACACCATGACATTTAGAAATCCTCATTATTAATAAAAAATAAATGATTCTAAAAAAATTATAAATTCATTTTAAAACCATCATGCATTGATTTAAATTTAAAGGAATTACCTTATGAAACCACCAACCTTAATTCAAGGAATCAACAACCACCCAACATTGAATCCACGCTCAAGGGAAGGTGAATGTCTTTGTTGGATCAAAGGATAATCCTAGAAACACAATTCACCACATCAAGATATATTTCCTTCAATGACACGGGGAATCATTTCACATGAAGTGGGATATAAGGAAGGAAAGGAAAATCCATGATCAAATCGAGATAACACCTACTAAAAGAAAATCATTGCCTCGACTAGGACTTCAATGGAAGAATAAAGGAGGTTGGGAGAGAAAAACTCATCTATAGAGAGACTCTGTGGATTTTAGGGTCAATTAAAATTTTTGAGAGGGAATTTAGAATTAATTAATGGATTAAAAAATTCAATGTTAAACATTACCCTTTTGTCTCTCACCTCCATCAACGTCAATGGCTAGTCTGTTACCTCCACCAACAACATTTTGGCACTCAAAATAATGAATTATATTTTGTAAGTCCAATGAATTGGATTATGGGATTTATTTAGGAATCCACCACTGTCATCCTCCCACTGTCCCACCGACTGGTCGGTGGCCTTCTTCAGCTATCCGGTGGGCCTCCTATTGATTTTATAGTTATAGGAGCATGCCCACACCAGTGATAAAATATAAAACCAATTAATGAACTCTAAAACTAGGATAAATAAGCCTCCCAAACCCCTATAAAAATAATTACATATTAAACATTATTTTTCTCATCTAAAAAAAGAATAAATCTAATTGACAGTTTCAAAGAAAGATAGATTTCATGAAAAAAGAGTAACAAAATAATGAAACCCACTTAAATCTCTTCAGAAGACTCTAATGATATCTTTTGTTCTAATTCAGATGCTATGAAATCTGGCTAGAAAGAAAACTTTTGTTTTATGGCTAGGATTGAGGAAGAGTAGCCGAATTATTATTTCTATAAATCTGATTTTTCAAATGAAAATTTCTAAAATTTATATTTAAATGATTATTGTTCAATTCTATAAGATAAATATGAAAAACATAAAACGTAAAATAGGACAGTTCAAATATCTTTAGACACAATTAACGTAGAATTATAAATTAAAAAAAGTTGGATAAATTTGTTTCTACACATGCTATCTGTGAAAGAAAACTTCAATAATTAATGGCTAACATAGACTCCAAAAAAAAGTAAAAATTTATAGACCTAATTAAATGAAAAATATATTAAAAATAATTTTTTTAGATGTAAACTTTGTATATGATTTAACAATAAATGATAAAATATGGAATAAGTTTTTTCCCATTTTAATTAATAAAAACATGTCCAATGTTAAGAAACTGGTAAATAATTCTTTGACACTGTACAAATGAATATATTCTTAAAAATACTCATTTATATAGAATAAATAATTCCTATTTTACTAAGTATATTAAAAAATTTATATCTCAAATTTCTACTAGTTTTGAAAAATTCGGTGGCCCATATCATTTCGTTCCAACACCATTGTACATAAGAGAATTTAGGTATGAAAAAAATATTCTAATGTATTTTATTTTTCTAGGAAGAAATCCATCAGGATCTCAAAGAAAAATGGTGTATAGAAAGGGGTAGTTCCAGTCATATGTGTTCAAATTTCTCAAACCCTCTCTCATCATTAAAGGTTGATAGTGACTATTATATTCGGAGAAAATATTAAAGGTGAGATCATAGTAGTTGGATATTTGGGTAATACGAACTGGGTCCTCATTCTCAATGTTATAAATGATAAATACATAAAGAAAAATTAAATAATTATCTCCCAACACTATAAAAACATTATATAGTTTATTTTTTTAATATTTATTGTTTAAAAGGATAATTGTTAAAATTGAATCTCTACGAACTGAAATTTTTTACACATTAAATAATCATTCATTGTATATACCAAATGTAAACTATTTGGATGATAAAATAGATGAATCTTGGATATAGAACAAAAGACATAGAAATCGTATTGTTTATTAATTAAGAAAATTTTATAACAATTTAATTTATGTATGACATTTTTTTATATGTTGGTTGCTGATTTTTCTAGATTAAAATGGGTTTACTTTAGGTTTCCTAATTGAATCATAATTTTTTTCATGTTTTTGAAAACTAGTTAAAAATGAAAGGAATGACAAAAATTATTTTACAATTTAACCATAGATGATATGTTAAGAATCATTAATTTTATTATTTTTTCTTAAAAAATGGTATTATAGAAACATTTTATACACCTACAACACCTCACAAAAAATGTTATTGAAAGGAGGAATACTACCTTATAAGAAATTGTTATAAAAATTTTGTGTGAATATAGAATACTGACTCCTACTGACTTTTGGGATGAAGATATTAACAAGAAATTTCATGTCATAAATAGATTAATAATAAAGACTATATTGAAGAGAACGTCTTATGAGTTATGAAATAAAATAAAAATAAAAATTTGCATACATCAATGTTTTTTGGATGTAAAGTACCACTCTTGAACACCAAAAACAATCTTGAAAGTTCAAAGGATGATGAAGGAACCTTCCTAGGTTAAACTACAACTTCCAAATCTAACAGAGTTTTAACAAAATATTAAGTAAAATTAGAGAATATACACAAGATAAATTTATTGATAGTGATCCTTTTGATCAAAGAAAATATCAAACTAATATTCTTTCTGATTATATTGATAAATTTATAATTAAATCATGTTTATTATAAAAAAACAAGGTTAATGTGGATCATGATCATGATGAATCAAATCATGAATGGTTGGAAACTAGTGACCCTATGATTTTGTTGTCTAAATAGATTAGAATACAAAAAAACCACTCTATAGATACTTTTATAGGAAATCCTTAATGATAGAGGGATAGGAGAAATACTAAAGACCTACTTGAATTTTATGATTTTTTATCCTATATAGATTAAAAAACTATAGAAATATTAAATTATGAATGTTTACTATTATCCGTTTAATATGAGTTAAATTAGTTCAAAATAAATACAATTTGGGATTTAGTTGACAGAGCCTCTGGTGGTATTCTTATTGATACTAAATTACTGTTTAACAATAAATAAGATGACCATGGAATAATTATGAGAAATAAATCTAGACTAGAAATGTAAAGATAGAATCAAGAATTATGGATAGACTATTACTAAACCTTTCTAAATGTAGTTATATTAAAAGATATTGTCAGGACCCGTCCTTGGGGCCCATGCTGTGACTACCCCAAGCCCACCTTCCATAGGCCAGGGGCGGGAGACTATCACCAAAGGCATAAATCCCGATAAAAGGGAAAGAATTACCATTATATATGAAAACAAACACCACAGAGTACACAAGATGAAGTAAACACTAAGTAGACTATGCACAAAAGTATGTTCTGGAAGGTAAATTGGCCAGTACAAAAACCCAACTAAAAGTACAGTACAAATTAGAAAATAAAGTACAACAACTGAAAAGTAGGGAAACAACCACCAAGACGTCCTCTGTAAGTCCCACCTGATGGGTGAGTACAGATAGTCTCATCGGCTCTTCGAGTCTGGTCTTCCACTCCGTGTACGTCCCACCTAATAGTCCACCACCGTATACTTTCCTGCTCCTCAAGCCTCAACCACGATCAGCATTGTCCGTCATCTGCAACAAATACAACATAGTACGGGCATAGCCCATGCAGGGGTGATTATACGATACTCAGTACGGACCTCGAGACCCATAAAGGCCTCCCAGAATCCACAAAGGATAAACCAAAAAGGAAAGATACAAAAACAAAGTATCAACCGACACTACTTAGGTATATTCCCATACATATACCTAAGTCATAAATTCTAGTTTGGCTCCAACTTCTGAGCCCAAGTTCAACCCAGTCCACACAGGAAAGTACAACCTAATCCACAAAGGAAAGCACAACCCAATCCACACAGGAAAGAAAGTCAAGCATATCGAAGATAATGATTTAATGTCAAGAATCAGCTCACATAGATATACTTCTCATGAAGTGTGGTGAAGATGATTAGATTTAGCCTCTGAATCATCTCATCTGACGAACCCACGTAGGATCCATGTACTGATGTCATCACTGTCGAACCCACGTAGGATCCAAGTACAGTAACCATCACTGCCGAACCAACGTAGGATCCATGTACAATCTTCATCACTGCCGAACCCATATAGGATCCAAGTACAGTTATCCTCACTGTCGAACCCACGTAGGGTCCAAGTACAATCTTTATCATCGTCACAGTCGCAGCCAGCTCTAGGCTTCCTGCACACAGCATGCTCGATTCCGGGAGGGTCTGCTCCATGAGCCAAGGGTTCGATACATCATCTGTCATGAAGTATAGAGTTTATGTATCAAAAAGTTTCATCTCGTCAATAGGTGCTCAACCTGATAGACGGCGCGTCAATCGGACGCCCGGTCTGAGAGTTATTGGTTTTTCCATCCCAGGGGCCTGGTTGGTTTTTAAGCTAAAACCAACCCGACCGTACTCCAGTTGTGTCCAAACCTAATGTGGAGTAATCCAAAAGGACCATCTCACTATGAGGAAATCAAGGTAATTTATGGAACGTCAATCGGACGTCTGGTCGTCATGTTATAAGCGTTTCCGCTCCAAGGGCCCAGTTTGTTTCAGGTTCAAACCAACCAGGCCATACAAAAACTTTACCGAAATCTTGAGTGTAATATTCCAAAACGACTATCTAGATCCATGTATACCAACGCAACTGATGGTGCATCGATCAGAGGTCAATAGCAAAAGATATGGACGTTTAAACGAATCTGCATGAAAATAGGGGGTTTGGGCCCGGTCCGACCCGACCTGATACCCCCTGGGTCAGTCCTAACCGGGTGGACCTGAACCGGGTCCAGGTCTGACCCACTTGGGCATGCCCCGGCCCGCGGCCAGCCGCGGCTTGGCTTGCGGCCGAGCATGGTGCGAAGGGTGGCGCTTCCCCCTTGTCCAGAAACGGCAGACCAGTGGGGTTCGCCCTACACACTAGACGGGGGTTTCAATCGCCTGGTCTTCCTGGAAACAACCGACTATTAAGGTCGGTCAGTTGGGCTGCTACGGGACCCTTCGGGGTCCCGCCTCCAGGAGCACTGGTGGGCGGTTGTCCGGTCGCCCCTGCTGGACTGCCGCGGCCTAAGGCCACGGCTCTTCCTCGACCGGCGCTGCGCGACGGCCCTGCCCCCCTCCGCCGCGGCCTCCTTTGATTTCTCCTGTGTAGCACGACGGGGCCGCACACCACTATCGCGACCCACTCTAGTCACGGTTCCCTTCGTTCCCGCGCGGTGCAACTGTACCGCGCCACCTTCAACATAAAGTTCACCAAGGATCAACAAATAAAAGGGGAGGACGATCAGCCGTGTTTGTGCGGTCTGATCTCCTCCCGTTATGTCGATAACAAGCAGCCAAATTAATTAATGAATAATGTTAAATTAAACATTAACGAAGATAAATCCTACCTCACAACGTAATTCGCGGTTGTTAAGTGCTAAAAAATATGGATTTGTTTCCGTCATCGACGGTGTGCACCCGAGGAAACTTCGTCTTCTATTTTATCACGGAGAGAAGAAGTCGATTTCATGTCGTTGGAGAACTCCGGCGTCGGTATCTCCTCCCTTGTCATAGAGGAGGAAGGGGATGGAGAAGCCGGGCTCACTGAGTCGTTCTTCGCATAGGGATTGATGTTCATAAAATGAATAATTCTTCTCCTTTCTCTTAACACCACAAATTCCAAACAAAAATAAAATAAGGCACTTCCTTATTTTATTTACTAAAGCCAAGAATTTAAAATTTTGAAAAACAAACATTTAATTCAAATTATTAATTAAGTGTGAGTTGGCTAGCATTAAAAATTGAGATACTGGGGAGAGGAAGATTCACCCACATAAAGAAGGGGTTTAACATGATAAAAAGAGTTACCAACTTTAAGAAGGGGGGGGGGGGTTAGAGGAGTTAATGGAAAGTGAAGAGTAAGAACTCGTATGGGCCCCACCTCACCTTTATCCTCTCAAGGGTAGTTAGAAACCAGTGGGTCGCACCCAAACTCCCACACCCAGGATATAACCACATAGAAAAAGAAATAAAATCGTAAAGAATTTTATTTACTTCACATTTAATCCTCAATTTTTTGACAACTCCTCCCGAGAAAACGCACCTTCGGGAAAGGTCCTCTTAAGCAATTACCGCCGCTACAGTTTCATCGGCACCCTCAGATTTCTATTCCGAGCACCAGTTTAAAAGATAGAAAAACCAGCTCATTCCTTCAATGAATATGCCCGAGATAAACTTCGGAAATTGATTCCAGGTGCACCGGGTGGTCTGTATTCAGTGCCATCTGAAACTGCGTACTCGTAATATCCCAAAGAATTTAAGAAAAAAATTTCCCTGAAATATACGGGTCTTTACATTACTCCCACCTCAGGGCTTTACATCCCCGTAAAGATATATCACAAATTAGGTAAACAAATGAGGGTACTGAGAATGCATCTGAGCCTCCTACTCCCATGTGCTCTCTTGGAGGTTCTCGTTCTTCCACCTGATGCGCACTAGAGGAATCGACCGTCCATGTAGGACCTGCTCCTGTCGATCCTCGATCTCCACCTGGACCTCCGCAAAAGTTTCCCCACCATCGATGTCCATCTCCCCGTGAGAAATGATATGCGTCGGGTCATGCACGTATCTCCTCAGCCGAGATACGTGGAACACATTGTGCACCCAGTGCAACTGAGGTGGAAGATCCAGGCAATAAGCCACCTCGCCTCTCTAGCTGAGAACATGAAATGGTCCGATGAAGCGCGGAGATATCTTGTCGCCCCGGCCAAATCTTCGTAATCCACGCCGAGGTAAAACATGTAATAAAACATGGTCACCATCCCCGAACTCTAGTGGTCTCCGCCTCCTGTCAGCATAGGTCTTCTGTTGGCTCTAAGCAGTCCTCATCCACTCCTAGATGATCTGAACCTTCTCTGTTGTGGCCTAGGCCATATCTGGTCCTACAAGTGCTGACTCCCCTGGGTCTGTCTAGTACATAGGTTTCTGTAAGGCCGGTCGTACAATGCCTCATATGGTTCCATCCCGATGGTGGAGTGGTAGCTGTTGATGTACGCAGACTCCACCAAGGGTAGTCGATCCTCCCATCTACGACCAAATTTTGGACACATGCACGTAGCACGTCCTTGAGAGTCTGAATGGTACTCTCCATCTGACCATCCGTCTGAGTATGAAAGTTAGTTCTCAGGCATAGTTGCATCCTAAATTCCTCCTGCAACCCCTTACAAAGTCAAGATGTAATGCTAGCATCTCGATCAGAGACGATAGACGATGGTACACCATGAAGCCGTATGATCTCTGAAACGTAGAGGAATCCCAAGATCTCCACTGAGCCCTGCTCTCTGATAGGTAAGAAGTGGGCCGACATGTCGAGTCAGTCTACGATCACCCAGATGGAGTTGTGTCCCTTGGAAGTATGTGGAAGTCCCATTATGAAATCCATTGATATCCTGTCCCACTTCCACTTCGAGACCTCTAAGGGCTATACCAAGCCTGCTGGTACCTGATGCTCCACCTTCACCTACTGACAGTTGAGGAATCATGAAACGAACTCTGCCACAACCTTCTTCATACCTGGCCACCAGTTCTGTCATCTGAGATCCTGGTACATCTTCACTACTCCTAGATATACCACCAATGGGGAAGTATGAAACTCTCTCAGCACATCCACCTGTAATGAAACCGGTACCATGGTACGTCCTCTGAAAAGGATTATGTGCTCTCCTCCAACAGATATTCCATCAGGTTCCTATCATGAGGATATATGTGCACATCATGTCTCAAAGTCAACATCCCCACACTTTGCCACTCTGACCCGCTGATGTATTGGAAGAGTGACGGTGAGCGACTGTAGAAAGGCCGCCCCATCTCTATCCACGAAGGATATCTGCAACGCGGCTAGCTGCTCTGTCGCCTCTCCAAGTAGCTGGATGCTTGACCTCCTGCTGAGAGCATCAGCTACTACGTTCCCCTTCCAAGGAGTATATATTATCTCAAATTCATAGTCCTGGAGGAATTCAAGCCATCGCTGTTGTCTCAGGTTCATGTCCTTCTACGAGAAGATGTACTTGATACTCTGGTGGTCAGATTAGACTGTAATGTGCTCGCCCATTAGATAGTGCCGCCAAATCGTCAAGGCGAAGAACACTACTGCTAACTGTAGGTCATGGGTAGCATAATTCTGCACCTTCTACCTCAACTATCATGATCCATAGGCGATCACTGCCCGATCCTGCATCAGGACACACCCGAGTCCGGTCCATGATGCATCGCAGTAAACTACGTACCCTACTCCCTCCTCTGGTAGCCTCAAGATGGGTGCACTGGTCAATCTCTGTCTCAGCTCTTGGAAGATCTACTGACATCTATCCGACCACATGAAGCGTTTACCCTTATTCATCAAAGCTGAGAGTGGTGCTTCAACTCTAGAGAAGTCTGGCACAAATCTTCGATATTACCCAACCAGACCTTGGAAACTCTGCACCTCCTCCACACTACTAGGTTCCTCCCAATCTAGAACTGCCTCGATCTTCGCAGGGTCCACCGCAACTCCCGCCTCAGAGATGACAAGCCCCAAGAAGTGGATTTCTCAAATCCTGAAATGAATCTTCGAGAGCTTACCATAATGCTGGTGCTCTTGGAGTGTATACAGTACAACCCGCAAGTGATAGGCATGCTCCTCCTTAGTAGTCGAGTAAATCAATATGTCGTTGATGAAGACTACGACAAATCGATCGAGGTAAGGTAGGAATATACTGTTCATGAGACTCACAAAAATTGTGGCATCGTTGGTTACACCAAAAGGCATAACTATGAACTCATAGTGGCCATACCGACACCTAAAGGTTGTCTTCTGCACATCCTTATCTCGAACTCTGAGCTGATGATAGCCCGACCTCAGGTCAATCTTCGAGAACCAGCGTGCTCCCTTGAGCTGATCAAAGAGGTCATCAATCCTCAGAAGTGGATACTTGTTCTTCACAATCACCTGATTCCGGCGACACTAGTAGACACACAGTCTCAAGCTCCCGTCCGCCTTCTTGACGAACAAAGTCGGGGAAGCCCACGGTGAAACACTAGGTCGAATGAATACCTTTCCCTACAAGTCCTCCAACTGTACCTGTAGTTCTCGAAGCATAGCGGGGGCCATCCAATATACTGGAGTAGATATCGAGGTTGTCCCGGGGTACAAGTCAATATTGAAGTCTACCTATCTACAAGGAGGTAGTCCTGGAACATCGTCAGGAAAAACGTCTTCATATTGATCCACCACAAAAGGAAAACTCAAAATCCACACATCAACTGCTCCTAGAATGAGACTAGAAAACTGATGGGTGATCGGTTATCCTCTCCTCTACATGAGTCCATCCTGTGCTACAAAGGCTCCCTTCTCAACGGTGAAGGTAAACCTGTTCCTATTGGTGTGGAAACACTGCACCTTGCCCCTAATATAGTCGATCTAATCATGGACCATAGATAATTAATCCATGACCAAGATGACATCGTAAGGTCTCAACGTCGCTACAAGAAGATCCCAGCCAAAGCTCTCACCTCCTAGAGTAATCTCACATAGCCGTCACTGGTGCGTAATCATCGAGTCTTCTCCCATAGGAGCCTCTAGTCGCAAGTTTCGAGCCAACAGCTCCGTCGTAATCTCCCATCTCCAAATAAGGGCAGTGAAAATGAAAAAATGACATGCTCCTATGTCTATAAAAACTGCAGCAAGGGTGGATAGACACACATAGTACCTCGAATCATCTCTGGTGCACCGTTGTCATAGGACTCCACTACTTGAAGATGATCCTGCTTCTGTCCGCTAGCTCCCTGTGGTCGGGGTGGACCTCCTGGTGGTGGTGGTGGTAGAGCCTCAATGCATCTCCCTCAACCCGCTGCTCGGCCAGCTCCTCTTCCTTGTCTGCCTGCTCCCTACGGACCACCGTAGTCGAACCTCTGCCTCTACCTGGGTGGTCCCTCAACCATCTGATGCTCCTCTGCATGGCGGGTCAGGCAGTCACGAGCCATGTGGCCTTGCCCGCTGCATGCATAGCACGGTCTGCCTCTCGAATGACTGGCTTTGCTGCATGTGTCCCGCACCTCCGAACCAATATCTTGAGGTCGTCCACCTGATGGTCTGGTCCGCTTGGACCTCTATGACATCTGTCTATTTTCGGCTGCAGAAGACTCTTCTACGTGCCGCCCGGCGGTAGGTCTCGGTGCTGGGGAAGGCTCAGCAAGAAAGGTATCCACAAGAAGGGCTCGCTCGAGTACTCTTATCTACGTCGGAATGCTGAGGGAGATCATCGATGCCCTAATATCATGCCTCAGTTCCTGCTCAATGGTCTAGGACCAGAAGGATGGGTCCCATACCATGTCAGTGGAATAGCGGGAGAGGTCGCTAAATCTTTTCGAGTACTGGGCTATTTTCATGTTGCCCTAATGCAGCTTTAGTAACTCCTAGATGTGCACCGCATGAAGGGTGTCTGGAATGAACTTAGAGGGGAAAAGGCTCTCAAAATTCTTCCAAAGCAGTGATGCCTCGTCATGCACCTGGAGCATCAGGCTCCGCCATCTACCTACTGCCGCGTGCAGGAGACTCACTGGAAGGATCATCATATGATCTACTGGTGTGCATACTAATCTAAAAACTCGAACAACATCCTCCAGGAAATCCTCAGCTTCTTGAGGGTCAATCTCCCTATGTAACCTGGGTGGTCTCTGATGCTGAAACTCGTGCAGTTAACTCAGGTGACATTCACTCTCAAATAGTGGGGCTGGTGGAATCGGTGGCTCGGCGGGTAGATATACCACCAGTTCCTCCGCTGTAATGGGGCCCTGCACCGAGGCCTTGTCACTCGGTGGGCTGCCGTCTCGCACAAAACTCGGAACCCTAGATGGCTGCCATCATGGGGCAATAATGAAAAGAAACAGATGCACCACGGTTATTACTATATACCTGGTGAGCAGATAGAAAGTAATCACAAAGAAAACTTTTAAAACACACATGTAATCAGTGTTTTCGTGCACTGAGTCAAAAATCAAAAGTCAGGCTCCTAGTGTATGGATATGTCAGCCGCCGCACCAACATTGGTCTCCCTAGACTAATAAACACACTCAATACCCTAAACAATATATCTTCACATAGAAGAAACTATCAAATTCCTGACTTCTACGGTAGAACCGACTCCTCTAATACCAATTTGTCATGAACCGTCCTCGGGGCCCGTACCGTGACTACCCCAAGCCCAGCATCCATAGGTCCGGGGCTGGTGACTAGCACCAAAGGCTTAAATCCCAATAAAAGCGAAGACATTACCTTTATATAATAAAAAAACACCATAGAGTACACAAGCTGAAGTAATCACTAAGCAAACTGAGTACAAATGTACGTGACAGAAAGTAAATGGGCCAGTATACAAACTCAACTGAAAGTACAATACAACAGATAAAAGAAAGTACAACAGCTAAAAAGTATAGGAGAAACCACCAAGACGTCCTCTGTAACTCCCACCTGAAGGGTGATTATAGATAGTCTCATCATCTCCTCGAGTCTGTCCATCAACTCCGTGTACGTCCCACATAATAGTCCACAACCATATACCATTCCTCTCATCAGGCCTTAACCACGATCAGCGTTGTCCGTCGTTTTCAACCAACACAACGTAGTGCCGGCATAGCCCGTGCAGGGGTGAGTAAAATATACTCGGTAGGGACCCCGAGACCCCCGAAGGCCTCCCAAGAATCCAAAAAGGATAAACTAAAAAAGAATGATACAAAAATGAAGTACCAACCAACACTACTTATGTATATGCCCATACATATACCTAAGTCGTCAATTCCAGTTCGACTCCAACTTCCAAGCCCATGTTCAACCCAGTCCACACAGGAAAGGAAAACCCAATCCATACA
Source organism: Viscum album (assembly GCA_963277665.1). Classification (NCBI taxonomy): domain Eukaryota; kingdom Viridiplantae; phylum Streptophyta; class Magnoliopsida; order Santalales; family Viscaceae; genus Viscum; species Viscum album. Next base: position 779,076,197 of record OY728161.1, read on the forward strand.
GGAAAGCACAACCCAATCCACACAGGAAATAAAGTCAAAAATATTGATGATAATGACTGAAAGTCAAGACTCAACTCACATAGATATAATTCTCACGAAGAGGGGTGGATATGGTTAGATATAGCCTGTAAATCATCTCCTCTACCGAACCCGCGTAAGATCCAAGTACAGAAGTCGTCGCTGCTGAACCCACGTAGGATCCTAGTACGGTAACCATCGCTGCCGAACCCACGTAGGACCCAAGTACAGTCGTCATCGCTTCTGAACCAACATAGGATCCAAGTACATTCTTCCTCGTTGCTGAACCCAAGTAGGATCTAAGTACAGTCGTCATCGTCGACGCAGTCGCATCCAACTCTAGGGTTCCCGCAAACAACATGCTTGATTTAGGGAGGGTCTGCTCCACGATCCAAGGGGTCGATACATCAACTGTCAAGAATTCTATAGTTGATGTATCACCAAGTTCTGTCTCGTCAATAGGAACTCAACGTGACAGACAGCACGTCAATCAGACGTTCGGTCTAAGAGTTATTGGCTTTTTCGTCCCAGGGGCCCAGTTGGTTTTTAATCTAAAACTAACCTGACCATACTCCAGCTGCATCCAAACCTCAAGTGGATTAATCTAAAAGAACTGTCTCACTAATAGGAAATCAACATAATTGACAGCACATCAATCGGACGCCCGGTCATCATGTTATAAGTGTTTCTGCTCCAAGGGCCAGGTTGGTTTCAGGTTCTAACCAATCCGGCCATACCCAAACTATTCTAAAAGCATGAGTGTAATATACCTAAACTACCATACCGATCCAAGGATCACAATGTAACTGAAGGTGCATCGATCAGAGGTCTGTATCCCATGATATGGACGTTTAAACGAATCTGCCCGAAAATAGGGGGTTTGGGCTTGGTCTGACCCAGCCCGATACCCCCTGGGTCAGCCCGAACTGGGTCGACCTGACCCGGGTCTAGGTCTGGCCCACTTGGGAACGGCCCAGGGCGGAAGCCGGCTGCAGCTCAGCTTGCGGACAAGTGGGGTGCCAAGGGGGGCGCCACCCCTTTTCCCGAAATGGCCAAACTGTGGGGTCCGCCCTACACGCTGGTCGGGGGTTTCAATCCCCTAGTCTTCTTGGAAACAACCTTCAATTGAGGCCTTCCGGTTGAGCTGCCACGGGAGCCTTCAGGGTCCCACATCTCGGAGTGCCGGAAGCCAGTTGTCCGACCACCCCTACTAGTCCGTCGCAGCTCTTCCTCGACCGACGCGGCGCGACGGTACCACACCCCTTCGCCGCGGCATGCTCCAGCCGTGACCTCCTTTGATTTCTTCAGTGCTGTACGATGGTGTCGTGCACCACAACCATTGCCCGCTCTAACCATGGTTCTCTTTGTTCCTATGTGGTGCAATGACACCACTCCGCCTTCTCCGTAATGTTCAAAAAGGATCCACAAATAAAAGGGGAGGAGGATCGGTCGTGTTTGTGCAGTCCGATCTCCTCCCGTTATGTTGATAAAAAGCGGAAAATCTAATTAAAAAATAACGTTAATATAAATTTGAATGGAGATAACCCACTACCTCATAATGTAATTCGCGGTTGTCAAGCACCGCAAAATATGGCGTCGTTTCCATCGTCGACAGTGTGCACACGAGGAAACACCATCTTCTCTTTTATCACGGAGAGAAGAAGTCGAGTGCGTGTCATTGGAGAACTCTCGCATCAGTGTCTCCCCCATTATCGAGGAGGAGGAAGGGTATGGAGAAGCCGGGGTCGCTGAGTCGTTATTCATGGGAGGATTGATGTTCTTAGAAAGAAACTTTCTTCTCCTTTCTATTAACACCACAAATGGCAAACAAAAATAAGATAAGGCCCTTCCTTATTTTATTCACTAAAACCCAGAATTTAATTTTTTTATTAAAAACACTCAATTCAAATTATTATTTAATTGTGAGTTGGATAGCATTAAAAATTGAGAGAGTGGGGAGAGGAATGGTCACCCACTTAAAGGAGGGGTTTAACATGTTAAGAAGAGTTACCAACATTAAGAGGGGGGGGGTTAGAAGAGTTAATGGAAAGTGAAGAGTTCGGGCTCGTGTGGGCCCCACCTCACCTTTATCCTCTCAAGGGTAGTTAGAAACCAGTGGGTCTCACCCCAAATCCCACACCTAGGATATAACCACTTAGAAAAAGAAATAAAATTGTAAACAATTTTTTTTACTTCACATTTTGTCCTCAATTTTTTAACAAATTCTCCTGAGAAAATGAACCTTCGGGAAATGTCCTCCTAATAATTTACCGCTGCTACTATTTCATTCGTGCCCTCAGATTTCTATTCCAAGGATCGGTTCATAAGATAGAAAAACTCGCTCGTTCATTCACTGAACGTACCCGAGCTAAACTTCGGGAATTGATTCTGGGCACACCAGGCCTCAGAATCAGGTGCCGTCAGAAACTACGTACTCGTAAAATACCAAAGAATTTAATAAAAATATTTCCTTAAAATTTAAGAGTCTTTAAATTACTCCCACCTCAGGGATTTACATCCCTATAAAGATATATCACAAATTAGGGAAACAAATGAGGGTACTGAGCACATATCTGAGCCTCCCACTCCATTGTGCTCTCCTAGAGGTTCTCATACTGCCACTTGATATGCAATAGAGGAATTGACCATCCACGTAGGACCTTCTCATGTCTATCCTCGATCTTCACTGAGACCTCCGCAAAAGTCTTCCCGTCATCGATGTCTAGATCCCCATGATTAGTGATATGCGTCGGGTCATGCACGTATCTCCTCAGTTGAGATACGTGGAAGACATCATGCACCCGATGCAACTGAGGTGGAAGAACCAGGCAATAGGGACCTCGCCTATCCTACTGAGAACCTGGAATGGTCCGATGAAGCCCGGAGATAACTTGTCACCCCGACCAGATCTCAGTAATCCACACTGATGTGAGACCTATAAGAAAACGTGGTCGCCATCCTCGAAATCCAGTGGTCTCTACCTCCTCTCAGCATAGGACTTTTGTCGGCTCCGAGCAAGTCCTCATCCACTCGTGGATGATCTGAACTTTCTACGATGTGGCCTGGACCATCTTTGGTCCTACAAGTGCTGACTCCCCAGGGTCTGTCCAGCACAGAGATGATTATCAAGGTTGGTCATACAATTCCTAGTATGGTGCCATCTCAATGGTGGAGTGGTAGTTGTTGTTGTACGCAAACTCCACCAAGGGTAGGTGATCCTCCCTGCTGCGACCAAAGTCGTGGACACATGCACGGAGCATGTCCTCAACAGTCTGAATAGTCCTCTCTGTCTGACCATCTGTCTGTGGATGAAAGGCGGTGCTCAGGCGTAGCTGCGTCCCAAATGCCTCCTTCAAGCCCTTCCAAAGCCTGGACATAAAGAGAACATCTCGATCAGAGATGATTGACGATGTTACACCATGAAGTTGTATGATCTCTTGAACGTAGATGCATCCCAAGCTCTCAACTGAGCCCTATTCTCTTAGAGGTAAGAAGTGGGCCGACTTGGTGAGTTGGTCTATGATCACAAAGATGGAGTGGTGTCTTCTAGAAGTAAGTTGATGTCCCGTCACGAAATCCACAGATATCTCGTCCCACTTCCACTCCGAGACCTCTAAGGGTTGTACCAAGACTGATGGTTCCTGAGGCTATACCTTCACCTTCTGGCAGGTGAGGCATCGTGAAACAATCTCTACCACATCCTTCTTCATACATGGCCACCAGTGATGTCGTCTGGGATCCCGGTACATCTTCACTACTCCTGGATGTACCGCCAATGGGGAAGTATGAAACTCTCTGTCACCTCCTCCTGTAATGCAACTGGTACCACGGTACGTCCTCTGAAGAGGATGGTGTTCTCTCCTACTACAGAGAATCCATGAGGTGCATGTCCTGAGGATATCTGTGCACATCACGTATCACAGTCAATGTCCCCACATTGTTCCTCTCTGACCCACTGAAGTAGTGGAGGAGTGACTGTGAATGACTGTAGAAAGGCTGCCCCATCTCTATCCATGAAGGATATCTGCAAGGTGGCTAGCTACTCCATCGCCTCTCCAAGTAGATGGATGTCCAACCTTCCTCCTGAGAGCATCAGCTACTATGTTCCACTTCCCAGGAGTATAGACTATCTCAAAGTCATAGTCCTGGAGGAACTCAGGCCATCACCACTGTCTCAGGTTCAGGTCATTTTGAAAGAAGATGTAACTAAGACTCTGGTGGTTAGAGTAGACTGTAAAGTGCTCACCTATCAGATAGTGCAGCCACATATTCAAGGAAAAGACCACTACTTCTAACTCCTGGTCATGGGTAGCATAGTTCTTCCCATGCTTCCACAACTGTCATGATCCATAGGAGATCACTGCCTGATCCTGCATCAGGACACACTTGAGTCCGGTCCCTGATGCATCGCAGTAAACGACGTACCCTACTCCCTCCTCCGGTAGCCTCAAGATGGGTGCACTGGTCAATATCTGTATCAGCTCCTGGAAGCTCATCTGTCATCTATCTGACCACATGAAGGGTTTCCCTTTCTTCGTTAAAGCTGAGAGTGGTTCTGCAACTCTGTAGAAGTCTGGAACAAATCTTTGATAGTAATCCAACCAGACCAAGGAAACTCCGCAACTCCGTCACGATCTTGGGTGGATCCCAAGCTTGCACCGCCTCGATCTTCACAGGGTCCACCACAACTCCCACCTTAGAGATGATGTGTCCCAAGAAGTGGACCTCTCGAATCCAGAACTAACACTTCGAGAGCTTACCATAAAGCTGGTGCTCTCGGAGTGTATCCAGTACTACCCGCAAGTGATAGGCATGCTCCTCCTTATTAGTTGAGTAAATCAATATGTCGTTGATGAAGACTACTACAAATCGATCGATGAAAGGATGAAAGATCCCATTTGTGAGACTCATGAACACTGCTGGAGTGTTGGTTATGCCGAAAGGCATAACCAAGAACTCATAGTGTCCATACCGACACCTGAAGGTCGTCTTCTACACATCCTCATCTCGAACTCTGAGCTGATGGTAGCCCGAACTGGGGTCTATCTTCGAGAACCATCATTCTCCCTTGAGCTGGTTGAAGAGGTCTTCAATCCTCGGAAGTGGATACTTGTTCTTTACAGTCACCTGATTCAGGTGACGGTAGTCGACACAATGTCGCAAGCTCTCATCCACCTTCTTTGCGATCAAAATCGGGGAAGTCCATGGTGAAACACTGGGTCGAATGAATCCCTTGCCCTGTAAGACCTCCAGCTGTACCCGTAGCTCTAGAAGCTCAGCAGGGGCCATAAAATATGCTAGAGTAGATATCGGGGCTGTCCCAGGGTACATGTCAATATAGAAGTCTACCTCTACATGAGGAGGTAGTCCTGGAACGTCTTAAGGAAAAACGTCCGCATACTAATCTAACAAAACAGGAAAACTCGGACTTCGCACATCAACTGCTCCTAGGATGAGACTAGCCAACTGATGGGTGATTGGATGTACTCTCCTCTTTGTGAGTCCATCCTGCGCTACAATGTCTCCCTTCTTGCCGGTAAAGGTAAACCTATTCCCATCGGTGCGGACACACCGCACCTTGCGCCTAATATAGTCGATTTGAGCATGGACCGTAGATAACCAATCCATGCCCAAGATGATGTCATAAGGCATCGATGCCGCTACAAAAAGATCCTAGACGAAGCTCTCGGCTACTAGAGTAAGCTCACACTGCTGGATCTAGTGCGTAATCGTCGAGTCTGCTCCCGTAAGATTCTCTAGCCATAAGGATCGAGCCAACAGCTCCGTCAGAATCTCCGAGCTCCGAACAAGGGCAGCGACAATGAAAGAATAACTTGCTCCTGTGTCTATAAGAACTGCAGCAGGGGTGTAGTAGACACATATAATTCCTCAAATCATCTTAGGTGCATCGTGGTCATAGGACTCCACTACTTGAAGTTGAGCCTGCTTCTGTCCGCCAACTACCTGTAGTCGGGGTGGACCTCCTGGTGGTGGTGGTGGAAGAGCCTCAAAGCATCTCCCACCACCCACTACTCGTCCATATCCCCTGCCTCGTTCGCTTGATCCTTGCAGACCACCACGGTTGAACCTCTGCCTCTGCCTGGGTGGTTCCTCAAACGTCTGCTCCTCCTCTGCATGGCGGGTCGGGCAGCCACGAGCCATGTGGCCCTGCCCGCTACATGCATAGCACTATATGCCTCTCGAATGACTGGCTCTGCTGCGTGTTCCCCGCACCTCTGAACTAGTATCCTGAGGTTGTCCACCTGATTGTTTGGTCTGCACGGACCTCTACGAAATCTGTCTACTGTCGGTTGCAGAATACTCCACTACGTGTTGCCTTGCTGTAGGTCTCGATGCTGGTGAAGGCTCAGCAAGAAAGCTCTCCAAAAGAAGGGCTCGCTCCAGTACACCTGACTGCGTCAGAATGATGAGGGAGATCATTGATGCCATGATCTCATGCCTCAGTCCCTGGTCGAAGGTTCGGGCCCAGAAGAATGGGTCATGTACCATGTCAGTAGAATAGTGAGAGAGGTCAGTAAATCACACCGAGTACTGGGCTACTGTCATGCTGCCCTGATGCAGTTGTTGTATGTCATGGATGCATACCGCATAGATGGAGGCTGGAACGGACTATAAGTGAAAAGGGCTCTCGAAATCCGTCCAAAGCAGTGATTCCTTGTCGTGCACCTAGAGCATCAGGCTCCACCATCTACCTGCTACCGCATGTAGGAGACTTGCCACAAGGATCACCAGAAGATCTGCTGGTGTCCCTACTAATATGAAAACTCGAACAACAGCCTCCAGCCAATCCTCGGATGACTGAGGGTTTGTCTCCCTGTGGAACATGGGAAGTCTCTAATGCTGAAACTCAAGCAGTGTACATAGGTGACATGCACTCTCAGCTGCTTGGGATGGTGGCATCGGTGGCTCGGCGGGTAGACGTACCGTCGGTGCCTCCGCTGTAATGGGGCCCAGCACTGAGGCCTCGTCACTCGGTGGGCTGCTGTCTCGCATAAAACTCAGAACCCTAGATGTATATCATCGTGGAACCATTTTGAAAAAAAAAACAGGTGCACCACAGTTAATACAATATACATGGAGAGCTGACACAAAGTAATCACAAAGAAAACTTTTGAAACCCACATGTAATCAATTTTTTCATGCAGTGAGTCGGAAATCAGAAGTCAGGGTCTTCATGTATGGATACGTCAGCCACCGCACCAACACTGGACTCCCTGGACTGATAACCACACTCTATACCCTAAACAATATTGCTTCACATAGATGAAACTATCAGAGTCCTGAGATATATGGTAGAACCGACTTCTTTGTTACCAATTTTTCACTAACCGTCCTCGGGGCCCGTTCCGTGACTACCCCAAGCCCTCCTTCCATAGGAAAGGGGCTGGCGACTGGCACCAAAGGCGTAAATCTCAATTAAAGGGAATGAATGGCCTTTATATAAGAAAAAAACACCACAGAGTACACAAGATGAAGTAAACACTATGTAAAATGAGTACCAAAGTAAGTGCTGGAAAGTAAATGGGCCACCATACAATCCCAACGTACAGTACAGTACAACTGAAAAAAGAAATTACAACAGCTGAAAAGTAGAGCAGCAACCACCATGACGTCCTCTGGAACTCCCTCCTGAAGGGTGAGTACAGATAGTCTAGTCGGCTCCTCGAGTCCGACCGTCCACTCCGTGTACATCCCAACTGATAGTCCGCAACTGTATATCGTCCCGCACCTCAGGAGTCAACCACGATCAGTGATGTCTGTCTTCCTCAACCAATACAATGTAGTGCGGGCATAGCCCGTGCAGGGGTGAGTATACGATACTCAGTAGGGACATCGAGATCCCCAAAAGCCTCCCAAAATCCAGAAAGGATAAACCCCAATGGAACGATATAGAAAAGAAGTATCAACCAACACTACATAGGTATATTCTCTTACATATACCTAATTCATCAATTCTAGTTTGGCTCCAACTTCTGAGCCCAAGTTCAACCCAGTCCACACAGGAAAGTACAACCCAATCCAGACAGGAAAGCACAACCCAATCCACATAGGAAAGAAAGTCAAACATATCGAAGATAATGATTTAAAGTCAAGACTTAGCTCACATAGATATAATTCTCACGAAGAGGGGTGGATATGATTAGATGTAGCCTCTGAATCATCTCCTCTACTGAACCCACGTAGGATCTATGTACTGAAGTTGTCACTGCTGAACCCACGTTGGATCCAAGTACAGTAACCATCGATGACGAACCCACGTAGGATAAATGTACAGTCGTAATCACTACTAAACCCACGTTGGATCCATGTACAGTCATCCTCGCTGCTGAACCCATGTAGGATCCATGTACAGTCGCCATCGTCGTCGCAGTCGCAGCCAGTTATAGGGTTCCCGCACACAGCATGCTCGATTCCGAGAGGATCCGCTCCACGAGACAAGGGTTCGATACATCAACTATAACGAAATATAGAGTTGATGTATCACAATGTTCCGTCTCCTCAATAGGAACTCAACATGACATATAGCGCGTCAATCGGACGCCCAGTCTGAGAGTTATTAGCTTTTCTGTCGCAGGGGCCCGGTTGGTTTTTATGCTAAGACCAACACGACTGTTCTCCAAATGCATCCAAATCACAAGTGTATTAAGCCAAAAGAACCATCTCACTAAGAGGAATCCAAATTAATTGACGTCATGTCAATCAGACGTCTGGTCGTCATGTTATAAGAGTTTCTGCTCCAAGGGCCCGGATGGTTTCGGGTTCGATCAAACCCGACCATACCCAAACATTACCGAAAGCTTGAGTGTAATATACTGAAACGACCGTATCGATCCAAGGATCCCAACACAACTGACAGTGCGTCGATCGGAGGTATGTAATCCATGATATGGACGTTTAAACGAATATGCCCGAAAATAGGGGGTTTGGGCTCGGTCCGACCCGGCCCGATACCCCCTGGGTCGGCATGAACTGTGTCGAGCCCACCTGGGTCCGGGTCCGGGCCGGCCTGCCTGGGCGTTTCCCGGGCCGTGGCCCGCTGTGGCTCGACTCGCAGCCGAGCGGGGTGCGAAGGGGGGTGTCGCCCCCTTATACCGAAATGGCGGACCCGTGGGGTATGCCCTACTCGCTGACCGGGGGTTTCAATCCCCCGGTCTTCCTGGAAATGGCCGGTCATTAAGGCCGGCCGGTTGAGCTGCCGCGGGACCCTTCTGGGTCCCGCCTCCAAGAGTGCCAGCGGTCGGTTGTCCGGTCGTACCTATTGGACCACCGCCGCCTAAGGCCGCGGCTCTTCCTCGGCCGGCATGACATGACGGTTCCGCGCACCACCCCCGCGGCCCGCTACGGCCGCGGTTCCCTTCATTCCCGCACTGTGCAATGACACCACGCCGCCTTCACCCTAAAGTTCAATGAGGATCAACAAATAAAAGTGGAGGAGGATCGGCCATGTTTTTGCGGTGCGATCGCCTCCTGTTATGTCGATAACAATCGGCCAATTTAATTAATGAAGAACGTTAAATTAAACTTGAATGGAGATAACCCCTACCTCACAATGTAATTCGCGGTTGTCAAGCACAACAAAATATGGTCTTGTTTCCGTCGTCGATGGTGTGCACCTGAGGAAACATCATCTTCTCATTTATCATGGAGAGAAGAAGTTGATTGTGCGTCGTTGGTGAACTCCCACGTCAGTGTCTCCTCCCTTGTCGCGGAGGATGAAGGTGATGGATAAGCCGAGGTCGCTGAGTCATTCTTCGCAGGAGGATTGATGTTCTTCGAAAGAAACTTTCTTCTCCTTTCTCTTAACACCACAAATTCCAAACAAAATTAAAATAAGGCCCTTACTTATTTTATTTACTAAAGCCAAGCATATCAAATTTTGAAAAAAACACATAATTAAAATTATTAATTAAGTGTGAGTTGGCTACAAATAAAAATTGAGAGAGTGGGGAGAGGAAGAGTCACCCACATAAAGGAGGGGTTTAACATGTTAATAAGAGTTACCAACATTAAGAGGGGGGTTAGAGGAGTTAAAGGAAAGTGAAGGGATAGGGCTCGTGTGGGCCCCACCTCACCTTTATCCTCTTAAAGGTAGTTAGAAACCAGTGGGTCCCACCCCATCTCCCACACCTAGGATATAACCACTTAAAAAATGAAATAAAATTGTACACAATTTTAATTACTTCACATTTAATCCTCAATTTTTTAACAACTCCTCCTGAGAAAACGCACCTTCAGGAAAGGTACTCTTAAGAAATAACCACCACTTTGGTTTCATCAGTGCCCTCGAATTTCGATTCTGAGCACCGGTTCAAAAGATAGAAAAACTCGCTCGTTCGTTCACTGAACGTACCCAATCTAAACTTTGGAAATTGATTCCGGGCACACCGGGCCTCGTAATCAGGTTCCGTCAGAAACTGCGTACTCGTAATGTATCAAAGAATTTATGAAAAATATTTCTTTGAAATTTATGGGTCTTTACAGATAATAGTAATCATTTATCTTATTCATATCATATCATAATAATAATTTTCTATATAGATGCTAAATATTCATTTCTAAAATAATTTCTTGTGGTATAAGTGTATGTTGAATAACCCCCAAGATTTGAAAATCACCAATTTCAAAAACATAACCTCTAGGGAGAATAGAGTTATACCAATACTTCTAAAAGTATAGTAAGACAAACCTTCCCTTCCAAAAGATCATGTTGTTGTAGGTGAAGTTGAAAATCATACTTATGAAGATAAAAAAATTATTAATGTTGAGAATTAGGTTATAAAAATCATAGATGTAGATGTTCAATGATGTCGAAGTGTTGAATATATAAAAATTGGTGTTCAAGTGGATATTGATATGGAAGGGTAGGTTGCTCAGAGAAGCATGGTTTTGTTGATTTATGTGAGGTCCATATACATATGAGTGTTGTTATTGATCCTCTGTCTCCTAAGGAAGTTATTGCCGAGGTTCATAGATCTGAGGCTAAAGTAGCTTTACATGCTTCTCTTAAAAGGATTTTAGTTATTGAAAGAGGTGAAAAATAATCTCTTACCTTTCTAGGTGATGCATGTGCCCATGTTGAAGTTCTGATGGATGAAAATGGAGTTTCCTTATTTCAAATATGATGAAGTTGAAATCTTTTGTGATGATGAAAGAGTCGGTTTTTCATGAAATAAACAATACAAAAACTAAGAAAATTTTTTCATCCAAGCATGAGAATATAGAGAATAGATATTCATCCATGAAAAGGGAAGACCAAAACACAATGAAAAATGGAGTTTCTAGAATTTTTTAATTCCAAAGAAATAAAAATTGTGAATTTGATTGAGTTGTGATTTCGAGTTTCAGATATCACGACACATAGATAATTCATGACCTATTCTTTTTTTGAGTATGATTAATGGATTATTTCACCCATATATATAACTTAATAGAAAAAATTGAATTATTGGGATTTCAATAATAATGTAGATGAACCATCAAAATATAGACCTTTTTTTATAATAGCCTACATCATTTTGATATGAGGATGTTAGAGTGTTTGTGTGATAAGGTTTCAAGATGGTCAATGGACACCCATTGTAATTTTGGATTAAATTATAATGTTGAATAAATGATTCAACGGGAGTTTACACAACAAGGATTAGGCTATCGACACATTTTCTAGACCTTGTAAAAAACCTTTTCCAATTTCTTTATATTCAGTATTAGCACCGAACATATGTGTTGAACATTGAAAAATATAAATATTAATTTTAATCCTAATAGGTGATGAACTTATTCATTAGTAAAATCAATTCACACCCAATTAGAATGATCTATTTTTTCTAGGTATTCTCTCTCAATCTGATTTTTTCATTTGAGCCTTGGTTGCCAAGTCTTATTTGGAGACAAAGATATTTCTTGGATAAAAAGACCTAAATTTCAAGGTTGTATGCTAGTTTGAATTAATGGAATAGATGTATAAATTGGTTAAGTGTTTCATGGTTTCTTTATGAGTTGAGAAGCTTAAAAAAGGTTTGGGTTGTTTAAAATTAAAACGGTCTAGAAATCTCAATAGAATAATATTTACACACCGCATGAGAGGATTAGAAATTGTGTGTTTTTAGAAATATATCATTAAAACATTTGAATGACATGTTTTATCATTACACTATGTGTCAATGCATGGCCAATAGTTTTAAATATGTTGTGAGGAGGATTTATTTTTCATTCAGTTATAGATTCTTCCCTCTCGACCCTAGAGAATTCTCCAGACGATTGTGGAGTTCCAAAACCCCTTTCGAACTTCCATTTTTCATATTCAATCTCTGTAAGACTGCTAGGTAATGTTTCTTCCATCTCTCCATTATTCACCACCTGTTGCGGTGAAAAACATTTACCCATTTGTGTTCTTGGTTTTGATTTTGATCAGTATTGATCTAAAAACTGCTTTGTAATAATCTACACCTTATTCCTCATAGGTGTTTGTTATAGAAACCGTTTTTGGATCATCAGTAGAAGGTAGGGATTCTAAATATAAACCCTATGGTTTGATATTTATCATGTTTATGAAATATTTTGATCACTCCGACATAATATGTGCATTTTAATTGACTAAATAATTGGATGGGATTAATGCTTGATTTCCTTTGATATCATATGAAATTGTAACTGGATAATGTCTTAAATTATGTGTAGCATGACATGTTACCAAGAGTGATTTTTTGTTATAGAATCCCTAAAATGTGGTTCATCGCTTTTTATATAATTGTTAATCAATTGTGTACTAAAGTTAAAAGTGATTATGAATGATTAATGGAAATTATCATTTTTAAAAATTGAGATATATGATGTGATATTTTGATATACATGTTGTATATCAGGGAATGTGTTCTACGCTAGTATGAATATATAATGGGTTAGTCTCAGGTACTTTCACACGTATATACTGTAATGTTTTATAAAGAGTGGGCTTAACTCATTCTCTGGTGTAATGAAAGAGCATTTTCCATGAAATGTTGTAATGCTTGTAAGGTTTTGACCAAGAAATATCCTAATGATCATAAGTCTTTGACTTTGATTCTTTGTTGTGGCTATACCATGGGTATATGGTTGTGGTTGGATGATTGTAAGACATGATTAATGATATTATGGATTTTTCCTGATCTCTGATTTTGATCAGTTTCTATCTAGAAACCGCTCTGTAATCATTTCCACCTGCTTCCTCATAGTTTTTGGTCATAGGAAGCATTGTTGGATCATTAGTATATGGTTGGGGGACTAAATATAAGACTTATGGTTTGATATTTATCAACTTTATGCAATATTGTGATCTCCCCAACATAATGTGAATTTTAATTGAATAGATAATTGGATGGAATTATTTCTGGATATACATTGATTTCATATGAAATAGGCTTAATTTATGTTTAGCATGGCATGTGACCTAGATTGATTTTATGTTATAGAATCCCTAAACTATGTTTTATCACTTTTGATATAATTTTTACTCAATTGTGAACTAAATTGAAAAGTGGATTATTAAAGGAGAATGTTAATTTTCATAATTAACCATTGAGATATATGATGTGATATTATGATTTACATGTTGTATAATAGGTAATGTGTTCTATACTGAGATGCTTATATAAAGGTCATGGATCGGAAAATTTCACCCATATATGCTATAATGATTATTAAGAGAGGGATCGACCCAGTCTTTGATGAAATGAACCTACATTGACCTGGAAATGATGTAATTATTATAAGGCTTTGACCCAAAAATGTTTTTATGATTATAGGGCTTTGACCTGGATTGTTTGTTATAAATATACTAGGGGAATATAGTTGTGGTTGGAATGGTTTCAAGACATACTCATAGTTATTTGGGAATTATTCCAAAGTAGGTTATATTACCTTCGTTATATCTATGTGGTTGGCGTGGTTGTATAACATGCTTAGACATATCTCGACAAAGAGCTTAATCATGTTAGGGTTGTACTTTATTAATTGTTCAATTAATTAATACACATGTATATCACTTTAGTGCATAAACTTCATATCAGAATGGTTTGATTAAACTTGATGGTGTCGAACTACAATGTTTTACTCTTCATCCTATTAGTGCTATCATATGGAACCTGAGTAGATTTTATAAATGCCAGTTTGGACAAGGACAAAGTACCTTGTTGTAGATTACCTTTTTACTTTTGGGTAAGAGTTTGGAGATGGGACTGACATGGGGTTTGGGATCCAAGACTTGAGCCTTTTATTTGAGTTTTCTAGTCTTTTCTTTTATTTTTGTAGCAATAAATTTAGCTATATTCTAACACATCATGAAATTATTTCATTATTATTATTGTATTATTCAGTTGGATTTTATTATTGTCTTCCACATTGTTCTATTCTGATTATTATTTTTACTCTGATTATTGTTTTCATTTTTAAATATGAATTGTTTCTTCTGAAAAGAAATTTCATTCTAGGGGATATATACTCCCCACACTAAATTTCACACCCATTCTACTAGTCGGAAGCCTCTAGTGTATGGGGAGGCACACATGAGGTCACATAACCAATCCTTCCCAGCCATGTGAGAGTGTTATGAATTGGGGAACATTACAAAGTGGTATCAGAGAACATATTAAAATTATTTTATTTTTGTTTACTATTTGGGGAATGTATAAAGAATACTAGTAGGATTCAGGACTTAGTAAAGATCTTGTTCGTGGGAGTGGGTAACTCATGTACAATGGAAAATCGGAGTTCCCAAGGATTGGATTGTTGTTTGTGTTGTGTTATTTTTAATGTTGATGTTATTTCACCTTAGGTGACTAATGTGTTGGGAGAGGCTATTGTTTTATGATTATATTTCTTCTTGATAATATATTTTTTGCTTAGTATGGTGCCAGATAAGAGTACAAGCATTATACTAGAAACATGGAGATATTTTTACATGTTTTGATCATGATAGGGACATATCTATTTTTCATGTATTATATATTTAACTATTTAACTATGATATAACACATTTTCTTCACTAAATAAATAAAATGAGTTTACCTGTCATACTAAAATACGTGTAAGACATGTTTATAGAGATCGGGAGTCAGTGGTTCTCTATTGTAGTCACATGTTAGGTTGGCCTTATTTCTAGCTAGTTCTTTAAGGTATGTGTTTGTCTTGTAGTGAAAATGTATCCTCATAATCTTTGACTTTGGTGTCAGGAGAGTGTAAATCATAACACTTATAACATAGATGAACAAAAAATTCCTATTATTACATAGGTGATGATGAATGTTCCGCTTTCTAGTAGCATCCTATGGGTCATGTGATCCATAGAAATGGAGACAATTTATATTGTTCCTTCAATGTATGAGCTGGCAGGAGAGATTCAACTGCAGCATCTTATTCTCTTTACTGGGTAAGGGGCCCCCTAGGAATCCATTTTCTGGGTTTATTTAGTCCATAAATCATCTTGTATCTAAAGACTTCAACAGATGAGATGTTAAAACTTGCTGTGTATATGTTTCGTAAACCAGCCAAGCGTTGGTGGGATATTCTGGAGGAATCTAGACAAAAAAATGAGCTATCTTGTAAGGACATCAAGATGATGTTCCTCTGCTAATTCTATCATGAAACATTGAGGGATGACAAAGTCCACGAGTTCATGCATCTGACACAGGATGGTTTTTCATGTTGGACTACGCTAGGTATTTCATCGACCTACAACACTTTGTTCCATCTTTGGTAATGGGATCTCTAGGGCGAGACATTTCTTGGGTAGTTTTCATTATTAGATTGAGTCATAGGTGAGAGTTTTTCATTAAAAACGATTGATGGCATCCTGATTCAAGAACTCATCGCATAAGGGAATCTAAGAGAGGCCGTGAGAAGTGGCCAGGCTGTTCCAACAAGGAGATCTGGTATTTCTTCTTCGAGTGGTAAGAAGTGATGTTATAATAGTTTTCGTCAATACAGTAATGGGAAGAGTATTCTGGGAATTGAACTACCATATCATGATCATGTTTTGTTCTAGTGCTATTATTATGGAATGTTTGGTCACAAATGGACATAGTTTCTTTACCCCACAAACAAGTGTTGTAACACCCAAAAATGATAAAGGGTTAATTTACTAAATGAACACCTTATTAAAACTCCACAGTTAATCATGTTTGGACTGGAGTAATTTTTAGAATGGTTGGCCTTCTATAATGTTTTATAGGATGGGTGTGAGTGAAGAGGAATCATGTTGGAAAGAACATGTGTTAGTCTATGGGGATAGTCATTAGTTAGATGACTCGTTCAGGCATGTGGGTGGGCCCTAGGTAGGGGACCATGTGTTTTTTGGGAAAATGGTGGTACCTAGTGGTGAAGAGCCAAAAGTCATGTTAAGTTGGTGTGTTTGTGCTGTCAGTAGGACCATGTTGTTACATTTTTTATCAGAGTAGTAATCCATCCTTAAATGTAGTGGAACTGGCTCAGATGAGATATAGGGCCCACAATGAGGTTTTTGTGCTGTAATGGGGGGTGAATGTAACACCCCAAAATGATAATGGGTTAAATGAATAAATTATATGACTCATGTTAAAAAGGAGAGCCTTCCATTTCAAGAGCCTACCTGATTAGAACTCCAGAACCAACTATGGTTGTCCTGGAGTAGTGAACCAGATGGGAGAGCTTCTAGAATGTTTCTTAGGACGTGTTTTAATGAGTAAAAAGAACACTAAAAATAATTTTTGTTTTCTTGTGAGTAAATTCATTAGTTGGATGACCCATTTGGGCACGTGGGTGGACCCTAGGTATGGGACCACGTGTCTGCAGGGAAACTACTAGTACCTGGTGGGCTAGGTCCAAACGACCATATCAAGATGTGGTGTTTGTGCTATCAGTGGGGCTCAGTTGTTACAAGTTCCATAATTGAGGTAGACTGGGTCGTCTTCAGAGGTTATGTGAAAAATTTCCACAACCAAATAGTTGTAGAGGGTCAGGACAAGCACAAGAATCGGAAAGGGGATTGGCTACACCTCAGCAGGCTGGTAGTTGGAGTTCTATAGGCAATTCAAGCCAAGGCATAAGACATGGTACCCCAGTGAAAGAGAAATAATACCAAGTAAGGGAAGTAGTTCTTGATAGAAATATTGGATCCCAGGGTATATGTACAAGTCAGTTTCACCTTATGCAGACTACACTCGCCAACGTGATGTTAGACCATATACCGTCAGAGGTACGATCGTCATATCATGTACTTTAGCTTATGTTTTGTTTGATACAAAATCATTGTATTCCTTTCAGTTTTATCTTAATGAAATTTCATTGGGATTGTATGTGGAAATATTAGATGGTGTTTTAAACATCGACACACTGTTGGGACTACGGTCAGAAAATATAAAATGTTTCAAGGTGTGTTATCTAGAGGTTGGTGGTTATTGTTTAAGGATAAATTTAGAGCACTTCTTGGTTTATGTCATATTAGAGGCAGGAATATCAATTGACCCAGAGAAATCCACAGCCGTGGTATATTGAGATCAACCCATGAATTTATTTGAAATTTATATATTTCTAGGATTAGCAAGTTATTACCAGTATTTTATCTAAGATTCCTCAAATTTGGAACCTCCATTGTCTGCGCTGACCAAGAAAGAGGTGATTTTTTTTGGGGGTCTATGCTTCCAAAATAGATCTTCTAGATCATAAAGACAGGTTTACTTCACCACACATCCTCACATTACCTATTCTGGTAAATTATTAAACCATGTACTGTGTTGCATCTAGAGTTGCACTCAGAACAGTTCTAATACAAGAGGATCATATGGTTTCTTATGGAACCAGACAGCTAAGATAGGTGGAGAGTAATTACCCTACTCACAATCTGGAGTTCATAGTAGTGGTACAAGACCTGATATGTTGGAGACAATTTCTAATGGGTGATAGATTTGTAGGTTGGTTGACTATCTGTAGTCTTTCGAATTTTAATTGGCTTATACACTAGGCAAGGGAAACATCATTTCTGACGCTTTGAGTCGAAAGTCACAGATAGAGGATAAATGGAAGTATTGTGATGAATAGTGGATAATGGTCCTTTTGTAGAAATGCATCTAGATATTAAGGAATCTCAAGGGCGAGTAGCTCTGACTTCTGCATCTGATACACATGTGCTTTTTGATCAAATTAAGACCGATCAGTTTCTTGATCCACATGACTTAGTTCTAAGAGGTAAACTATATTACGGGGAGATATAATCGAGGTGGTATCTTAGTAGTATAAATTATCTTCTTTTATGTGGATGGGTATGGATTCTTATGGGCTTCCATGAAGATCTAATAGTGTTTCATACTTCTAGATGGGTGGTAGATGGATTAACAAAGATCTATCATGATCTCCATAAAAAATACCAGTGGTTTGGAATAAAGAATGTGGAAAACGTTATGGTCAGATGTTTCACTTGTCAGTAGGTGAATGCTGAGCATCAGAGGATAGTTGTTATTTTTCATCCCTTACCTATACTGGAGTGGAAATGTAATAATTTTACACTGGATTTGGTGATGGGATTACCATAAAAACCCATAAGAATGATGTTGTAAGGGTTTTCATGGATCAACTAACCAAGGTTTTCCATGATATTCCTATTAGGGAAACCATGAAAATTGAAGATCTATGAATTATTTATCTGTACGAAATAGATGGTCGTGCAGAGCGGGATGAAATCATATGCTGACCAATGAGAAGGCCTTTGGAATTCAAGGTTGGTGATCATGTTTTCCTTTGGGTTCCACCTAACGTGGGATGCTATCATAAATGGAAAATGGCAAAGCTAGTAAATAGTTTTTTTGGGTAGTTTTATTTAGTGGCAATGGTTGTTCCAATGGCGTATCGTTTATCCCTTCCAAAGCACTACAGTGTCATGCATGAGGTGTTCAACGTGTTGTAACTACGAAGATATCATTGTGACTGTTCCCTAGTGATAAATGTAGTGGAAATTGAGATTTGTTCTAATGCTACATTCTATGATAATTTGATATAGTTTTTCGATCATAGTGATAAATATATTTGGGGTCGGACTTTACCATTATTTCAAGTATAGTGGAAGCACAGGTGAGTTTATAAGGATACCTGGGAGAGGGACTCTAATTTCAAAACGTAGTTATCAGGTTTTTTCACTGGGACCTCACAATGATTCTTGATATAAATCAGGGGAGAGTTGTTAAAAGGTGGAGAGGTTTTAAGATCCCATCTTTCAGTAGGTATGTCTCTCACTGAGTTTTTTGTTTGATCCTTGGTGATCAGGTCTTATTCATATACGGAGATCTTTGTTGGAAACAATTTCCACAAATTCATAGATGTATAATTGTTTGAATTATGGAGTCTGAATATAAATGGGTTATTTGTTTCATGGGATTTTGGTGAGTTGAAAATAATAAAAGTGGTTCTGGATGTTTAAAATTAAAATAGCCTGAAAAAATATACTACAGAACATTTACTCATCAGGTATGCGATTAAATTTCATGTAATTATTTGGTTGATAATTAAATAAATATGACACAATGAGTTTTTTTGGCATATACCACAAAAAAAATTTACATGACAAGTAAATTACCAACCTATAGTTTTAAACAAGTTATGTGGCTAATTTATTTTTTATTTGGATGCAACATCTTCACTCTGGACCCTAGGTCATTGTCTAGACAACATTAGAGTGTCAAACCAGCTTCCAAAACTTTTCTTTTAATCTTCAATCCTTAGTAAGTCTTTTTTGTTAGGTTTTATTTCATCACTACCTCGTTTTACACCTATTTTAGTGACAAACTTTTACCAATTTCAATTGTTTTTTGATCTTGATTATTTTTGATCAACGGTACTATTTGTAATAATATACACTTTCTTCTAAATTTAAACCCCATTTTTTGATACTTCTCATGTTTATAAAATATTGTGATCACACTGAGAAAATGTATTTTTGTATTGATTATATAATTAGAGTGGATTATTCCTTGTTTTCCTTTTATTTAATATGAAACTGTAATTGGATAATGATGTAACACCCCTAGCATCCATGGAATGCTTCTTCTTAATAATTCAATTGTTTGCGCTACATGCAACACTGAGTTCAAGCGCACCATGACCTATCAAACTATCCACTTAAGAGTGGTTATGAATAGTATTAACCAATATTTTAATTTTATATATATCCCATTTAAATTTAATATTAATCTTATGTGTTTCTTAGACATAATATAAAGACAAATTCAATTTTTTAGATAAAAGAAGTATTTTTTTTATAAATTGTATATTTCCACCTTTTAATAGCGAGCCCTTTTTAAATCCAATATTTTGAACTTTTATATATTCCATTTGAAAAAAATGTAATTCTTATTAACAATTGGGACATAAAAATTTAGTTTCGATAAATGGTTGGTAGATTTCTAATAAAATCCATATTTTAATGAATAGTGAGAAATACTACATTTTAATTCAAAACTATCGTTTCATTTGATTTATCTATATAGTTATATTCTACATTTTATTTTGTTTGGATTATTTTTATATCAATTAATCCAATTTTATTCATTATAATTAATTTCACATTGAAATTGTACATAAACACATGTCAATCGTTTAATAGTTAATACTTCTTAAAAACCCGCTTTCTGGTTTTTACAATGTGAATTGAAGTTAAATTAATTTATTCCAATTATATATTTTGAAATTGGAAAAGTGGATTCCATATTTATAAATATAAGATCAATTTTTTTAAATAAATACCTTTATTTTTTGGACATTATGAATAGTATCCTGAGTAATTATTTTTATTTACCATGGTTAAAGGGTAAATGAGGTAAATAAGGGTAAAAAAATAAAAATTTTATAATATAAAAATACCATAACACATGTCCTAATCCTATTTAATGTTATATTTCCGACCATGAGAATCCTTAAGTTGATTTTAAGACCCCATGGATCAACTTGGGTGTGATAATGATCTTTAATAATGTTAAATTTAATGAAAATTGAAATATAACAAAAACATGTATCGCTTATCTAAAATAGTTTTAACGTGGTTTATATAAATTATCTCTTCAACTAGAAGTATTCATTAAAAAGAAAAAAATATTTCCTAAATCATTGTTTTTTAATTATAAATTTTATACATTAAATAAATAAATTTATTTATGATACATTAATGATACAGTGATTACCTTATAAATGAATGATTGAAATAAATGATATTATAATTATTAAAATAAATATAATTTGATATTCATGATTCTATTCAAAAATTTTTTGGATAAAATTGACATGTTATGGGTGAATTAATTCTTTTTTTAATTAATCATGTTTTTATGACTTTAAAAAATCAATTACTAAATAGTTTCAAAATTGACATTAATAAATATTTAGAAGGAACACTATTTTATTAAATGATATAATAGTCATTAAAATATAATATTAGGCCAAATGACTTAGATAGTGTTAAAAATTCATTAATGATCCACTGGAGGTTATCTTGACATTTTATATTAACTATATTAACCATCTATTATAACAATAAAATAATATATGATAAGACTTAACTTTTTTAACTAAGGGTTAAAGCCATAAGATAAGGTTAAATTCATGTCCTAGACTTGCCTAAAACCTATTTTTTTAGACGATTTCGACCCCTAATCATATTGAACTCAAAATGAATCACTTTAGAGCCATTATCAAGCGAAAATAATTTTAAAATAACTTTATATTTCATGACTTTCCTAAAGTACCCCTCACCTCTCCTATAAACGGACACATATCCTTCCCTTTTATTCACACCTACAATGCACTTTGGATAAACCAAAACCAACAATAATCTCATCCCAAAATCCCTCAAATAATCTTATAGGCAACCCTTTTGGAATAAAACCATCTTAAGGATTCATTTTGGGAGAATCAAAAAGAGACACCTAAAGAAGAGGTAATCGTTTTATCCCTTCTTTCAAAGTTCTTTTATTCTACTACTTCATCTTAGAAAGTTATTACCATAATAAAATAATAAATACAGAAACCAAAATATTATTACATTTTATTATGATTATGGTAAAACCATATTCCTCATTTTACAAATCCTATGAAAGACAATATAACCTTGCGTGCGTACGTACGACTTACCGTCTCCACGCCAGGGTGTAAACTGTTTTTCATTATACTTTATTTAGACTTGTATAATGATGAATATAAATGACTTAATTAATAAATATAACATTATATTATTTATTTAAAATTTATATTCCATAAAATTCCATACAATTTATCCATTATGTAAATTATACTGTCACTCGTGCGTAGGTACAGATTACCATCTCCACGACGTGGTGAAACTAATATTCCACATTCACCATCCAAGAATGATTATAAAAATATATATATTATGAATAATTATGAAATATATGACATAATAAGGGTACTATAATAATATATGAATATGTATATATATATATATGTGTGTGTGTGTGTGTATGAATGTATGTACGCACATAAATGTCATTCACTTCAATTCAATACGATAAGAAAAGGCAAACAACGTTAATGCGTACGTACAACCTATCATCTCCATGAACGGTGTATTCCATTTCACAAATATATATATTATATATTTTTATATTATGATTATATATGATATATAAATCATATTATACATTATTTAATAATGCAAATAATGATCTAATTAATATGATCAAGAAGACCAAGTCAAAACATGTACGTAAACAAACCAATTATTATCCGAAATGTTGCATTAACATGGAATTTTTAATAAAAGGATTATATAAAGTCATAATAGAATAATATATGATATCATAAATATTATTTTTATTCTTATATAAGTTAATAATATGTGTACAAACTTTATAAAAATGTTTTAGACACGTTTGGCGAATATCGGTCCTATAGTAAGGGTTAATTTTTAAAATCTCATTATTATACGATAATGTTTATAAATAAGTGTTTACTGGGAAATATTTATCATTCATGTCCATTTTCTTAAAAAAATAAAAAGGAATATTTTTATGTTTTTATGTAAGGGACTCTAAAACTAAAACATTTTTATAATGTTTTTAAATATTTATACTTCTAAAACGTTCTCTTTAATGTCCATGTTTTCCAAAAGGTATTAACGATTTATTTTTTTGGATATAAATGTTTTAAAATGTTAATTATTTTTAAAATATTCATATTGGAATGGGAAAATTTGATTCATACATTTCCTTTAAATGTCTTTTTTTATAAATTTTTTGACTTTTAATGTTTTCAATGTAAAAAAGGGATATTTAATTGATTTTTTTTAATGATTTTACTAGATTATTTTCTTCTATGTCAATTTCATTTGTTTGATTTTATGCTTAATTGAGATTGATTTTTTATGATACAATCCTACATGTTTTATTGAAGGGTTTATTATATGTTTGACTATGGATGTTCTATTTTTATACCATTCATTATTTGTGGTCAAAGTATTAACATTTCATGTGATGGTTTTAATATGATTTTTTATGTTATGTTTCACAATTTTTAAATGAGGAATGTATTGGACATAGTAAGTAACAGGTGAAGACTATTATAGCCCATGTAAACTTCTGTAGTTCTCAAGAGACAAACTAGTGTCTTTGAACAAGGCCTTGATAGAAAATTTGTGTATGGTCTTGGTACGTGGCCTTGACGTAGTGGTTATGATTTGCAGCATTATGAATTCCCTCATTATGAGACTAATTATTGATTTTACATGTGATTATTCGACTAGTAGAATACTCATGTGAATGTTTAAATGTAATTATTTGATTTATTAATTCCATATTATGCTGAATATAATGTTTTAAATTACTGGTGTTTTAGTTTTGTACCATTCCTTTAAAGTTTGGGCTTATTTTTGATAGATTCTACTATATTGTTTATCCTTACTGAGAATCTGAGATAGATGCTTTATTATGTTTTTTTCTTTGGATGCCATGAAGTGTTATATAATTCATATGCAGTGTTAAGATAAGGGAATTATGAAGATCTCAAAGTATTATCTTTTTTTTTTATTTTATGTTAGAAATTTTAATGTAATGTTCATGTATGTAATCTATTTTCCAGGACTGCTAAACTGATCATTCCTTTGGGATTCGGTTCATTGTAATCGTTACAATGTATTCAAATAATGCACTGGCTCTAGACTTCTAGGGTCTGGGCATTACAGTTGGTATCAAAGGATTTTTAACAACTACCTCGGAAATAGATTTAGAAATATTAGATTATGGATCATAACCCTAAGATTGACATTGAAAATAAGTATAGAAGAACCCCCTAGAATTTTTGTAATGATCATGGATAACATAGTATTAAACCTAAGATGTTTTAGATTGAATGTACCTTCCCTTGATTATGTGGTTTTCTTCAATGAGATGTGTTTCTCACCTTGTGCTTTCCGGCCTTAGTAAGTAGAGGAAACCATAAGGAATTGGATTAACGTTGAGTTTGATGGAAATTCTAGTTATTTTGAGAAATAAATAGATAATGTATATATAAAAAGATATTGTGATTGTGCCGAATCAGTTATCAAGATATATGATTAACAATGTGATCATTGATTAATTTCCTAACACATTGCGTAAGAGTAAGATGAATGTTTATAAATGTTCAAATTTTAAGAAGCGTATAGTAAAGAAGATTTGGATTCTTACACCTCAAGGGGAACTGAATTGGAACCTTGAAGAGTACCACAAATGGAGGGTTATATTTTTTGTCTACGGTAAAAAGGGTTATAGAGTGACCAATAGTTATGTTGTTCAATGTTTCATATGCGTAAATCATGGGCATTACCTAATTCAATGACTAGACATAACAATATACTTCTAAACCATGGAAGTACCGATTCATGCCAACCATTAAATTAGAATTATTGAAGTATTTATGTATTTGGATCCAAGAATTATGAATAGTGAATTATATAAGGAGTGTTAAGTTTATGTTTTTAACATAGGATTTTCAAGAATATGTTGAATTGTTATATTGGATAAGAAAATTTATTTAATGGTAATATTATATTTAGAGATCATATGATTAAGGTAAATATAACCATTAATATGTTCCTTATGTAAAGATAATGATGTTTGGATAAAGATATATTATATTTAAATAAGTAAATTTGATTATTCTAGTTTCTTGAGAACTGATTAGGTATTTTCCTACAAGAGGTTTATGCAATCATGGATGAAGTATCAAACTTTTTGGGACTTAATGAATAATCCACTACGTTTTGGAATAAGGAAAAATGCATGTTTTTAATAAGGATATCTAATAATTAAGGTTGTTACTATGACTCAATAGAATACAAGATGAAGGTGTTCACATGTTTGGAATGTGACATCCAAGAACTGCCCTATAAGATATGGGAGGTAAATGCTATATTGATTTGGTTCACCTCTTTCTAAATTTTTATATTTTCAGTTTTTGTAAGGATTTTAAGGGTATAGATTTACAGATAGTATAATTTATACTGCAGTTTATGTTTGTTATAATAATGTATTATCTCTCTATATGTGGACATACAAATATGTGATAACCTGTTCTATCTTTTTTTGTTAAGACAGATCGAATGGCCTATCATTCTATTTATCAATCTCATGATCTTCCAACACTTTAGGAATGACAAATTCAACATAATTTCTTTGAATAAGATATGAAGTGGAAATTGTTCATCCTAGGACCAAAAGTGAGATTGTAATGAAATCAAGTAAGTATTTCTTCTCATGTTCTTAAAATTTAGGGAAAGGATCATGAAAACCAAAAAAAATTTCCTAGTACATTCTTGTTTGATGAATAAAATGTCCCCTTGGATCATAATAGATTTATACCTTTATAGATGTTAACATTATCATAATCATGTTCTTGATCTCTCTCCATCAGAACATGATCTCTAGTTTTTTTTATATATCCATATTTTCCTACATGGAATCCAAGTATATGTTATCTCTCATGAAATTCATACTTCCCTTCATTTATTTTAAAATGGAGGTCTCATTAATCAATTTTCGATGTCGGATTTCAATAAATATATTTTAAAAAGACCAAACCATTGTTTTTTATTCCGTGTTTAAATTGTGAGGACAAAATTTATTGAAGGATATGAGAATGTAACACCCCAATCTTCCACAATATGCTTCTTCATAATAATTCATTTGCTTGCGCTACACACAACACCAAGTTCAAGCACACAATGACCAATAAAACTAACCATTTTAAAAGTGGTTATTAATAACATTGACCACATTTTCAATTATATATATATCCCATATAATTTTAACTTTAATTTTATGTGTTTCTTAGACATAATATATAGACATATTCAATTATTTAGATAAAAGAAGTATTTTTCAAAAAATGTAGTTTTCCACCTTTTAAAAGAGAACACTTTTTAAATAAAATATTTTACACTTTCATATATTCAAAATGAAAAAATTAACTTTTTCAATTATAATTGGGACCTAAAAATTTAGTCTGGAAATTTTTTTGGTATTTCTCTGATAAAATCCATGTTTTACTGAATAGTTGGAAATACTACATTTTAATTCAAATCTACATTTTCATATAATTTGTCTATATAGTTAGATTACCCTTTTAAATGGTTTTAAATTTTAATTGGGCTATGTTTTTGTCATTTAATCTCATTTTGTTCATTGGAATTAATTTCACATTGAAATTGGACATGAACACCAGTCAGTCATTTGATTGTTTTTACATCTTAAAAACTCTCTTTTTTTTTTGACAACGGAACTTAATTATAAATTAAATTCATCCAATTATTTGTCTTGAATTTATAAAAATTGATTACATTTTTGGACTAATAAGTTCCAAATTTTTTATATAGGTTCACTTTATTTTTGGACATTATGAATTGTAACCTCAGTATTTATTTTTATTTACGAGGGTTAAAGGGTAAATCAAGTAAAAAAGGGTACAAATTTTATTATAATAATATAAAACTACCCTAAAACATGTCATAATATTATTGGACGATATATGGTCAATCATGATCATCCTTATGTAAATTTTAGGACCCCATGTAGTCACTTGGGTGTGATAGTGACTTTTATAATGTTTAATTTGAAGAAAAGGGAAATATAACATAAACATGTATATCATGACTAACAATTTTTAATTTGGATAATATAAATGATATATTAGACTATATATTTTACTTATTAATCTAATAATATTTCCTACATCCTGGTATTTTAGTTATATTTTGTAGACATTAAATAAGTAAATTTGTTAATGACAAAATGATGACGTAGTGATTACCTTTTTAATGAATGATTGAAATAAATGATATTATAATTATTAAAATAAATGCAATTTGAGATTTTCGATGCCATCCAATTTTTTTTATAAAATTGATATTTTAGGGATGAGTTAATGATTTTTTAAAGAATCAAGTTGTTATGACATTAACAATTTTCAATTACTATATAGTGTTAAAATTGACATAATTGAATATTTAAAACAAACACTATTTTATTAAATGATATAATAGTCACAAAAATTTAAGATTCAGAAAACAAAATTATATAGTGTTGAAAATGTCATTATTCATTAAATTTTGGTTCAATTATAATTTTATAGAAGCTATATGAACCATATAGTAAAAAAGTACAAGAAGACATGCTAAGAGTTAACTTATTAAACTAACGGTTGAAGCCAAAAGATAAAGTTAAATTCATGATCTAAACATGTCTAAAACCTATTGGTAGAGATTGTTTCAACCCATAAACATATTATCCTCGAAATAAATAACATTTTAGCTATTATAAACCGAAAATAAATTTGTAATCAAATAATATTTCAATACTTTCCTAAAGTGCCCATCACCTCTCTTGTAAAATGGCACCTCTCCTTCTCTTTTATTCACAACTCTAAAGAACTTTGTCTAGGAAAACACAAGCCCAAATATCCACCCATCTTCCATCAATTAATCCCAGAGTCCACCCTTTGGTATGAAAAAAAACATTAGGAGTCATTTTGTGAAAGTCAAAAGGAGACACCCAAAGAAGATGTAATCATTGCATCCCTTCTTTCAGAGTTCTTTTCTACTTCTACTTATTCTTCCTATGTTGTTACCATACTAAAATAATAAATCCATAATTATCTATATAATGAGATTTTTTTATTATTATTGGACAAAAATATTCCTCCTTTTACCCATCTTATGAAAAACAATATCACCATGAAAATGTATGTATGCCTTACTGTCTCCACGTTGTGGTGTAATTTTTTTTTCAACTATATGTTATTTCGATGGGTATAATGATAAATTGAGACTTATATAATAAATATAACATTATATTATTTCTATAGAGCTCATATTCCATCAAATTACATACCATTTATCCATTAATTTAATGATATCGTCACCCGTGTATACGTACGGGTTACTGTAACCACATCGGGATGAGACTCATCTTCAACATTCACCATCAAAGAATAATTAGAAATATATATATATATATATATAATAATTATGAAATATAATAATTAATAAGGATACTATAATAATATATATATGTGTATATATATAAATATTTCATTTACTTACTTCCATTCAATACGATAAGAAAACAGAAATAGCGTTCATGCGTACGTACGACCTACCCTATCCATGAATGATGTATTCCATTTCATATAGATGCCTATTATATATATTTATATTCTGAATATATAGATATATAAATCATATTATACATTCTGTAAGTAATTAAATCATAATCTAAGTAATACTATCAAGAATAACATGTCAAAACACATTCAATAAACAAAGCAATTATTATCAAAAATGTTGCATTAACATGGAATTGTCAATAAACAGGTAATATAAATTCATAAAAAATCATATATGAAATCATAAAAATAAATTTTATTATAGTATAAGATAATAATATTTTACAACAATAATCTGGAGTTTTGGACACATACGGAGAATATCGGACCTAAGGTAAGGGTTCATTTAGAAAATTCATTATTATCTGAGATTGTTTATGTATAAGTGTTTACTGTCACATATTAATCATTCATGTCTATGTTTCATAAAAATGTTTGGAAAATGAATATTTTTAAGGTTTTATTTAAAGGAATCTTCAACTAAAACATTGTTATAAATGTTTTTACGATTTATACTTCTAAACCGTTCTCTATAATGTCCATGTTTTCAAAAAGTTTTTAACGATTTATTTATATGGACATAAATGTTTTAAAATGTTAATTCCTTCTAAATTTTTCAAAGTGGTATGAGACACGTTGATTAAAAAATGTCTTTTAAATTTATTCATTTAGAATTTTTTTGACATTTTATACATTCAACGTAAAAAAGGGGTATTTCCCTCAAAAAGTTTTATTGTTTTTGTTAGATTATTTTCATCAATGATAAAAACCGTTACTAATTTTATTCATAATTAAGATTTATTTATTATGAAAAAATCATCCATATTTTATTGAAGGTCTTATGATATGTTTGACTATGGATGTGTTATTTTAATACCATTCATATTTTATGGTTAACAAATTAACATTTAGTATGCTAGTTTTAATAAGAGTGTTTATGTTATGTTTAACCCTTTTCATATAAGGAATGTATGGGACTTAATAAGTGATAGGTGGGGTCTGATATAGACCCACGATGCATTGGTATGTCTAATAAAAGAAACTAGTATTTTGGCACAAGGCCCTGATATAATATTTTTGTATGTTCTTAGCATGAGGCCTTTTTGTAGTTGTTATGATGACAGGAATGATTAATTCCCTTTTTATGAGATTAGGTATTGATTTTACATGTTATTATTAAACTATTAGAATATCCATGTGAATTTTTAAATTTAATTATTTTATTAATTCAGGAAATATTATTATAGAAGATAATGTTTTAAAATGGTGTTGTTTTGGTTTTGTACCTTGCCTTAAATTTTTATGCTTAATTGTGATAGATTCTTCTATATTGTGTATCCTTTTTGAGAATCTGAGATAACCCCTTGATTATGTTTTATTTTCCTAGAATTCCAATAAGTATTTTATTATTGATATGTAGGGTTAAACTAAGGGAATAATAGCATTCTAAAAGGATTATCTTTGCTGTATTTTACGTTAGAAATTTTAATGTAAAGTTCACCTTTTTTACCTATTTTACAGGATTGTTAAACTAATTTCTCCTTTGGGATTTAATTCCTTGTTATAATTAAAATGTATTAAAATAATGCACAAGTTCTAGGCTTTTGGGATTAACGAATTACAAATGGCTTAAATTATGTTGAGCATGACATGTTACCTAGGGTGATTTCTTATTGTAAAATCTCCAAAATGTGGTTTTTCACTTTTAATAATATTGATAATAAATTGTGAAGTGATCTAAAAAGATTCATATAAAATAATACTGTTAATTAACATAATTAACCATTGAGAAATATGATGTGATATTGTAATATCCATTATGTATGAAAGGAAATGTGTTCTACGCTGAGATGCTTATATAAGGAGATAGTCCCAAGCACTTTCACACATATATTTTTTAGTTATTATAGAGAATGGGATCAACCCAATACCATGTTGTAATTATTATAAGGCTTTGAATCAGAAATATTTTAATGATTATTGGGCTTTGAACCATATTGTCTTTCGTGACTCTACTATGGGGGTGTGGTAGTGGATGGAATGGTTGTTATTACTTGGATTATTGTTTTCCTTTTCCAATATGAATTGTTTCTTCTAAAATTTCATTTCATATTAAGGGTTATAGTCTCCCAACTATACATTTCACACCCTCACTACTAGTTAGAAGCCTATGTTGTATAAAGAGGCTCTTTTTAGATCCTCTAACCAACTCTTTTTAGTAATGTGGGAGTGTTAGCGACTGGGGAATGTTACAAAATTAACCCCCATCCCATGTCTGTTTACAAAATCCCTCAAGATACATCAAAACTGTCAGTTATAGTTTAATAAGTTCTAGTTGATCAGACCAATGAAGGTGTTGTTGTTTAATCAGTTGATTTTTTATGCAATGAAATTATTGACTCTAATAAAGAAGCATGTAAAGAGGATCCATTATAGGTTAAAGTGATAAGAATAAAATTTGAACCATCTCAAGTTGATGTGGAAATAAGAAGTTGATAATTTGAACCTTAATAAGAAGATGTGTAAAGAGAAAGAGAATCAACCTCAGTAATTTTCTTCATAGCTATTGTTTGAGTTCATAATAATGGAGGAAATTCAAAATTCAAAATATGATATTAGGAATCCAGAGAGAGAAATATTATTTTCAAAGTATAAATGTTGAGATGGTCTCTAACCCAAATCTTGATGCATGAAGGGTTGATCTGATATTTAAAAAATACTTTGATTAAGTGAAAACGATGATTATAGCCTCATTTGAGATCATCAATTGTCTCAAAAAAACTCAAACAAATGTCTCTTCATTTATATAATAAGAATATAAGACTCTTAAAAAAGAATAGAAATTAGTTTCATCCAATTTTGAATTATTAAAGAAAAAAAGATTAGTTCCCTATTATATGATACTATCTCTTTACAAAGAGGATCCTTTCGAGGATAAAGAGAGTAGAGTAAAAGGTGATCCTTCTCAAGTTGATGTAAAAATAGTAAGAGGATCATTTGAACTTTAATAAGTGGATGTGGGATGAGGAAGATAATCATCCTTAGTAATTTTCTTCATAGATGTTTTCTGAGTTAATCATAATAGAGGAAATGGAAAATTTAAATGATGATATTAGGAGTCTAGAGAGTAAAATATTATTCTGAAAGTATAAAAGTTGAGATGGTCTCTAAACCAAATAATGAGGAATTAAGGGATGATATAATATTTAAAAATTACATTAATTAATTGAAGATGATGATGATAACCTAGTGTGTGATAATTAATGGTCTCAAAGAAATTCAAAAAAATGTATCTTCGTTTATTTTACAAGAGGATGAGACTCTTCAAAAAGAGGAGAAATATGTTTCACTAAATAGAACTACTTTATTTGAAATAAAATTTTAAGAACTCAATTTAGTCCCCCTCTTGAGTCTATGTGCAATACCTATAATCTTTTTATTTATACCATATGAGAAGTGAAACTCATTGAAAACATGATAATCATTCATGTCTATTAAAATTGAGCAAAAAATGTTAAAAATTGGATTAATAAATAAGAGATATAGTGAGGGGGTCTCATGATTATGAGTATAGATGTGTGCTTTGAGAAAAATTTGTGGAAGAATATTTATTTTTTAAAATTGTTCTTAAAAAAATTGTAATCTTTTGAGTAAAAAATATTGAAAAATGTTGAAATTGGAATTTTATTTTTCTATTCTCATTGACTACAAAAGTTTGGGATATATAATACACATGGAAATCAATGACTTTCATAAATTATAAACTTATTTTTAATTAATTGATTTTATTTCTTTTCATAAATTTATAAATTGATTAATAAATGACATTAATGATATATTATTATTAGATATTATTATTAGTTGAAATTATAAATGAAAAAAAGTAAAATAGAAAACAATGAAAAATTTATGCAAAACCATTAAAGGACATAAATATAAACTGTATTGAAAATGGAAGGATAATATTTATTGTATAATATATCAATCTTATAATAACTATATAAATGAACTGTGTTAATGAAGATCATGCATTTATGTGCCTTAATAATGAATTAAACTAAATTAGATTATAATGAACATAATAACAAAAATAAGTGAGTAGAAAATGATATCAATATTTTTTTAATTATTTATCAATAGAAATTATTGTGTAATAAAATTATAATGAAAAGTAAAAAAATATCATTTATATTATGATACATTTCTGTCAAAGGCCTATTATCATCTTTTCAATCAATTACTAAAAAATTCATTGTTGTTCATGTTAAGTCCGCAAATGCATGGGTTTTTTAGAATGGTTGTAGGATAAATTATTTGAATTCACAATGTATACAATAATGAAAGCACAAAGAGGCAAGAGAACAAAGTACCGAATCTTTGAAAATTCACACTACTACAATATCAAGCTATAGACACGGTTTAAAACCGTCACTATAGGCCCAAAAACCATGTATATAGATTATAGCCACATTTCCCACAACCGTGGCTGGTATTGGCATGGATATATGGTAAAACCTATAGCCACGGTTTGAACCCTAGATATAGCCCTATAGCCACGGTTCTAACCGTGGAAAAAAACCAAAAGCCATAGTTTTCAACCCGTGGCATAGGCTGAATGAACTCATCTCCTATAACAACGGTTGAAACTGTGGCTATATGTCTAGATCCATGGTTAGGAACCATGGCTATAGACCTATAGCGACTGTTTAAAACTGTTGCTATATGCTTTCACATTCCTAAAAAAACAGCGTTCAACAGGTGATGGCCCCTTGCATCCACCCCATCGCCCCTGCAAATCCCACCCCCACCCTCCCCATTGCACCCCACATGCACCTTAAATCCCCCCATGCACCCTCCCTCTGAAGCCCCCCTTCCCACTTTGGACAGACCACACTCACCCCCCTGGAAAGACCCCCCACCCAAGACAACCCCACCCGAACATCAGCCCCCCCCCTACTGGACACCCCTTGCACCCCCTACTGGACCCCCCACATGACAGACCCCCCTGCAGACCCCTACCTCTTGGTCACTGGAAACCCCCACCCTACGTCAACCCCCATCCCCTAGACATCCCTCTCCCCCTGGACAACCCCCCTCCTGGATAGACCCCGGACACCCCCCCCCCAAATAGACCCCAAACACCCCCAGTCCCTAGAAACCCCCCTGACCTGGGACCCCCCCCAGACAGACCCTAGACACCCCCCAGACCCTGGACACCCGAGAGACAGACCCTGTACACCCCCCATACAGACCCTGGAAACCCCCCAGACAGACCCTGGACACCCCCCGGACAGACCCTAGACAACCCCCAGACAAACACTGGACACCCCCTCCCCCCAGACAGACCCTGGACACCCCCCCCCCCCCACACACACACACACCCAGACCCTGGGACCCCTAGTCCTTGGAAAGATCCGCCTGGATAGCCCAGACCTCCACTCCCCTGGACAGCCACCCCCCACCCTCCTGGAAAGACACTAGAACCCCCCCCCCCTAGAACCTAGACACCGCCCCCACTATTGTACCCCCTGGACAGCAGCCCTTCTACTAGAACCCCCCTGGACAGTAGCCCCCTTGGACAGAAACCCACAGCCCCCCCAGACAGAAATCCCCCTACTGGACCCCCTTGGACATCATCCCCCCTACTGGACCCCTCTAAACAGCTACCCCCCAGCTCGACCCCCCTGAACAGCTACCCCCCTACTAGACCCCCTTCACAACAACCCCCACTACTTTGGATGATTCTTAAGGTTGAGGCTATGATATGCTTTGTTTATCCAATAGAGACTTACAGAGATTTTCATAGTGGGGTTATAGGTTTATTGTGGAAAATTTAGGAGGTGAGGTGGTGAGTTTCGTGTTGCAGTTTGGAATTATAGGACCTTTGAAGATGGGTTTCAGCTGGGGGTGTTGCTGTTTGGGTTTTTCTACATGGTGTAGTATAGGATACACTTACATGGTGCATGGTGTTGGTTGGTTTGTGCCTGAACAGGTTGAAATTCTTGTCAATAGAAATAATGGATGCGGTCCAGCCACTGCCCATAAGGCTTCATCTGACCTAGCTGGAGTTTTTTACAGGTTCCTCCTTCCAAAGTGGCTAGAAAGAAAAATGATATAAACATGGACCCCTCCCATCTGAAATGAAAGAACATGTTCACTCCATTGAGTGGGAATTTTTGGTCTGATGAAATGGAGGAGGCTGATGCTGAAAGGATGACTAGCACTAAGGTTGCTTCTAGTGCATATGATGCTGGCCCGAAAGGGAGGACTGATGTGAGTGATGCTAGGGGATATATAGAGAGCAGTGAGGCTGAAAAACATTACAAGGACTCCAAATATGCCTTTAAATGAGGGAATAAAGGAAATGGTAAGAAAGGTAAAGTGAAAAGTTCTACTAAGAAAACAGAGTTCCCCCAGAAAAGGGGCAGATCCCACCTTTAATGAGGATATTATATTGAAATTGTCAAGGACTTAGAAATCCCCGTACGGTCTAGGCCCTTCGACATTATATCAGGACCTATAAACCAATGCTTGTTAGTATCGCAGAGATAAATCTTATCTTTGAAAACTATAAATGATTAAAATGGAGTTCTCTTGGCTTTAATCTGATATCCAACAATCAGAATAGCTCGAGCATGGATCACTTGTGGGTCCTGATACATGATAGCATTCAAATTTACTCATTTTTTGGAGAACCCTATAGTATTTTGATAAGTTGTAACAATCATGGACAGAATATCTCTGTCTCTTTTGTCTATTCCCCCACTTATTATTTGAGTAGGAGTGATCTATGGCTGGATCTTAAAGCTACATCACTAAGTATGGATCAGAGGTGGATGTTTGTTGGTGACTTCAACACTGCCTTGACGCCTGAGGAAAAAACTGGGACTTATTATAATGGGACATCAGCTTATAAATTCTCTAAGTGGATTGATTCCTGTAATTTAATCCAGATCCCTATTTCTGATACTGACTTTACATGGTGTAGAAACACATGGGAAGGAAAGCAGGCCAGCAAATTTGAAAGATGCCTTGATCAAATTGATGACCAGAATGATAGCCATGGTGTCTCTAGATTTACTCTTCACAAGTATCACTCTGATCGTAATCCAATTATCGTGGATGTCAATTTTTAGAGGTTGAGACCAGTCCCACACCCTTTTGGATTAATAATGCTTGAATTTTGATCCCAGGATTTTGGGAAATTATCTTTGAGTAATGGAGTCTTGAGCCCATTGGGAGCCTTATTTATAGAATTGTTGTCAAAATGAAGAATCTTAAAGGGTTGTTAAAGGAATGAAGAATGAAATCATTCTCTAAAATTGATGTGGACATTAAAAAGGCTGAGGAGGATCTTGGAAGGATTCAAATTGATCATGAGCATCAGTCCATCCTATACAAGGAAGAAATCATGGAAGAAAATAAGCTTTATGAGCATCTTATGGTTAAGGATAGGCTAGTTAGGAATCACTTGAATGTGAAATGGATTAAATATTTTGATAGGAATTCTAAGCTCTTTAATAGATTTCATAAGTAGAGAAGGTAATGTGCTAGAAACCAAATGATCAGAATTGATAACTACATTTATTCTGATGAAAATGAGATTTCATATGCTGTTGTAGACTATTTCAGTGGAATATACTCTGACCATGGGCAGCCCTGCTCCTATAACCTAGTGGACAACATCAACCCCTGTATTGATGTGCATATGAATCAGTTTCTCACAGCACCCCCTTCCTAGGGGGAAATCAGATCTGCTTTCCTCTCTCTTAATATTGAGAGTGCCCCGGGCCCGATTGGATTCACTAATAAATTTTTTATGTTCTACTGGGATATTGTGCAGGATGATATTGACCATTCTATAAGAGATTTCTTATTTCCTTCATATATGCCCCATGGGATGAATTCATGCTTTATTTCCCTCATTCCAAATAAGGAGAATGCTCTGGACATTAAATACTTCAGACCTGTTTCCCTTGGGAATACAATACCTAAACTCATCAGCAATATCATCATTTGCAGGATGGGTGGACTTATTGGTGGCATGATCATTGTGAATCAATTTGGGTTTTTCCCTGGAATAAACATACACAAATTCCTTTTCATGGCCTCTGAGAGTGTTAACCTCATGCGAAGGAAGTCAATGGAAGGGAACATTGATCTTAATATTGACATAACTAAGGATTTTGATACCCATAATTGGAGTTTTCTAATTGAGATACTTCGCAGGCATAGTTTCTCGAATAGATTTCTGAACCTGTTTGACACTATTCTTGGATCCTCACAGATTTCAATTATTTTGAACAGTGCACCGAGAGGGTTATTCTCTTGCTCATGGGGTGTAAGAAAATGTGTCCCCTTATTGGGAATACTGTTTGTAATTGCAGAGGATTACATAAGACGATGCATTAATGAGCTTGCTCATCTGGGTATTTATAAGAGGATTAGAGATGGTTTTAATGATCATGACCCACCCCATCTTCTCTATTATAATGAAATTTTATTATTGGGGTTGGATTCAAATTGAACCATATCCTATATAAAGGCTCTTTTCACTCACAATGTGGATGTGGTTGGATAGGCCATAAGATGGGACAAATCTTCAATTGTTTTTGGCAATGGAATTCCTGTTGTCAAAAAGAACAGGATCACTTGATACCTTGGAGTGAAGATGGGGTCCATGCCCTTTCAATATCATAGGGTGCCTCTTTTCTGGGAAAGGGTGAAACGAAGATATCTGGAAGGAATTTATCCTGGAATTACTCATCATCTTGCCAGTTGGAATGGGAAATCTATGTCCATGGCTGGAAGGGTTTGTCTCATGAACTAAGTTATTACATACAAATTTTTTTACTCATTCTCTCTTTACAATTGGTCGTGAGGGCTTATTAAGGAACATCAAAGCCTGGTGAGAAACTTTATATGGGCATGATCAATATTTGAATGGAATTTGGTTATAGTGAAGTGGAAAGAATGCATAAAACCTGTGGAAATGGGAGGATTAGGGTTCATGGAACTTAGTACCATTAATGATGGTCTGATTGAAAAATTCATTTGGAGGATGATCTCAAATGATTTTGATGATGAGTTTATGTCGAGAAGGTTCACAAAACGACATTATAATGGATATAAATACTACTTTGAATCCTTAGTATGGGCTTCCCATAAGCAGGCCTCTGAAATGATAATGCAGGATACAGAATGGCTGGTCAGTAGAGACTCCACTCATAGTTTCTGGAACACCTTCTGGTAGGATCAGCCCTCGAATTCTATGATTGTCCCATCTGAAGTTGCTTTATTATCCATCTTGGGTTTTCTCTCATATCAGATTTCACATGATTTGAATATTTCTGACTATGTATTGTCTCAAGTTAACAATTATCCATTTATGGACTGTGAAAAGCTAATCTGGCTTCATAATAGGATTGGGATTTTTGACCCCAAATAGTTTTACATGATTTCATGTGGCAGTACTGACCACGCCCCAACCAGTCTGGTGAAGTTCAAGGCTCCATTCATTCGGCCGTCCCGGTTTCTCCTTCTTTGAAGAACCTGGAAAAATATACTTCCTACCTATAAAAATTTGAGGTGAGTTGGATTTTAGATGGCCTCCAGGTGTGACTTATGTAGGGATGATGAAGACACCATACATCATGTGTTTATGGAGTGCGGTTAGGCCCGAAAACTCTAGAGTTATCTGGGAATGTTGTTTGGGCTTGCGGTGGAATCTGGCATTTTTCTTACAGATTTGATGTCCGGTCTGCTGCATATGCGATGTAGTGAGAAGTTGGGAAACCTCCTCACTACTGCTATTGTGGAGGTCATTGTGTCCTTGAGGGATTCTAGGATCATTGCTCTATTTGATGTAACAAATGATTCTATCTGTAAGGGAATGATCTACATCCACAGGGTTATGTTTGCTGCATCAGTGGTCCAGGATGGTGAGACATCTAACACCATTTCTGACTTGAAAACTCTTAGGATTCATGGAGTTTTGGTCTGATCACTTAGACCTTGGATGCTAAAGTATATCAGATGGATACCACCGATTACACTATGCCTCAATGTGAATGTTGATGGAGTTGCATCTGGTGCGCCAGGTCCAGCTAGATACAGTGGAGTTTTCCTCACTATTCATGGGTTCGTTAAGGGATGCTTTTGTCACTACCTTTGTCTTGGCACCCGTTTTGAAGCTGAGCTATGGGCTATGATTCATGTGATAAGATATGTTGTCCAATTGAACTGGAAATGGATTTGGATTGAATATGACTCAAGGATTTCAGTACATGCACTATGTACTAGAACGCGTAATGTGCCTTGGCTTGTCTTGCCTTAGTGGGTTGAATGCCTAAGCCAAACCAATCAAATGCATATGGTTGTTTCTCATGTGTATTGGGAGGCCAATGAG
Source organism: Viscum album (assembly GCA_963277665.1). Classification (NCBI taxonomy): domain Eukaryota; kingdom Viridiplantae; phylum Streptophyta; class Magnoliopsida; order Santalales; family Viscaceae; genus Viscum; species Viscum album. The sequence continues at coordinate 779,115,288 of OY728161.1, forward strand.
GTTGCTGATACACTGGAAAAAAAGGCCATACTTGATCTTGATACTATGTGGTCTTTCACGACCCCTAATTATTGTGCTCCAATGGTGGATGCAGATAGATGTGGTGTGTTGAACACTCGCTTATGTAATAACCCCTTATATGCCTGATTCCTTTTTATTTTATATATTAATTTTGAGGACTGCCTCATGTCGGATCCTGATCTTCTTGCATTATAAAATACCCAGGTTATAAAACTAGCTATTGGAGTTAAAAATCAAAATGGTAATAATAGATATACATATAAGATAATGAATAAATTTTTTATAACATGTTATTCATTATGTATTTGAGGTTTTCATAGATTATACAACCCTCAAAAACATAAATTATCATATTTTGTTTCTCCTGAAGAAAAATTTACCTACAAATAGTAAATACTTTTGAGTATTTATAATAATTTCACCCCGCCTCAACTATAAATGGGAACTCACTCACCCCACTAATTTACACCTTTAAAAACATTTGGATTAAAGTATTTCTACCCAAACCAGCTACCAACATCCATAAGAAAATCCTAGAATCCGTATATTGGATACAAATCCAACCCTATGTGGCTTTAGTGAAATCCTAAGGAAGATGCCTCAAGAGGAGGTCATGTTCATCAACGATCATTTTCATTTTATTTCTTCCTCCAGTACCAGAAAGGACTCCCCGTGGTTGCACCACGAGGCTGATGGCTGCTGCCCCTGTATCTGCACAATAGATCTATTTTCTAATAAAAAATATCCCCCCTTTATTATTCCCCCTTCCAAACAACATCTCACAGCTATGTAGAGACATGTCATCCAAGTTATCTATGAAGTTATAAATTTAATAAAGGTTCCTCTAGAGCCCCCTCAATTCTTAAAAAATAAGAGGGAGTGAAATTGATATACTGAACTTGTTTTTTTAGATTCAAACTCAATTTCATGGTATCACACCACATATCTATCGAATTTCCCTAGCGTTACCCTAAAAACACATTTTACCAGATTCATATTTAGGTTGTTCTACTAACTTGTTAAATATTGTTTAAAGATCTTTGAAATAATCACATATCTATTGAGATTTGATAACCATGTCATTAACAAAATCATTCTTCTATTATTTCTAAGAATGTATTAATGATAAAATGTGTGTAGTGTTGTTATGTAGTGTCATCATTATTTTATCCCAAGGGAATGACCTAAATGGTGCGGGCTGAATTGCAGGTGGTTGGGGGTTGGTGAGGGATCGAATGCAGGTGGAAGGGGGCTAGAATGCTGGTAGAAGGGGGCTGGTTATAGGTGCTGGGGGGATGGTGCGGGCTGATTCGAAGGTGGTAGGGGGGATGTTGCGGGCTAGAATGCTGGTGGCAGTAGGATGAAATGAAGGTGGAAGGGGGCTGGTGTGGGATGGATGTGGCTGGATCCGGGCCAAATCACGGCATTACCACATCATTACCACGACATGGTCACGGCGTGACCACGACGTGACCGCAGCATGACCGCGGTGTGACCGCAGTGTGATTGTGGTGTGTTGGACCGGTCTAGCGACCTCTGCGGCGCAGCATCTTCCATCCAAGAGTGAAGAGAGCGCGTGGAGGCGGGGAAACATTCATGTCGTCACCCCACCGGCAGAAATTCTGATTAGTCCATCTCAACATTGATCACAAGACCCATTGAATACTATCACTGCGAATCGTCGTGGGGTGTCGTCATGGAGCAGGGCCAAATCCCGATATTACCGCGGCGTGACCGCGACATGACCGCAGAATGTTGGCCCGGTCCAGTGACATCTGCGGGGCATCATCTTCTGTCCATGAGTGAAGGGAGTGAGAGGAGGCGGGGAAACATTCTGGTCATCGCCCCACTGGCAGAAATTGTGATAAGCCAATCTCAACATTGTTGACAAGACTCATGGAATACTATCACTGCGAACTGCCGCAGGGTGTCATCCTAGAGTAGGCCCATATCACGTCATGACCGCGGCATGACCGCAGCGTGACCGCGGCATGACCACAGCGTGACCGCGATGTGACCGCAGTGTGACCGCATCGTGACCGCAGCATGTTGGCCTGGTCCAGTGACATCCGCAGGGCAGAATATTCCACTTAGTTTCATATAGGATGATATGGATGGAATTAGAGGATGTTTTCTTATAAGAATTAAAGAAATGAATTCTTATATGTGATGATTAGAGGATTTGATGACCCCTGCTATACCTAATTCAGAGAGGTTTGTAGATCTAGCGATGTGTAGGAATACCTAGAGAAATAACCCATGGGATGAGGAAAATCACAGGTTACATAACCTGTAATCTGACATTATTGGAACTATGGGACCCCTGTGTTGTGGAACTGAGATTTTGGTTGGATTTAAATATCACTTTCCATGTGACATGGTCACACTACATGGGACCCATCATAAATGTCTAACGGCACTTAAAGAGTGTCTTGGTTCAAAAAACCATTTTAATAAAAAGAGGGAAACCACGCATAGGGATATAAAAATTGTCAAGTAAAATGTGTGATTTATGACTAACATTGACATCAAGTATAAGGAAAACATTAATTCAATAATGTTAAGCAAGGTATACCACTTTGAGTTTTCACAGACAGCGCACCTTCGTTGGAGGGGTTTAATTACAAAACCATGACCTATTTATCAAACAAAATAATTATATTAAAAACACTTATTCAAGAATTGAAATTTAATATAAAAATGAAAAATTAAGAAGGCAACTATATTCAATTTTAAACATTCTTGAATTAAATAGGATAGGAGAGGGTCTCTACCTCAACCTCAAGGCTTGTTTGCTTTTGACAACGACAACTCGAATCTTCCTTTTTTTCCTCTTTAAGGGATATGCCACTTAACATATGTATAAGGAAACCTATCCCCTATGTACATATTTCCATGGCCAAATACGCACTAGGGGGTCCTTAGATATATGTTTATACTTTCATATACCCCTTTACACTTACACGCGTATGCATTTTTCATATCTATATATAAGCACACCTAGACCCAATATATATATTCATACTGCCATGAGTGAATATATATAAAGGGGGAACTTATATATCCATATGCCTACCTATGCATACACATGTAATCCTTAGTCAACGACGACTCGAATCCACCTCAATGAAATCCAAAACACACAACAAAAATATAAGGAAACAAAAAAGTCAAAAAATCCCTAATTAAAATTGGGCCAAAGTATAAAAACGGAATAAACCTTACCCAAATCATGAAATCATTGTCTTCTATGGTGGTGGATAGAACCGGTCATATCATAAGAAACCACCTATAAGAAAATAGTGGGAAAAAGAAATGAGATATGACAACTTTTTATATATATGTGATCAGAGTGTCAATTGTACATGATAACTGATACATGAATCCATAACCAACAATGAAAAAATAATATTCAAATTGATATGTACATCCCAATACTAAATAACATGATCATTAATAAATATCTTTATTTTTCAAACATTACCTTCAATTTCCTATTCAAAAATAAAAAATCACCAAAATATGATAATAAACTAAACTTCCATCATCACATAAAACAGAGGAACGGGGATAAGACATTGATTTTAACCTAGAAAATCCATCCCTTGAATGTATAAAATACCTAAAACTCTTCATACCTATATCCTTCTTAATTTTCTATATTAAACCTCATTGTTTTGCATTTTCTTCATCTGGAATTCACCTTTATTCTCAGTTTATATAGGTTTATCAATTTTATAAAGTAAAGAATTTTCCATCTTTTATTCTTACTCAATCCTCTTGGATTTTTCAAACCAGTTTTCTAATATTATTAGACAATATTTTGGTGTAAGATCTTCCTTCTTCTTGATTGTATATTCCTTTGTTGTAGAAAATATTTCCGAACATGCGATAATTGGTTCTTTCCTTTTATCTTTCAACAATTATTATTGTTATGGAATAGATGTCATAAATTATTAACAATTTGGACTACTTAGATTCCCTTCCACACACACTTTAAACAAACTTTAGAGTACCCTTATTAGGATCCCTTTCAAAATCCTCACATGAATTGTCAAGCACTGGCCCACTACAATATCAAATATTGATACTTAACCCAACACATTGATCTGAATGACATCTTAGAAATACAGTAGATCTAAATAGCATATTTACCAATATAAACTCCACATAATTAACTGAACACACTGACTATAACAACTACTATAGGAAAATCATTAATATTGGTGTGGTCTTGGAACCAAATATAGTTCATCCAACATCCATCTATAGACACTAAATTCATCAATTTATTGTCTACATTTTTACATTTCAAAACCTTGATAATGATTACCATTCCTTGATATGGATTTCCCTAAAAAAGGACAAGTATGAATCTCCCCACTATAGTATTATTGATACCATCATCAATCCGACATAAACATGTCTAGTGCCTTATATCAAATTATGATCACTATAGAAGATACTAGCCCAATAATCTCAACAAAATTTCTTCATTGAAAAGCTATCATCTTTCAAACAAACATTATATCCAACATAAATAAAACATTAAAAGATATTAGATAGAGAAATCCAAATTAAAGAAAAAAATAATAACTTTAGGAATACCTCATTAGGTATGGTACTAAAAGTCACTTCACCTAGGATGGCTTATCCCAATAAAATAACATAGAAACCCACATCTATACACATACATGAAACATATTTTTCCCATCCCAATACTAAGGGAATGCATGCACATTCTTGATACATGAGAAATATACCACGATTCATTTATTTTTCTAATATTGAGCTGAGATATTACTCATTCAATTTACTCTGTAACCCTCATACTGAGGCTCACCAACCAACATTCATTCCTACCTGGTTTCCATAATTATTCATCCACCTTCCTATAAAATGGATGTATCTACATAGATAGCTCAGTCTTTCTTGAATATCTCGTAGTAGGTGTCCAGATAAAAGGAAGCTACTCATGCCCATAATGAGTACATAATACTATTTAAAAACTATAATTCCTTTATGAATAAATTTCATTTGAAGGATGACATGAAATGTTAAACCATTCAAATCTAGTGGCATACTCCATTACAGATTCCCATAGTGATATAGCTCCATGAATCCCCAGAACATGCTCTTATTCTGTAAATCTACCATAGCCTCTCATGGAAGAGGGAATGAAACTCGATCCATAGAACCCCCTCATTACTTCTGTTATGATCAAATGTATTTATCCATTCTGATTCATCTCCTTTGAATTTAAAAACTTCTAGTTTCACCCACATATCCTCTAGAGTTCCATTCCTTTCAAATAGGAACTAAGCTTTCTTCAACATATTCTAAACATCCTACCATCCCATGTCACTACTGAAAATTAGATATTGATACTCCTAGAACTCATGGATAACATAGAAAACCATTTCTTTTGCTTTTTGAAGGACTTGGTCAATGGATCAAAGTAGTTGTAACATAATATGAGGGAAATAACCACTTGAGCATATTTCCGATGAGAACACAATGTCACCCTAATTAGATGCTTTGATGATGAATTTTGACTCAACATCATCTCGTAAAAACAACATTACGTATTAGAAACCCATCATGCCACAATCCTAAGCATTCATTATTACCACAAAATCATGAATCTACCTTTAATCCTTCATAAAAAAATATCATTTCCAAAACACCAAAACCTATGGTTTATCATAATAATCTAAGGGTTACTATCCTACACACCAAACATAATAACCAAACCCCACACATTTACCCTTGATAATAAGAAACCCTCCACCCCCTTAACTGATATAAAAAGAAAAATTGTAATAAAAATACAAAATCAAATCACCTAGAAATCACCAAAATTCCCTATATCGAGAGTTTTACCTCAAAACATCAAGAAAAAACTCAAAAAGAACCTCCAATTTGAGGGATTAACACCAACCCAAACCCCCAAAGACAAATACAAACCATACCCAATACATATCCATCATACTCCAAACGCCACCCTGACACCCGAACATAATTTCATGAAGAGCGATATGATTCTACCTACAATTGGTGAGACCACTGAGCAGAGGTTGTCGGGGAGGAAGGTTCCATGGTGACAAAGGTCATGGGGGGGGGGGGGGGGCGCTCATGTGAGAGAGATCGTCAGGGAGGAGGGAGCCGCTGTGGGAGAGTTCTTCAGGGAGGAGGGCACCGCTGTGAGAGAGGGCTACACGGTGAGATCGTTGGGGAGATCGTTGAGAGGAGGGTAGTTCATTGAGGAGGAGGGTTGCGCTGTGATAGGGTTGTGAATCAGAGGAGGAGGAGGATGGCTACGGGGAGGAGGAGATTTCATCGGGGGGGAGGGATGCGCGGTGATAGGGCTGTGAATCGGGGGAGGAGAAGAGGGCTATGGGGAGGAGGAGACGTTGTTGGGGAGGAGGGTTGTGTGGTCATAGGGGTGTAAATCGGGGGAGGGGGAGGATCCCGATAAAAATTGGAAAAAAACGACGCTCGTGGAGTATTATTGATTTAGCCACAGAGATGGAATTTAACCGTGGCTATAAAAAAACAATATCCACGAACCTATAAAACCATGTCTATAGGTCCGTGGCTATAACACAAATTTTTAATAGTGTCTGCATCTTCAATTATTTGTTTCATGAATCAAATATATGAGTGTTCCCCAAGATGTTCATGAAACTTCTTACTACCACATCATGAATCATTTATCATTATATTGAATCTAGTAAAAATTGATATTTTTTTCTCAAATTCACAACTCAGATTTTATATTATCGTCCAATTGTAGTGAGCATGCATAAATCAACATGACAAACAGTGTATTCATGCATGTTATCCATTTGGTATTTTTTGGAACCCTAAAAGTTTTTCTACATAATTGGGAATAATGAAATATAGCATTCTTCCTGGGTATATAGATCTTTAGAACTAGATTGATCCAGCAGTGAAAATTGAATTTCCTTCAAAAAATTGAAGAACTGCTTCTATTTTTTAATAACAAAATATGTTATAGAAAACATTCATGGGAAGTAACATACTTCAAATGTTCAAAACATAAATGAGAAACTAAAATCAATGGAGTTCAAAGATAAATTGTGGAGTATAGGTTATGTGACACAGTGGAAAGATAATTGAATGGTTCAACAGTTTCCAATTGGTGGTTAATATAGGCTATAATGTTATAAAAATAAAATAAATGGAATAAAAAATTAATTAATTGATGGAAATAGTTAAAATGGGAAGGAAAAAAACAACCCACCAAAGTAAAAAAGCAGAAATAGGGGATAGGGAATCTGTGAAGGAAAGGAAAACATGTGAATTAAAATAGTGAAATAGGGAAGAGGGAAATCAAACATCAGAGCATTGGGAAGAGGTAAATCAAACCATCAAGCCTATGTTTGAATGCCACAATAGATAATAAAATAACCTTATATTTTTTTTGTCTATCAATAATAGTTATCCAAAACAATATAGCCATGTAAAAGGAGATAACTTGAAAACTATAAGGAATTTGTATCAACCCACAAATTATAAACCAAACATGAAGGTTTATGTAATTCCCCTCTGACTGTTAAGAAAAATAAAACGTGCTTTTGAAAATACATGCATCTGGATTGTTGTAACATCCTGATATTCAATAAAAGAGAAGTTGATAGTTTATAGACATGAAATAGGGGTTCACAACTATGATTAAAAGAAGAAGATGTTTTCAATTAGTAGAAATGATATATAGCGATGCACAGAAAGATTCAATTAGTGCAGTGAACATAACCTATCCCGGTATTTAGGAAAATACATTAATATCAATTTTAACTTGAGAATAATTAATGAGAAATAAAACTAAGATAATTAAATTTGAATTAGAATAATTCAATGATGAAATTTAGCCTAAATAAAAAATAATTAACATGATTGTAGAATAGGAAACATAAATTTAAACCAAGAATGATGGCTTATTAACATTGATTGAGTATTATGTTTGGAACATGATTCATAAAAAAATTGTACTTCTATGAATATAAGAGAGATAACATTCAAAAACATACCTAGGAATTATACCAATGAAAAGAATAATTTTTTAAGGATCTTGTTTCACAGAACACTGAAAAGAACTGAATCAATGAAAAAAATGCTTATTTGAAGAGATTTTTAAAGATAAGTGATATAGATAATTGGGTTTCTCATTCATGAATTCTACAATTTTTGTAGAAGCAATTGAAACCCAGTAATGGTAGACTAAATGCATAACATAATTCATTCTTGGAGAATAGGGAAACCCCTTGGGTTTTAGAAATCCATCTATGCAGGTATCCTGAAAATCAGATTATAACCTAATAAAAATTAAAAATCTTGTGAACATATTAATAAAAACCAGCATAAATAAAGATAAAAAAATTCCGAAAAAAAATTATGCACAACGATAATAGATTAGAGAAACCTAAAAAACAAAATAATAGAAAAAATAGTAAACATTGACATAAAAAAGACAATTGAATGAAAAAAATATGAAAACTACTAATTAAAACTTTGAAAAAAATTATTTAAAGAATAAAATATAACAAGAATTGAAATATATCAATGCAGAGTTTATAAAATATAGCAAACCATCATATTGAAAAATATGTAATATATATTATGATATTATGAATTAAATATTATAAAGAACATGATTCAAAAGGGATCTTGATTATAAAGTAAAAATATTAATGTAGAGATTCTATTATATAATGAAAATATTATAGGATATGATGCACTGAAAAAGTTGTCTTCTGAGGAAATCATTGGGGGAAGAAGAAACTATGTTTATGGTTTCACAATCAAGGGTAAGTAAGATGCACGAAGGAAGAGAAGGATATAAAGGTTCAAACATGTTCTTATTAAATAGATATTTTGGGAGGATATGAAAATAAATATAGGGTTTCACAAAATGAGGGGCACCAATAACATGGAAAACAAAAGATAAGAAAACTGAAAAAATAGAAAATTGTGAAAATCATTTCCAAAAGTGGAGGTTGGGGGTTACATGGTGGAGTCGAGAAGGTGGAAGTATAAGTAGGTAGGTGGATGTGGGAATGGGTGGGTAAGGAAGAGATGAGAATCCAGGGGTCCAAGATTGGGAAGGGTAGATCTGGAGTGCGAGGTTGAGGTGGAGAGGATGGGAGGTAGAGAGGAGAATGTAGCGAGGGAGGGAGAATTGAGAGACCATGAGAATGTATTAGGTACAACATGTGTAGAGGGAAATACAAATTCAACATAGCAACTCATAATTTGAGTGTGAAAATGCATGGTCCTATTCACCTTTGTTTTCAATAGATGATCCTAATTTCTTATTGCAACAAATGATTTTCAAAAATACTTCATAAATAAAGAAATTGATTGGAAAAAACACAATAATAAAATCATGGGAGTTTTTTTCAAGTTGAGAGCTTAATTTATATAGAAAATAAAATAATCTGATAAAATTTTATGTTGATTAGTGAGAGAAAATTCAATAGAATACCTCTGAGACATGAACAATATTACATAATTTCAAAGAACATTAATATTTTGTGTTGCAAGTAGGCACAGTTGATGATATTTCTTACATACTTAGTAAATTAGACTGCATATATTAGTACATGATAATCCAATATAAACATCAACATAAACTGTAATAAAATGTGTTATCTAGACTGATTCCATGGCGCCTCACTCTCCTGGTTCTTCTTAGGCGCTCCCCTATTCTTCCCTCCCCTAGGGTTCGACTCTCTTCTCGGCGGTGATGGATCTCACTTCACCCCCCCAGTCTCTTCGTCTCTCCCTCTTGCTCTCAAAGGGCAGTGCTCTCTCCCAGATTTCCCTCTTCTATCTCATCCAACCTCCTAGATATAATTCTCTCCTAGTGAACTATGATGGCGCTTCGGTGTGTTCCTCAAACGTCCTTCTGTGCTCTGACATTGTGATTCGTCACTCCTATCCAGGTCAGTTCTGGAGCGAAAGATTCATTGAGTTTTTGGGATTTTCGGTTGGTCGGTTGTGGGTCTGTGCGGTGTCTTCTTCGTCCTTATTCTTGTTTTTTCCCTTTCGGTTGTTCTTTTACTGTTCCTTTTAGTTTTGAGTTCCCTAAGGTTTCAGCCCCATCTTCTGTTTCCAGTTTTTTGGTTTTCTGGTCTCTGTTCTTATGGGGTCCCCGACGATGAGTTCTGTAGCTGTTCGTCCCTCTGCTTTGGCTCCAGGCCTCCACTTCCATCTCTGAGGTTGGTTAGAGGGGTGGTATCTCTAGGGAATTGGGAAGTGTGGTCAGTGGGTTAGTGTGGTGGATTCGTCTTCTTTGGCCCCAGATTGAGGTCGGCTTGGCTTCGCTCGTTGGCCGAAGTTTTGTGGCAGGTGCGGTGCTTGTTGGTCGTCGGTCGTTTCCCGTGGGTTTGTGGATTGGTTATAGTGGCACTTGTGGCATCAGGGTTGTTGGGGGAGAATCCTGATTCCGGACCGAAATATGCTTGCCAAAAATATCGTGAGAAACCCCTAGAAATATGGAAGCGATATAAGGAGAAGAAATAAATCAACACACAGTTTTTTTTAATGTGGAAAAACCCTCCCATGTGGAGGATAAAAAAACCATGGGGCAATTCCCAAAATATCCACTATGAATCAGAGAATAGAAGAATCCATGTAATGCCCGAACTTGAATTACAAACAAGAGAGTGTAGAAAACCTTTGTGAAAACCACAGCCCGATACGCCTCCGCCATGTCTCTGATAAACATCTCGCTGACACCATGTATCGGAAGATCAATCTGTGACAAAATTTCACCTTTCTGTCGACAAAACGTCACTTCCTTGGAGATCTTCACCCGAACATGCTTCAACCCTGCACCATCCTGTGACGCCCGAATGATCCCTCCATCATGTTGTACCACTGATCATCAATCGGGACTCGCCACCTGATCACCTCTGTTAGGAAGACTTTCAATACGAGGCCATGATCATCAATTATGTAGTCGCTACTCTGCCCCTGTGAAATGCAGACATGCCATCGTTGTCGTGCCACATGGGCCACCGCAAATGCGGCAACCCCTTCCAGGGTCTCTCTTGACAGCTACATCTTGTTGGAAAACCCTTTTCTATTCAAAATATGTTTCTACATCCTCCTTATATAGACACCAAGTCCATAATAATCAATTAATGCAGTCAAAATCCATTATTCCATCCATTAATATTGAAAATTAAAAATCCATTAATGTTGGGAGAAAATCCTCAATTAATGGTGATATAAATCTCCCCATTAATAATTTTCCTCTCTCATCAATACATGTGATGAATCCATCCATTAAGAATTTTCCTCTCTCATCAATAAATGTGATGAATCTCAACAATATCGCCCGTCATCACATTAATGAATGGAACCATCCAAAAAACCCAATTGGAATGAAAAAATGTTGGTATCACAACATCCATCGTCAACTGCAGAAAGTATGATGATGTCCTTTTGCACTTCTGATAAAAAAAATATCAGCTCCCCCTGCAAAAAGAAAATCAAACACTGAAATCTTCATCACATTTGTATCTCCACCATCCTACTCATCCTGCAGAACAAGACAAGAACCGAAAACATCTGGCTCCCCCATAATAGTGATTACCACATAATCTGGAGCACCTGCAGGAATAAACTGCTCCCCCTGCTCAACATCCTATGAGCTGACATGTTTATCACCTCTCTTAACCAGCATTAATTTCCAAACTTTATTCTGCTCCACGCACGCTTCTACGATCCTCTTCCAAGCTTCCAAAATCCTCCCATTAAACTGCAAGCACAAACCAACCTCTTCTGATACCACTTGTTGGGGAGAATCCCGAATCCGGGTAGAAAATTGCTTGCCAAATATATCATGAGAAACACGTGGAAATATGGAAGTGATATAAGCAGAATAAATAAATCAACACGATTGTTTTTTTAACATGGAAAAGCCCTCCAAAATGGAGGATAAAAAAACCACGGGGCAATTCCCAAAATATCCACTATGAATCAGAGAATACAAGAATCCAAGTAATGTCCGAACATGAATTACAAACAAGATAGCGTAGAAAACCTATGTGAAAACCACACCCCAATATGCCTCCACTATGTCTCTGATAAACATCTTGCTGACACCATGTATCAGAAGATCAATCTCTGACAAAATATCACCCTGCTGTCGACTAAATGTCACTACCTCAGATATCTTCACCTAAACATGCATCAACCTCGCACCAGCTTGCAACGCCCATATGATCCCGCCATCATGTTGTACCGCCGATATTCAATTGGGACTCGCCAACTGATCACTGTTGTCAAGAAGACTTTTGATACGTGGCCATGATCATCGATTCTATAGTCGCTACTCTACACCAGTCAAACACCGATGCACCATCATCGTCGTGCCAAATGGGCCGCCACAAACGCGGCAACCCCTTCTCGGGTCTCTCATGTCGGCTACATCTTACTGGAACACCCTTCTCTCTTCAAAATATGTTTCTGCATCCTCCTTATATAGAAACCAAGTCCATAAAAATCAATTAATGCAGTCAACATCCATTATTCCATCCATTAATATTGAAAATTAAATATCCATTAATATTGGGAGAAAATCCACAATTAATGGTGATATAAATCTCCCCATTAATAATTTTCATACCTCATCAATAAATGTGATGAATCCCTCCCTTAATAATTTTCTTCTCTCATCAATAAATGTGATGAATCTCAACAAGGGTGGGGTGCCCACAGTTTCTCCTGCCACGTTCTTCTATCGACTTTCTCGGTGGTGTGGCGGCTCGACATGACGGTGGCGAGCGAGTAGGAAGTGACGGCGGTGACTTCCTCAGTGGAATCATCGGTTTTCAGCTGGGCGAAGGTGTTATGATTTGGTTTCGATGTCGATGGTGGTGTTTCAAACCAATGAGGATAATGACGAATGTGAATTTCGACCTGTTGTTGGGCCGGTGATGAAGTATTTATCGGTGGATGGAGACGTGATGTCAGGTAATGCTTAACGTGGTTGTGAAAATCGAAGTGGACGTGTGGCATCGGTAATGATTCCGCTCGATAATTTGAATTTTAAAAATTTGAAATGACTTATGGAATGTTCGAGTACCACTTAGGATCTGCTACTTTTTAGGATATGCTGCTTTTGAATCTCGGCATCGTGTTTGTAAGGTTACCGGTGATCCTTAAACTGGATTTCTAAAAAACTAAATTTGAATCACATTGTTTTGTTGGTAAGGTTACCGGTGTTCCTTATTCCGGATTTATAGAAAATTAAAAAAAATGTATTGGTGGTGGTGGTGTTATCTAAAGGGAAATATAAATGGGAATGTAAACTTCAATTTCACTACACTATAAAAAGTAAAATAATGTTCCAAAAGAACTACAATATAAATTGCAGTATCAGTTTATGATAAATCACACTGAAGGAAATTTGGTTTCATAACATGAAAAAACATATATATGAAATAAATTTTAATATAAATAATATATATAATATAGAGTTAATGATAATTCAAAAATGATATATATATTGATTGATTGAAATTTCATGCATAGTGATTATAAATTGCAATTTGGTATAGAAAAGGCATGTATATGTATAAAATGATACTCCCTACATATTAAATAAATACAATTTCATGCATATTCAATATAATCTACAATTTTAGTGCATGATAATGCGTATAGAAGGAAACTAATTTGTAGACTAGGAAAAGAAATTGTTTCAAGTAGAAAATGTAGGTATATGCAGAAATTGAGACTGCATGAATTTGGAGAATCTTAAAATATATTCATCAAATTAAATTTTATGAAAATCAAAAATAAAATGTATTGTCAGTTCATGATAATAAATAATAATTATTAAGATGAAACTTTTCATGTTGCAAGCTTATTTAGTTCATTATTGGAATAATATTAAGTGTTTTATTATATTCATGGTTAATGGATTTAAAATTTTATGCATAATCAATTATAATTTTAACAGTTTTGTGTATTATATAATGCGACATATTTTTCTCTATATATTAATTAGTTATAATAACATTTGATATCAATTTTCATCACAATGCATTAAATATATTCATTATTGACAATGCATGAAAGATATTCATTATAGACCTTTTTGTCGGTCGTCTAAGAAAAAATTATAAATTCGGAATAAGTTTTATAGTGAAAATGTTTAGGATTAATTGTTCAACATAATTATACAAATACTTAAAATAGGATAACAATGAACTAAAAAGTAGATTGATGGAGAAAATTAAACATCATTAATTTTTGTGTCTTAAAAAGAAATCAGGGTAAGTAATTAAAATAACTAAGAATTTAGACATTTTTTATAATTATTAATGCAATATTGTCATTCTAATGAAAAAATAAGGCATACCATTGGGGCCTGTAAAACTATGGATGTGAACATTTGATATTAAACGTATAGAAACTGAAAGTCCAATAATCTAAAGGTGAGTTATACATGTATATAATATGAAAGCGCATTAAATTGAAATTTTATTTAATTGAATATGATTTTTATATTTATAGAAAACCAGTATACTGTATGAAATGCATGATTTATAAGGAACATATAAAAAATTACTATTCATATTAGTTGAAGGGGTAGTTAAAGTAGGGTTAAGAATTATAGTTTGAGGGAGTTTGAAAATTTGTTTAAAAATAGGATCTTGGTATGGAAAAAAGTAAGATTACCTATAAATAATAGAAGATGTATTACACAAGAATGAGATAAAGATATGAAAAAAACCCATAGTACATGACCAAAAATGTATTAGTATAGTGGTAAATACAATAAGCAATACATTGATAAAAAATAATAGGGTAGATATAATGTAGAATAATGAATATAAGAATGTATGAAATAATTAAAATTAAAGTTCATTATACATGTATTGAAACATAGTATATTAAATAAAAAGATACAACATGATAATATAAATAAAAATATTATTAAACAGACATTTTATGTTTCTATGAAGTAAAAGTGCATTAAACTAAATGTGTAGTAAACTAAAATTGCATTATGCTTGTTTAGAAATTGAAAGTACATTACAATGGAAGGGCATTATACATGGCTAAACTGAAATCCCATTACAATCATTTATAAATTTAAATAGCATTACAATGAAAGTGAATTTTAAATGTACAAACTGAAAGAGGAATAATATATGAAAAAATAGACTCACTTATAATAAAAATATGACAACAAAAAAATGGCATCTCTTTTGAAGTTCCATGAAGTGAAATGTTTGGAAGAAAATAAAAAACATTAACCAAAATAAATAATATTTAAGGAATGTTGAAATCTATGTTAAAGCAATGAAGCATTCATCTAGGTAATTCTAATGTTACATACAATAAACTACTTGAATCAAATGTAGAGGCAAGCATAAGTAAAAAAATCCAATGTGAAAAATAATTGTTCTAGAAAACTAGTTTCAACATAGTAAGGAAGGGATCAAAAACGATTTCATTTTTGAATATTAAATAGGTATAATTTATTCACCTTGTACCCAAAAATTGATTTTATATATTTTTTCCTTTCATTCACATTTTCAAATAAAAATTTAAGCCAAATTTTAGTGATTGTGTTTTAGAGGGAAATACAATATCCATTTGTAGCCCTACTAATCATCTATGATAACTTGCTTCATTATATGATTATTTGGATTTGGAATTCATGTATGTAATTTTTTTAATATATTCATATGGATTCCAACACAATGACAATATGAAACAGTATTTGAAAGGATAAAAAAATTTGAAATTTAGTTTATTCCAACAATGGCTATAACAATGTGATATATAAAATTAAAATAAATTAATAGAATTATAAATGGGACTACATATTTATCATAGTTGAGTGAATTTTGGATCATAGTTAGGATACATTTTTTCTTTAATTGGTTAAAATAGAGAAATACCTTCTATTTTAGATGGAAACATAAGCTTTAAGTGTCCCCAGAAATTCCTGGAGTTTGAGGTTGAGTGGACATACATACCTTCTATTGAAGTTGAAACATGACCCTACTATGGTGATGAAAAGCGGAGACCAATGAGGGCTCTGGTGTTAGGAATTTTCGTAAAACGTAAAAATGGAGTAATTGTACTTATTATAGGGGGAAGGCCCAAAATTAAGAGAGAAGTAATTTAATTGTTTTAGAGTTTGGTTTACCTATAAATGATGGTATTGGGAAGGAGGAAGTTAGTTGTAAATAAGGGATCCTGTGGAAGAGGAGGAAAGATCGAGAATTGAAAAATTTAAGGAATGGGTGATGGATTCTTGACTAACTAATACTTAAATTTCCAAATGACTGAAATTATATTTTTGTAATAAGGTTCTTGAATTACCTATCTAAAAATAGAGGTGCTTCAGGAAAAATGTGGAGGCGAGATGGTTGGGATCATAGGTACATGAAACCCTAGTTGAATAGATATGATAGAATAAGGATTGAGGGGGTGAGGTGGTAGAATTGGAGGTATACCCTTAGGAACATTAATCCCTAGTTGAATGGTGAGAAGGATGTAGGGAAAAAGGGGGCTATGTAGGGTGAGAGGGGAGGGGAATTATGGAAGGAATATAGAAAGAGAAGACATGAGTGAAGTAGGAAAAGAATAACGGTGATGATGGAAATGAAGGGATGATGGAAATGAAGGTGGTAATGGGAAGTGGAGAGGAAGGGATTGGGGAAGGTAAAGAGGATCCTATGAGGTAGCAGGGAAGAGTCAAGAGGAGTGATAAATGTAGGTACTAAATACTTGGTTCTGAAGTAGATTAATAACCATTTAATAATACTTAAATACCAATCCCATTCAAAAATTTAATATTCACTTAAAATCTCAATCTTATTTAATTCCCCCTTAATTTTTTTGTTATAATATTTTTAGTATAAATTCAATTTAAATTCCAACCATAATCTATCAATTTATAAATCTATAAAAATTTATAATAACATGTATATATGTCTCATTTAATATTCAGTCTTAAAACTATATTGTATTTTAAAAGAATTCATTGATTTTAGAATACTCTGCATTCCTTAGATTTTGGGAAGTCTCTCCATTATGCATTTAATGTTGATGATGATGATGATGAATATGGCGATGATGATGTATGTGATAATGAATTAAGAGATGGATTCATCCCCTCACTTTTTTGGTGCTCGATGTAGATATTTTAACAATTGAAAAAATAATTAAAAAATTTAAAATATAGGTCTGTATGTTTCACAATAATCACTACTACAAATTTTTGTTTATCCAGTAATAACCATTATCAATGCTAAAAAAACACTGATAAAAGGGTACTTATATCCTCACTTTTATCGGCAATGATAAATGTATTCCTTTTATTAGTGCCAAAGCGTCATTTTTTTCACTCATAAAATGAATATTTTAAAACAAACTTATCATTAAAGACTGCATATTAATATATAAATATATCAATATTAATATAAATATAATACATTTTATAAAATATGATTTATATAATACAAAATTTGTAATCACTCTTAATATATTATATATATAGTGGAAATAGTTTTTAAAATGATTTAAAATCAATATTAATTATGGATTTGAAATTATTATTTTGTGATAGTCATTTAATAAAAATATAGCGATAGAAAAATTCAAAAAAGTATGAAATGATCTAAAATAAGTTGAAAATATGACATGAACTTCAAAAAACCATGAATTTTGATTTGAGTATTCGTTTAAGGCCCATCACATATCAAATCATATCTCATGAAAATATACATGACTAGGTGATGAGGGAGATATTTAGTTAGTGTTTTTTATGTCAAAAATGTCTGAATGGCCTCCAAAAAAGAGTTTTTTGTTAGGGTACTATAATTTTTGACCATTGGATGAATGTTTAGTCTCATTTAAGGGTGTCTTATCTATTCTCGGAGGATCGATTTATTCTTATGAATTATAATGATCTGGATATCATGACATTCAAAATTTATCATTTTAATGTTGTAGTATTATTTATAATAAAACACCTACACGCACATGCAAACACACAGGTGTGTGTGTGTTTAAACATATTATTTCTAAATATATTAACCATATCTAGATAAAAAATAGTATCCATTTTTTTATATAAAAATATAGGAATATTTATATACCTATAAAATGTATATATATTGTATATATATATATATGTGTGTGTGTGTATTTAATAACATATAATTATTTATCTATATATTATAATATTTAAATAAATATTAACATGTAATATCTATAAATAAATATAAATTTGTATAATTATATTTATTGACACACGCATATGTATGTATGTATGTATGTATGTATGTATGTGTGTGTGTGTGTATGTATGTATGTTTGTTTGTTTGTATGTATGTATGTATGTATGTATGAATGCATGTATGTATGTATTCATGTATGTATGTATGAATGTATGTATGTATGTATGTATGTATTTATGTATGCATGTATGTAAATATGTATGTATGTATGTATGTTTGTATGTATGTATGAATGCATGTATGTATGTATTCATGTATGTATATATGAATGTATGTATGTATGTATGTATGTATGTATGTATGAATGTATGTATGTATGTATGTATGTATGAATGTATGTATGTATGTATGTATGTATGTATGTATGTATGTATGTATGTATGTATGTATGTATGTATGGATGTATGTATGTATGTATGTATGTATGTATGTATGTTTGTATGTATGCATGCACGCATGCATGTATGTATGTATTTATGTATGTATGTATGTATGTATGTATGTATGTATGTATGTATGTATGTATGTATGTATGTATGTATGTATGTATGTATGTATGTATGTATGTATGTATGTATGTATGTATGTATGTATGTATGTATGTATGTATGTATGTATGTATGTATGTATGTATGTATGTATGTATGTATGTATGTATGTATGTATGTATGTAAGTAAGTATGATTGTATGTATGTATGTATGTATGTATCTATGTATGTATGTATGTTTTTTTGTTTGTATGATTGTTTGTTTGTATGTATGTATGTTTTTATGTATGTATCTATGTATGTATGTATGTATGTATGTTGGTACGTATGTGTGTATGTATGTATGTATGTATGTATCTATGTATGTATGTATGTATGTATGTATGTATTTATGTATGTATGTATGTATTTATTTAGGTAGGTAGGTAGGTACATACGCACGTACAGACATATGTATCATTGTATGTATGTATGAATATATGCATTTATTTATTTATAAAAACACACACACACAAAACATGTTTTATAAATGTATTTAAAAATAATTATATATATTTTTAAGATCAATGGAGAATAAATTAAGAACGAAGATTATAGATTACATGAGATTGCATCAAAGGGGGAAATTTATTCGACCAAGCCTATATTTCACCATAAATATCTCGCGATTCCAAAATATGAGTTTCTCTATTTCCATCTCATTTAATAAAGGAAAAAATGATGTTGACAAGAGGTGGTGGAGGGCCAAAATATTCAAAATCAAGTAGCCAAATGATTTGAAGTCCCTTTCTATAGCATGGATAGAATCGATTATGGTAAGACAATCATAATCGATAATGATGGATTTCTATCCTTTCTTAAAAGTGAAATTCATTTTATTCTATATGGCATAAGATTCGATAACTGATGGGTCCCAAAGAGCAATGGTCGACTCTTGGCTAGCCACAATAATCATTCTATAGGATTCATGGTGTAATATCCTAACCTTTTATGGAGTTGTCTCAGACCTTTTTACAGATACTCATTTGATTATTTTTGAGTACTTTTCATTTAGGGTGTGTCCTGGGGTGTGTTTGGGCAAATTTTATGAAAAATGGAAGAAAAGTGAGTTTTTCATTATTGATGAATGGTTAAAGAAAACCACACGCCACAACCCAAGAAAACCATGCAACCATAGACAATGGACAATCGCATAGTCGGTGCACGGTTTTCCAAATCGAGTTCCCTAAAAAGTGAAACTGTGGAACCTTAAAATAATAGGCGCATGGTTGGCGCACGGTTAGGTAAAATTGTGCACCCTGATCAAGGAAACCATGCACAGTTTTTTAATTACCTAAAAATTAATTTTAAATCCACCCAAACCCCCAAAACTTCTCCCATTCTACCCAAACACTGACCCTTATAAATTGTGAAGATTTTAGATATTCCATGAGGGATTCCAAGGTTGTTTGGCCTTTGTTCTCAGTGATTCAAAGCCAGATCGAATATCCACACCTTTCTTGGTAATTAAATCTTATCACATTGGTTTCCCATTCCTCCTCCGTCATTATCTTATTCATTTGAAGGGAGGATATCTTATGTATTGATAGATAAAAATATATATTGGGTCAATCAAGATATAGGCTTCTAAATCTATACCTATAGTTTAAAAGATCATATTTCTTGATTTAGGGTTTTGAGATTCGAAGCTAGATCTACATCGTTGTGCTGCCGAAATTTTAAAGATTTCTATTGGGTGATTATTATTTGACGAAATCGTGGTATGTGGTCTAAATTTTTATTCTCATAGTCATGAATTTGAATCATGTTTGAGAATCTGTATAATTTCTAGCATTATTTAGAAATTGAATTCCTAAATCGGATTAATTAAGTTAACCAAATTATTTATCAAAGCATTGTTGAAATAGATGATTAATTGGGGAATTAAAAAGGATACTAAGGGGGTGTACTATTACATAATTAATTTAGGAAATTAATTAGGAGATTTAGGGATTGTAATCAAGATAAATAATCAGGGGATTAATTATGAGATATTGAATTCGCTGAATTGAGATAATTAATTGTGAAATAATTTTGGGCATTTGATATTATGATCTAGATAATTAATTGTGGGGTTAATAATGAAAAGTTGAGATTAATAATGAGATAATTATTTATGGAAAATTTATTATGGTATATGAATTGTGATATTGATTAATTAATTTATGAATTAATTTATAGGATTAAAAAACATAATTAATTGGGGATTTAAATATGGATATTAATGGGGAAAACAAATTGATTGAATTTTTAATGAAATTTGAGTTACTAGTTAATTGTTGAAATGACTAATAAAATTGATGGTAATAATTAATTCTTAAATTAATTAGTGATTATTGAAATGTTTGTAAATTTTTGAGTTAAAAAATGGACCTGGTGTATTTAACTAATTATTCAATTGGTAAGGGAATTGATGTGGGTAATTTATTGTGAATTAATTATGTGTAAAATAATGGGAACATGATAATTCAATTGATAAGTATACATTGTAACATGGTCATTATATTTATGAGTAATGGAATCAGAACATGGTCATTCAGTGGACAAGTATACAGGGTAACTTTCTCATTATACATATGAGTAAAGGAATGTGAACATGGTCATTCAATTGAGGGTTAAGCATGGTAACATGGTCATTTTACTTATGAATAAAATAATGGTAATAAAGTCATTATTTATGTCCTAAAATTTATAATGGTAACATGGAATTCAAGTATATATTAAGGAATGGTAAAAAAGGTGCTTCGAGATATGGCCTCACTTGAGAATAATTCAAGATTCGACATAAGGTGAATTAGGTATTGAGATAGGATATCACCTTTGAATACTTTATTCTATGAAATGAGTCAAAGCGGGCCTTAAGATATCATATAACAA
Source organism: Viscum album (assembly GCA_963277665.1). Classification (NCBI taxonomy): domain Eukaryota; kingdom Viridiplantae; phylum Streptophyta; class Magnoliopsida; order Santalales; family Viscaceae; genus Viscum; species Viscum album. The sequence continues at coordinate 779,137,016 of OY728161.1, forward strand.
TGAAACACTTTGGGACCTGGAATGATCCAAAGCTAGTATTGAGTTACGGGCAGAATTGGAAATCCTAGATATGAAGTGGTTAAATAAAGAATAAATAATCATATGATAACTCAGTATTTATGCAATGAACTTATTTCATTATAGAACTGCATAAATTATGAAGAAACATTTTGATTAATTTTTTTAACCATGTTTTTGTATTTTTTGATAACTTAACTTTTTTTAAAAGAATGTTTTTGTTATTCAAAAATCATACCCAATCCATTGTAATGATGTTTTTTAGACAACTGTTTTCAGACCCAGGTTTTCGTATTGAACTGCACTGAACACAGAGAATTAAAGAAGATGAATTTATTTATTAGACACATTATCATATTCAGGTCCAGTATCATGACATTGAGAATCATCAGATTCAATAGAATCATAGGCATACTTTATTATTTTTTGTAATTTTTCCTTTTTTCAAATCAGAGAAAAAATTAAGTTCATGAGTTAGAAAAAATGATTTTTTTGAGTTATAAAGAATGAAGTCGCTGAGTTTGAAAGAAATAAGTTTATGATATTGAAGATTTTGGTTCAAGAATTTTTATTGTTTCTAAAGATTTTTTTTTGAATAATGTGAATTTAATCATTAGTAAGTTTTCATAATTTCAAAAACTAAATCAAATGATAATTTATTGGTCATAAACTTCTGAAAAATCATGAAAACATTCATGATAAAATCTTTTGAAAAAATGGTGGAGAGATTTGAAGAATTTAAAATTTTCATAATGGGAATTCCATCTTAATGGGAATTCCATCATAATGGGATTTTCATCGTAATGGGAATTCTATCAAAATAGGAAAATCTATCATAATTGGGAAATCCATCATAATGGGAAAATCCATTGTAACGATAATTTCATCATAATTAGTTGAAGAAGAAAACATATCATAATGACATGAGAATGAAAAAAAATCATAATGATATGAAAAGGAAACAAATTGTAATGAGATGAGAAGAAAACATACCATAATGAGATGAGAAGGAAACAAGTCATAATGGGATGAGAATGAAATATATCATAATGAGAAAGATAAAGAATCATATCATAGTTAATTTAGGAAGAAACATATCATATTGAGCTCCGAAAGATATAAACAGTTGAAGAGGTCATTCTTAAAATTCAATTTTGTAAAAATATCAGAGAAATATAAGGATTGAAGAATTCATTTTTGAAGTTTAAATGTCAGATATTTTCAAATATTTGAAATTTGAGGAAGTGGGGAAATATTTCATGTTTTCTGCTTTTGTTTTCTATGTTTCCAAGAAATACCTGCTCAGTTAATTTGTTCATTTCTAACTTCCACAGACATGAAAAAGGTGGAACACTGGATAATTCAAAGTGGAATTTACCGTCATATTGAAGAAGAATTTTATTGAGAATTATAGAATATTTAGAGTGTTTTAGATTGATAATGAACTCATCATATTGAGATAATGAGATCTAGTTCCATTGTATTGAGATAATAGGATCTATAATATTTTTATTGATAAAATTGAATCTTGAATCATCATATTGAGAAAATCAAATCTAACATCATTATATTGATAAAATCAGATCCATCATCATCAGATTTAGAAAATAGGATCTATCCCAATCTGAATGAGGATTCAGACTGAGCAATTATAAAGCAATTTCAATAAAGTCATTATTGATTCGTTTGTCTCAATTGTTTTATAAGAAAACAATGTAAACTGAAGGGATCCAGTATAATATTTACTATGAGGATATAGAAGGTGTATAACGGGAGTTGTCACAAGTTGTATTCATTTCTTCATAATAGTGTATCTCTATAGACACACGAGAGTGTTTATGATAAGGATGTAGGTTCTCACACTAAGACCGAACCTTTTAAATCATTTTTTATTTACAAATATTCCTAATTTTTCATGTATGAGTATTTAATTTATTTTGATAAGGAAATAAATTTTAACAGGATGCAGGTGTTATGCTTCTAAATTTTTTGAAACTTATTAAATGTTAATAACCGATTCAACCCCCCGCCCCTTATTAGTTTTTATTAGATCCTTGGGAACTTCAATTAGTATCAAAGGGAGATTCCCTTTTTGAATGATTATCATGTGTAATATAAATTTTGTAAATAATAGAGCAATTCCTACGTTTGATGGAAAAAATTATTATGGATGAGAAAATAGGAAGATTCCTTATCTCTTATCTCTTAGCTTGGAAGTTGTTGATGCTACTACTATTGGTTTTCCACCTATTAAGAAATATTATCCTATGATGTTTTTTGATAATATAAACATATAATTTTATAGAAAGGCTAGAAATGAAATCATTATGTCCTTATAATATAATTTTTATCAGAAGATTATGGGTCTCAATACATCCAAAAGTATGAGGGACAAGATGGAAAGTGTTTTCGAAGTGAATACTAAAATTAAGTATGTAAAGCTATAAATCTGGCATAGTAAGAATGAAGACATTAGAATGAGAGATGAATAAAAAATTGATGAATAATTCACCAGAGTAAATGAAATTTTTTGAAACACTATACGATTCAGAGATGTCTTGGAAGATTCTACAATTGTGAATAAACTAATGAGAAATTTTTGGAGAAGTTTGATTCTATAATTTCTTCTTTCAAATATATGGATGATTTATCACTTGATGAATTTCAATGGTTAATTATTTATTATGAAATATTTAAAAATCTAGTGTTCAAAAATAATATTAATGATGAAATGTATTTTGATGTTATGAGAAAGATAAAAATAAAATATCTTGAAGAAGTTGACCCTTATGAGCCTGGTGACAAAGAGGATGGTGAATTGAATGATAAGATTATGCATCTCATATCTAAAAACTATTAAAGAGGAAGAGTAAACTATGGAGGTAAACTTCTTCTCAATTTGTTTGAGTGTGGTGGAATCATACACTTTGTTATAAATTTCCCAATGATGATATTTGGAGAATATATTGATGATTCTGATAAAAAATCTTTATAGAAGAATTGGAAGAAAAATGATAAATAAGAGAACTATACCAAAAAATACTAGAAGAAGATTACTGGAAACAAAAGAAGTATTTTGAGTTATAAATTGAATCATACTCAAATGATAAAAATTATTTTAATGACAAAATTTCATATAAATTTCGAACCTTCATTGAACAATTTTAGAAAACAAAATATTCCTTAGAGTGTGACAAAGGAGTATGAAATCTTATAAGAAGTATCAAATAATAATATAACTAATTGTATGTCTTGAGAAAAAACTCTCAGCAAAGAAATTAAAGTTATGAATATTGTTGTGAAGAAGTATCTTATCAAAGAATATATTTCATGAAGTTGGAGGAGAACAAATTAAGGGGATCCAAAGATACAAACATAGATTTTATGATCATGAAAAAATTATTGAATATCTCAATACAATGTTGTCTTCCAAGGAAGAAAAAGTTAGCATGTTTTAATAAAAACTTCTTAAGAACAAAAGTACCTTGGGGAAGATGAATGAAAATTTCCACAAATCTTTAAAATTAAAATATAATACTTCTAAAGTTGCTGAGAAGGATCAATATAATAATTAGGTGAAATTTAAATCACCAAAATTAATTTTTCATTTAATTCATTTAACATTTTAGATTTTTTATAAAGTATTGGATAATCATGGGTAGAGAAGGGATATAAGAAACCTGTCAAATATATAAATGTTTAAAACACAATCAAAATAAAATATGTTTCACATCCTGAGTATGTTAGTGTGGAAAGAAGTTACCAACCTCAATATGGTCTCTACAAAGAAATATATTTCTTAAATAAAAAATTAATATTTGTTGGATATTACTGGTGTTGTGGAATCTATGGGAATATGGAATATAAATGTTGGCACAACATATCTCTACCTTGAAGAATATTTTATGAAAATGGAAAAAATAGTGAAAGTGGAATGAGTAACTTTCGTAGCTTATATAAATTTGAAAAAGTGTATTCTCATGATGTTAGAAAATTTCCAACAAAAAAACAATTTTAATGTTTGGAAGATGTTTTGGAAGATGTGATCAGTATGGTAATCATTCTAAATGATTTATCACACTCATTCTAGAACAATTTTCTTATGATATAAAATAGAAGAATTCTGAAAAGAACAAAGTTAAGGAAATATATTTTTTGAGACAACCGTGAAACCATGTAAAAGTAGAAAACCAAAGATACCTGATAATGATTTTTTTTCACATATGATAGGTGATATAAAAATAATGAAACATGTTTAAAGACATTTTGGAGGATAAGTTAACTTTGTAAATGCTAGTTCCTGGAAAATCAATGGAAATAGAATGAATCATATGGAAGCTCAAAATTTTAAATATTAAGAAGTTATAATTGTTGATGGTCTAAAACATAACATACATAGTGAATGTAAACATTGGGATTAAGGAAAAAAAGTTTTTTTTAGAAAATATTTTTGTATCGTCCAATGTATGAAAGATTGAATTTTTTTTAAAAAGTGAGAAAGAACCAATGTAAATAACATTAAAATAGTAGATTTAAAAAAATCATGTTACATGAATACTGAAAATGAAAAAAAATTGTGGCACTAAAGACTTGGTCACCTTGGAAGAAAAATATGAATAAGATTCCTCATGTTGATGTTGTCCAAAAATTTCCATAATTGAAAAGAATATATAAATATGTTTGTATTACTTTCATGAAAGGAATGATGAATAATAAAAGTCAAAATAGAATAGAGATTCAGTCTATCATACTTTATAAACAAATTCAATATTATTTATGTGGTTCGATGATACAACAATCAACAATGGGACATTTATACATTATAAATTTAATTTATGATTTCACTTGGATGAAAAAAACCATTTTTATGAACCATGAGTCAGAGGATGTGGAAATGCTTATGTTTTTCAGAAAAGAAGTTGAGAAATAAATGGGGGACTATATAAAGAAGTTGAGAACAGATAATGGTACTGAATTCACAACAATTTATTTTGAAGAATATTTGAGAAAACATGATATCAAACATCATTATAGTTCTCCCTATTCTCTACAAAAAATATCGTATAAAGAAAGAATATAGCTTGGTGGAAATGGGAAGAATTATGGTAGCAGAATTGAAAATTTCAATGTTCCATTGGAGAGACTCTATTAGAAATGTTATACATGTTAAAAATAGATGTTTCTTGAGACTAGAAACTTACATGACTATTTATAAAATGATTTATAACAAAAAACCTTCATTGAAATATTTCAATGTTTTTGGAATTCGATTCTTTCTCAAAATCAAAAAACTACTTTTTCAAAAGTATTATGAAAATGTTTAGAAAGAAATTTTAGGGGTTATTCACCAAATGGAAAAAGTTACAAATTATAGAACAAACATTTACAATTGTTGGTCGACTCATATGATGTTAAAGTAATTGAAAATAAAAATTCCTTAACAAAATTTGTTGAGAATATTGAGGATAAACTAAAGATTTTCAATAATAGTGGAAGTAAGACAAAACATCCTATTGATGATTTAGAAAATTCATGTGGTGAGGAAAGTTGATTTGGGAAAGAAACATTAAAATTTCCTACTTTGAAAATACATTTTGAGTCTGAAAGTTTTATTGTAAATGAGAAGGCTTCATTTCAGATGAGAAAAAAGCTGATATTAGATAATCAGACTTCACATATCTCAAATGTCGAATCAGAATTAGTTATAGAATCTATTCAACTAAAATAATTCGTGGATTCTATGAATGAAGTGTTCAGTCAAATTTAAATGAATGAAACATGAGAAAATTTTCCACATCCAACAAATAAAAAAATTATCAGAACAATGTGGGTTCATATAAAAAAAATTATTGGGCATTGAGAAGTTTCAAGAAACAAAAATGTACATGTTTATAAAGGATATGTAGAGGTGGAAGGTGTGGATTTTGATGAATCCTTAGACCCATTTCAAGGCTACAAACAATTTGAGTGTTCCGTGTAGTGGTTTCTCATTGGGATTATAATATTTATTAGATGGATGAAAATTCATCTTTCTTAAATGGTGAGATTATGTTATAAGATTACATTGAACAACCTTGTGGGTTTCTAATTTACAAGGATGAAAATAAATTTTTTAAATTGAAGAAATATTTGTATGGGAGAAAAAAATATCCCAATGATTGGAATTATAAACATGACAATGGTTTGAGAATGTTGAACATTTACAAAGGAAAAGTTGATATCAACTTATATGTGAAAGGTATTGACTCTAGAACTATAATTGTTATTGTTTATGTGAATGATATAATTATGTTCTCGTATAGAGAAGATGTTTATAAAACATTTTCTAAGGAAATTAAGAAGAAATTTGAAATTTCTATGTTAGGAGAATTAACTTTATTCCCTGGCATTCAAGTTCAAAAAAATGAAAAACAGATTTTGTAATATATGGAAAAGTATTCAAAGAAATTGTTAAAGATGTTTTGGATGATAGAATCCAAATAATTTTTATCTCCTATTTTAGTGGGCACAAATTTGAGTTAAGATGAATCTGGAATAAGTGTGAATCAAAAAGACTTTAATAAGATAATAGGAAGTATTCTTTACCTTACTACCTCAAGTCATAATTTTATTCATGTTGTGACATTATGGGCTAGGTATCAATATAATATGAAATAATCACATATGTTGGAATTAAATAAGATTATGATATATTTCAAAGGAAGAACTTCACATGGATTGTTATACATAAGAAAGAGTGAGATTACTTTTCTTGGTTATACTGAATCCGATTGGGATGGAGATTGTAATGACAGAAAATCAACCTCAAGAGGAACAATATTTTGGGTGAATGTTGTGTGGGTTGACATTGTAAGAAACAATGGTTAGTAACATTGAGTAAAACTGAATCCAAATATGTTGCGACTACACATTCTTGCACTCAAATGTTACAAATGAAAGTTCAGATAGAAGATTTGAATGTAAAAGTTTCTAAACCATTGAAGATACTTTTTGATAACCAAAGTGAAATTGATCATTGTAAAAATATTGTATAACATTAAAGATCAAAAGACATTCATATAAAGTTTCACGTTATAAAAGATAATGTTTCTTCTAGAGATATTTTCCTTGAATACATTTCAATAAAGTATCAGATTGATGATATCATTACAAAAGAAATGATGAAAGAGAGGTATTTGGGATTGAGGCTAAAAATTTATGTTCATCCTCCTCCCATGTATTCCTATTCATCATAAGGATATAACCCCCACCAAGCTTTGGATTATGTTGACAAAGGGGTATAGAATGTAACAACTTTATACATTGTAATATGATTTTACTTATATTTATTAAATGAATCTAAACCCATGGTTATCATAAAATGAGGAAGAAAAAAAAGAAAAATGGGAGGAAATGATAAATGTGAGGGGGATTTTATCTTTACATTTCTACACAATTTTCTTACCGTCTAGGGATATAATTCCTTAAAAAAATTACTTTATCCAGTAGTGTGTCATTAGGACACTCTCTTCTGAGAAAGGCTATGTTTTGATTAATGTCAAAAAACATCTGTTGCTTACAAAAGTTGTGTTGTGAAAAATTATAGGAGTTGGAAAAGTTTCTAACAAGGGTTATCAACAAATACAAAGGGGGAGATTGAAGAACCATTTTAATAAATTGTTTTTAATTGTTTTATGTATTTGTTAACAAATAACCTTTTTGTTGAATAAAATTTTTTATTTAGGAATCAGAACCAATCCATCATAATGGGGTTTTTTTCTAGAAACACATTTTCGGACCTAGGTTTTCATATTTAGATGCACTGGACATAGAAAAATTTCGGATGACTAATTAGTTGATTAGAAACTTTATCGTATTCAGGTCCACCTTCATGAAACTGAAAATCATCAGATTAAAAGGAATCAAAGGCAAAAAATTTTATTTGTTGGAACTTTTTCTTTTCTATAATCAGTGAAAGAATGATGATTCTATGTTAAAAATATTGAATTTTTTGAGTTATAAAGATTGAATTTGATGAGTTAAAAAGAATGAATTTTTTGAGTTAGAAATAAAAATGTTGATGAGACAAAAGTTGCAGGTTGAAGAAGTCATACTGTTCTTGAATATTTTTGTTGAAGAAAATGAAGCCATCGGTTAGAATGTTTTCATGATTTCTAAAACTAAATTAGAGGATTCTTTTCTAGTCATAATGTTATCACAAATCATGAAAAATTTCATAATAAACGATATTAAACAAATGGTTTAGAGATTTGATGAATTTCATAGTTAAAAAATGGGAATTCCATCATAATGGGATTTTCATAATAATGGGAATTCCATCATAATGGGAAAATATATCATAATGGGAAAATGAATCATATTGAAAAAATACATCATAATGATAATTCCATTGTGATGAGATGAAGAAGAAAGCAGATCATAATTTTTTCCGAAAGAAAAATCAGAATGAGATGAGAAGGAAACAGATTGTAATGAGTTGAGATGGAAAGATATAATAATGAGCTGAGAAGGAACGATATTGTAATGATATAATAAATAAATAGATCATAATAACAAGGAAAATAAATCTATTTTAATGTGTAGAGGAAGAAATATATTGTAATGATCTGAGAAACATATAGAGTTAAAGAGGTTAAACTTGAAATTCAATTTTCTGTAAATCTCAAGGAAAACTAAGGAGGATTGATGAAGTCAAAGATGAAGTTTAAATGTGAGAGATTTTTGGAGTTATTAAATTTGAGGAAGTAGAGAAAGCTTTCGTGTTTCCTACTTTTTTTCCAAGTTACATATATATACATGCTCAGATCATTCATTCAATTGTAACTTTCACATACATGCAAAAGGCGGAGCACTGGAGAATCTGATGTGAAAGTTCCCATCTAATTGAAGAAGAATTTTATTGAGCATTCTAGAAGAGTTCGATTTTATTATATTGATAATGAACTTTTCATATTGAGTGAATCATATCTAGATCTATCTTATTGAGAGAATCAAATCCAACATTATCGTATTCAAAAAATTGGATCCAAATAATTGTGTTGACAAAATCAGATCCAACATTATTATATTGAGAAAATCAAATCCAGCCAATTTGGACTGAGGGTTCAGAGTGGGCAATTATGGTGCAGTTTTACAAAAGGCCATATTTTGTTGATTGGATAAATTGTTATATAATAAAACAATTTAAACTAATGGGATTCAATATAATCATTCCTATTAAGAGATAAAAGGCGTCTAACATGATTTTTCACAAGTTGAATTCACTTCTTCACAATAGTGTATTTCCATAGACCCACAAGAGTGGATATTGAAGTGATGTAGGTTCTCCCACTGAGGTCAACCCTCATTAATATTCATTCCTTTACTTTCTTTCCAACTTTTACATGCATGAGAATTTACTAAAAGTTGATAAAGAAATAAATATTATTAGGTTGTAGGGGTTATGTTTCTTAATGTTTTGAAACATATAACATGCTAACAAATGACTCAACCCCCAGTTCTCAGTTGTTATTGGATCCATTTTAACATTACATTGATTATTATCTAGAATTGTTTTAGAAACTATTGGTGGTGACCTATTTAGTTGTACTCAAACCCTACTCGGGCTTCCTAAATGGTACACGAATAGACTTTACTCTTGCATGATAGGTAAAGGGAAAAGGAACTGTTTTAGATGAATGATTTGGGGATGGATCTTGGATGAGGGAACCAGACATGGTTTAACACTCAAATGGGATTTGTTAGTGTTTTTATTTTTTATTTTTTAGTTTATACCCATAACATGTACATTAGTGGAGTGTTTCTTACGTTTATTGGATGTTGTATTTCCTGCTTTGTTGTCTTGGAATATTGGTATCTTGTAGTTATATATATTATTCTGCTATTTTTGTTTTCTTATACTAGTGTTTTACTCTGATAAAATATGGAATATTCTCCACACAATTGACTGATCAGACCTTCATTGCTAGTCAGAAGCCTTTGGCATGCGGGGAGGAGCACCTGAGGTCAGGTGATAGTCTGGCTCGAGGAACCAGCACGTGGCACCCAGGGTGGAATGTTACAAAGTGGTATTAGTGTTTAATTTTATTTTATTTTTATTTTTCTTTACCATTTTAAATAGGTATATTGGAGACTAGGAATATTCAAGCATTGGTAATGAGCTTATTCATGGGAATTTTAATCCCATGTATAGGTGAAAATACGAGTACCCAGTGGTGGGATTGTTGTGATTATTGTTTACAGTTGAAGATTTTTTCACCTTGGGTGACAAAATTGTTGTTAGGTTTGATTATTGTTTTTAATAATTTTTTAGAATTTACTCATGGACCAACAATGCATGATAGTTGATCTTCATGCATAATTCTAGGAACTAGTAATTATTTTGTGACATGCATCATTAAAGACACGCACGAGAAAAATAATTTTTAGAAATATGTTAAACTTAAAATATTTTTCTCTTCTTGTAAAATTGAACAAAAACTGGTGCCTAATATAAAAATAGTAGTTGTATATGAGGCAGTAATGTGAATAAATGGGTTTATATTGTGAAATCAGTATCTATGAGATTGATTTTTTCCTTGCTAACCAAGACCTAATAGTATAGTGGTTAAGGGTAGTGATAGCACCTTGTTTATGAACATGTGGAATGAATATGGGAAAAGCCTTTTTTTTATTCCTCTAATTTAAATGACATAAAGTTGTGTTCTCAGTCCTAAGACTTGTTTTTAAAATTGTAGAGATATGCCTCCATGATGATTCTTGTTTTGAGGATGGCAGGAGGTTATGGATGGAGGTGCTTCACCAGTAGTGGAACCTGAGGCACTGATAGTGACGAGTGACAAAGAAGGGGAGAAGTTCTAGGGTGAACATTTCTCACTTTATACAAGTCATGGGAAGATAGTAGGGTCATGTTGAGATAAACATGTCTATGCTGACAAGGGTGTTTTAGTGACAACACCCTCAGAATTTTACTAGAGAGGGTTGACCTAAGGGAGTTGAGTTGTTGGTTGAGTCCATTGAGAGGATATGTGACCTTTTGGAGACACCTTCTTAGTGGAGGGTCAAGTTGGATACTTATAAGATATAAGGATAAAAAAATAATTAGTGGGACATTTAGACACAGACTGGATATACTGACGGTATACTGTCGATTGAATTCATGGAGAGGTTCTTGGAACACTTCTATCCAGAGACGCTATGGCAGGAGAAATGAATTAATTTATTGTGGATGACTCAGGGGTGTATGACGAGGACAGAATATTTTGGATGCTTAATATACTTACAATACTTTTTTATAACATTGGATGGAGATGAGAAAGCTAATGCTTGACATTTTCAGGACAGAATTGAATGTGAGATTAAGTCATAAGTAAACCTTTTCAGGTTAAAGATGATTACTGAGGTGGTGAATCAGGATCTCAGAGATGGGTGGAACATGAAAGAGTATTCCAGTGCGAGACATGTATTTGTTAGTAAATTATCAAGTGGTACTATTTATTATAGTAGCGATTTCTATTAGGAGAAATTTTACTAGGGTAGTGGGAAGTAGAGTGCACATATAGAGGGATCAATTTCATAGGACCTTACTGGAGTTATTTTTCACTAGTGTAGTAGGGTAGGTCACTATCATTGACATTTTACCTGATCAAAATTAGAGTGCAGACATTTTGTCATTACAGGGTAACTATATAAGATTTATAAGACAATGTTACAGGAAGTTAGTGATGGAGGATCTATGAAAAACCATGGTATGGGACAAAGATCTTCTACACTTTATCAGGATGGCAGCTAGAGTTCTTCTAGTCGAGGTAGTAGAGGTGGTGGACATTGTGATTTTGGTAATGATCACCCATATCAATAGAGTGGTGAATATTAGGGGACTGAGACTAAATCCCAGGGAAGAGGGTCAGGATGGTTGCATGTAGGGTATCATACAATTGTGGATAGCGAGGATGGACCATCTATAGTGAGAGGTACTATTATTATATCTTCTAGATTAGTTAGTTCCTTATTCGATACTAGTGCCTCTCATTCCATTATATCTGCTGAAATTGTGAATTGTATGATCCTAGTGGTTGAGTTTGTGAAAAGGAAAATGACTATAGATACTCAATTGGGAGTGTGGTCTAGGGACATCTATTTGTGCATGGGATGGTCTATCGTGGTTGGGGAATATCATTTTCAAAGGGATATCTATATTATCAATATGATAGGATTCATCCTAATTATTGACATAGACTATCTAGTCATATTCCAAGCCCAAATTGATTTCTATCATAGGAATGCGTCTTTCACATCTCCTAAGGGTGAATAGTACAATCACTGTGGAGAGTGGGATATCCAGGCATGCTGAGTAGGGAAAATTACTCAACAATAGGGAGTGATCATATCCTAGGTCGCTTGTTTATTTCTAGACGATGGAGAAGAAAATCATGACATCTATCCACCTATAGTAGATAGGTTTCAAGATGTTTTTACAAAAGAACTTTTAGGGTTCCCAGTAGAGAGTGATGTGAAATTTACCATTGAGCTCATGTCAGGGGATGAGATATCGTATATTCCACCATATATAATGGCATCGATAGAGTTTCAAGATCTCAATTGTCAACTAATGGAATTTGAGGACAATAGGATTATCAATTCTAGTATTTCACCTTGGGGATCTTTTGTGTTTTTTACAAAGAAGGATTATGGGAGTTTGCGCTTATGTGTTTATTACAGGATGTCGCGTAGGATGATATTGAAGAACTATTATCCTTTTCTGTGTATCGATGATCTGTTTGACTAGTTGAGGGGATCTGGTGTGTTCTCAAAGATCGACTTGAGATTGGGGTATCATCAGTTGATATTTTGGACTTTGGATATACCAAGGACTACTATCTGGAGTAGGTATGGACTATATGAGTTTTTCTTAGTACCGTTTGGGTTATCAAATGCACCAACAATGTTTATGTACTTGATGAAAAAAGTCTTCAATATGTACTGAATAGGTTTGTGGTGGTATTTGTGGATAAAAACATGGTGCACTCCAAGACTCATGATTATCATGATTGACATCTTGACATCTTTTTTAGTACACCAAGAGAGAATCATCTTTACCACAATCTATCCAATTGTCAGTTTTGGATCGACTAGGTACACTTATTAGGCCACATATTCTCTAACGAAGGTGTGTTAGTGGACCCCTATAAGGTTCAAGAAATTTTTTCTTAAGAGAATCCACATATTTTTTTGATATCCGTAGTTTGTTGGGGATGACTAGTTATTATCGGATATTCATCCAGGTTATTTCCAATTTCAGAGCACCACTTATGAGATAGATCAAGAATGGGATAAATTTCCACTAGTTGGGAGCATGTGAGAATGATTTACAGAAGTTGAATAAGTGGCTAACAATGACACCAATATTGATCCTTCTTGATCCAGGGGATTCGTATATAGTGTTCTGTAATGCGTCTGGAATCGGACGTGGAGCTGTGTTGATACAAGGAGACCATGTTTTTGTGTATGGGTCTTGGAATTGAAGACACATGAATGGAACTGTCCTATATATCACCTCAAGTTAGTAGCAGTTTTTTATTCCTTGAGGTGTTGGTGGCACTATCTCATATGAGAGAAGTTTACAGTGTTTACCGATCACAAGAGAATGAGGTATATATTTTAACATCGATATTTGAATCTTCGACAATAGATATGGTTTGATTATATGTATTATTTTTATTTTGAGCTAGAATATATGCTAGAGAAAGGAATCAATGTTGGAAATGCTTTGGGTATGACAACTCAGACACAGATGGTCATGAATTTTAGTGATAACTGGAAAATAATGGCTTTTCTGGTTGAGACGCATGTTTTTGTTCAATTTAGTCAAGAAAAGATGACTCTCGTATCAGTTTTAGTGGATTATACTCTTTTGAGATGGACCAGAGACAGATAGTATGAGGATCCAGAATTCTTTACCTTGAGGGAATGCCTTGAAGGGTGGGGGAGAGAATCCTTGATATTGTTCCATCGATGAGGATGATTTTATCTATGTGTCCAAGCGTGTTGTTGTTCATACAAGCATACATGAAGAGATAATGTGTGAGTTTTATGCCTTGAAGTGGGTGGTGCATCCAGGTGTATCCAAAATGTACCATCACTTGTGGTGAATGTTTTGGTGGTCAGGCATGAAAAAAGAGATAGCAGGGTCTGTGACATGATGTTACACCTATCAGTAGGTGAAGGAAGAGGATCAACGACCTGGTGTTCTGCTACAGCTGTTACCCATTCTAGAATATAAATGGGAGGATGTGGCTATTGATTTAATTATGGTTATTCTGATAATTCTGAGGAAAAATGATGTGATTTGGGTTGTCGTAGATCAAATGATGAAGGTAGCACATTTCTTTCCTATACGGGAGAATTACTCAGAAAAATAGTTGAGATAACTGTATGTTTGGGAAATATTTATTCTGCATGGGGAGCCTCAGAAGACTATTTTAGACCAAAATTTGCACATTACATCTCACTTATGGAAGGGTTTACTGATGGTTCTCGGTACACAGGTATTATTGAGTATGAATTTACACCCACAAAGAGGTGGCTAGTCATAGAATACTATATAGGTTCATAAGGATATGCTATGGGTGTGTGTTCTAGACCTTAGTGGCTCCTAAGAGAAACACTTATCTTTAGTGGAGTTTTCCTCTAACAATCGTTATAATAAAACAATTCAGATGATACCATATGAGGCTCTTTATGATATTCCATGTAGATCACCTCTAAACTGGATAGAGGCAGGTGAGTCATAGTTGTTGGAACCAAGTCTCATGTAAGAGATGTCGGAATAGGTACAACATATTTAGAAGTGTAGGGAATCTTCTAAGAGTAGTCAAAAGTCATATGATGATAGAAATTGACGACCACTATAGTTTACATAGGATGTTCATTTTTTTCATTTAGATGTCATCTAGGATGGGTCACCATAGAATTTAGAGACATGTCATGTTGGTGTCATGGTTTGTAAGATCTTTTGAGTTTGTGGAGAGAATCGAACTGATGGCTTACCAATTGGATCTTCCATAAAAAAACAGTGTTATTAATAATTGTTTTCCATGTGTCAAAAATATGGAAGTATCACCCCAAACCTTCTCATGTAATTGATTTGGATGATCTTGAATTAATGATTGATACATCATTTAAGGATTATCTCATATATGTGTTGGATAGAAGTTAGAATATGTTATGGGGGAAATACCATGATGATCATTCTTTAATTGTGGAAATAGATATGAGGGTTAAATGGCCTAATCTTTTTTACTCTGAATCTATGAGAAGCTTGGGAGTGTAGCTCGAGTACGCGCTATTATAATGTAGAGAAATTGTAAGATCTTAACCTTTTTTGTAGTTTTCATAGAATTTTTTACATAAAATCTTGTCTATTTTTTAGTAAATTTCATTTTGGTTATACCTTGGGGTGTGTTTTGATGAATTTAAAGAAAAAATTAAGAAAAGGGGTCTATGTACAGTTGGTGCATAGTTATAGAAAACTGTCTACCACAGCCCAGGAAATCATGCATCTCTGGACTATGGGGAATTATCATGGTCGAAGCATGGTTTTCCAAACCATGCACCCAAGAAAGAGAGATCATGCACCCCTAAAACAATAGGTTAATATTTGGAATACGATTAGGGAAAACCATGCACCCCTACCCATGAAAATGTTTGTGGTCTTTTTAATTCCCCAAAAATTAGTTTTAAATCCACCTGAACCCCCACCCAACCAACTTCCCCTATTTATCTCAAACTAATACCCTTATAGTTTTTGACGATTTTAGAGAATCCCTAATGGATTCCAATGTTGTTCGACCTCCATTCATAGTGATTTAAATCCCAGATCTAAGATCCACACCTCCCCTGGTAAGTGGATCTTATCCACATGGTTTCTCAGTCATCCTCCCTCCTCTATTCCTTTTGGTGGGAGGATATCATTTGTTTATCTATATCTAGATCTATATTGGGTAAATCTAAATCTAGTATTGTGATTATTGATATGGATTTTATGAGAACTTATTTCTTGATTTTGGTTTTTGAAATTAGAAACTAGATCTACATTGTTGTATTGCCCAAATTTTGAGTATTATTGTTGTACGATTATTCTACAATGAATTGAGGTATGTGGTCTAAAATTTAATCCCCATAGTCATGGAATTGATGTGTTTATGAAAAATTTTAGAATTTATAGCATTATTTAGCAATTTAATTTCTAAATTGGGTTAATTAAGATGACCAATAGATTTATCAAATAATTGTAGAAATGAATGATTAATTAAGGAATTAATCATGAGACTAAGAGGATGTCATGTTAGATAATTAATTTGGGAAATTGATTATGATATTTAGTTATTTTAATCTAGATAATTAATTAAGGGAATAATTATGAGATGCCTAATTGGCTAAATTGAGACAATTAAATGTTAATTAATTATGTGCTTTTGATATTGTGATCTAAATACTTAATTGTGGAATTAATCATGAAGAGTTGCGATATAGACTGATATAATTAATTCTAGAAAATTATTTATGGTATCTTAATTGTTATAATGATTAATTAATTGGTGAGTTATTTAATAGTAATGGTACACTAATTTAATTGGGGAGTTAGTTAAGGATATTGATGTGGAAACCAAATTGATAGTATTGGTAAAAAAATTAGGGAGTGTAGTAAATTTTTTAATTGAATAATAAAATTTAAGTGATTAATTTATTTTTTAATTTATTAAAATTATTTAAATGTTTAGTTTATTGTTAAATTAACTAATGGATTTGATGTATTTAAATAATATTCAAATTATTAATGGAATTGATGTGGTTAATTTATTTTCAATTAATTATGTGTAAATGAATGGGAACATGGTCATTCATATAAGAGATATACATGGTTACATGGTCATTATCTTTATGAGTGCTGTAATGGGAACATTTCCTTTCAATTGATAAGTATGTATGGTTACATGGTCAATATACTTATGAGTAAAGGAATGGGAATGTGGCTATTAAATTGATGGGTTTGTGTAAAAACATGGTCATCTCACGTATGAATACAATAATGGGAACTTGGTCATTATTTATGTGATGAAATTGATAATGGTAATGTGAAATTCACATATGAATTAATGAATGATAAAAAAGGTACTCCAAGATACGGCCTCACTTGAGAATAATTTGGCCTTCGATATGAGCCGAATCAGGTATTGTGAGATGATAGCACCATTGAATACATCAACCTCCAGGATGATTCATAGAAGGTATTAAGATATCATATTACCTAGAAACACTTTGGGCTCTACCATTATGTGAAGCTAGCATTGAGGTATGGGTGTCCTTGGGAACATTGTATTTCCTCAAATGGCCGGAAGGCCATCATTTTTTAATGATTTTTGATAATACAACTTTCAATGGGTGACATGGAACCCTTACAATGATCGTAGGCATAATAATTACATTTTTCATAGGCCTTATAGAAATTAATTTCCCGTAGGCATCAAATATTACATACAACCCAGAATAATTACTTGGAACATCTCCCCCCAGCATCTTCATCATTAAATATTCTCTCCACCTTCGCATGGCTATTCAGATAGTCTATCCCATGCATGCAAAGGCATGTCTTGATGGCAGGTGCTATACCCTCTCATTTTTGCAAACTGTGTAGCTTCTGCTATGGTGAAAGCTCCTTTCCCATCCTCCTATAGAGCTTGTTCCTTATAGGTTGTCTGGTTTTCATCCTCACTTAAGGTTGCGCGAAGGCCTTACTGGCTCGAATGCTTGGCTACCCTGAAGGCCTTAAAGGACTTCGGGACCAAATCGGTGGCCCAAAGGCCCAAACAAGGAAAAATTACCAGCTGCTATATTGCGAAACAGTGCCTTCTATAGTTACAGCTACAGTATTGCCCATTTCCTGCTACAATACCTTCTATAGTACTACTATAGTACCCCCGTAAATTGGTCCTCTTCCAGGTTATGATCTCGGGTCACCTGTTTTCACTTAAGAGTCCTCACCAATCGGGTTGAAGCTCATGTTCTTGGGAACCTTGTATTTAATTTTTGAAAATAAATAGTAATGATAATGTGATAACTGTTTATTTTTCCATTGTAATTATTTCTTTTTAGAAGTGAATACCTTATTTATTGATTGGAATATTTTTAGACACCATTGGTGGTGGCCTACTGGGTTGTATTCACACCCTACTCATGCAACCTGATAGGTACCTGAATAGACATTATTTTTGCAGGAGTGGTTAAGGGAAAAGGCCCTCTATTATATGGATCATTTGGGGATGATTCTTGGATGAGGGAACTGAATGTTCTTAGAGTCCATCTTGGGAATCATTAGTGTATTTATTTTTCAGTTTGAATATTAGAAACTTGACATGTACATTAGTGTCATGTTTCCTTCTTTTGATGGATATTGTATTTTCTATATTGTAATCTTGGAATATTGGTATTTTATTGTTATATATATTCTTCCAGTATTATTGTTTACTTATGTTGTTGTTGTACCCTGATAAAAGAGGCTATAGTCCTGCCATGATTAGCTTATCAGACCCTCACTGCTAGTCAACATCCTCTAGCATACAAGGAGGATCCCTTGAGGCCATATGATGGTCTGGCTCGGGGCACTGGTGCATGGAACACAGGTCAGGACGTTACACATAGGCCATCACTTCAGACCTAGTAATTCCATTCACAGAGAGAGACATACATACACATTAATTTTCTAGACACCCGAAGTACGAGTATACCATGATGCGATTCTTCATCTAACACCGGACTTCTCTTTCTAAAAATCATTTTATTTCGACATCTCTATCACGGAAAACAACCCGTTCGATCCAAAATGTACATGCTATTTTTATATTGTTGAAAATGAAGTAATTTATCAAACCCAATTTATCCATTCCAAAATAAATAATAACGTAACTTTCTCTCTAGTAAGAGGATGAAAAAACGTCAGCTATGAAAATAGTCAGGGCACCATATCAAAATATAGATCGACATTTGAAAACAGTGAAGTCCAAAAAACCCAAGCCTCAAGATAATGAATAATGGCATGTAAGGTGGATTTTGGCTCAACCATGCATAGAGGGCATAAAGGATCATCATATGCATGGTAAAAAAAGATATATTCCATAAAAGGGAGGATTCCATCACAAATCTTCCCCTAGAAGTAGAAGACCTTGAGTGTGACCAATGGGCACCAGATGATCATCCATATCACATCACCCTATTGGGTACGAGAATCGAGAGCGATCTTATAACCGTATTTTATAGAGAACATTCTCGAACTCTCTTTGTTCTAGTAAATACTACCATGACGCATATTATTCACACATGGAATATTATTAATGATCGTTCTATGTATTTTTTAGAACTGCCTATCATGTTTTTCAGGACATAATTCTTTTTATTATTTGATAAATTGGGAACACATTATCGCATCCTATAAAAAAAGACCACTAGGAACATCTCCAAAAGGCCTTCGTCATCCGGTAGCTAAGGTTCCTTCCAAATTTTTATGATAGAGCCATCCCCGATCCTCCAACACATCCCACGATTAATTAGTTCATTCCACATCTTTATGATTCAATAGAGGAAATTGGGATAAGGGACTAAGACCACATCTCATAAGTTTAATTGGGGAAACTATATGGATTGTTGGATTTGATCATAGTGGTAGTTTGGGTGTTTTAATAGACGACTTCGTTGCTTCATCGGAAGGGAATCATTGAATATGAAAATGTTACAAAAACATATAACCCTATATTCTTTAGGGGTGATTTTTTTTCCAAACCTTCTAGTGAATATTTTTCCTTCCATTACCCCAATATAGGTTGGTAATATGGGATTGAATTTAGTAGACAATCGGGGTTGGAAGTTTAAATTTAGACATGGCATATATTTGAATCACTTTAACCACATACTTAATTATATTTTCCTTCCCTTCATTAAATACACTCTTGGATATCCAACCATACATTTTTTTCAATCCTTCCAATATTATTGAAGAAAAAATATTTATTTGATCAACCAAAAATTATGGGGACCCCAATGTATTTATTGTGTTTTTTGACCATCTGATTACTTGAAACTTGGTCAAGATCAATATTACTATTCAAAATAACTACCAAACTATTGAAAATTTTAGATTTATCCAATTTAACTGATTTTATAGAAGACACCTCATAAATATGGATCAAATGAAAAATGGAAATGTATTCTTCATGAGTGGCCCTTGAGAAAATAATGCTATAATTAGAAAAAAGGAAACCAGTGATGGGAAAATTTCATTGGAAAAAATTTTCCCCATGGATAATTTTTTTATACCAATGAAATAATATGGGACAAAATATCATCTAATGGAATGAAATGAAATAGGTAAATAGGGTCCCCCTCCTGAAGGCCCCTAGAAGCGGTGAAGCTCTGAGTCAGGTTCTCATTTATTTTGATGTTCAGAGACACTAACAAGATTCATTTCATGAAAAACTCATTATATCTAGATATGAAAAAAAACATTTTAATCAAAAAAAGGTAAATTAAACTCCGTCATAATTCTTTATTATATCAAGACTCCATGCCATAATACGTCCTCTTTGTTACTGATCGAGCTTTCCTTGAGTGAAATACTTCATGGGAGATATTATCATTATCAGTAATGATCTATTTATGGATGAAGGAACTATGATTTTTAGAGATAATAGATGGTAAATTTAGGTGATGGTGGTTAACTAGGATCTTTATGAAGATATTATAAGAAACTTAGCATAGACTAATTGGCCTTAAGTTAGAGTCCAACAATGGTTTTTGAGTTATTTGTATGAGGGGAATTATGTTTTCATTAAGAGTTGCGAGATTAATTTTTCCCACCCAGATATCTTTCATAAGGAATAAGATACCCATTCCAATAATATGTCAGCATTTTTTGAAGAAAAGGGAATGAAAACCATCTGACCCTAGTGCTTTAGTTGAATGGGTTTTCATGAGGACTCCCAGAATTTCCTCATTTGAAAAATCAAGAATGATGTGCTGATTGATAGTGTATGACACCACAAGTTTCATAGAAGTATAAATTTAATAAAATGGTAGGTTCTCTTACTATGTAGAGATTCTAGAAAAACTACCGTAAAACACCATGGATCTCCATTTCACTTGAAACTGATCTACCTGTATTATTGTTCAAGCTTGATATGGTGTTCTTGTGAAGCTTCATAGAGTCCTTCTATTACGTCCCCCAATCTAGCACTCTCTCGAGTGGCTGGAAAGGGTTCGTTATGGCAACTCAAGCACACCTCCCCATAAGCCAGAGGCTACCAACTATCATTAGGATTGTGAAATCTACAGTGGGGAGACTATAACCCTGAGTATGAAATTTCATTTCAAAAGATACAAATCATATTTAAATGGAAAATAATAATAGGAGTAAACCAAATAATAATAATCAGAGTAAAAATATTGCGATACACAAAAATAAAATCTAATTTAATAATTCAATAATAATAAAAGAATAATGTAATGATGTGATGGAATGTAACTAAATTTTATGGAAGAAAAATATAAGTGAAAAATACAAGAAGGCTAAAATAAATTGTTCAAAGTCCAAGGTCCCAAACCCCATGTTGGACCCATATCTAAAATCTATAACAACAGTAATTAAGAAATCAAAAACAAGTACCTTTTCCCTTATCCAAACCTGTATCCATAAAATATGCTTGGGTTCCAAACAATGGTCGAAATGGGGTGTGAGTAAGACTCAGCAGGTCGACACCACTATGTCTAAACAAACTAGTCTGATAAGAAGTGTATGCAATAAAGTGATAAACATGTGTAATAATTAATTGAAAAATTAATAAAGTAAAACTATAACCTTCTTTGGAACCATGCTAGAAAATGTATAAAAATGTATTACAACCATGTCAACCACAACCATATAGCCAAGTTAAATAATCTTCTTCAGCACCATGGCAGAATATCTTTGAGCACATCTTACAACCATGCCAACCCCAACCATAAACCCATGGTATAGTCACTATAAACAATCCATTTCAATGCCCAATATTTATTATACAACACTTACTGATCAAAGGCCTATAAGCATAACAAATTTCTAGGTCAAATCCCTATAATCATTATAGTATGGGACTAGGTTGAGCCTTCTCTCTATAAGAATTATAGTATATACAATGGTAAAGTGCTTGTACGTAGCCCTTTATATAATAATATCATCACATAACACATTATCTATCATGAAACATGGATATAACCATATCAAATCATATATCTCATTTGTTAATTATGAAAATTACCATTATTCTTTCATAAAACACTTTTCAATTCAATTCACAATGGATTAACAATTATATCCAAAGTGATAAGCCAAAATATAGGTATTATAAAACAAGAAATCACCCTAGGTCACATGTCATGAAAAACATAATTTAATCTAGTATCAAATTATAAATTCATTTGAAACCAAATGAAATCAAGAGATAAAATCATTCAACTATTTAATGAATTTAGGTTCACACAATGAAGGTATAATCATGATATTGCTTAAATTTGGAATTATCAATCCATGAGGTTAAATTTTAAACCACCTACCTTATAATTATGATCCAACAAAACTTCCTAAGGCCATAATATATGAGTAAGAAGATGGATATGATTGTAATGAGGTTATTATATCAATACTGATGAAGATCAAAACAACCAACATAATTGGGTAAAATGATTTCACCACAACAGGTGGAGAAGAAGGAAGAGATAGAAGAATGTTTTCCAAAAAGACTTACCAGAGATTGAAGATGGAAACATAATGTATGGAATGGGTTTTGGAACTTTAAAATTTCTTGTAGAATTTCCTATTGTTAAGAGGGGAGAAGCATCAGCTGAATGAAATAGAAATTGGTATCACAAAATGTTTAAAACTATGGGTTGGGAATTTACATGTCATGTAATGAAATTAAACATTGTGTAAATGTTTTTAATGGTATAAAAAACCATCATATTGTATTTAATTAATTTAATCCCCAAGAAATTACATGATGTGTAATCCCCTTACATGATGTGTAAATGATCTGCGGTTTTTTTTCTGACCATTTTTAATTTTAAGCATCCCAAACCACTTTTAATCTTATCAACTCACGAAGAACCTATGAAACACTTAATAAATTTAAATCTCGACTCCATTAATTCAAAAAAGAATACATCCTCAAACTTTTGGTCATTTTCTCTAACAAATTCTCTTCATCTACAAACAAAACTCAGCCACCAAGGCTTAAAAAAATCTCAGAGATAGAAATCCCAAGAAAACATGGGATCGTAAAACATTCCCATATTATAATAACTCATCCCTGTGATAACCTAAGATTCACTGTGAGGTTTATGTGAACAATTTTGGATACAATTATCATATATGAAACTCAATATCCCAGGCCTCCCCTTGAAATTACCCATACTGCAACTACACTTGAGGCAAAATAATAGTCTGACCCCAAAAATATTTCTCACTACAATCCACAACTCATATCAGATGCTCCTCAAAGGATGAATCAACACAAATCTCAAGGTCTTCTACGTCTATCACATTAGAAGGGTCTTGATGATATCTTCATAGTTATGGCATCTGGAATATGTCATGCATGGCATTGTATCATTGTGGAAGGAAAATTTTTTATTCCACTAGACTGACCCTTAAAACTAATTCAAATGACCCAAAAAACCTCGGTTATAACTTTCCTTGTTTCTTGATACTGTACTAGCCCAAACTAGGTGAAACTCGAAGGAAAAAATGATGACCAAACTTGAATTCCATAGGTCATATCGAATGGTTAGCATATGATTTCTTTTTGCTCTGCGTGGTCACAAATCACTGTCTAATCAACTAAACTTATTCAAATGTCTCTTGGAAAAGACTAAGACCAAAAAGCACCTACTCAACTACCTCAAGACAACAAAGAGGCAAAAAAACACGACTATACATACAATGCCTCAAAGGTTCAATTTTTATTGATTCCTAGAAGCTATTATTATATGAAAATACTATGAGTTCCATATGTTTCTCCCATGAACCACTAAAATCCAAAACATAGGATTATAGAATATCCTATAAAACTTGAACAGTCTACTAATATTGACCCTCAATATGTCGGTGATAGGTTGTGATTAAAATAAATCTTGATCCTAGTGATTTCATAAGACCTACCCAAAAGATGATGTGAAATGAGAATATTTTTCTGAAACGATACTCCTCATATCACCATGAAAACTGAATTAATTCTCGCATGTAGAGATTCACTAGTTATTCAACTATTATGGTTTCCCTGATAGGTAATAAGTGGGAGACCTTAGTTATTTGATCCAAAAAAACCCATACAACCTTATTCATATGGGTCTTCCTCGGTAATCCTATCACAAAATCCATTATGACATCATCCAATTTTCACATAAGGATGGGTAAATGATACAAAATCCTAACTGGCCTCTGCTTATCAAATTTCACCTGGTAATAAGTGAAGCATCTAGTAACAAAACATTCCACCCATTTCTTCATTACTGACCACCAGTATTGTATATGGAGATCAAAATACATCTTGGATAAACCACAATGTACCTCTTATCTAGAAGCCTGAAACTCCCTAATCAGCTCTTCATGTAAGAATGTGAGAACCCATACTCAGCCATGAAAAAGAATATAATAACCACTTCTGAGAGACTATCCTGATGGCACATCCCCACCATTCAATTTTTCTCCCATAACTGATCCTTCTGGATCTGAAAGCTATTATGTCTTAATCTGATCCAAAAGCATAAGTATAACATATGTTGATGTCAGATCTACCTGCCCTTGAGATTATTGATCATCCAGATGCATGTTTTCAGATAATTCAATTATCTTCCACTCATCACAAGAGTCTCGTACTGCCTATATCTATGTATTTTGGATCAATGCATTGGTAATGACATTTCCCTTTCCTGATGTACAAGCCAATTCAATGTCGAAAGACTGCAGATACTCAACCCACATCCTCTTCCAAAGGTTATGGTCCCATTGAGAAAATATGTATCAGAGGATCTTGTGATCTATATATACCACAAATATCTCAACCATATCAGGGCATGTACCAATACCACAAAATCTAGATCATGTGTAGGGTAATTCCTCTAATGTGGTCTTAGCTTCCTGGAACCATAATAAAAAACATGATCCTCCTACATTATAACTGCTCCATGTCCAACTTCAGATGTGTCAAAATACACAGTATAATATTTACCCAGCATAAGTAATATGAGGATAGGTTATGTGGTCAACATGTATTTTAGATCCAAAGAAACATTCTCAAAAGAATCATACAAAACAAACTTTACCCCTTTACTTGTTAGCCCCGACATTGGTGATTCCAAACAATAGATATCTTGGGGAAAATGTCACCAATAACCTTCTAAACCAAGAATGCTCAAAATTTAGAAGGTGTTCCTGTGTTTTTCACAGGATACCACAACTCTGAATTTCTATGGGTCCACTAACACTCTTTCCTCTAGGTATAATTAGACCAAGAAATGAACCTTATTTATCTAAAAACTACATTTAGTTAACTTTGAATAAAGCCAAATTTCTCTCAATATACCCAGGACAATTTCAAGATGTTTGTGACGATTTTATACTGATTGGGAGTACACTAAGATATCATTGATGAAAACCACCAGAAAATAATCTAAGAAAGGATAAAATATCTTGTTCACTATGACCAGGAATATCATAGGAACACCAGTAAACCAAAACGACATTACTACAAATTCTTACAATCCATACCTACTATTAAAAGAAGTTTATGTAATGTCCCCCAGTATCACCCTTAACTGACGATATCTCGATATAAATTAAATCTTAGATAATATATTAACACCTCTAAACTGATCATAAAGTTCATCAATGTGCAGATGAGGATATCGGTTCTTGATCATCATCAGGTTTAACCACTGATAATCCAAATAATAGCTCAAACATACCATAACCTTTTTAGAAAAGCGAACTGCAGAACCCCATAGAGTTTTACTTGTCCATATGAACTGTTTACATTCTAGATCTTCCAATTGAACCTTAAACTCTTGATTATCTTTTGGTGTCATTCGGTATGGCGGGATAAAAATTGGTTCTTCTCCCAGCACCAAATCGATCATGAACTCGACCACTTTCTCAGGTTGTAATCCATATAACTCATTAGGGAAAACGTAAAAAAAATGTTCTGCTATTATAAGAAGAGAATCATGGTGTATTGCATCATCATTTAGAGCACAAATAGATATCTAAGCCATGATACAATACAATTTGTAGTGAAGTGGTCCTGCATGACCAGCCTAAATATCCCACTCACCATGGTGAGAATAACTACTTTTTTCTGGATATAGAAATGTAACTCTCCTGTTGTAATAGTTGATATTAGTCTGGTATATAATTGAGAAATACATATTGAGAATCCACTTGAAGACTATCATTTCAATAATGAATGGTTCCCAAAAGAAATGCTAACCACCAATCTCTAGAGAACATGCCTTGCAACGTTTTATATTTTCATACCACATTCGCAACAGTGTGTTGATGATTAAAAACCTATCTACGCTTTTCATATAAAATCCCAAACCATTTGAAAGAAGATATGATAGAAAATAATGTGATGATCTTGTACCAAATAAGACACAAGCTATGTTAGATGATACAATAATCATACCTCTAATGGGAGATGATCCTGCATCCATATTAGAAGGAGTAGTATGTATAATGTGCAACTGATTTTTCCCACTTACTTGAGATCTAGTACAACTAACCTAAATTAATTCACTTACTTGTTATTGTTTCTCATTCATTGGGGTACCACATCCCCTGACTTGACCAGAAGGGAACGTATAACTCTAGTTACAAGCCTGCTGAGGTGTAGCTGAGCCCATTCTCATTTATGATGCTTCTTTGGTTCATCTTCCACTATTCTGTTATGTAATGTTCACACATAACCTCTAGATATGACTTAGGATTGAATCTATATGACACATGACTATAGGGTAAGCACACTACAACTGTTTCTGACCAAACATGCCACACTAATAGCACTGAAATAGAACACGATCTTGAGATAGTAGTCCACTACCCTAACTTCTCTTCCCATTACTTACTTGAAAAAAACTATCAACATGGTTCTTATTACTACACAAAGAAGCACTCACATATTTCCTTGCTGAAACAACCTGACCATTTTTTGAGGATTTTATTAGATCCCCTTCCATGATGAGTTCTTGATTCATCATGTATTAAAGGCTTCTTAAACGAAAAACATTTACCTAGGACCTACTCTCATAATGAAGATTATCTAAGAATTTTATTTCCGTGGATATCTCATCGATTCTTAAATATGGCACAAATCAATTTAGGTTAGTAAAATGTTCATCATAGTCCAATGATGACAAACCATCATGCCTTAGATGCTTGAAGTCACAACATTTTTCATCTCTCAAGTACTTAGGCTAAAAATGGATTAGGAAATTCATCTAAAGTCCATCCAAAAAAGGTCCTATTTATTCCCAACGTCCTCCATAATATCAGAAAAACATTTTATTGGTCCAGAAATCATATACATAGCATGTTTCACCCTCCTATTTGTGGGTGTCTTGAGATGCTTGAAGATTTTTTTGGACTGACTCAATCCAAAACTCGACTAATTGGGGCCCCCTTCGCTGTTAAACATAGTAAAATGCTATAGGGAGAACTCTCTTGTCATCTCATGAATCAATGTAACAACATGAACGGTCTCCCTTTCCATAGACCGCATGACCCTCAGGAAGATTTCAAAGAGTTGAATATCCATATTCACCTCAGGAACAATAAGAAGTTCTTGTTCAACTGTGTTAGGAGCAAGTTAATTTCATCTCTCCAGATGATCAATTCGAAGACGATGAGGGGAAATTTACTATTTAATACAAACACACACCTTAGAGAATATTAATTACTACAAAACCCACCATTAAAAATGCTAAAATTTATCAGTGCAAGAAAAAATCACTAATAAAGTCTGTCTTTATCAGTGCTAAAATAAGCGTTGATAACAGTTTCTCTTTAGGAGCCCTTTTTTGGTGCTGATAAATGTTAACATTTATCAACAATTTATTTTATCACTGAAAAAGGAAACTTTTATCAGTGATTTATTTTTAGTGCTGTTAAATTTCAGGAATAAAATGAAAAATTTAAAAAAACAGTAAATTATGAAAAATATTAAACATTTTATTAATTAAAAAACTATTGATAACAATTAATAAATTTAATATGAATATATATATATTATAAATATTATAAAATATTATACATTAAATATAGATAAATGAAATTAATAAGTAAAATATATATATATATATAATGTTAATTAAAAACATATTAATTCCTTAATTTAATGTTGTTTGGTTGTTCAATTTAACCTATATTAAACATCATGTGTTTAATTTATTTCACGTACATATATATATATATATATATATATATATATATATACATGTTAATGTATTTGTATATAAATGTACCCAAAAATATATTTACCAGATATATAGAAACAAATACATCTAATATTAATGAAATTTATTCGAATTTAATTATATTTTAGAATTTCATGATAACATGAAACATTTAATATTAATTGTGTTTTTAATCGGTAAATTTTATTTATTTATTTTCTATACTACAATTTAATTTTTATTGATTTTTAATTTAAATTTTATTTTGGAATTTGATCATTTTTTATTATTTATTTATATATATTTATTCAATATGTTTTAGTATTTTTAATATGTATTCATCCACTTCAATATGTATATATATATATCAATATTTTTTAATAACTTCTATTTAATTAATAAAACTTATCTATTTTTCAATATTGATAAAGTGAACTCATTATGAATTTTTCAATTTCACTCAACTTTAATATGTATGTATTTAAGATTATATATCCATTAATAATGTTAAAAATATAGTTCTATAAAATAAATTTATAAATAAATATAAATAAATATTTATATCTATAAATGTAAATACACAATAATGATAATTACTATAAATAAATAATTACAAATTTTTAAATAATTGTCTATATTATTATAAATAAATATTTATATATATTTAAATAATAATAACATTACAATAAAGATATCTAAATATTTATTATTATAAAAAATTAATCAGTTCTACAAAAGTGTTGTTTAAAGATATTTTTTTCATCGCTAAAAGGATAGCGCTAATAAATATGTCTTTTAACAGTGAGTTTTTAAGGCTAATAAATTTTTATATTTATCATCACTAATGAGGAACTGATAAATACTCCTTTTATTAGTGCTAATAAATTTATCACTGATAAAAGTGCTCTTTATTTGTTCTTTTCTAAACGTACTCTTAAAAGTGTCCCTAATCTATTTAAAAAAACTCTGACCATGACTTTGTCACTCATGACTCTGAAGCTCTCATTGAAATCTTCTACTATTATTGAAAATCCTCTGCATTCCTTTGGATTAATCTGGGCTATAATCTAATGTATGTTATTTTCTACCCTTCCTCTATCATTTTTTGATGTTTTGGGTTTTTTATTTTTCATTTTTTCACTATTCTGAAACATGAGGACCCCTACATCTCTTATTGTCACTACTAAAATAAAACAAGTGTTTTTCTATTTCATCTTCTCCTTTTATATTTATTTTAGTGTCTAGTACATTTTTTTTCTAGAGACACATATTTGGTTTACTCTACTATTGACATTATTAAGTAGATGTCTTATCCCCCCTCAATTTTCTCTTCATTCGGATAATACAGGGTTTCAAAATCTTGGTAGTTTCTCAAATTTAATTCATCATATATACTAGATTATAGATTCTAAAGACTTAATTATGAGAGTGATTAAGGATTACAGGATACCATGTTGTGGCGCTGATTTATTGGTGATGAACATATAGGGACCAAGGTAGGTGTAAAAATCATTAAAACATGTTTTGTGAATTTTGGTTATTCATGTAAATTGTTAAACCATGACATGGGTTATTTAGATTTATTATTTTAATGAATATTTTTTGTATTGAATTCAAAAACAAATCCAGAATTAATTAGCCACATTCCAAAAATTATTTTAGTAATTCATGCTATGATAGTTTTGTTTTTTATTTTAATTCATGATTATTATCAAACATTAAACATGGGTTACAAAGAGTGATGGGGAATTTATTTGGTGAGAAAAGTATGCTCGTCAAATTTTTTAAAAATTCCCTATATTGGAACATTAAGTATGAGAAGTCATTTAATTTGTTATCCACGTCCAAAATGAACAAAATAGAGATGTGATCCCCCTATTGAAATTAACCCTTTATTGTATTCCATAGCCAAACCAATCTTCTTCATTGATCATTGCTTATCACTATGTTAATGCGCCAATACTCCTTTAGAGATTGAGGGTCCTCAAGTATATTTTTGTGATTTATGGGTACTGTAATATTCTCCATGACTAGAATATGTTGTTGGCTACTTCATTATTATATATCAAAAGTATTTCATTGAAGCTTAAATATGGATTCGACTGATACTATATTACAAGTATGCCCTAGGTTTTTTTCTTTACTTCCATTCACATTTATCCTTGAGATAAATTGTCCCTTGTTTATGTTTTTTTATTACTTTAATGATCATAGGATGATACCCTATAACTAATAAGTGGTATCAGAGACTTTTTTCTTTAAAGACACAATGTATTAATTTATTAGTTTTTTTGAGAAATAAAATTAATATTGTATCTATGGTTCCTCTATGATTTTATGGTAATATATCACATTAATAAATTTAGGATTTTATTGAATAGATTAATTTAATTTAGAAGAGTAAAAAAATTCAAAATCAATACCGAGAATAAGTTAAAAAATTCAACATTTAAAGGGATGTATTTTTTTTGAGGGATCATATTGTGGATTAAAAAATATCCAAATTTGGATGGTGAGGAATACTTGAGTTGACAGAAGTAATGTCAAATTTAGGTGGAGTGAGATTCATTTCTTAAAAACCATTCGAGTGGAGTAATTCCAATTCCTCCTTAATTGAAAAGACTTTTTGAGTGATTCTATTAGTGTAGGTTACTGGGACACTTTTATCGTTATACACTAGATTATATACCATCTCTTGATGATGGATTGGACTCCCTCTTTCAAACCAGGCTTCCTCCAATTATCAAGATATGGAAGGTAATCAAGTATATGAGGACAGATTAAAAAATGGTAGAGAATGTCAATTGTAATATAGTATTGAATTATTATATCCCTATTCAAGACAGTAATAATTTTCTTGAAAGTTGTATGAAATTGTAGACTTTTATTCATGGAGTGTATTTTATTATTATTATTGAAGACAAATTAAATTTCTGACTACTCATATATACAATGTATTCTGAACATGGTGATATTTACAATACCATGAAAGATCAAATTTTTGATAATGAAACAACAAAATTATTACAGGATCAATACAATGGAGATGAAAAAAAATGAAAAAACATCACAGTTTTGAATAAAATTATCAAGGAAATAAGTCTATGTATAAAATTTGAGGTTGGTTGGAATCAATATGGCCAACCTATTGACCCCAAAAAAGACAACATTCATTAGTTATTTTAGGGTCACAACGAGGATCAATGTTCTGATTGATATTGACTCATGGTGTCGTGTCCGACCTGTAATGAAGGTAATAATTTGGATATATATAATGTTAATGATACAATATAATTTCTCTATTTTACTGAAAAAATATATAATGAATCATTGATATATTTTTTATTATTCCTTCTAGACATAGTTCATTTTTAAAGATTGTTGTAAGAAATTTGTTTTAATGGCCGACATAAAATCCCATAGAGGCTTCTGGACTCTTCTAATGAAGTAACATCTAAGGGATTCTTAGAAGAAAATAAATCCCAACCCACCATTTAGTTATGAACATATTATAATGCAATAAACATGAATTTTATTCAACAATATTCTCAATGAGAAATCATTTCAGGTTATTTCAATTGATAATATATAATTTGACATTATTTATTTTATTGAATTGATTCAAAATTTTTAATTTATGAAACAGAAAAAGAGTGCTGAAAATAAAGAATGTGCATCAAAACCAATGTACCCCTATCAAAAAGGAATGATGTGGTGCACTTCATTAGAGAATAAATTGGTATGTATTCTAAATCAACAATAAATGTTTAATTATGAGATATAAACTGACATATGTTCCTTTTTTTATATTCTAATTGATAAATCAAAATCTAAAGCCACTTCAATCCCATGTAATGTGCTATGGGAGGAGGTTTGTGTAAATAAGGATGGTATATTAGTTGATGAGAACTCAAAACCATTATGTGAAGAATTTTTATTGATGAAATAATTTTAATTTGTTACGAATTATAACAATATTACATTAAAATACATGTGTTCATATTTTTTATATTTTTTAGAAATAATAATAAGAAATGAACATAAAAGAAGAAAAGAAACATTCAGTAGAATTGAACAAGACTAAAAAATATGGTCTTGTAAGAGGATTTGGTTTTATAGTCTCTCCTCGGGCATATTTCAAGAAGATAAAACCACCTGATGATAAATATAATATGCTGAGACAAACACAACACAAATAGGTTTACTACAATATATTATTTTGTGGTCCGGTTTTGTAGACCGGGGTATTAGGAAGGATCAAATAAAACTGGCGGTGGAGCAAAGATCCACACATGATAGAATAGATCCCACTAGATTTTAGGCTATTAATTCCCCCAACTGCATAACTTACCCTAGGAAATCATTTTTTTCATTACACTTATCCTAAATTTTAATCAAACAAATTCTTATAACTTTATATTACAAAAAATTGTATCAGGTATAGTTGTATGTTTTTTTTATCTGACAACACCCACATACCTCCAGGTTGCGATGGGTACAATGTATAATATCCCAAGAGACTAGTTACACAATCAACCCCTCCCAAAAAATCACATGAGAGTGGGGATTGATATAGCTTATGAGCCAACTATTGAGTTTCTTATTCCACTTCATGGTCCATATATTACAATAGTTGAAGCTACTATTGGAGCTTTCATAATAAGGTTGTCTAATCGTATAAAGATAAATGAGGTACATCTTTTTGAAAATAATAATATAAAAAACATGTAATAGTTTATGATAAAAGGTCTAAAATGAGGTATGATATTACATATTAATAAATAAATGGATAAACGAAAGGTCGAATCAAGAAAATCTATTGGATCAACCTGAAAAACAAAAAAACTTCGAAGTGTATCTTCTCCCCACTAGCTCTAGAGAAATATTAATTATTATTACAACTTCATGGAGAGACTACATTTAAAGATAAAACTATGTCTTACATTTATTATGAAGAAAACATATATGGTTATTCCTTCACAAATTTAACTGGTTTCGATACTCTATTTGAGATTCCCAAGCATGAATGGTTGGGCTTCTTAATTGTGAATACATACATAAGGTAGATATTCATAGTAAGACTTCCCAAATAGTTATTTGAATATATTTATTAAAGTTGATAACTATTTGTATTATTTATAGGCATTTATATTAAAACTATATAAATGGGTGATCATGAGAAGCATGGCTTGGATTCATTAATCCCTATATCTTTTCTATGCAAGAAATTATGTCAAATAAGGAAGAAATAGAGAATAAAAAATGAGTTACTCATAGCGTTTAAATAAATCATCACATGATAGCCACTTTTTGATACCTTCAGTTCAATGGAAAACTCTACGATCTAATCACATAATATATTTTTTTTGAAATACTTGATTGTTTTTGATTTTTTAGGAAGCATAGGATACTGATTGCAGTCAACATAGACAACCTAAATATTAATTTTTTGGATTAAATGCCTGGAATTCAAAAAAACTGACCATAAATGATATTTATTGTGAATATGTAATACATTAAAATCAAAATTTTATAGATAAACGTCAAATTATATTTTTCTTCTATGTTTTAACGAGAATTTTGTTACGATAGGGGGATCACCAAATATAGGCTATATCAATGCATGTCGTCAGTTTCTAAAAACATAAGTCCTATGGATTAAAAAAAATGGAAACAAGTTAAGGTATATATACAAATATTTATCTATGAAAACATTTTAATTTTTTTTACTTATTTTGGAAAATATTTCTATATTTTTCAAAACAAGATAATACAATCAATTATGGATATTATTCTTGAAAATTTGTGATAGAAATAATAAAACATGAAAGGACCTATATCCCCCAATAATTAATTAATGATTTTAAATAAAATTTCATTAAATATATTCCATAGTCAATTTTTGTTTATATTTTCTTAGTACTATCAAGATTTCAGATAAAACAGTTACTCAAAAGAAGAAATCGATTTGTTTAGAGATGAGTGGGTAGCGTACTTTTGGTTAGATTTTATTCTAATAATAAATTTATGTTATTACCTTCTATCTCTGTGATCTAGTATGATTTATATCCTTAAAATTATTATTGGTGTGTGAAGAACTAGTGTTTGAATGATTATATATTATTTTTGATCTATTTATCAAGGATAAGGGTAAGGGAGGAAGTCAATTTTTTTAGATGTGATGACCTGCAAATAATTAAATTGTTGTGAAAAATTATAAGTGGAGGTGGAGGAGGAGGAAAAGGTAGATGTGGAGTTAGAGGCACAGGAAATGTTGGATTTGGAGACCGGTGTGGAGGATGAGGTAGAGGCGAAGACTGAGGTGGAGACTAAGGTAGAAGAGGATAAGAAGCGTTGTCTTGCAAACTATAAAATTGTTGAGAAATGAAGTAGAATAAATATCATACAATGATTATGTTTTTCAATAATTATTTAATATGGCATGCAACAATTGACACTTATGATAAGATCCATTATGTGTAATTCCAGTTTAAAATGACATTTTAGAAAAAAAATGCTCTTGGAAAACTCAAAACATTAAAAAATAATTCAGATTGTTTTAGTACTTTAGGAAAGAAATCCATACATCATTTATGATGTTTAGGGATCAGTATCACCTCAATATGATGAACAGTGTGACTGGTATGACTCCATGGGTCCGTTATCAGTTTAAAATGGACATTTTAATACAAAAAAAAGTGTCACTCATTGAATAAAAAGTAAACACACTAATATTGTCTTAAAAATTTTGGAAAATGATTCAAAATTCATTTGTGACATCTCTGAATCAGTCCCATGTCAAACCCGGACATGATGACACCAATATGGATCAAAGGGTCTGTTTCCAGTTAAAATGACATTTTAGTAAAAAACACACATGACGTACTCAAAAAATGAGGAAAAAAATTCTGATTGTTTTGATACTTTAGAAAAATTATCCATGGGTTATTGGAATGTTTAGAATTCAACATCACTTAAATCCAATGCATGATGTGGTTGTTATGACTCAAAGTGTGGATTTTTATTCAAAATTGACATTAATTTTAGTGAAAAAATGTACTGACATTCTAATGACCGAGAAAACAAATTCATATTGTTTTGGTACATTGGGAAAATGATCCATATGTTAATTATGATGTGTAGGGATTAGTTTCACCTCATTATGATGCATGGGGTGATCGGTAAGACTCTATGTGAATCTTGTTAATCAAAAATGACAAAACTTTTAATAAAGAAAACAACTAATGTACATAGAATCATGAAAAAACATTCAGATTATTTGGGTAATTTATAAAAATGATCAATAAATAATTCTTCACATGTAGATATTAGACACAACTCATTCTGATGCATGGTATGACTAGTATAACTCAAAGTGTCTTTTATCTATTTAAAGATGACATTTGAATAGAAAAAAGTGTCACTCACCGAAAACTGAACAAACAGAGTCAAATTTTCTTTATGATTTGGAAAAATAATTAATATTTCATTTGTGACATGTGTAAATCAGTCTCATGTCAATCCCACACAAGATTCCACCTGTATAGTTAAAAGTGTGTGTTTCTAGTTTAAAATGACATTTTAGTAAAAAACACACGTGGCATACAGAAAACTGAGGAAAAGTATTACGATTGTACTGATAATTTAGTACAATGATCCATGAGTCATTTTAGATGTGTTTCATTCCTACTTGATTCAATCCGATGCACAATTTGATCAGTATTGATCAACGTGTGTATTTATATTCAAAATCGACATTAATTTTAGTGAAAAAAATTATTGACACACTCAAAACCGAGAAAACACATTTACATTTTTTTGGAATGTTAGTAAAATGATCCATATTTCACTTATGATGTGTAAGGATCATCTACAGCTTAATCCAATGCACCATGAGTCCCGTATAAATCCAAGTGCATTTTTTTATTCAAAACTGACATTAATTGTAATAAAAAAACAACTGACATATTAAAAATCGATCAAACACATTCGGATTGTTTATGTACATTCGGAAAAGGATATATATATCATTTTTGATGTGTAGGGGTAAACTTCACCTTAATCAAAAGTACATTTTTAACCTGTATGACTCCAAGTGCACCATTTAGTCAAAATTTACATTAATTTTAGTAAAAAACAACTTACATACTCTATAATAGTGTCTTCCTTTTATTATATTTATGTTATAAATTATATTTCATTTAAATTAAGTATTTATATCTTATTTTGGTTTTTTTTGTTTATAAGGATGCAGTGTGTTGTTGTAGCACACTACTACGGTTTTTATTGATGTAGTGTGTTGTAACATCACACTAAAATTTTAACCTTTATCAGCGCTAATAAATGTGCTAGTAAATGTATGAGTTATCTTTTCTTTAATAGTCGCTTATAAATATACCCTTTATCAACACTTATACAGGTTCTGATAAAGTCTATATTTATCCATGCTTTGATAAGCGCTAATAAATAATACTTTTTTCAGTGAAAATAAATGTGCAGATAAATAGTATATTTATTATCTCTATATAAAAGTGTTGATAAATGGGGTCTTTATAAGTATATAGTTTCATGGTTCCCTCAGAAAAGTGAATCACGAGCCCAAGTCTCTCCACAATAGGGACAAATATAAAACTATGTGATGAACATATGTCAAAACGAGAAGATACAAGAGTAGAGGCTACTAAGATGTTACATATCACTATAGATGGTTCGAAACCCTTCTCATTAGGTGTAGTATGTACAAAATACATATTTCCATTAACTGTGAATGTCCTTTTTGAAGAGGGGTCATCGACTTTCACCGCACCAAATGGGTAAACATTTGTAAAAAAGGGACCTTCTGAACGAAAATTAAGTTAACTTGGGTGAAACCAAAATCGATAATTGAAGAGCATTAACATTTAACCTTCATGAAATAACTTTAGTGGGATGTGTTTTTCATGGATAACATTATCATTTTCTTTATACAGATTGTAAATCTCATAAAAATCGTGTCGAAGCTCCTCCAATTTAGCCAATTTCAACAATATTTCTTCACTAAATTTTTTAAAATCAAAATTACAATTTTCCACAGCCCAAAATGACTTATGTTGGATTTCAACTATAAAATTATATGCTTTACCAAAAACTAGCATAAAAGAGACATCACAATGTGTGTCTTATAGATAGTTCGATAAGCTCAAAATGACTCACCAAGTCTTTCAGGCCAGTCTTTTTTGGTGGGTTTTACAAATCTCTAAAGAACTCTTTTCATGTCTCTATTAGAATGTTCAACCATTGAATTTTTAAGGGGGTGATATGAAGTTGATGTTTTTTGTTCACCCCCATTGATTTTTAAATGATATTCCACAGTTCTATTACATAAATAGGTTCCAATGTCACTTATCAAGGCATGTGGCTGGCCAAATCAGTGGAAGATGTGTGTCAATAAGAACTCACTAATAGTATGTGAATCATCATTTCCAGTGGGTATATCCTTGAACCACCTAGAAACATAATTTAAAGACTGATTTTGTGGGCTCCCTCAAATGATTACTGGATTTTGGGTTACTTACGTGCAATAGAGTGGATGTCCAAGGTCATCTCTCAAAGGAGGAAGTAAATTTAAGAACTTATTAAAGGTATTTTGAAAATAAAAAAAATTAATTAAGAAAACTACTTTAAAGGATGGGGGTTGTTAATCATTTGTAAAACATTAAGAAGTTTTCTGGAAGAAGATTTCATATTATTTTGTTTTTAATTTTGAAATGTAAGTTGATTAACAAAGCACATTGAGAAGAAGTTTTTTAGAAAACTGTTTTTAGAAAGTGTAATCGATCTTACTCTACCTCTTCAATCATTTATTTATAATTTTAACTTAAATTAAAATCAACATAATTATTATCCCTTGATTTCTTAAATTCCAAACACTACGATAATTATGTTTACCACAAAGATAAATTGAATTTAACCCTAGGAAATCTTCGGAACATGCAATCACATCACCCTGCTTTGATTGATGTTCTAAGGTTAGATTTTGGATAGTGGTAAATTAAGGCAAATAACCTCTCTATAAATTAGAATTAATTGTGTTTAGGGATTATATTTGACCACTACAAATAGATCCCGTGTGGTTTTGATTTACCAATTACGTTCGCGCTCTCACAATTCACACAATTCTCGAACTCACGTGATTTGTGTTTATTGTTCAATTGCCTGATTATTTTTATTTAAATTGAAATCACAATTAATAGATAATATTATGTGAATTATATTATCTCATTGATTCTAAATAAATGAATGAAGAAGGTAAGAGATAGATCCATTACTAAAAATACTGCTCTTCCATGGGCGGCGTAATCATCATAGAAGCGAATTGCATTTGCAACGAATTATAATGGGTATAACCCAATAATGCTTCTACTCAAGAATTCCAGCCCAAAGAGGAAGATTAAGAGAAGAATAAATTTGAATAAAACATAATATAATAGAAGAAATAAAATAATAACAATGAAATGTAATACAGAAATTAAAATATTACAACACGATGAAGAGAAGGAGGGTTCGATGAGGAGATCCTTGCTTTAAGAGCTACCCCTCTAACAATGGTAAGAAAACTTGGGTGAAAAAAATTCTCCTCTTCCTACAATCTTATAATTCACGTCCCTAACCCTCCAAATTATAAAACCACTATTTTATAGAGTAGAGGGGATGCTAGGATTAAATATGTTTCAAGTGTGAATGGGGAATCTCAACAAAATATTTTAATACAACTTGCACCGCCCATTTAGCCTAAAAACACGTGAACTATGTCTCCATCTAGAAGTCTGATTTGTGAGAAAATCAATCAATGAGCTCCTCTCGAAATTTGGGCCCAATAAAAGTAGGGATGAAGAAGTTATGGCCCAAATCCAGAACCCATGTCTATTCTGGATAGTCCAACCCAACATTGACTTCAAGGCCCATTTGCACAAACTAAATGCACTCTTTAGCTCCAGTGTCCAGAATAAAAGTTGTAGAAAATTATGAAAGGATCCAATTTTAAAAAATTTAAGTTCAAATAATTCATATTTAAATATTTATGTGAGAACTACTACAGTTCATTTTAAAAGGGTAAAACTGGAATTTTAATAAAATTTTCTAATGATTGATCTAATCCCAAATATTTCATAAATGATCATATTTAGAACAATGTGAGGAAATTATGTCATTTATTATCAATAAAATATTTAACAATATAGTGTTTTATCAATAATCAACTACAATAATAATGTATGAGAATCGCTTGGAAGGAGGAATGATCCTAGGATATCAATGCCCCAAACATCGAATATTTCACAGAAAATTAAAGGATTTTGGGGAATTTAATTTCTATTTGAAATTGGTCCAATATTTTGGAAAGTGAGACATGATTGAAAA
Organism: Viscum album; assembly: GCA_963277665.1. Lineage (NCBI taxonomy): Eukaryota > Viridiplantae > Streptophyta > Magnoliopsida > Santalales > Viscaceae > Viscum > Viscum album. The sequence continues at coordinate 779,176,961 of OY728161.1, forward strand.
AACTCATGTTAGTCCATGAAGAGTGAAGGCCAGAAGACTCCAGAGTCCAGGACTTTTCGGGAGTTCCTTTGAGGTCCAAATTGGCCACCACTGGGAACTGAGTGACAAAATTATAAGATGTAGAAATATTCATCTTCATCAATGAACCACCTAATTACCATGTCTTCCCTAGTTTTCCAAAGTTTATTTTCATCCAAAAAATTGTATTTTGAATCACTTTTCAACTTCATTTTTTTGTTTTGAATACTTTTCAGAAAAAACACCAGAAACCAAGTAATTTACAATTGGGTCATACCACAGTATTTTTGGAGTGGGAGATCAAAGGTGCTTAGTGGGTAATTTAGGATCAATGATTTCTGAATGAGATGAATTATAAATTCTACCCAAGTGATCAGCCATAGGGTTTTCTTTTCTTGATCTATCTTTGATTTCAAGGTCAAACTCTTGGAGCATTAGGATCCATATTATTAGACTTGGATTGGAATCACTTTTCATGAGTAAGAGCATTATAAAATAATGGTCTGTGAAGATGATGATTTTGGCCGCTAAAAGATAGGGCTGAAGTTTTTTAAAGAGAAACCCATAGCTAAATGTTCCTTTTCTGTGATAGTATAGTGATATTGAGTTCCATCCGATGTTTTTTAGGCATAATAGATGACATGATAAATTTTTTCTCTTCTTTGACCAAGAACAGTCCCAAAGGCTGTATTAAAAGAATTATACATCAAATCAACGGGTAAGAACTAATCTGGTGTTTGGATTATTGGGGAATATGTAAGAGATGTTTTGAGTTCAACGAAGACTCTCTTGAAAACCATATAGAAATGAAAAGTGAGATCATTTTGTAGAAATTGAGTGAGTGGGAGGGAAATACTACTGAAGTTATAGATGAATCGCAGATAGAAACTAGCATGACCGAGGAATGAACGGATGTCACGAACGGAGGTGGGTTCAGGAATTGATTGGATCACATCAATTTTGGTAGGATCAAATTCAATACCCTCTTTTGAAACTATGTGCCCTAGAACAATCCCATTTCCAACCATGAAGTCACATTTTTAAAAATTTAACACAAGATTACACTTGAAACACTTTTGAAGGACTAGAGATAGTGAATTCAAGAAAGATTCAAAATACTCACAACAAATGGTAAAGTCATACATGAATACTTCCATGTACTATTCTATGAATTCAAAAAAAATACTCATCATACACCTATGTAATTTTTTCAAAGCACTAAAAAGTCCAAAAGGCATTCTCCTATATTCATATGTTCCAAAGGGGTAATTAAAAGTACTCTTTTCTTGGTCCTAAGGTGAGATTGAAATTTGGAAGTAGTTGGTGTATCCATCAAGAATGTAATAGTGTGACTTTCCATCTAATCATTCTGGCATATCATCAAGGAATGGAATAGGATAGTGATCTTTTTTTGTTCCAACATTCAATTTCCTATAATTGATGGAAACACGCCATTTGTTCTTCACTCGAGTTGTGACTACCTCCCCATGTTCATTTGTGACAATAGTTGTCCCACCCTCCTTGGGTACAACTTTAATTGGACTAACCCATTCACTATCATAAATTGGGTATATAATACCAACTTGAAGAAGCTTGGTGATCTCTTCCCTAACTACCTCAAGTATAAGTGGATTGATTCTTATTTTTGGTTCTATAAGTGGTTAGGATGGTTCATCAAGATTAATGTGGTTCATGCAAAGGTCAATGTTGATTCGTGGTATGTAATCTAGGGTCCAACCTAAGGCCTTTTTGTTTTCGTCTAACACATGAACAAGTTTGGACTCCTTGGTTTTAATAAGTGAAGTAGAGATAATGATAGTATAATACTGATCAGGGAAATGAAATTCATATTTCTGGTGTTCATGAAGAGGTTTCAGATCAGTCTCATCTCTCATTTGCGGGTTAGAAAACTCAAGAATGGAGGAAGAGATTTCAGTTGGTTCAGATTCATTTTCCTTAATACTATCCCAGGTGGAGCAGTAGAGATCATAGTTGATGTGTGATTCAATAGAGTTTTAAATATCCTCTAGATTGATGGAGTATATGAATGAGAGATCCACATCAACTACACCATTTATGACTTGGTTAATCATGGTGTAGATTTCAAAAGATCATATCACATCAGAACATGATGAACATGATGGAATGGGGTTCAATTGAATCTCATAAGTATCCTCAGAAACATGGATTGAGAATGCAATGCGGTCCTCATATTGGTATCGTGTGGATTGGAAATGTTGAACATGACCAATTGGTCACCAAATTCCTTGGATAATATGAATTAATGGACATAAATATTGGTTCTAGAAGTCATGATGAATGGTATTCCTAAAATTATTGGATATTGAGAAGATTTCTTCTCACCTTCCATGTCAAGTATATAGAAATTGGCTGGGAACATAAGATCATTAACCTAATCAAGCACATCCTCAATTATTCCCTCAGGATTGGCTGTTTTTCGATTGGCCAACTAAATGACAACACTCGTTGGATGTAAGGGACCTAGACGAAGGTTGAAGAAGATGGATTTGAGTGAGATATTAATTGATTCTATTGGGTCTATGAGTGCATCATCGAAGTTGGAACATCAAATTTGGCATGGATTCGTAATGATCCCTGGATCTTTTCACATTATGAGAATATACTGTTGAGTGGAGACATTTTCAATGGTCCTAAGTTGCCTCTTGTGGGACCATAATTACTTAAGAAAATTATCATACATAGGGATTTGTTTTGTGGAATCTAAGAGGTGTATGTTGACTTAAACATGTCTAAACATGTCAATCATTTTGGGATCGGATTCAAAGGACTTTTTTGGTATAGAAACATCTTGAGGAAAAGGAATTAGATTCCTAAGTGGAATGGAAGGTGGTGAGGAAATGGATTTAGGTTCCTTTTCATGTTTCTTTTTTTTTCATTTTCTAGGTCTAGATTCAAAAGGGGATTGGATAACATATTTTGAGTCATAGCATGTTGCTTCCCCAGTCTAAGTGAAATTACAATTAAATTACCCCTGGGGTTGGGTAATGGTTGAGTTGGGAGTTGGGAATAATTTTATTGTTGTTGCTAGCTCAGGTGGGATGCAAGTTGACCAATTTGTATTTCAATATTTTTTATGATAGAATATTTGAAAGAGGCAAGATCGTATACTACACATTCTCATGGTTTCTTTGAGGAAGAGGCTTGTCCAAAATTGGGATTTCCTTGATTTTGGTTCTTGGGAAAGATATTGTATTGGTTTGGTAATTGGGAAGGCTCACTATGATAGTGGAATCCCGGAGGAGGATTGTTCCTTTGAGGATGAGGAACAGAAGGATAAGGTTGATGTAAGTTACCACCACCTTGATCATATTATAATTGGTTTGGATTTTGATGAGGGGACTAAGGGGTATGATAAATGGGATTCGCATATCTCATGTTATGCTTATAGGTAGAACATAAGGGCTCAGAGTGGGGTTGGTTGAAGTTTCTAACAAACTAACCTGATTGTTGAGGGTCGGGGTTCCGATTGGCATATGTTTCATTGAGCTCAATTGGTCTAGTTGAATCGGATTGATTTTCTTGAAGTTGTGGACATGTGTTAGTTGGATGAGATGGGGAGCTGTAGATTATATAGTTCTTGATAGGTCTAGAGAACATAGATTGTGGAGAAGATGAGGTTGGGGCTTTTGATTCGATAGCTAGATGTTGCACAAGACCTGTAAGTTCACTCATACACTTGGTCGTCTTGTTTGGATCTATTGATTGACTATCTTTGGCTTGTTTGACTTGATAATGTGCTCGATTATGGAATTGTTGTGTGTTTTCCACCCTATTGCTTATGAGATCTCTTGTAGCTATAGGAGTTTTATCAACAAGAGCAACGCCACTTGCGACATCAATGAGGGTTCTCTGCATAGCCAATAACCCCTTGTAGAAGTATTTGATCAATAGTTGGTCATGTATTTGGTGTTCTGGACAGGTTGTAACAAGATTTTTGATCCTCTCCCTATACTCATGGATAAATTCATTTGGGAATTGATGAATACCACTTATTTCGTTTTAGATAGAAGCAGTATGAGAAACTGTAAATAATTTCTCTATGAAGTGTCACTTCATGTAATTCCATGTGGTTATGGAACCAGTAGGGAGGTAGTAAATCCATGACATAGTAGTTTCAGATAGATATAAAAGGAATTCTTAGAGTTTGATTTGTCCCTCAGAAACCCCTTGAGCCTTCATGGAAGAACACACCACATGGAACACATTAAGGTGGAGATGTGGATCCTCAGCGGCTAGCCCATGGAAATTAGGTAGAGGATAAATCAAACCTGATTTGAGTTCACAGTTAGCCTATATGTTTGGATATTTAATACTAAGGGGTTGATAATTTATATCATAGGTATAATGTTCTTTAATAGTTTGATCCCTTGGATTATCCATATCTAATTCAAGTGGTTGGACAAGGACTAGTTCTATATTTATTTGATTATCCCTAATGTTCCTCCTAAGTTGGAAAAGTGTTTGCTCAATTTAAGGGTCAAACAAATCCGATTGATTTTTTGAGAGGCTAATGGGAATTCAGATAGATTTTGGAAGAATGAGAACGATTTGTTTTTGTTTTTTTTCAATTTATGATTTTTATGAGAAGGTGGGTTTTTCATTGTGTTTTTTTCAAATTTTGTTCAAATTTTGTTTTTTTTACAATTTCCAAAAACTAATGACTACATAATTACACCATCCCCAACAACAACATAATTTGAAAGCATGATCGATTGTCACCTATTAACCATTCAATTTTTTAGTGCCCTACTAAGTTGTATAGAAGCATTCGGGTCAAATCCTCATTGATGATACTTTTTAATAGTCGATTGTTTTTAGTTAATTGTATTTTAAATGGGGTTTTTTACAGAGCATATGAAATAATTTATGGATGATGTTTGATTTAAAAAGTTGATAATGATTTGGGTGATTTCATTTTGGGGTATTTTAGCTTATGATACCCTTGAGCTTTTCTTTATATTGCATTAAATTAATACCCACTTCACAAGATGATTTTGATCGGAATTCCCAAGTGTTAAAGCATTAATCCAAGCCATAACATGACATAGGCTTCTAATCATTACCATTAATTTTTTATGGTAGTGTATTTGTGGTTCCAATAATCCACGAAATCAATATTCTACACAAAACATGTCATTAATCCATGACATATTATGTTCAACATACACAATATTAATTTAAATAATGTTCATTTAGAGAAGTCACTCAATCACTTAATATCCTCAAATTATGAATCACCACAATGAGAGATTTACTCATCCATTTGGGTTGTTAATAATCTGGTTATAATTATATGATGATGTATTAATAAGTGAAGAAAATAATATAGGGATAAGAAAAGAGTTGTGCGCCGAACACACACACACACAAACACTGAAGGGAATTAAATACTGACTTTATATTGAACGAGAAAGAAAAAGAATGAGAGGGTATTACACTAAATGTAAACTATTTCATGACCATTAATATTATTTAACAGATGGTGGATGAGAATAATAGATGATGAATATTAAATTTTCATTAAAATATAATTACAAAAACAAACACTTACACGATTATAAATGAAGAAAAACAGAAAAGTAAATGAATGGAAGCAAGGAGGAATGGTTTATAAAGTTAGAAATTGAGCATAGAATATTATCACAAGCCTTTGGCAGTGCCTTGGTCATTCTCAACTATCCTCCTTTTCTCTGAAATTCTAACCATTTTTAAAGGAGAGGAGGGGATGTAATATAGACCAAGGTGGTAGACTCTTCGCAATCCATAACTACCCCATCAATTTGCTCGAAGATTTGGACATCCAAGAAGCTGAATATCGAGATATCTCCTTATTAAAAGTTGTAGATAATAATTTTGACATCTACTCTAAAAATGTGGAAAAATTTTCACTTTTTGAGTAAACGTTATGGAGGTTTTAGTAAACAATTATAATATGTCCATTTCCATCCAGACTTTTTAGAAGGTATAAATCTAAATGGGTTTATCAATAAGAAGATGCCTTCAAATATGAACACTTTTTTCAAAAAATATGGCCACATATCTTTTCGTTCACACTGAAAAATATTGGATTGATTGGATGTCTATATACGGAAGAATGTCATGAATACTGTACTGATTTAAATTCACGACCAGAATGGTGGGATGAGATTAAATGAATCATTGGGGTCCCTTTATGGGGATTGGGCCATGAAAATTTTAACCACAATTCCTTTGGATAATCCCAAAAAAACATTGGAGTATCATCATATTTGGTCTTTTGGATTGATCCCAGTAATTCCATTATCATGGATGATCCAGTTTCTTCACAAATTCTGTGGGAATTCTTGTGTGGACCCTATAACCCTTCAAATGGAATAATTGGCCCCATATCCCATATAAATAAATTTTTTATATTGAAAGAGGAATAATACAAAAGAAGAACCATTAAATTTGGATAATTATGGTGAGTGTTACAAGTAAAATAGTAAAGTGACACCGATTGGATTAATTCAAATAATGCTCAAAAATTACATTTAATATTTAAACATTAATATTTCATACAAATTATGCACATTTCATATAAAATCAGTAAATGGGAGTATATAAAAAGTTGTGAAAATATTAATAACATCATGAATCTTAGAGAAAAAATCTATAAGCTTCCACTCGCTGACATCCCACTAAATTTTTTGTATCTATGTCCTCTTACTCAGTGCATGGACCACTACATTTCCCTTCCTAAGCGTGTAAGAAGGCTCAAAATAGAATTATTATACTCAACCCACTTTTTCTTCCTAAAATTCAGACCAGGATATGTAAATATAAACTTGAGGCTTTTGTGCTCTATGTACACCACAAAATTCTCTCCATGTAAATAATGTTTCCAACAGCACACTACATGAACAACTACAGCAAACTCAAGATCATGTGTAGCGTAGTTCCTCTCATATGACCTCAATTGCTGAGAACTATATGACATGGATCTACCCTTTCATTAGAACCACTTCTAGATTGATACCTGATGCATCATATTAAACAATGTAACTCCTACCAAGATCATGTAGTATCAGGATTGGTGCTAAATTCAATCTCCATTTCATCTTTTGAATGGTTGTCTCTAGGTATCTGACCATACACACTGCACAACCGTTTTAGTCAAGGCCATCAAACACACTTCTAATCATTTGAATTACTCTATGAAACACCATTAATAACCATCTAAACCCAAGAAACACCATATGTCAAATATATTCGTGGGATGCTCCCATCCAACGGCCAGAAGGCCTTCCATTTTTTTTATTATTATAAGACCCCCCTTTTAAGGGAGGAATGGGGAACCCAAACAAACATCATGACTTAGGAAAACTCATGCCCAGAAGGTCAAAGAGATTAAAATATGATTGAAACCCTGAAACTGACCCTCTCGAGGATTTGATCATGATGTAGCTCTCCACAATTGCATGGAAATTCGTAAATCAAGTGTCTCATGTCAAAGAATAGACCCGATTCGATGGCTGATGTCATACCCTCTAAACCATCCAAATCCAAAAAACTCTCCAAAGATGAACCACCAGCTCTAGATCCTCCTCTGGGCCTATTCCATGTGGTCGATTCCAGTTGCAACACCATTCATTGCTCGAATACCAGGAACCTCACAACATCACCGCTCACATCAGAATACCAAGATGAACACACAACACCATAACAACAATTCATCACCAATCAAACATACCAAAAAACTAGTGTAAAGTCAAATTTTTCCTACATTTCGGATGCTGGAACCATCACTAAACCAGAACCACAAATCCCGTCACCACCAAGCCTATTGCGTAAAGCATAACAGCCACCCAAAACACTTGCAGATGGGAGATAAAAGTGGCAGAAACCCTCAAACTGAAGAAGACTAGATCGACCACTCTTCTAGTAACTATACACCATGTAGATATGGGTGGGTGGACCTTGCCATGAGGAAATCACACCGTGACCCCAAACCCACCCCATGGTGAGAGATGACAAGAAATGACCAAGGTACCTCACCGCAATGAGATACGGCTAGAATCGACCACGGACCTCCACCAGACACTAGAAAACGCTGTAAAGATACGACTAGGTGGACCACACTGCGATGAACAAAAACAAAATCACGACACCGCCACAACACAACACGAATATACAACTTCAATATAAATATGGACGAAAAAAGCATCACCATAGGATGCAATCTGAAAAACTACAATGCCACCACAAAACCCTGTTAACCCTTCATGCCGCCACACCAAATCACACCTTGGGCTATGACGATGCCACTAGAAGAGGAAACATACTCTACAAACCTGTTGATAGTATGTGACAGGGAGGAAGTCTTCCTCCAACACAAGAAAGAGGGTAGATGGCAGCGACGGGGGAAACCCTAATTGTCACAACACCCCTTAAGGGCTCATGAAGCATCCATCCTTGGGATACTCTCTGAAAACTAAAAATCTCACCTTCTCTGGATCAACTGATACTTCTATCTCTAAGATGATTTGACCCCAAAAGTGAATCTGATCCATCCAGAAGTGGCACTTCACAGTTTATCATATTACTGATTATCTCTCAGTGTATCCAAAATGATCCTAAGATGATTAGAGTGGTCATGTAAATTGTGAGAATACACTAAGATATCATCCATGAAAACCAAAAAAAATGAATGCAAATAAGGATGGAAAAATCAGTTCATCATTTCCATGAAAACAACTGGTGCATTCATGAGACCGAATGACATAACCATATACTCAGATAGACCATACCTACTAAAAAAATGTTATCTGAGGTATGTATGTAATTTGAACACATAACTAATGATATCTAGACCTCAAATCAATTATTGTGAAAACACAATCTCCTTGAAGTTGTTCAAAAATGTCATCTATCTGTGGAAAGGTATATTAATTTTTAATCATCAGCTGGTTCAATTTTGAATCAATCATGCATAGACAAAGGGTAATATCTACCTTTTTGGAAAGAAGGACTGGTGTACCCCATAGATAAGTACTAGGTTAGATAAACCCCTTTACCTCAAAATCCTATAACAGCCAATTGAGCTCCTTCAACTCCGTCATATCCATCCTGTAAGGATGAATGTATACTGGTGCATCTTTTAGTACTAGATCAATGGAGACAGAAACCTCTATCAGGAGTTAAACTGGAAAATTCATTTTGAAAAACATCCTTGAAATGATCAACCATGAGAGGAAAGTTTGCCAGACACACACCCTAGTAATCAATATACAAACATGCAAACTGGGTTGTCATCATGCACATCCCATGATGTTGTGGTCTAGCTTGAGTTGACTATAAATCCCAGTCACCCTATGAATAAAAACTGTTTCCACTAGTGTTGTGAAGGTCACCCTTAGATTATATTAATCAATGAGGGCTCGATAATCCACTAGCCAATCCATTTTGAGTATGACGTCAAACATTTTCATATAAAGTAAAAAAAAGATTCTATATAAAGTGACACCCACCTATATCAAGGGGAAACTACATGTACTAGTGTATACTTTTTTTATAATCCCCAATGAAGTATATAGTGTCATGATTCCCTCAGAAAACCGAATCAGGAGCCCATGTCTCTCCACAATAGGGAAAAATATAAAACAATGTGATGAACTTATGTCTAAAAGAGAAGATACAAGAGTAGTAGCTACTATGATCTTATATCTCACTATAGATGGTTTGAAAACTTTCTCCTTAGGTGTAGTCTATATAAAATACATCTTTCCATTAACTGTGAATGTCATTTTTGAAGAGGGGTCTTGAACTTGCACTGCACCAAATGGGTAAACATTAGTAATAACAAAAGGACCTTCTGAATGATAATTAAGTTTACTTGGGTGAAACCGATATCGAGAATTAAAGAGCATTAACTTTTCACCTTCATGAAATACCTTTTGTGGGATGTGTTTTTTGTGGAGAACCTTATCCTTTTCTTTGTACATATTGAATCTCCCATAAGAATCAAGTCGAAGCTCCTCCAATTCATCCAATTGCAACAATATTTCTTCACCAAATTTTTCAAAATCCAAATTACAAGTTTTCATATTCCAAAATGAATTATTTTGGAATTCAAATAGAAAAATACATGCTTTACAAAAAACTAGCCTAAAAGTAGACATTCCAATGAGTGTTTGATAGGTATTCTGATAAGCCCAAAATGATTCACCAAGTCTTTCAGGCCAATATTTTTTGGTAGGTTTTACAATTCACTCAAGAACTTTTTTCACATATCTATTAGAATGTTCATCCATGACATTTTTCTTGGGGTGATATGTATTGGAATTTTTATGTGCACCCCCATTATTTATCAAAAAATATTACATGTTTCTTTACAAAAAATGGGTTCCTATGTCACTTATCAAGGCATGGGGTCGGCCAAATCAGTGGAAGATGTGTGTCTTTTGGAACTCACTAACAGTATGTCAATCATCCTTTCTAGTGGGTTTTTCCTTGACCAACCTAGAAACATAATTGAAAGAGCGTTGTCATGGTTTCCCTCAAATGATTAGTGGTTTTTGGGTTACTAAGGTGCAGTAGAGTGGCTGACCATGGTCGTCTCTCAAAGGATGAAGTAAATTTAACAACATATTAAAGGTAATTTGAAAATAAAATAAAAGGAATTAAGAAAAGTACATGAATGTATGGGTGTTGTTTATAATTTATAAAACTAGAATCCGTTTGCTGGAAGAATATTGCATATTTTTTTGTTTTTAATTTTGAAATGTTAGTTGATTAACAAAGCACAACGAGAAGTTGTTTTTTAGAAAACTATTTTTATAATGTGTAACCAATATAACTCTACGTATTTAATACTTAATTAATAATTATAATTTAAATTAATATCCAAATTAATAATGATCCCTTAATTTGTTAAATCCCAAACCCAAGGAGAATTAACTTTACCACAAAGAGGAAGTTAATTTAACCGTAGGCTAACTTCGGAACATCCAATCACAACAACCTGCTTTGATTGATGTTATAAGGTTAGATTATGGTTAGTGGTAAATTAAGGCACGTATAATCTCTATAAATTAGAAATAATTGAGTTTAGTGATTATATTTTAATACTAAAAATTGATCCTGTGTGGTTTTGAATTACCAATTATGTTCATGGTCTCACAATTCACACAATTCTCGACCTCGCGTGATTTGTGTTTATTGTTCAATTGCTTGATTAATTTTATTTATATTGAAAACTCAATAAATAGATCATATTATGTGAATTACAGTATCTCATTGATTCAAAATAAATGAATGAAGAAGGTAAGAGGTAGATCGATTACTAAAAACACTACTCTTCCATGGGTGGCGTAATCATCATAGAAGCGAATTGCATTTGCAACGGTTAATAATGGGTATAACACAATCACGATTCTACTCAAGAATTCTCGCACAACAAGGAAGATTAAGAGAATAATTTTTTTAATAAAACATAAGAAAATAGAATAAATAAAATGCGAATAATGAAGTTTAATACACAAATGAAAATATTAGAACATGAAGAAGAGAGGGAGGTTTCGATGAGTGGATCATTGGTTCAAGAGCTACCCCGCTTTCAATGGTTGGATAATTTTGGTGAAACCAATTCTCCTCTTCCTAAAATCTCCTAATTCACGTCCCAACCCCACCAAATGAGAAAAACACTAATTTATAAAGTGGAGGGGAGGCTAGGTTTAACGTGGTTTCAAGTGTGAATGGGGATTCTTGTCCAAATTTTTTAATACAAATTGAACCACCCATTTGGCCTCAAAAAATAGTGAACCAGATATCCTTCAATAAGGATTATTTGTGAGAAAATAATCCCAGAGATCCCCTCCAAATTTGGGCCTAATACAAGCATGGATGAAGACGTTACGACACAAATACAGAACCCCTGTCCATTCTGGCGAGTCCAGCCCAACATTGATTCTAAGGCCCATTTTCACCAACCAAATGCACTCTTTAGCTTTAGTGTCCTGAATAAAAGATGTATAAAATTAATTGAGGAACATGTTTACAAATATTTAAGTTCAAATAATTCATATAAAAATATTTATGTGCAAAATACCACAGATCAATTTTGAAATGGTAAGACTGGAATTGTAATCATATTTACAAATGAATGATCTAATCCCAAATATTTCATAAATGAACATATTTAGCACAATGTGAGGAAATTATGTCAGGTATTTTCAATATAATATTTAAAAAAATAGTGTTTTATCAATAATCAATAGCAACAAGAATGTATGAGAATCCATTGGAAGGGGGAATGGTCCCATGAAATCAATGCCCCAAACCTTGAAGATTTCATAGAAAATTAAAGGATTTTGGGGGATTATATTTCTATTTGAAATTGTACCAAACTTTTGGTAAGAGAGAAATGATTGGAAAAACTCATGTGAGTCCTTGAAGAGTGAAGGCTAGAATAATCCAGAGTCCAGGACCTTTTGGGAGGTCCTTTGTGGACCAAATTGGACACCTTCGGGAACTGAGTGAAAGAATTATAAGATGTAGAAATATTAATCTTCATCAACACATCTTCTAATTACCAAATCTGCCCGAGTTTTAAAAATATTATGTTCTTCCAAAAAATATTATTTTGAATAACTTTTCAACTTCATATTTTTTAGAACTTTTCAGGAAAAAAACCAGAAACCAAGTAATTTACAATTGGCACATACCACGATATTTTTGGAGTGAGAGATGAAAGGTGCTCAATGTTGAATTTAGGATCAATGATTTCCGAATGAGAAGAATTAGAAATTATACTCAAGTGATCAGACACAATGTGTTATTTTCCCGATCTATCTTTTATTTAATGTTCAAACTCTTGGAGCATTAGGATCCATCATATTAGCCTTGGTTTGGAATCCCTATTCATGAGTAATAACATTATAAAATATTGGTCTGTGAAGATGATGACTTTGGCACCTATTACATAGGTTCTAAGTTTATTTAAGGAGAAAACCACATCTAAAAGTTTTTTTAGTGATATTATTGTTATATTGAGTTCCATCCAATATTTTTGAGGCATAATAGATGACATGAGGGTGTTTTTACCTTCTTTGACCATGAACAACCCCCTGGGCTCTATTAAAAGCATCATAAATCAAATCAAAGGGTAAGGACCAATCTAGGGGTTGGATTATTGGGGTAGATGTAAGAGAAGTTTGGATTTAAATGAAGTCTCTCTTGAAAACCTAATAGAAATGAAAAGTGATATCATTTTGGAGCAACCGAGTGAGTGGGAGGGACATACTACTGATGTTATAGATGAATCTCTGACAGAAACCATCATGACTTAGGAATGAACAGATGTCTTGAATGGAGGTGGGTTCAGGAAGTGATTGGATCACTTCAATTTTGGCAGGATCAACTTCAATACTATCTTTTAAAACATTGTGGCCTAGAAAAATCCCATTTCCAACCATGAAGTTACATTTTTCAAATTTTAACACAAGATTACACTTGACACGCATTTTAAAGAATAGAGAGAGTGAATTAAAGCAAGATTCAAATGACTCACCATAAATAGAAAAGTTATCCTTGAATAAATCCATGCAGTGTTCAATGAATTCAGAAAAAATAATCATCATACACCTCTGGAATTCTACACGAGAATTAAAAAGGCAAATAGCCATTCTTCTATATGCATGTGTTCTAAAGGGGCACGTTAAAGTAGTCTTTTCTTGGTTGTAAGGTGCGATTGGGATTTGTAAGTAGCTGTTGTATCGATCAAGAAAGTAATAGTATGACTTTACACCTAATCATTCTAGCATATCATCAAGGAATGAAATAGGGTAGTGATCTTTTCTTGTTTGAACATTAAATTTCATATTATTGATGCACACACACCATTTGTTCTTCACTCGAGTTGTGACTACTTCTTCATGTTCATTTGTGACAATAGTTATCCCAAAATTATTAGGTACAACATGATTTGGACTAACCCATTCACTATCATTAATTGGGTATATAATACAGCTGAAGAAGACGGGTGATCCCTTCCCTAAATACCTCAAGTAAGAGTGGATTGATTCATAGTTGAGGTTGTCTATGTGGTTTGGATGATTCCTCATGATGGATGTGATTCATGAAAATGTCAGGGTTGATTCCTAGTATGTCATCTAGAGCCCAACGTAAGGCATTTTTGTTTTCCTCTAACACATGAACATGTTTGAACTCCTCTGTTTCAGTAAGTGAAGTAGGTATAGTGACAATATAACAGTGATCATGGAAACAGAATTCATATTTCAGGTGTTCATGAAGTTGTTTCAGATTAGTGTCATCTTTCATTTGTTGGTTAGACAACTCATGAATGGAGGAAGTGATTTCAGTTGGTTTTGATTAATTTTACTTAATACTATCCAAGGTGGAGTATTAGAGATCAGAGTTGATGTGGGATTCAATAGAGTTTTAAATATCCTCTAGATTGATGGAGTTTATGAATGAGATATCCACATCAACTTCACCATTAATGACATGGTTAATCATGGTTTAGATTTCACAAGATCCAATATCTTCATAATAGGATGAACATGATGTAAAAGGGTTCAATTTAATCTCAAAAGTTTCCTCAGATGCATGGATTGAGAATGCAATGTGGTCCTCATATCGGTATCGCGTGGCTTTGAAAATGTTGATCTTAACAATTTGGTCACCAAATTCCATGGATAAGATGCATTAATGGACATCAATCTTATCTCTAGATGTCATGAGGAATGGTATTCCTAAAATTATGGGATATCGAGAATAGGTCGTCTCACCTTCCATGTCAAGGACATAGAAATTGGCAGGGAAGATAAGATCATTAACCCAAACAAGGAAATCCTCAATTATTCCCTCAGGACTGGTAGTTATTCGATTTTCCAACTAAATGACAACACATGATTGATGTAAGGGACCTAGACCAAGGTTGGAGATGATGGATTTGGGTGTGACATTAACTGAGGCTCCTGGTTCTATGAGTGCATCATTGAAGTTCGAACATTAAACATTCCATGGAATCGTATATTACCCTAGATCTTTTCACTTTATGAGAATATTCTACAAAGTGGAAACATTTTCGGAGGTCCTAAGTTGCCTCTTGTGGGTGCACAATTCCATAAGAAACTTTTCATACATAGGGATTTGTTTTATTGCATCTAAGATGGGTATGTTGACTTCAACACATCTAAACATGTCAAGCATTTCAGGATCAGGTTAAAAGGACATCCTTGGTTTTGAAACATCTTGAGGAAAAGGAATTGGATTCCTATGTGGAATGGACAGAGGTGAGGAAATGGATTAAGGTTCCTTTTCATGTTTCTTTTTCTTTTCATTTTCTAGGTCAACATTAAAAGGGGTATTTGAGAACATATTATGAGTTATAGCATATTTCTTCCCCAATATAAGTGAAATTTCACTTACATTGACCTTCGAGTTGGGTAATGGTTGATTTGGGAGTTGGGAAGAATTTGATTGTTGTTTCCGGCTTAGGTGGGATGCAATTTGACCAATTTGCGTTTCAATGTTTTTTAGGCTAGAACTGATGAAGGAGGCAAGATATTCTACTACACATTCTCATGGTTTCTTGGTAGAAGAGGTTTGTTACAAATTGGGATTACCGTGATTTTGGTTCTTGGGAAAGCGATTGTATTAGTATGGGAATTTGGAAGTCTCACTAGGATAGTGGAATCCTGGAGGAGGATTGTTCCTTTGAGGGTGAGGAACAATAGAATATTGTTGATGGAAATTACCACCACCTTGACCATATTATAATTGGTTTGGATTTTGATGAGGGGACTAAGGGCGATGATAAATGGGATTTCCATATCTCAATTTAGTGTTATAGGTAGAAGAGAAGGGCTCAGAGTGAGGTTGGTTGGAGTTTATAACAAACTAACCTGATTATTGAGGGTTGGGGTTCCTCTAAGAATATATTGCATTGAGCTCCATTGTTCACGTTGAATCGGATTTATTATCTTAATGTTGTGGACATGTGTTAGTTGGATGAAATGGGGAGCTACAGATTCCACAGTTATTGATAGGTCCAGGGAACAGAGATTGTATAGAATATGAGGTTGGGGCTTTGGATTCCAGAGCTAGTTGTCACACAAGACCTGTAAGTTCACTCATAGACTTGGTCATCTTGTTTGGCTATATCGATTGATGATCATGGGCTTGTTTGACTTGATCATGTGCTAGAGTATGGAATTGTTTTGTGATTTCATACATGTTTCTTATGAGATTTCTTGCAGTAGCAAGAGGTATATCATAAAGAGCATCGCAACTTGCAGCATCAATGTGGGTTATCTAGAAAGCCAATAACCCATCGTAGAAGTATTGGATCAACAGTTGGAAAATAAATTTTGTGATGTGAACCAATTGACACAAGCTTTTTGAACCTCTTCTAATACTAATGGAGTAACTAATATGGGAATGGATGAATACCACTTATTTCCTTTCAGATAGAAGCAGTATGAGAAGCAGTAAAGAATTTCTCTAAGAAGTGTCGCTTCATGTAATTCCATGTGGTTATAGAACCAGGATGGAGGTAGCAAAAACATGACTTAGCAATTTCAGTTAGAGAAAAAAGGAATTATCAGATCTTGATTTGTATATCAGAAACCCCTTTAGCCTTCATGGTAGAACACACCACTTGGAACTCTTTAATGTGTAGATGTGGATCCTCACCAGTTAGCCCATGGAAATGAGGTAGAAGATGAATCAAACTCTATTTGAGTTCTAAGTCACCCTATATATTTGGATATTGAATACCAAGTGGTTGTTAATTCATATCAGTATTATAAAGTTATTTAATATTTTTTCCCTAGGATAATCCATATATAATTCAATTGGTTGGACAAGGACTGGTTTTTGAATTATTTGATTATCCCTAATTTTCCTCCTAAGTTGACGAAGTGTTTTTTCAATTTAAGGGTCAAACAAATTTGATGGATTGTTTGAGAGGCTATGGGACATTTAGAGTGATTTTGGAAGAAAGAAAAATATGGGATTTTCTTTGTGTGTTTTCTATTTATGATTTTTATGAGAAGGCGGGTTTTTCATTTTATTTTTTTTCAATTTTTTTTAAATTTGGTTTTTTTAAAATTACCCTAAAATAATGACTACTTAATTACACCATCCTCGGGAACAACGCCATTTGAATGCATGGTCGATTGTCACCTATCATCCATTCAAGGTTTCGGTGATCTACTAATGTATATAGCAGCACTCTGGGCCGAATCCTCAACGATGATACTTTTTAATAGTAGATTGTTTTTAGTTAATTATATTTTCATTGGGGGGTTTGTGTGAAAATCTTATGAAATAATTTATAGATGATGTTTGATTTAAAAAATTGATAAATATTGGGGTGATTTAATTTTGGAAGATTAAAGCTTATGATATCATTGAGCTTTTCTTTATATTGAATCAAATTAATACCTACTTACAAGATGATTTTGATCGGAATTCCCAAGTGTTAAAGCGTTAATCCAAGCCGTAACATAACATAGGGTTCAAATCATTACCATTACATGTGTATGGTAGTGTATTTTTGGTTCCAATAATCCATTAAATCCATATTATAAACACAACATATCATTTTTCCATGACATATTACGTTCAAATACACAATATTAATTTAAAGAAGCATCATTTAGAGAAGGCACTCAATCACTTAATATGATCAAATTATACATCACCCCAATGATAGATTTACTCAGCCGTTTTGGTGGTTAATAATCTGGTTATAATTTTATGATGATGAATTAATAAGTGTAGAAGAAAATAAAGGTATATGAAAAGACTTGTGTGCTGAACACACACACACAAATAGTGAAGGGAATTAAATACTGACTTTTGATTGAATGTGATATGAAAATACTAGGAGGGGATTAAACTCTATTTAAACTATTTTAAGACCATTAATATTATTTAACCGAAGGTGGATGAGAATACTAGATGAATAATAAGAAACTTTCATTAAAATAGAATTACAAAAACAAACAGTTACACGATTATAAACAAAGAACAACACAAAACTAAATGAAAAGAAGCAAGGAGGAATGGTTTTTAATGTAAAAACATGAGCATAGAATATCATTAGAAGCATTTAGAATTGCCTTTTTTGTTCCAAACAATCATCCTTTACTCCGAAATTCCAACCATTTTGAATTGAGAGGAGTGGATGTATTATATCCCAAGGGGGTGGAATCATTGAATTCCAAAACTACCCCTCTACATGGATCGACGACTTGGACATCTAGAAATCTGATTCTCGAGATATCTCATATTTCAATGTTTCTGATAATAATTTTTTACATATACCTTAAAAATGTGGAAAATTTTGGACTTCTTGAGTAAAAGTTATGGTGGTTTTAGTAAACAATTATAATATTTCAATTTCCATCAAGACTTTTTAGAAGGCAGAAATGTGAATGGGTTAATCAATAAGAATATTCCTTCAAATCAGAACAATTTATTCAGAAATGTTGGCCACACATATCTTTTATTTCACACTGAAAAGTATTAGATAGATTGGATGAATATATATGAAGACAAAATTCATGAATACTTACTAATTTTAATTCCCGACCTGAAGGATGGGATGAGTTTAAATGAATCAGTTGGGCCCCTTTTTGGGGATTGGCCTTGAAATTTTTATCCATCATTCTTTTGGATAATCATGAACAAAATATAGAGTATCATCAAATTTGGTCTTATGGATGGATCTTAGTAATTCTATTATCATGGATGATAAAGTTTCTCACAAATTCTATGGGCCTTCTTGTGTGGAATCTATGACACTTCAAATGGAATAATTGGCCACATATCCCTTATAATGAAATGTTTTATATTGAAAGAGGAATCCTACAAAATAAGAACCATTAAATTTGGATAACTAGGGTGATATTTATAATTAAAATTTTGAAGTGACATCGATTGGATCTATTCAAATAATGCTCAAAAATTACATTTAATATTTAAACATTAATATTTCATACAAATTATGAACATATAATATAAAATCAGTAAAGGGGAGTATAAAAAAACTTGTGAAAATATTAATAACATACTACATCTTGTAGAACAAATCCATAAGTTTCCGCTCGCTACCATCTCAATGAATTGGTTGTTTCTATGTCCTCTTACTCAGTGCATTGTCCACTAAATTTCCCTTCCTAAGATTATATGCAGGCTCAAAGTTGAATTATAATACTCAACCCACTTTTTCTTCTTAAAATTAAGATAATTCTACTTAAATATATACTTGAAGATTTTTTGGTCCGTGTACACCACAAAATTCCCTCCAATTAAATAATGTATCCAACATCACACTAAATGAACATCTACAGCCAACTCAAGATCATGTGTATGGAAGTTTCTCTCATATGACTTCTACAATCGAGACATATATGACATGGATCTACCCATTGCATAAAAACCACTCCTAGCTTGATACCTGATGCATCATAGTAAATAGTGTAACTCCTACCGAGCTCCAGTAGTATCAGGATTAGTGCTAAATTCAATCTCCATTTCATCTCTTGAAAGGTTGTATCTTAGATATCTTACCATACGAACTCCACAACCTTCTTATTCAAGGCCATCAAACACACTTATAAGAATGAGAAGTCCTATATGAAACACCATCAATATCCAGCAAACCCTAAGAATCTTCATATGTCAAATTTTTTCGTTGAATGCTCCCATCCAATGGCCAGAAGGCCTTTTGTTTTTTTATTATAATAAAACCCCCTTTTAAGGGTGGAATGGGGAAGCCAAACATACTTCATGAATTTGGAAAGATCATGACTAAAAGGTCAAAGAGAGTAAAATCTTATTGACCCCATAAAACTGCCCCACTCCAGGATTTGATCATGATGAACCTCTCCACCATTGCATAGTGATTTGGCAATCAAGTGTCTCATGTTAAAGAATATGCCCGATTTGATGGCTGATGTCATACCCTCTCAAACATCCAAATCTGAAAAAAAAACTTCCAAGATGAACTGCCATCTCTAGATCCTCCTTTGGACCTATTCCATGTAGTCGAGTCCAGATGCAACACCATTAATTGCTCGAATACTAGGATCTTCACAAAATCACTGATCACATTAGAATTCCAAGATAAACCCACAACACCCTAAAAACAATTCATCACCAATCAAACATACCAAATCATAGGTGGAAAATCAAATCTTAGATACTTTTCGGATGCTGGAACCATCACCAAACCCGAACCATAAAGCCTGTCACCACCAAACCCCTTGCGTAGACCATCACAACAACCCGAAACACTTACAAATGGCATATCAAAGTAGTAGAAACCCTCAAATTGAAGAAGAATATATCAACCAATATTCCAGTGACTGTACGCCATGGAGAGATGGTTGGGAGGACCTCACCATGATGAAATCACATTGCGACCCCAAACCCACCCCATGGTGAGAGACGGCTAGAAAATACCAATATACCTCACCACAATGATAGATGGCTGGAATCTACCACATACCTCTGCAGGACACTTGAAAACATTGTAAAGATACGACTAGGTGGACCACACCACGATGAAGAGGTACAAACTCACGACGCCACCACAACACACTGCGAATCTACAACGCCAACATAGAGATGTGCGATCAAAGAATTTGCATAGGGAGAACTCTTCAAACATACAATGCCACCACAAAACCCTGTGAACCCATAATGCCTCCACACCAAAACACACCTCAGCCCATGACGATGCCACTAGAAGAGGAAACACACACCGCAAACGTGCCGATAGGATCCTCCGGGGAGGAAGGCCGCCTCCAACACAAGAAATAGGGGATATGACGGTGATGGTGGAAACCCTAATTGGAATAGCACCCCTAACGGGCTCATGATGAATCCATCCTTGTGATACTCCCCGAAATCTAAAAATATCACCTTCTCTGGATCAACTGATACATCTATCTCTAAGTTGATATGACCCCAAAAGTGAATTTGATCCATCCAGAAGTGAAAATTTGCCAGCTTATCATATTTCCGTTTATATATTAGTGTATCCAAAATGACATTAAGATATTTAGATTCGTCATGTCAATTGTGAGAATACACTAAGATATCATCCTTGAAAACCACCAAAAAAATGAATGCAGATAAGGATGGAAAAATCAGTTCATCAGTGCCATGAAAACTATTGGTGCATTCATGAGACCAAATGACATAACCATATACTCATATAGACCACATCTACTAAAAATAGATATGCAAAGTCTAAATGTAATTTGAACACATACCTAATGATATCGAGACCTCAAATCAATTTTTGAGAAACCCCAATCTCCTGGAAGCTGTTGAAAAATATCATCAATCTGTGGAAAGGTATACTATTTTTTAACCATCATCTTGTTCAATGTTTAATAATCCATTCATATACTAAGGGTAATAAATACCTTTTTTGAAAAATGTACTAGTGTACCCCATAGCTAAGTACTAGGTCAGATAAACCCCTTTACCTCAAAATCCTATAACTGCCTATTGAGCTCCTTCAACTTTGTCATAGTCATCCTGTAAGAATGAATGGATAATGGTGTGTCTCCTAGTACTAGATCAATGGAGACATAAACCTATATCAGGAGTTAAACTAGAAAATTGAATTGAAAAAACTTCCCAGAAATGATTAACCATGTGAGGAATGTCTTCCTGTCACACTCCCTAGACATCCATATACAAACTAGCAATATGGGTTGTCATCCTACACATCCCATGATGTTGTGGCCTAGCTTGACTTACCTATACTTCTAATTCACCCTTGTGAATATAAACTCTTTCCTCTAGTGTTGTGAATGTCACCCTCAGTTGATAGTAATCAATGAAGGCTCTATAATCCACTCGCAAGTCCGTTTTGAGTATGATGTCAAACATTGTCAACTAAAGTAAAATAAATATTCTATTTGAAGTGACACCTACCAATAACAAGGTGAAACTCCCTGAACTAGTGTATAAAATTATTTATAATCCCCAATGAAGAATATAGTGTCATGAGGCCCTTAGAAAACTGAATAACGAGACCAAGTCTCTCCATAATAGGGGAAAATATAAAACTATGTGATGAACCTATGTCATAAAGAGAAGATACAATAGTAGAGGCTCTTAAGATCTTGAATCTCAATATAGATTGATCAAAACCCTTCTAATTAGGTGTAGGATATACAAAATACATATGACCTAAACCACGTACCTATGACACAACCTCACTACTCAGAGCAGGACTATTTTGTTGTCTGGATACAATTGGTGTCTGGCTGCCTCGGCCATGACCACCACCTCCTCATCCTGATTGACCGGTACTACTCCATCTCCCTTCCTAATTCAATTCCAAGAAAACTGCTCTTAAACCTCATGTCTGAGCTGACCCCCCTACATCTCACTATTTGTGGGAAGGTCCTAACGAAATGTTTCACATGTCCTATCCTGCTGTAATCCCAAAAATCAACTGGGTCTTGATCACACCAATTCCTCATATGTCCCCATTTGCTAAACTGATGACATAAAACCTAGCTACCAGTTCTCACAACCTGATTGGTATTAATCTCATATTATTCCTTAAAACATCGTTTCATACCACTGAAAGTGGAACCACTGGGTCGAGAGACTAAAATGTTATACTTTTCACCCCATACATCCCTCAATTTTTTCTCTATAATAAGCGCCAGATTTACTATCTCTATAATCATCATAAACATGAACACATTTAACTAAGATCAAATAGTTTTCCATTGAACGTCCTTAAAGTGTCCCTCTCTTTAAATATCATCAACATCTTATATCAGTGAAAAATGTTGAAGCTCAGTAAATTATGATGACTACTCCATAACCATCATAGTACCCTGCTCCAGAGGCATGAAATCATTATCCTAATCGATTCACAACGTCTCTAGGAAAAATTATTTTTAGGACCTATTTTTGAAATCATCTCAATCCATATCTCACAACCTATCATCATGGTTCAAAACATACCACTTATGATTATCTTCTATATGTAGCATATATGTCGCGAGATTCCCTATCCTCTTAAAAGGTGTCTCCAGATTCTCTATGATCACTATCATAGTCTCAATCCATATCCTATAATCATATAGACCTCCATCCCCATAAAAAATGGGAAGATTATACTATTATAACACATGTGTTAGCTCATCCATTGATAAGGAAGTCTACGGTGCTCCCTGAAAAGTCTACATTAAGTAATAAAAACCCTCACAGATCTAGGAATCAACACCTATGTTCAATAATACAACTGGTTCATTATCTATTAATTATGTAGGATCCAATGGTATTTCATGGCCCACTACCTCTAATGTATGGTCATCTCCACCCTCCTAGCATAAAAGTGGAGGTTTTCATTGTGGAATTTCTCTATAATGAAGAAAACACACCATAGAAAAAAAGGATATCAGATTTCACATCTCAGAAGCATAGGACAGGACAAAAACATCCTATAAATTGATCATACCACATAGTCTGCTTCTAAATTAATGACTGTTAAAAATAAATATTCATAAAAGTCACCAGAAACACTACCTCTTACCAACTCAAAAATCGGGTCTAGCACAAGTTCTCTATTTATCATTTCAATTTTCCATTTGAATTATCATTAATTTCACATTTAATTTTAATGGTCAATACAAATGATTCATCAATTTTCAATCCTTAAGGTCCCATAATCCACATGAACTGAATTATCACGTCCACCCAATTCACACCGTAACATGTTCTAGTTCATGCGACTCATGTTCCATGACTCAATGTGACACAATTAGATAATTAAGGTGTATGTTGTGGCCTAATTAAGAAAATATTATTAAGGTTATGATAGACACTCTAAGTACCAACCATGTTTCTCAATTACCTACCCAAAATATCAATAACAATAGTAGGTATAACTATCACTACACATATCACACGATCATGTAAACATGCAATGCATCCTATTTGGAATGGCATAATGCATGGCATTTGAATCCTGTAATGTGACTAAAATTTTGCATGAGATGTAATACCCTAATCTCATTGTGTTAATCCAAAATATAACACATATTGATATCAATAATAATATCACAAATCAAGTGCATCACCCAACTATGGAATCAAATAAATTGTAATAGCCAAAATCGTAAAACCAGTAATTTCATTCGATGCAATTTTCCTTTTTTACGTTACGTGGGTTAGCTAAACCCAAGCACAACTAAATACCTAATTCTAATACCTTTATATTTTTATATAGTGTCCCCGAATAATAAAGAAAACTCGAAAAGAATATTCTCTGAAACTACTTTTTAAAATCCCTGATCAGGATGCCACTCAACATTGTCGTGAGCCTAGTTATCTACCTGGACTCAACTGTATCTCCCTAAATTCTAGAGGTCATTGACTAAAATTGTGGGTAGAGGGTTTTTCTATGGGGAAACTATACCCTCATCACAAGAGTGAAACACCAAATAACTACAATAATAGTCAATATCAGAAGTATTTAAAAATTCAGACAATAGATATATAAACAATTTAGGAATATATAAACAAATCTAGAAGTAATATCATATACAAAATATATTGAAACTTGTCTCTAAAAATCATCCAAAATAAGTATACATGGAATCTAAACAATAATAATATCAAAAAACAAAAAATACAAAATTTTTATCTCCAAATAGCACCATGAGACTCAGCTCAGTCTCATGCTCCCCTGCTCCTTAGTATGACATAACTTCAAGCATCAATCTATGGGTGCTTTCCCCAGTCCCTACCTACATCCATATAGTTTGTTCAGGTACCCAATGGAATCCTGAAAGGGGTGTGAGATACAATCCCAGTAGGCTACCACACAAAGGCCTATAAGAAGTCCTGGATGTGCAAAATAATAATCTAAATTAAAGTTAATAGTAAAACATGCATGGTTGTAATAAGTAAGGTCCCAAATAAAAAGAAAAAAACCAATGATAATATATTTCCATACATGTATCCCTACAAAATAAGTGTCAATATCTTATTAAAAATTCATCTATAAGTAATAAAAATGTAACTAACATTACCTCACCGTACATCCATACATAACATGTCAACCATGACCATGTCATACAAACTATGTATTAAACAATTACAGACTTTCTGTATTTCCAAAAATGTCACATTCACCATTGGCATGGTGTACAACTATACATATCACATTTACAAAGAATTTTCCATATAATAATTAATGTGAGACCCCTCGGGGATAGATCCATGTTATAGTGGACCAAGACATCCTCGTCGAGTCCCAGGATCATCTCGATTGAAACTCTATTTGGCTTGAGTTTGGGTCGAAGGATCATGTCTTCCAACCATGTCCACTGTGAGCCCAAGAAAAACAAGATCCAAGGGTTTGAAAGGCCCAAGGAATCCCATGGAAATGGAATCCAATGAACATATAGGTCCATGTAATTATCTACCATTTCATTAACCTATAGTGTAGCACACCCATGGCATCATATGTAATCATTCATCAATTTACATTCAAGTTCCCTGAGTATACCAACTCATAACCCAATTTACTTTAATATTTATCCAATGAGTATACCTACTCATATATAAATTCACAATCAATTACATTACATGAGTTCACCCAATCATTTGAAAAATTAATAATAAATCCATTCATGCAATTAAATAAATATCAACATTTTATCACATGGAAAAAGAGGTAAAAAAATCTTCTAAATATTCAATTCAATTCAATTAATTTAAAATTAGGATTAATCTAACTAGGAAATCATAATCACACACCCCATGGGTGGTATAATAAAGGCAAAGTCAAAGGCTCACCCCATGGTTAACCTTGGTTGGGGAAATAACCTCCAACGTGTCTCAAGGGAACAAAATGGAATCCACATCATGATCCATTTAATTTAATTAAATTAAACAATTCAATTTCAGAGCCACTTTGGAATGTCCAGAGGGGTGAAACAACTTAAACTAGCTTAATAAATCAAAAAATCAAATAGGAAAAGAATAGAATACCCACCATAGGTCTGTATTAGAGTTCTCATCCAGAATCACCTTTTGATTTGACTCAAATAATAAGAAAAATGAACATGATAAATGAAAAAAAAGGAATTGAGTACTCCCATATGAGAATCCAACGAGACTAATGACACTTGATTCTGAGTTCATCATGAGTAAAGAGATCAAAAGATTCACAAAAGGCTCAAAGGATCTATCAATCCCCAAGGATTACAAGAGAGAATGATATAAAAAAATAGGTTGAAATAATAGATTAATTAGGGGAAATTTTTTAACTTCACTTAAAAAACCAGGCCTCGTGATTTCGCTGCATGGTTGGCTAAATCATGTGCCAATCACGCACATTTTTCTATTATAAGGGGAACATTGCATGGTTATCCCACATGGTTTAACAATTTGTACACAAAAAGTGTCTCGGACCACTGTAAAAAAATGTAGAGGTAATTGCACAGGGGTGTGGCTCCTTCCACACAGTTTGAAAAACCATGCGGGATCCTTCAGGCATGGGTCTAGGTCTCACATGGTTAGTCTGACCATGTGGCCTATCCCACATGCTTTCTACTAATCATATGACTTTCCTTTTCCTCCCAAAAAGTCGGTTTCGGGGCTGTAAACAAGCCCCAAACATCCCCGATCCCCCCATAACCTCAACGGGTATTCACACTATGACATATTTAGGCATTTAAACTGAAAAAATTATCTATACCTTGTATAAAAACTCATGATCTTACAGTTTTTTCTATTGTTGTTTTTGGATTTTCATCAGATAGTTTTTTTATATTGATCTATTTTAGTTTCTTAGCATGACTTTTCATTTGGAATCCATTCTCTCTTTTTCAGTCACCATTGCCAAAGGTATCTAGGTTTATACCATTTCAGATGGTTTGTGAGTAGTGTACCTCCAAGGACATGACCAGGTGATGAAGTGGGACCACCCAATGTGTTGGAACCTCACACATCGGGTACCCCTTGTTTCCTATTTAGGAAACCTCAAATTCTCATATATCCATTGTTTAGACTCTTATTTTGGACCACGAGTAGCCTATCCTAAGTGTTTTTTCAAATTGAATACGATGGTGTCCTCCGTTTTTCCTTTTGATATATGGTGTGAGATGTTCTGGGTATGGGTCTTGTTTTGGATGTTCCCGATGATGATAGTGATAAGGCATGATCACAAAAGGCATTCCATGTAGTACCCATCAGTTGGGCTGGGCATGGGTCCTCATTGACTAGAGAGGAACCCTCCAACTGGGTTGGGCATGGGTGCTCTATAGAATTCTAAGAGTATAACCCTCCTACAGAGTCAAGACATGGGTCCCATAACATCATAGAGTGGAAGTCTTCTACAGATTCGGGGAATGGTTCCTCTAGTTTCAAAGAGTGGAATCCTTCTACTGGGCAGGGCATGGGTCATCTATCGACTATCAGAGAGTAGAACCCTCCCGTCGTGTAGGGAGGATCTACTGCTCCAACATGTTCATATATTATTTACTATGATTAAAAAAAATATATGTTTTATATAATTATGAATGTTGTGGGAAAAAAATTATTATAAAAGATAAAAAAACATAACAACATAATTGTTGAATTGAAGAATTAAATATTTATAATAAATATCTTTAATCAATGAATATTTCTACAAGTTTATCCAATAAATTTCTTTTTTTGAATTAGATAAATCCATTATAGTGTACGTCATAATAAAAAATGATGAAAATTAATTGATGTATTAAACCAAACATAATTAAAATGATTAAACTATAGAAAAAAATTTATTTCTTCAACTAGTATAACAAATTGATATAGAAATTTTTATTTTATCAAAAAAATGAATCCCAAAGTTATAAAATCATTATTTTCCATTTAATCTAAGAATTTAACACTCGGTGTGTTTTTTTATGTTCACATGATGCCTTGAAATAAACAATATATCAAAATTTATTAACAAGATATCTAAAAGATTTGGTTGATCTTTATGGTCTTTAATTTTATTTTATTTTTCAACAACGGTTCAATATGTGATGGAAATTATAGGAGTAGATGAATTTGAGAAACAAGGAGAATTACAATTCTCTATATCATAGTTTTAATGTTGATGAACTATTCTTATAGTTCACAGACAAGTGAAAATGGTGTGTGGAGCACACACAATTTCTATTAAAATGAATATGATTGATGTTCCATTCATTTATAGATGAATATAACTAAGAAATCCTTAGAAGGCCATGAAATATACTACTATTTCATGGGAGATTTAAAATAAAAATTTATCATTATGCATTATTTTTTAATTCACATGAAGACTTGAAATCAATAATATAATCAAATTTATATACTGGATTTCTAAAAGATTCTATTGAATCCAATGGAATTGATTTTTATTTTTCATTAATATAGGGTTAACATGTGTTGGAGATTTTAAGAGTAGATGATGTTTAGAAACATGGGGAATTACAATTCTCCGTATCCTGGTGTGATGATTGATGAATTATTCTTAATGTTCATGGAAAAATGATAATGGTGTCTCGACCAAGCACAATTTCTATAACTATGAAGTGGATTGAAGTCCAATCCATTTTTGAATAAATAGAAGATACAAATCATTTCAAGTCTAAGAAATATATGAATATTTCACGAGATAATTAATGTGAAGACAATGTATAATATATTAATATTTTTCATACAGAATATTTGGTGAAGATATCTAAGTGTTTTGGTATTTTTGATGAGAAATGATTTGACCTTACATTATATAATTAGAATTCATCTAAGTATATATCCAACGGGCCTTAATAAAAAATTGTTCTAGCCCTTGGAAAACAAAGGATCACATCAACCACATATGGTACATATGTGGTCAAACATGTGGGTGGAAATCAACTCTGCAGGCCTCTGGCAGCAAGTGAGGATGTGTAGTGCTTGTTTCATGAGAGATTTAATGTGAATACCATGAAAAATGTATTCATATATTTAATTCAAAATATTTTTTGAACACATTGATGCACACATATTTACAGGGGGAAATTTAAATATTTTAGAAGGATTTTTAATGAATATTCCCATGTAATTCGTTTTTATCTAAAATATGGGAATTTTTAATTGAAGAAGTAAAATTAATATAAAGGAATAAAGAAAAGGAATTTTAAATGATCAAATTTTATTTATGTAACATTGGTTTATATTTATGTGCATTGAATATATTAAGGTTAAATGTAATTAGGGAATGTGGGGAAAGCCCTGAACCCTTAGAGTAGAAGGCCCAAGATGGCCAAGCAACCCTACGGGGAGAGCCCACCAAAAGGAGAGGGAGAAGCTAATGATGTGTTGAGTATGAAAATTGTCTGCAACAATGAAGATGACTAATGTTTCATCTATCTGTAGATGAAGATAATTTACAAATCATTAGAAGGCGATGCATTATACTACAATTTCATGATATATTTATTGTGAAGTCCATGCAAAATAGAAATCTATTTTGCAGGAAGAATTTTTGGTGAAGACATATAAGTGGTTTGGTATTTTTTATGGGAAGTGACTTGACATTCCATTATATACTTAGAATTAATCTGAGTATATTTCTAATGGGACTTAATAAGAAACTGTGATAACCCTTAGTAAACCAAGGACCGCCTTAAAATGTATTCTTATTTTTCATACATAATATTTGTTGAACAGATTTAGGTCTGAATATTTTAAGGAAAATATTTGAATATTTTAGATGATTTTTTATTGATTATTCCAATGTAATTCATTATTCATCTAAAATATGGAAGTTTTTAATTGAAAATGTAAAAGTAATTTAATCTAATAATGATGTGGAAATTTAAATGTTTAAATTTTATTTTAGTAGTTTTGATTGATATTTTTTGTGTTTTGAATATGTTTTGGTTTCATGTAGGACTGGTGGGGCTAGACCACAACCCATAGGATAGAAATCGAAAGCTAGCTAGGTAACCCCCTACAGAGAACCAACCAAAATGAGAGAAATGACTTGAAATTGCATTCTATCCTTATAATAAAAGGAATTTAATTCTACTGGGCCTTACCAAGAAATTAGGATAGCCATTGGAAAACTAAGGACCACCTCAAAAACAATTCTTATTTTTCAAACATAATATTTTTTGAATGCATTGATGCGCACATATTTTAATGAAACAATTTTAATATTTTAGAAGGATTTTTAGTGATTATTCGCATCTAGTTAATTGTTTATCTAAAATATCGGAGTTATAAATTCATGATCTAAACTGAATTAAATGGAATAAAGTTGTGCAATTTTAAATGATAAAATTTTATTACAGTAATTCAAATTGATATTTTATGTGTTTTGAATACGTTTAGGTTAAAATTATGACCTGTGGGGATAGCCCATAATTGGTATGGTGGTAGAAACAAGTGGGTCAAGAACCCCCATAGCGATAGACCACCACAACAAAAGAGAGAGAATCTAACTACCGTAAGGAGCATCACATCAGTGTGTGGTGGTCAAGATGACATGGTGATAGGAGGGCAAGATCACTAGAGTAGGGAGGCACTGATGATTGTATGAGTCCTCCAACCCTAGTTCAGCTTCACTTCCCATCATCATCACAATTTTATGTTTAATGGAGTGTTATGTCGCATTTTCATTCAATGTGTGATGGCTTTTTGTGGACACTGTGCATTATTAACCAAAACATTGTCATCACTCCATGGTCCTACCCCACCTCCACAAAGACATTTCCCTTACCACACATCTAGCACCTCGACACCAATTGTCGCAGCACGATGCCACTATCATAGTCTCCAATATCACTATAGAGGCCATTCTTTCAACTATAGTTCTTGTTCCCAAGGCGAAGCACCACTACCAAGCCCTCGAACCACTATGGATCACATTTGGGACCTCATATGACCTTGTTGAAGCCCATTTCAAAGGTTGTGATTCCAAATATGGGAGATGAGCTTCATCTAACCATTGTAAAGGCTGGATGATGGGAGGGAGCTCACTGGACAC
The DNA here is from genome assembly GCA_963277665.1 of Viscum album. Classification (NCBI taxonomy): domain Eukaryota; kingdom Viridiplantae; phylum Streptophyta; class Magnoliopsida; order Santalales; family Viscaceae; genus Viscum; species Viscum album. The sequence goes on from OY728161.1 coordinate 779,208,051, forward strand.
TTCAATCGTCACTATGCCACATGCTTATCCCGTGTGGCATAGTGGGAAAGGGAGACCAAAGAGTAAGCATTGCATCATGCCAAGCACACATATACAAATGATACCCCACTGGCATGATGCTGTAAAATAATGGAACTCTGATCCCTTTGGATAATTATAGAGATACTCTGGGGCTCAAGGGACAGTATTATCTCATGGTTGTGGGTCCCAAATTGAGGGTCTAAACTCTTTTTTCTATAAATTCCCTAAGATAGCCAATGTGCCTATTATTTATATTTATTATATATATTTATTATAGGATATTTCTTAATAATTTAAATATAAGTAAAATATAAATATATATTGAAATTATTATGTATATTATAATGTTAATTGTAATGAAATTGTTATATATTTTTTATTATTTATAAATAGAAAATCATTACATATATATTTCATATCTGTGTGTCTTTAATTTTTTACATATATAAGTACATACATTGTACCAACATAATACATAAAATTACATTGAAAAATTATATTGAAAATTTTCAATGAAAAGTCACACTAATATAAATTTCATCTTATAAATTTTCATTGAAATTTTCCATTTCAATTTTACATTCGAAATTTATACTCACAATTTTTTGTGTATACATACAAATGAAAATTATAAACTTAAATATATACTCAATATTTAAAATGAAATTTTATACTAAAAATTTATACAATAAGTTTGATCACCATAATTCTAAAATAAATATATGTTTAAAATTTTAGTACAAATGTTTTAATACAGAAATAAACAATGTAATTTTTCAATATAATAAATACATAGAAAATTTTCATTATGGACTTTTAGTGCATATTTCTATTGGAATATTTTAGTGAAAATTTCAACATAAATTTCAAGGGCATATTTCAACTCAATTTTTATTATAATTAAACTAAACATTTGATTATAAAAATTATAAAATAAATTCATGTTTTTATTTTTAGTTAAAATATATTAACACATAAATAAAAAATGTAGTTTTTCATAGAAATTGTGACTAGAAATTTCTTATGGAAATTTTCAGGGAAATATTCCACTAGAAATTTCCTGTGCAAACCTTCACTGAAAATTTTCAATGTGGGATTCCCCTAGAAATTTCCTGTGTAAACTTCCCCTGAAAATTTCCAGTGAAAACATCCTTCCCAAATTTCTAGTGAAAACATAGAGTGGAAAATTCCAATTTAAATTTAAACTTAAAATTGCAGTGAATATATGTTAGTAAATAAATAAAAATGTCTCCCATGATCAATATATTATCATATGTTTTCCTAGTGTTTTTTCTTTCCTAGGTTCTTCCTAGGTTGAGCTATTCTATGGGGGAGATGGTTCCTTCATATTTCAATTGTACATTCTTCCCATCAATTGTTCGCTAATCCTTTTTCATTTCTTATATTCTCCTATATTAGTATAAACTTTAGAGACGTAATCTCACATGTAGATGAGGGGTACTCCAGACTACCTATTTGGTTTATCAGAAATCTCATTGCACTAATGTTGTTTTTTTTTCATTTTTGTGTTCTTCTTATTCCTTTGGTGTTTCTATATACCCTATGTAACACCCCAAGATTTTATAGTGTGTTATTTCTTCAAAATAATTCAATAACTTTCACTACATGCAACACCAAGTTCAATCGCACCATGACTTACCAAACAAGCTGTTCAAAAGAAGTTATGAATAATGTTAACTAAATTTTAAACTTTATATAATCCTTATAATTTTAGAATCCATATTATGAGTTTCTTAGACATAATGTAAGAACAAATTCATTTTCAGTATTGCACTTTTACCAAATTTTAATAGTGAACCCTTTTTAGATACTATATTTTAAACTTTTTGACTAAATGGGGACATCAAAAATTTAAAATGAAACATCCCAAGCTTCCACGGTACGCTAGCGTGTGTTGTACGCAACACCGAGTTCTAACACACCGTAACCAATCAAACTAGCCATTATGAATAGTAATACCTACTTTTTGAAATTATATATATTTTATATTTTAAAATGGACTTCATTTTTGGATTCGGAATATCGAATTTAGCCTAAGGTAAAATTTTGGTACTTTTTGGATAACTTTCATATTTTGATGAATAGTGAAAATTACTAAATTTTAATTAAAAACAAATTTTTTAATCAAAATAATTAATAGTGATAAATTGTGAATTTGAGTGGTTTTAAAGTATATTTAGAATATATTTTTACCATTTAATATAATGTTGGTCATTGGACATAATTTTACAATTAAACCGACCATAAACAAGTGTCAATCTTTTGATAGTTATTACCTCTTAAAAACACTCTTTTTGTTTTGACAGCGGGAATTAATTTTAAATTAATTTCTGCCACTTCTGTGTTTTGAATTTAGAAAAATGGATTCCATATTTTGAATCAGGATGTCCAAATTGTGTAAATAGGTAACTTTTATTTTTAGACATTTTAAATAATTACTGTGGTAAATATTTTATTTACCATGGTTAAGGGTAAATCCGGTAAATAAGGGTTAAAAAATAATATAATAATAATACAAAATTACCCTAAAACGTGTCCTAACCTTATTGGTGGACACATACCCGACCATGGGTATCCTGGGTCGATTTGGGGACCCCTTGGAGCCACTTGTGTGTGGTAGGGACACATTATATTAATAAAGTTAAAATAAAAATAAAAATGGCATAAGCTTACATCTTTTAGAAGAACAATTTTTACATAGGGTTATACATGTTGGATTATCGATTATAAATATTCATTAGAAAGCTAATAATATTTCCTACATAATGATATTCTATTTATAATTTTTAGACATCAAATAATTTAAATTATTAATGACACAATAATGATGCAATGTTTACCTCATTAATAAATCATTTAAATAAATAAGATTATAATGATTAAAATATTATCTAAAACCTGTCCAATTCTTATAGGTTGATGTTATTTAGAATATGAGTCATCTTATCTTCTACCTCAATTATTTTTGGACCATTATAAAGCTAATTTAATTATATTATAATGTAATACTTCCACTCTTTCCTAAAGAGCCCCTCCTCTCCCTTATAAAAGGAGACCACTTATACTCATTCCTCACACCTCTCAAGCCACTTGGCTTGGCCAAAATCTACCCACATACTCTCCCAACTTCCCTCACTACAACCTAGAGGCCTTAGTTTGATCATAAATCCATCCTAAGGAGCCCTTTTGATCAAATCAAAAGGAAGAACCCAAAGAAGAGGTAATGTTTTCACCACCCCTTTTCAAGTTCCTTTCTTCTTCCACTTCTTCTTTCTTTGTTCTTACCATTATAAATTAATAACTCCAGTATCTCACATATACTGTGATGTTATTATAAATATGGAACAACCATATTTAGTATTCTATCCACCCTTTGAATTACATGTCACCATACGTGCGTACGTACGGCTTACCGTCTCCACGTCGTGGTGTTATTGTTATTCAATATATTATTATTTAGGTGGGTATAATAATGATATGTAATTCATGTAAAAAATAAATATATAACATGATAATGATACTGTATATATGATATACTATCCAATTATATATTATTTTAATATCAAAATAATGATATTGTCGCTCGTGCGTACGTACGGACTACCGTCTCCACGAACGTGATGAGATTCATTCTCCGTCGTATCCATCCAAGTATAATTATCATTTGATGATTTAAAAATAATGTATAAGGACATGATATCATTCTGTATATGAATAAGATACAACCTATCCATGAAAAACACGACTTACGTAACAAAACATATAAAAGAAAACGAGTAAGTTAACACCCGAAACAACGATAAATCTAAGATATTGTTAACAAAGCAATGTTAAAAGATCATATATGATATCATATGAATGTATATGATTCTTGTATAATTTAATAACAATTATTTCAAAATTATACATGAGGTTAACGTACCCCAACCAAGGAAAAGTACAAGGTAAGGGATTTTCTTATCTCACATTCAATTCCGTGAGATTTCCATTATTCGCCACTAAATTATTGAAAGTGGTGTATTGTGTACTGGAATTTGATATATATTATCATGATTATCTTTATATTCATGTTATTCTGTAAATAATTTGGTGGTTATTAACTTTTTTCCATACGACTCAGTTGATTAACGTGGTAAGGGGTTTTCATCTCACTCCTTATTCCCGTGAGATTCATGCCATATTGCCACCATTACCTTTTGTGTGGTGTATGTACTGCCCATAATTATATTCTTTGTGTAATACACTATAATTTATGTGTATTTACATATTAATTGTATGATACCTCTTTCATGGGTTGTATGTTTCATAAGGTACCAAATTGGTAAGGGTTATTTCACAATCTCTTAATTATCCGAGGTTGTTTATACGTAATAATCTACTGGGATCTCGTTATCATCCACATCCATGTTTCTTCAAAATGTATTTCAAAACATTTTGAATATTTAAAATAATATGGGTTAAAGTCATTTATACCCTTGTTTGACTTTTTATAAGAGGTTTATAAGGGAATCTTTCCGTCGTTTTACAAACAAGGTGCTTTTTAACCTTTTCGACAGAATTAAGATAAGAATGTTTTAACTTATACGGCGGGTGCGGTTATTTTCCGCCGTTATAAAATCGTCAAAGCTTCCCTTACAAGCTTATAAGAATATTTTCAAAGAGAATGTTTTATTTTATATGGATCTTAAATGATTTCAAATTAAAAGGAGATATTTCTTTAAAAAGAATATTGATTTCATCTATGTCAACATCCTTTGATGGATTTTAAGATTATTTGAAGTTGATTTATTATGATACAAAACTTCTATATTGTATTGAAGGTTTTGTGATATGTTTGACTATGGATGTGCTATTTTTATACCATTCATAGTTTATGGTGAAATTATTTACATTTTGTATGCTTGTTCCAATAAGAATGTTTATGTTATATTTCAACCTTTACTTCATATGAATGTGTTGGACAAGTATGTTCCAGGTTGGGGACTGGTTAAAGTAAGCCCTCCAGGTTGGGGACTGGTTAAAGTAAGCCCTCCAGGTTGGGGACTGGTAAAAGTAAGCCCTCCAGGTTAGGGACTGGTAAAAGTAAGCCCTCCGGTTTGGTCTCCGGTTATTAGAGGCACTCCGGGTTGGTGTCCTGTTATTAGAGGCACTCCGGGATGGTGTCCGGTTATTAGAGGCACTCCGGGTTGGGTTCCGGTTACAGTTAGCCCCAAGGTCTTGGGACGAGGCCTTGAAAATAAATTAAAGTTTAGCATTATGCATTCCAACATTATGAAAGTGGTTATTGATTTTTGCATGTGATTATTCGATTAGTAGAATATCCATGTGAATAAGTAAATGGAATTATTAAATTTTATTTATGTCGTACCATGTTGAAAGTTCATGTTTGAAAGGCTTTTCTTTTAGTTATACATTTCCTTAAATGTTTATTCTTATTTATGAAAGTTTCCGCTATATTGTTATCCTTACTGGGCATTTGAGCTCACCCCTTTTCTATGTTTTATTTTTTCCAGGAAGTGAAGAAGTAAATTATGAATGACCTGCAGGGATATTATGTGGGGATATGAGTTTGGATTATGGAGACATTACGTTGTTGTAGTAGTTTTTCATTTTATGATGTAATGTAAAACTTATGAATATATCTAGTGTTTCCAAGGCTACTAAACCAATCGGTCTTTCGAGATTTGATCTTTCTTGTGATCATGCCAATGTTATGTAATTAATGCACCGACTCTGGGTAACTGGGGTCGGGGCGTTACAGTTGGTATTAGAGAAAGTTTAGTACAAACCTTGGAACCTAGATTTAGATAAACTCTGATTAGAGCACGTAGACCTAAGATGATCTTTGAGGATCAGTATAGATTAACTTCCTAGAATTTTGGTATTGTAGAGATTTTGTGAGTTTTCCGAGCAATACATCCCTGTCTGGATACGAGTAGGTAGAGGCGGCTCTGGCACAGATGTACCTAGGGGTAAAACCCGAAAACACCACTTTGAGCTAGACTCGAACGGGAACTAGTGCACGACAATGGGCCTTGCTGCACTCTTGGTTACGACTCTCCCGGGGGATATGCTTAGGATAACTCTCATTTTATTTATAAATCATTATGAAGGGTTTATGAGTATATAATTCCTCAATGAAAACATTTTTATGATTATGGATTATATCTATAAATAGTTCAATTTATGTTAAGTGTTTTATAAGTATGGGATTATGTATTTTGATTCATAAACCGATCTAGTTTATGCCATTGTTTAGAAATGGAACCCATTAGAAGGAATGAGAACTCCAGAAATGCACATGATCCAAAGAGAAGGGATGATCATATCTTTCATGGTCTTAAGCTAGAATTTATAAGAGAAATAGTCTCCCATGTATTATCCTCATATGAAGAAATAATATCATGTGTTGATAAGATAAGTAAAGAGTTTACTGAGTCCTATGGCTTTGAAGGGAAGCAAGAGAAGAAAAGGATGGAAGAGAGAAAGATGGATAAAGGGATGAGGGAAAAGAATAATTTTCCCATATGTAGTAACTTTGGAAAGAAACACCCTGGAACTTGCCTGAAAGGAATGGGAGTTTGTTATAAGTGTGGAGGAAAAGGGCACAAAGTACGTGACTGCAAGGGTAAGAAAATGGTTTTAAATGTACAATGCTTCATTTTCAAGGAGTTTGGACACTACGCGAACCTATGTCCAAGTCATCATACTATGCCGCAAATGATGTTATTGGATAGTAATCAAGTTATGATACTACCACAGATGAAGAGGAATGGTTAGAGTTCTTATGTTTATTATGTCAATTGAGTGTTGTATCAATAATGTACTTGTTATAATAATTATGGAGTATATAAGGATTGTACTGCAGTACTATTTCATTAAGGACTTGAGATTGTGTGGAACAAAGAAAAGTGACTCAATAGAAGGATAAATTTTTGGAAAATATATGGTTGAGAGAATGATAAATCATAATATAGTTCTGATACTGAGGCAGTGATTTTGGAATAATATGTGATTGTTTTGGATAAATTCTATTGGATATTCTTGACTACCTTGGAACTGATTAATGATTTGTATATTCCATCATTGTTGGGGTTTAAAACATTTTTGGATTAATGAGGTATATCCAGCATTCTATATGGAATAAGGGAGCATGAATGTAATCAATAAGGAATATGGTAATTCAGGATGTTTCAGTGTATTAAAAGAATACATGATGAAGGTATTCATATGCTATTACGTGGTAAAAAGGATCTACATTATTTTTAACTTCCTTATAAATGTTGGACTGTGAGTTTGGTCAGAATTATTTTTGATAAATTCTAGTTTGAGATTAATTTTGGATTGCCATAAAAGGACAACCCGGAGGTCGGGCGGCAACCCGTCGCGTCCGGAAAGGCCACGAGACTTGAACCCGCAACCGAAGGGCGACAAGGGTGTATCACCTACCACTGGCCCAAGAGATGTCCTGGATTAAATAATGTAGTTTTTTTTAAAAGATCTGGTAGATGAATTATAAATTCGTTTATTTTGGAACCATATACGAATAGTGTAAATAGAATTTTTTTTACATTCTATTATCTTTTAGAGTGAAAGATGAGTTTGTGGTAGAAATTTATTAATGGACAAAACTATAATTATAAAGTAAGTATTTCTCCTTATGATCTTATCCAATCTCATAAATAAATTCCTCAACATTAAGAAAAGGAACATAGAACAAAAATGTTGTCCTAGATGGTACCTTAAATCATCACTAATTTATGGCTTTGGGATTGTTAGCCTTTTCATAGCCATGTTCTATACCACTCTCCATCAGATAATTGATGGTTAGATTTCTCTTCCATATCCATATTTTCCTACATGGAACCCTAGTATGTGTTATTTTCGGTAATCTTCATACTTTCGACTCTTTATTTTAAATAGAGGCCTCATTAATTCATTTTTCGATGTGGGATTTCAACTAAGATATTTTGAAACGTCAAAAATGTGTTATCCCAATACCCTATATTTTGTTGAACCGATGGTACTTCAAATCATCATAGATTGATGAGTTTAAGAACCTCAATTTTATAATTGTTTGTGATTGATGACCTCAATCACTACCTATAAATATTTACGTTTTTCCTCCAATTATATGTCTTTAATTGCCACCAATGTTATCCTAATCGAGATCATAATTTGGTGGCGACCCTTTCATTTCTCTTTTCCTCAAATTAAGACTAAATTTTAGTAACCCAATTTCTGATGTGGGTTTTCCCACAAATATATTTTCTATTTTCAACCTTTTATTTTCCAAGAACAATTTCAAATTGCGAGGACGCAATTTATTGAAGGAGGGGAGAATGTAACACCCCAAGATTTTATAGTGTGTTATTTCTTCAAAATAATTCAATAACTCTCACTACACGCAACACCATGTTCAATCGCACCATGACTTACCAAACAAGCTGTTCAAAAGAGGTTATGAATAGTGTTAACTAAATTTTAAACTTTATATAATCCTTATAATTTTAGAATCCATATTATGAGTTTCTTAAACATAATGTAAGAACAAATTCATTTTCAGTATTGCACTTTTACCAAATTTTAATAGTGAACCCTTTTTAGATACTATATTTTAAACTTTTTGACTAAATGGGGACATCAAAAATTTAAAATGAAACATCCCAAGCTTCCACGGTACGCGAGGGTGTGTTGTACGCAACACCGAGTTCTAACACACCGTAACCAATCAAACTAGCCATTATGAATAGTAATACCTACTTTTTGAAATTATATATATTTTATATTTTAAAATGGACTTCATTTTTGGATTCGGAATATCGAATTTTTCCTAAGGTGAAATTTTGGTACTTTTCGGATAACTTTCATATTTTGATGAATAGTGAAAATTACTAAATTTTAATTAAAAACAACTTTTTTAATAAAAATAATTAATAGTGATAAACTGTGAATTTGAGTGGTTTTAAAGTATATTTAGAATATATTTTTACCATTTAATATAATTTTGGTCATTGGACCTAATTTTACAATTAAACCGAACATAAACAAATGTCAATCTTTTGATAGTTATTACCTCTTAAAAACACGCTTTTTGTTTTGACAGCGGGAATTAATTTTAAATTAATTTCTGCCACTTCTGTGTTTTGAATTTAGAAAAATGGATTCCATATTTGGAATCAGGATGTCCAAATTTTGTAAATAGGTAACTTTTATTTTTAGACATTTTGAATAATTACTGTGGTAAATATTTTATTTACCATGGTTAAGGATAAATCCGGTAAATAAGGGTTAAAAAATAATATTATAATAATACAAAATTACCCTAAAACGTGTCCTAACCTTATTGGTGGACACATAACCGGCCATGGACATCCTTGGGTTGATTTGGGGACCCCTTGGAGCCACTTGTGTGTGGTAGGGACACATTATATTAATAAAGTTAAAATAAAAATAAAAATGGCATAAGCTTACATCTTTTAGAAGAACAATTTTTACATAGGGTTATACATGTTGGATTTTCGATTATAAATATTCATTAGAAAGCTAAAAGAATTTCCTACATAATGATATTCTATTTATAATTTTTAGACATCAAATAATTTAAATTATTAATGACACAATAATGATGCAATGTTTACCTCATTAATAAATCATTTAAATAAATAAGATTATAATGATTAAAATATTATCTAAAACCTGTCCAATTCTTATTGGTTGATGTTATTTAGAATATGAGTCATCTTAGCTTCTACCTCAATTATTTTTGGACCATTATAATCCGAATTTAATTATATTATAAAGTAATACTTTCACTCTTTCCTAAAGAGCCCCTCCTCTCCCTTAAAAAAGGAGACCACTTCTACTCATTCCTCACACCTCTCAAGCCACTTGGCTCGGCCAAACTCTGCCCACATACTCTCCCAACTTCCCTCACTACAACCTAGAGGCCTTAGTTTGATCAGAAAGCCAACCTAAGGAGCCCTTTTGATCAAATCAAAGGAAGAACCCAAAGAAGATGTAATGTTTTCACCACCCCTTTTCAAGTTCCTTTCTTCTTCCACTTCTTCTTTCTTTGTTCTTACCATTCTAAAATAATAACTCCAGTATCTCACATATACTGTGATGTTATTATAAATATGGTACAACCATATTCAGTATTCTATCCACCCTTTGAATAACATGTCAACATACGTGCGTACGTATGGCTTACCGTCTCCACGTCGTGGTGTTATTGTTATTCAATATATTATTATTTAGATGGGTATAATAATGATATGTAATTCATGTAAAAAATAAATATAACATGATAATGATTCTGTATATATGATATACTATCCAATTATATATTATTTTAATATCAAAATAATGATATTGTCGCTCGTGCGTACGTACGGACTACCGTCTCCACGAACGCGATGAGATTCATTCTCCGTCGTATCCATCCAAGTATAATTATCATTTGATGATTTAAAAATAATGTTTAGGGACATGATATCATTTTGTATATGAATAATATACAACCTATCCATGAAAAACACGACTTACGTAACAAAACATATAAAAGAAAACGAGTAAGTTAACACCCGAAACAACGATAAATCTAAGATATTGTTAACAAAGCAATGTTAAAAGATCATATATGATATCATATGAATGTATATGATTATTGTATAATTTAATAACAATTATTTCACCATTATACAGGAGTTTAACCTACCCCAACCAAGGAAAAGTACAAGGTAAGGGATTTTCTTATCTCACATTCAATTCCGTGAGATTTCCATTATTCGCCACTAAATTATTGAAAGTGGTGTATTGTGTACTGGAATTTGATATATATTATCATGATTATATTTATATTCATGTTATTCTGTAAATAATTTGGTGTTTATTAACTTTTTTCCATACGACTCAGTTGATTAACGTGGTAAGGGGTTTTCATCTCACTCCTTATTCCCGTGAGATTCATGCCATATTGCCACCATTACCTTTTGTGTGGTGTATGTACTGCCCATAATTATATTCTTTGTGTAATACACTCTAATTTATGTGTATTTACATATTCATTGCATGATACCACTTTCATGGGTTGTATGTTTCATAAGGTACCAAATTGGTAAGGGTTATTTCACAATCTCTTAATTATCCGAGGTTGTTTATACGTAATAATCTACTGGGATCTCGTTATCATCCACATCCATGTTTCTTCAAAATGTATTTCAAAACATTTTTAATATTTAAAAGAATATGGGTTAAAGTCATTTATACCCTTTTTTGACTTTTTATAAGAGGTTTATATGGGAATCATTCCGTCGTTTTCCAAACAAGGTGCTTTTTAACCTTTTCGACAGAATTAAGATAAGAATGTTTTAACTTATACGGCGGGTGCGGTTATTTTCCGCCGTTATAAAATCATCAAAGCTTCCCTTACAATCTTATAAGAATATTTTCAAAGAGAATGTTTTATTTTATATGGATCTTAAAAGATTTCAAATTAAAAGGAGATATTTCTTTAAAAAGAATATTGATTTCATCTATGTCAACATCCTTTGATGGATTTTAAGATTATTTGAAGTTGATTTATTATGATACAAAACTTATATATTGTATTGAAGGTTTTGTGATATGTTTGACTGTGGATGTGCTATTTTTATACCATTCATAGTTTATGGTGAAATTATTTACATTTTGTATGCTAGTTCCAATAAGAATGTTTATGTTATATTTCAACCTTTACTTCATATGAATGTGTTGGACAAGTATGTTCCAGGTTGGGGACTGGTTAAAGTAAGCCCTCCAGGTTGGGGACTGGTTAAAGTAATCCCTCCAGGTTGGGGACTGGTAAAAGTAAGCCCTCCAGGTTAGGGACTGGTAAAAGTATGCCCTCCGGTTTGGTCTCCGGTTATTAGAGGCACTCCGGGTTGGTGTCCGGTTATTAGAGGCACTCCGGGTTGGTGTCCGGTTATTAGAGGCACTCCGGGTTAGGTTCCAGTTACAGTTAGCCCCAAGGTCTTGGGACGAGGCCTTGAAAAGAAATTAAAGTTTCGCATTATGCATTCCAACATTATGAAAGTGGTTATTGATTTTTGCATGTGATTATTCGATTAGTAGAATATCCATGTGAATAAGTAAATGGCATTATTAAATTTTATTTATGTCGTACCATGTTGAAAGTTCATGTTTGAAAGGCTTTTCTTTTAGTTATACATTTCCTTAAATGTTTATTCTTATTTATGAAAGTTTCCGCTATATTGTTATCCTTACTGGGCATTTGAGCTCACCCCTTTTCTATGTTTTATTTTTCCCAGGAAGTGAAGAAGTAAATTATGAATGACCTGCAGAGATATTATGTGGGGATATGAGTGTGGATTATGGAGACATTACGTTGTTGTAGTAGTTTTTCATTTTATGATGTAATGTAAAACTTATGAATATATCTAGTGTTTCCAAGGCTACTAAACCAATCGGTCTTTCGAGATTTGATCTTTCTTGTGATCATGCCAATGTTATGTAATTAATGCACTGACTCTGGGTAACTAGGGTTGGGGAGTTACACCCTATCATTTTATTGTGGTGAGATGAACACTGAGCTCGTAAACTGTTGGAAAAATAATTCATTAATAGTGAAAGACAAAATGAAGGTTTCCCGCAAAAATATTGAGGATCCTTTCCAACTGCATGGCATGTCCCTTCATATGATCAGAAAACCCATCTTCGACTAACGATTCAACATCAAAACTGAAAAATATACCTTGTAGAATATATGGTGTCATGATTAAGACTTATCCATTAGAAAAAACAGAGGAACCCACCAAATCTTAAAAAATTTCAATGATAAAGTTAAACATAAGATTATAAAAGGGAGGCCTTGGTATTTTGATTATCAACTCATTCTAATGGAAGATTTGGTAAGAAGGATTGATATCCAGAATTTCAACTTCTCAAAATCCCATTTCTGGATACACCTTAAAAGAATATCATTATGTGGGAAGACTGAACGAACTATTCATGATATTAGTGGCCAATTGAGGAATTCATGGAATGGGATCAGTTAGACCTCATTCATTGGAAAACTATGGTTCGTATAAGGTTTTTTTGTTAAGATTGGGAATCCCTCATTCATGTTATTTTCCTATCAATGGAGGTATCAACAATAAAATATTATTCAAATATGATAAGTTGAAAAAAATTATTCTTTCATGGTTTCTTGGGGAATGTACTGAATGAATACACTACCAAGCCCACTAATGATGATTATAATATTTTATTATAGTATGGTCTTTTCATGCGCACTAAGAACCAGGGTGGTTTGTATACTCTAGAAACCAAAAAACAATATGATAGAGAAAAAAATTCCAAATCATTCAATGCATAATCATCATCAAACTGAAACAACGTTATCATGTTGGGGCTTCCCGAGGCCCCTATGGATAAAAATTAACACCACCGATCAATTTAGGGAGAAAACCAAAGCACATTGGACACTTTAACTAGTCCTAGAAATTTATAGATCCTTCATAACTACCCATATGAGGCCATGTCAACCTCTTTTACACATAAGGTATCTACAACTATTGAAAAATAATAATCCCCTCTCTAATCCAAAACAAATATGCTCTAACCCAGACAACCCCCTACACAGACTCTTGGGGATTCTTCTACCCTTTTGGCTTTAGAAAAGGATCCCATTTCCCCCTCGGTGACTGGACATAAAAAACCTCTATTGTATAAGAGGAATCCAAGAGGAGATTATGGATGCAATATAAAAATTGTGGAAAATAGTGGGCCTAAATATCGTGTGAAGGATTCATTGGTTTTATGAGAAATTACCCAAAATATGGAGATTATAATAAGATTGATCCATTATTGAAATAAAAACGGTGTTGGATAGATTGAATTATACCCACCTATCCTAATGCTCATTTTATGATGGAACTGTTTTGGGCATGGAAAATCGTGATCAGTTTAGGTGATTTAGCGTTGTTGTGCTAAAATCTCGCAGATATAGTTTTATTGTATGTATATATATTAGGAAGAAAGGACATGTATGGTATCAGAAATAATGTGGAATTTCAAGGATGCTTTTTTATTTCATGTATTGTCCATTCAGGGGGGGTGTTTCCTCCTTTGGAAAGAAGACTTAAAAGTTAGAATCTCCTTATTCTCCCTAAACTACATGGAGGCCACTATTCACGGACCTAACACCCCGACCTGGACATTTTTTGGTTTATGTAGTTTGATATCTCAAGTGGAAATGGAAATAATATATTTTTCTCCAATCATTGCATGATAAGTTTCCTATTACCCTCCTCTGACAGGATTTTAATTTAATAAAGTTTTAGAACAAAAAGAGGGGAGGTGCTCACAGACCTATCTCCCAAATACCTTACAACCATCAAGCAACATAGTTGTAAAATCTAGTTACTATATGGTACACTGGTATTCCTTTTACCTAGTTTAGAGGAAATTTAGAAAATAGTTGCATACCTGAATGATTAGAAAAATTTATGGGTATGATATAGTGGACCAGCATCTTTAGGAAATTCCTACTTTTCCATATGTCCCATGATACTTCTGATCAATGCCCCATCATGTTATATACTTACCTCCAAAAGAAATAGGTAAAGGAATGGGTACTCATTTTTAATAGTTTTTGGATGAATGATAAGGGGTGTGAGTATATTTGTCACTCATGCTAGAATGTGGGATACTTTGGTACTGAGAATAATCATCATCAAGTGGCTACTAATTTGAATAATTGGAGTTATTGTAAGTATTTACAACCTAATTTGGTATTAAATAACATAAAAAGGAGACATAAAACCCTTTAATAGTGTCCCTCATCTGATACAGTTTTATCCAGAATATGATGTCCAGAAAAGGAGCTGGATAAGTCTCTTCACAACAAGAAAAGCTTTTGGGATATGCAGGCACACAAAATCACGTCATAGAGGGTGACACCAACACATCCTACTTATGTCAAAAGGTGTCGACGAGGAACAATAAGAACACTATCACCGTTTTTAACAACACAAAAGTCTGGTCTACTTCAAAGGAGGAATAAATTCATCACCCTTATTCTATTCTCTATAAGCTCTACCCTAAATGGCATGTAGGCCTTCTTTTTTATTTATTTGGATATTCCACCTTTTAAGGGTTTATGGGAAACCCTTACATGACCCGTAGGATCAAGACACAAGCCCCAAACAAAACCCTTACATGACTAGTAGGCCCAAGGAACAATGGCCAATACATGACCTTAAAGGATCAAGACCTAACACAGCTGAAACAACCCCACCCCAGTATCTATATATTGAAGGTACCTAGATTCTCACCTTGCATGGATGATCTGCTAGAAATTCTCTATACAGTGCATGGTTCCTAGTCTCGACAGCAATTGTCATACCCTCTCATTCTTCCTATCTAGTTAGCTCTACTCTGATTGTTACTATTTTTTCTCTGAATCCTCATCTGGGTCTGCTCCTATGTGGTCTGTCCTATGTTACTTCGTGGACTTTTTATGGTCTGGAATCCCTATGGCCTAAAGCCCACTGCTGACCCAATGTCCATTATTGCCCTAAGGCCATTATGGTGGCTCAAAGGCGCTGAGACCCATATGCCCTAAACAGTGGCCTAAAGTCCCAAATCAGATGAATAGTTGCATCTACTATATTATTGAATAGTACATTCTATAGTAATTCTTCAGTAATTCAATAGTACCTTAACATTCACCCCCACCTGTAATTGAAACTGGGTCTCTTGGATTCCAAGCAAGAGCCTCTACCACTCGGGTACTAGTTCTTTGGATTCTATAAGCCCTACAATGTAGAGATACTTCTTCATAATCTATTATTTTTTCTTTCATTAATCCATTCATCGTAGATACCATGAATTCTCATATTACATGTGATCTTTCTTATGAGAAAATTATAAGGGTTCTCAACCAAATTCACTCCACTAAGTCCCCTAGACCGTATGGATTCCAAACCCTCTTTTTTCAAAAAATAATGGAATCTAATTAGTAAGGATACCTCGACACTTATGAAGGATCTTTGGGAGGGAAAATCTAAATTTTATTACATAAATGAAATCATTATCACTCTTAATTAAAAAACTGAAAACCCCTTCATGATTTGGATTTCAGAACTATTGTCTTCTATAATGTGGATTACAAGATCTTTTCTATGATCCTAGTGAATCATACGCTCACCTGGGTTCTATTTATAATGTCTAAAAATCAAAGCGTCTTCATCCCTAAAAAACTTATTACTAATAACATCATTGTTTCTCATGAGATTTTTTCACTTCAAGAGACTCGATCAGTTTCCAAGATAAAAATCATGTCTTAGAAAAATGATATTACCAAGGCTTATGACAGAGTTCATTTCATCTTTCTTCAGTTCATCATGGAAAATATAGTGGTAATGTCTAATGTTGATTAATATCATTATGAAAATTTTCACTATGGTGTCTTATCGAATCAATATCAATGGGGGTCTTTCCCAAAGTTACCTCCCCTCTAGAGGCCTCCAACAAGGGGGATCCTCTCTCACCTTTCCTCTATTCTTATTGATTATGTTTTTTCTATCCATATATCAAATGTTTCAAGGAACAAAATTATCCCTGGGATGATGTTTTGTAGACATATCCCTCTTATTTGTTATCTTCATTTTGCAGATGACCACATCCTTTTTTTCAAGATCTATATAGGAAGAGTGCACTTTAATCTTTCACCTTCTTTATCAATATGAGAGAGCATTTAGGAAATCGATTAATCTTGAAAACTCTAAAATTGCATTCGGTGTCAGGGTTTAGAGAGAGAGGAAATATTACCTCTAAAATATATTGGGAATCTAGGTGATTAAAAATCACATCAAATAACTCAACCTCCCTTTGATCATTAACAATTCCAAAAAATGTGTTTTCAAATGTTATATATAGGGTGGATATGAAGATCTATAGTTGGACTCTTAAGAATATTTCTAAAGCTGGGAAATATGTTCTTATTAAATCTATTATCTAATCAATCTGATGCTACTTCATTTCTCTTTTTAAGATATCGATCTCTATTACCAACTAATTCCAAGCGTGCCTTTCCAAATTTTTGTGTGCTAGTAATAATGGGAACAACAAAAATCCCTAGATGGCTTGTAATAAGCTCTGCATGCCCAAATCATTTGGGGGAATGGGTTTCCAGAATATTATCCACTATCACGACGCCCTATTGGATAAACATGTTTGGTGAATTTTACGTCACCTCGGCTCTCTCTACTCCCAGATTCATAAAGTCATGTACTTTCCCCACTATCATTTCAGTGGGTCCCCACCCCCAACTTCCTTTGGAGATGAAACAAGGGGAATCAAATATTTTATATGTTGAAATTTCATGGCGGATTGAGAATGGATCCTCGGTTAGAATATGGAAAGATTCGTAGCTTTAGAATCACAATGTTGTTTTGGAAACCTCTCTGTTGATCCCTGGGTTTGAAGATGCTATGGTTGGATATTCCTTTAACACCACTGGGAATGGTTGGTGCATGATGAATCTTGTAAAGTGGTTCAAGTAAAGAGATCAAAATATTTTTTTGAGCATCACTTGATTGACAAGATATCATTTATTGGTTCAAAGATAAGATAGGTGCATTCACTTTAAAATCCTGTTATGTTGTGGCTCGCAGTATCCAGGTCGCGGGGGATGAAAATTTTTGGATATCTTTCTGGCGGCTTTATATCCATGCAAAATTCTATTATTTTTATGGAAACCTACCCTCCATGTAGTTCCTGATGCACCGACATGCTATTGATGAATCATCTTGCCACTTTTTCATGGATGCTTCAAAATCTCCATTTGATGCAATAATTTTTTTCCTGGTGCTAGGGTGGTATGGAATTCTTAGATCTCTAAACCTAATCATTATTTTTCCATGGCCTCTGATCCTCCTATACTTTTTATAGTTGTTCTTCTTCTCTCCCAGCAGTGACAATGGATTCCTTATGCACTATTTCATGGTTCATTTGGGTAAAATGAAATGATCATGTTTTCAATGTGATTTACAAACCAGATTTTTATGGTTGGAGCAAGAAATGTCATGGATGCATACATGGAATAATCTAGTCAACCAAAAGTTGATCCTAAACCCCCATCAACTTTTATCCATTTGGACCCCCCCCCCCCCACCACTAGAGGATGTCTTTAAAATCTAAATTTATTACTCCCTCTACTTGAATAGAACTGCTGACCCAAGTTTCATATCCTGTAATTATTATGGTCATATCATTTGGGCTCAATGTAAATCACTCAACACCTTTTGGCACCCCAATTGGCTAAGTCCAATGCATTCATTGTCGGTAAGATCTTTTCTATCAAGAGATGCTATAAGTCAATCATTGTTGATTCATATATCATTACGGATATCATTGTCATTCATGTAACAAAGATTATCTTTCAATCCATTCACTCTTTGATTTTCATGATATGGTCTTTACTCCACCACTTTTTGTCTTGTTCTTTCACATTTTTTAAAAGAGAGGGGAAAAAAGTTACTCACCTTCTAGTGATTAGTTGTATTTTTTCTCTCACTAGGTTGGATGTTTTTCCTCTATTGTTTTTATCTCTTATTGCACTGGACCTCCAGTCCTCTTAATATACATATCACTATTCATCAAATAAATAAATAAATAAAAATGTATATTTTCACTGAAAATTTTCATTGAGAATTTACACTAAAAAAATTTATTTCAAATTCCAATTAAAAATTTATTATGAATATTTCCATTCAAATTTTAAATAGAAACATTCATTGTATTTATTCCACTAGAAATTTTCATTTAAAATTCTTGTTAAAAATATTTAATGTAATTTGAAAATAAAATCTCAATGTATGATGAAATTTTTATATGTAAGCTAAAAAAACACAAAATCACACATACACATAAAAATATACATGATGATATTAAATTATAAATTTCATATACAAATTGTACATCGGAAATTTTCAGTATTTATATACAATCATTGATTTGAATTTGTGATGGAATCTTGTCTTTCACATTTACATAGAAATCTCCACTGATTTAAATCTATACAAAAAACTTTTAATGAAAATTCACAGTACCAAATGTGTTCAAAAATATGTACATACAAACATATATGAATATATACATATGTAAATATAAAATATTATTTTCAAGAACAAATTCACACTATAAATTCACACAATTTCATTGAAAATTTCCAACAAAAATTCACAATGAAAATTCAATGTTATTAGTTGACCGTACATTTGTTGCAGCAAGATCATACCTGATATGATCAATTTTTGGTGTTCTTTGTTATTCATCTCATGTTCATTCCATCGGGGATAGTCTGGTAATGTATTTGGATTCTCCTTCTCTGCCTATGATCATAGGATAAGCCCCTCATTACCATCAAATAAGTATTGAAATTTCCAGTGCCAGTATAAAAAAACAAAATTTTGAAATTTGCAATACAAGTTTTCAATTCGAATTTCCACTTAAATTACAAGTGAAAATAAATTAATACATAAATATGTAATGAAAATTTGGACTTGAAAATTATATTGAAAATTTTAATTGAAAATTTTCATCTAAATTTATTACTTTGACTTTATAATAAAATTATAAGTCATAGTATAATAATACAAAAATAAATAATGAACAATTCTATTAGAAATTTCTATTTTTTATTTCAACTGTAAATTTACTTCGAAAACTTCAACTTGAAATTTCTGATGTTTATTTCCTACACATCATATGATTCCTAATATAATCATAAAACATAATATTCTCATGGGAATTTATATAACAAACTTTCAGTGTATGTGTACATAATATATTAATATATAAAAAACAATGTAAATTTTCATGACACATTTGTAATGTAAATTTGCACTGACAAATTTCACAGCACATTTCCACTAGAAAGTTGTAGTTCAAATTTAAACATGAATTTTAAAATACAAACTTCAATACATATTTTCGACACACAAAATATCTCCTTATATAAATATAAAATGTATTTTTTTAATGAAAATATATAGTGTGAATTTCCAATAAATAAATAAAATGTATGGAAAATTTGATTATCAAAAAAGAAACATTTCACTTATAATTTTAATTGAAAAAATTATGTATATGTAATTGAATGTATAAATAATTGATATATAACTACCTATAAAAATATATAGTAATTGTTAAATGTTTATTTTAGAAAAATTAAATAT
This sequence comes from Viscum album, assembly GCA_963277665.1. Lineage (NCBI taxonomy): Eukaryota > Viridiplantae > Streptophyta > Magnoliopsida > Santalales > Viscaceae > Viscum > Viscum album. The sequence continues at coordinate 779,228,339 of OY728161.1, forward strand.
AAAAATAGTATATATTTTCATAAATTAATATTAGTTATTATATATTAATAAACATATAACTAATTATTAGTAATATTTATATGTTTAGTTATATTAATATTCTTATATATTTATTATTTTGGTTTTCTATTTTTAAATATCATTATTTCTAATTATTTTTAAGTTTATATTTTTATTTCTATTTATTATTAATGGGTTTGAGTTTTTTTAAATCGCATTACTGGTGAAGAAATGTGTATTTCAGTACAACACATTCAGATAAATCGATTTTTTTAAATAAATAAAATATAAAATTTAGATATTTGGGGATATAATTTTTTACATGGGAAAATAATCTCATGATGAAACTGATACTTATGTCACTGCACCAATCCTAAGGCCATATTTTACCAGTATTGAGGATGACTTTTCTTTTTTAATAAAATCAAAGTGGAAGAAAAGAATAAAAAGAGATATATCGCTCTGATAATAAAACATCAGGGATATACATGAGGAGATTGAGGCACCATATTACCTATAAAAGGAGGAGGCTACTACAATTGTAGAGTGGGTATTTTGGAGTCTACGCGTGGTGGAGGATTGAGGGATTATTTTTACATAAGAGGTAACCATGTACAAGGAAAGTGAAGGCAGACCGACTTCCTCCCCCATTCTGGCTACCTATTGTCTCTCATCCCCTTCATTTTTTTCATTAAATAATATACTTATTCTTCTTAAATTAACCCCCTATAATCGTTTTTAATTTTCAATTTCAAAATTTAAATTTAATACAATTGAGTTTTTATTTAATTATGTATCTTTAAATTATCTTGATTAAGAAATTCATTCTCCCTATTCTTGGTTTTGTATCACACTGACTGGTTGTCCTAAATTCAAGGGGAGAAATGTTTAGTAACTACTAAACATATGAGGAAGGAACAATGGACTAACATTCATGTTTGGGAATTTCAATACCAAATTAGGTATGGCCTAAATAATTCAAGGTATACTAGTTATGAATTTCACACATTGGAAGGTGAATAATCCAACCAAGGAATTTTTTGAGATTATTCTCATTATCATCCAACCTGATCAAGGATTAAAATAAGGAGAATTTTGTAATGCACTCATTTAACAATTCATTAATGATAATATACTCATTTCAAAAGGACCATGATAGCATTACAAAAAGGAACCCTTACCTAAACCCAATCACTTTTCTCTCATCTGAATTTCATAATCCAAGTTTATTTTCATCCTATTTATAATAATCTTGTTTCTTTATTTATTTTTCCCTCATGAAAATTATATTAAAACACTACTCTATGGAGATAAATTTGGTCACTACTATTACTACAACTACACCCTTTGGGGGAAAATAAACAACTTTTGCAACACCCTAGGACAGCTGTGCTTCACACATATAAGTTGTATGGTAATTTTGATGAGAAATGAATTGACATTCCAATATATACATAAAATTTATCTAAGTATATTTCGGATGGGCCTTAATAAGAAATTAGGCTAGCCCTTGGACAACCAAGGACCACCTCAACCACATATGGATCCTCGGTAGTCAAACACATTGTAGAAAATCAACTAGCCCCCTGGGCGGTATATGAGGATGAATAGGGCTTATTGAATGAGATATTAAATGTAGACACCATGAAAATTTTATTATAATTTTCCATATAGAATATTTGATTCACATGTCTATGTTGTTCAATATTTTTATGAGAAATGACTAGACATTCCATTCTATACTAAGAATTTATCTAAGTATATTTTTGATGGGCTTAAATAAGAAATTGGGATATCCCTTGGAAAACCAAGGACCCCATCAACCAATATGGAACCTAGGTGGTCAAACACTTAGGAGGAAATCAACATGGATAGCCCTGAGCAACAAGTGAGGATGCATATGGCCTATTGCAAGGGAGATTTAATGTGGAGACCATGAAAAATGTTTTCTTATTTTGAATATAGTATATTTGGTCAACATGTCTAAGTGGTTGGTATTTTTGATGAAAAATTACTTGACATTATATAATATACATAGAATTTATCTAATTATATTTTTGATGGGACTTAACAAAGAATTGGTCCAGTCCTTGGATAACCAAGGACTACCTTAACTGCAGAAGCGCTATAGATTGAATATTTGGTGGGTATATGTAAGAGGTTTGGTATTTTGTATGATAAATGACTTTATCTATGTATATTTATGATGGGCCTTAGTAGAAATTGAAGCCATACCTTGTTTTTTATGTACTAACTCAACCAAATAAGACACTATGGTAGAAAATGGGGATTTATAGGGTCTGAAGAGGCTGGGAGACCTGCACATTGTGGGGAATTGGTGAAGACTGATTTCATAGCACTGCAAATAAAAAGCATGCATGGGGACCATTGGGGAGGGTGGGTTGGTCTTCCCCATCAGAGAGGGTGTTCCAACCACATTGGAGGCATTCAACATGGCCAACCTCAAGAGTTATGTGAGGATGAGTAGGTCCTATTTCATGGGAGATTTATTGTGGAGACCATGCAAAATGTATTCTTATTTTCAAATGGAATATTTTATTAACATATGAAAGTAGTTTTGTAATTTTTGAAGATAAATTCATTTATCTAATTATATTTTTGATTGGCCTTAATAGGTTTGGTTTGGAGGCATGCACATGGTGGAGCACAGATCAAGACTGAGCACATAACACTAGAAAGAGCATCCATGGATGGGGAGCATCGAGGAATGTGGGTCGGCCTGCCTTATCGGGGTGGATATTGCAACCAAATGGGAGGCAGTCAACCTGGACAGACCCAGGAGGAAATTGAAAATGAGTAAGGCTTAATTCATCGGAGATTTAATGTGGATACAATGTGAAATGTATTATTTTTTTCATAAGGAATATTTGATGAACACATGTAAGTGGTTTCATATTTTTGATGAGAAATGACTCTATCTATGTATATTTTGGATGAGCTATAAATGATTTGGTATTTTTGATGAGAAATGAATTTATCTAAGTGATTTGATATTTTTTATGAGAAATCAATTTATCTAAGTATATTTTTGATGGGAATAAATGAATTTATCTATGTAATTTTATGATGGTCCTTAAGACTAAAAATTTGAGCGATCTCTTGGTTGGATGAGGACTACCTCAACCATATAAGGGACTTGGAATGAAATGATATGGCTTATAAATAAGTACTCAATCAAGTGGGAGTTCGATGTGGGATGGAATTGGAATTAGTATTTATCTACCAAAAATACATGCATCCATATCATAGTTGTCTGATATAAAGCGATCGATTATCATCAATCCTCCAAATATGCATCTTTAACCTCACTCATTCGTTTGGTATTCTGGATCCCCAAAACCACTGGTTTGACACCACAAACTCGCTCAAAATCCCTCCATTTCTCGTGATCAATACCAGATCATGAATGAATCAAGTTCATGCATCCTGAACCCATGCATGAAATCTATGCCATGTATACATGCATGTGATAATTTTAATTACATGATCCACTATCAAATTAAGTCATGGAATGATGATTGAATGGGAGTATGAGATCCATGTGATATTTTATACATGAATTTGAAGATTTTTTGAAATAGGAGAAGTCGATCATGAAGGAGAAGATACCATGAATCTCATCATCATCAAGTGATATAATAGAATCCTACGTTCGAAGAATTCAAAATACTGAGATCTTTGGGAATTCAAAATCATTCATTGACATGACTTTTTTATTAGGAATTCAAAATCATTAATTGACTGCGGACTATTACATAGATATTGACGGAGATAATTGAGGTGTTGGAAATGCCCAACCAAATAACACACGTGAAACAAAAGTGAATGTATTGGAAGAAGGAAATAAAATGTGAGAACACGAGAAATTTTTTTCACACCACCAAATGGGATGCTTTTCTATGTAGGTTTTCATTTCATTACACACATAAAAGATAGATTTATTTTCAACGTAATTAAAACCATGTGGAAACATTATTGGGGTCAAAACATGTTAAGACATAAATGATGGAGTATAATGATTGTCGGGGGGAAAGGGTGGAATAAATCCCCATTATTTAAATTAATCAACAATAACCCGTATTTTCCATTGTGTTCACTTGATCTGAACGACGCAAATCTTCACAGGCATCTCTTAAAACCTGGCATGCCCAAGTGACACCATGAGAATATTCTCATGATGCTCATTAGTGAGAGTATTCTGAAGAATGATTTTTTCTACATCAATTAACTCTCTAATAAAATGGAATTGGGTGTTGATGTAATTTATCCATTCATGAAAGATAGGGTACTTGCATAAGGTAAGGTGGACTTGTTGTCCACATTGAGCCCCAGTGCACTAAGGTCTGAGTAGATAAATTCTCCAAATAGTCGCTCCAACCAGATTCTCATTCATGCCATGGTTGTTGTGTTAATGTACTATGATTCACATGAAGACAAAACCACTACATTTTTCTTCTATGATTTCAGAGTTATGGGTTTGTCTCCAATGGAGAAGAAAACCCTAGTGTATATCTTATGGTACTCAACGTTTCTAGCCATGTCACTATCACTAAATCCCAACAGGATCGACTGACTATTTACCTTCCTTGCATAGCAAAAACTATAGTTGTGTGTCCTGGTGATGAAGTGCAATAAGTGCTTGACTGCATCCAGGTTATCTCCATATGGTTCCTCCATGAACCAAATTACATAACCTTCCATGTAGGTAATGTAAGACCGTGTAGGTAATGTAGGACCGTGTATGCATTAGGTACCAAAGGCTATTGATGATTCTCTAGTATATAGTGGCATTAACTAACAGGTAGATGCCAGACTTTCTTAGCTTTTTGAGGACCTATATTAGGACTTGAAGGGGGATTCACTTTACCATGTCACTCTTCTCCAACATCTTAGTCATATTGGAATATTGACATGGAGAAATTTAGTTTTCCCTTGGTTCACTTTATAGTTGATGTAGTAGGGTATCTATCCCAAGTTACTCATTCGAATGAGATTATTCTTCTTGACCGTAAAAAGAAGGATTTTGGACATGTCAGTGTCGGTGACGATATAGTCATCTATGTGCACCTTGATGATCAAATGAGATATACAGTTTCCACGAGTGTACACATCATGGTCAGAGCCTCTCTTTTGAAACCCAAGAATCATAATTCTAGAATTGAGCTTGGTGATCGACAATCTCGGTGCTTGGAAAAGGCCATATAATGATTTTTAAATCTGGATAACCTTGTGTTTGTGGTCTTAAATTATGAATCCAGGTGGTTTCAAAATGTATACATCCTCTTGGAGGTCTCCATTCAGAAATGTTGATTTGGCATCCATGTGATGGAACTCCGACCCTTCTTGCACAACCACCATGATTAGGATCCACATTGATTACATGCATGCAATAGGAGAAATGACCTCATCGAAGTCGATCCCTAGCTTCTTGGACATGTACCATTACAACAAGCCTTACCATGCTCTTTTATACCACACCATGTTCATTATGATTCACCATGAAGACCCACATGAGCCCGATTGGACGATGACCAATGGGGAGATCAATGAGCACCCATATTTCAATGTCCTCAATCAAATTCATATCCTCAATAATCACTTTATGCCAACACTATTATTGATCTATGTCACCAATGGATGTTTTCTCATCAGTCATAGTGAAATGTAGCTCACCAAGGTTGAGCTCATGTAGTGAAAATCTCGGTGGCGTTGTGGCCACGATGATATTGTTGACAGTGGATAACCGAAGCGATGCGTCCTCATGATCGACGTGTACTGATTTCACAATTTTTTTGGTGGAAAGGATAAATCCACTATGGTTGATGAAAAATACATCACCTTGACCATGTATGATGTTGTATCATCTGTAGAGAGAATGCTATTGGGTGTGGGTGATGATATCTGGTCTCTGACTGTGTTCTCAGTCTCTATCATCACTGGTACACATGTCATTATGTGTTTAAAGGGGAATTGATCCTCGCTACACAACACTAATTTTTCATCATGGTCACTCCAATACAACTTCTCTTCCTTATTGAATATGACATCACATGTTACATGCACACACACCTTGATGGGGGAAAACACGCGGTATGCCTTGGACCCGAACTCTCTCCCAATGAAGATCATCAGTGTACTCTTATCATTTGTCTTCTTCAAGTAAGGATATGCATTATTTAATTGCATGATTCAGCCAAAGGTGTAGATAAAGTGCATCACTGGTCATTTTCCATGTCAAGACTCATAAGCGTCATCCCATCAAGGCTATGTTTCAGTGTTCAGCTGAGGATGAAGATGGCAGGGGAGATGTCCCCACCCTAGATCATCCTGGGAAATCCCTTTTCCATTAGCATGCTTCGACCCTTGGAATCCATTGTTTGATTATGCAAGTCAATAACACCATTCTTCTAGGGTGAATAAGAAGTCTTTATTTGTCATTATATTCCATGCTTGGCACAATATTCACTGAATTCAACTAAAGTCAACTCAGCACCATGTTCTATGCAGAGAACCATCAGCTTACGCCCCTTCTCCACCTCCATCATATCATGAAATAATTTGATTACCGCTAGAGCCTAGTAATTACATTTGAGTCGATTGAGCCACATGTTGTGGCTCATTTCATCAATGAGTATAAAAAAATTGGTGGTTCCTACTTGGCGTTGTAGACGAGATCGGCCTACAAAGGTCACCATGGACATGGTCGAGGATTTACTTCACATGATTCTTCACTTATTTAGGGAAAGAAGCTCAGTGATACTTCTGAAAAAGGTAGTTATTAGAGACTTGATCCACCTTATCAATTTGCCGAAGCCCCTACACCATATAACATTGAGAAATAATACATGGATCCTGGAAATATAGGTATCTGTACCTATAATGAAAATGCTGTTACTACTCTGAGAAATATTCAGATAATAATACTAGTTATGGAATGTCAAGTTTGAGCTTGGAAATCTATATGGGGTAGTGTTTCACCTTTTCCAATAGGCTTTGTTGCTGGTCATAGATCATCTGGAAGCCGCTTCGATAATTATTTAGAAACCATTTTCATCAAAAATTCTAGTTCTAATAATGTTGTTGGTAAGCCTCAGGATGAAGTAAACCCCCCATGAGTATGATGTTATTTCTAGTAGGCATTGATGCATGCTCATGGGGGGTGTACATCATCCTGAGGCTTATGGGGTAGTGGTTCAACTTTTCGAGTAGGCGTTGTTGTTGGTCATAGATCATCTAGATGCCCTCTTCAATCACTATTTAGAAACCATTCTCATCAAAATGTCTGGTTCTAATAATGTTGGCGGTAAGCCTTGGGATGAAGTACACCCCCCATGAGCATGATGTTCTTCTAGTAGGCGTTGATGCATGCTCATGGGGGGTGTACATCATCCGGAGGCTTACCACCAACATTATTAGAACCCTAAATTTTGATGATAGGACATTGATTCATGATCATGGGGGTGTACTTCATCCTGTGTCTTACCACTCTGTACTGTAGTTGCATGTCTTGATGATATAGCGCGATAGGTGCGTGAATGAAGCCAAGTGATTATTGTATGGTTCCTCCATGAACCATCATACATAACCTACCGTGTAGGTAATGTCAGGATGTTTATTCATTAGGTACTGAAGGTTGTTGATGATGCTCTAGTACAGAGTGGCATCGACCAACAGGTAGATGCTAGGATTGCTCAGCTTCTGGAGAACCTCTATCGGCACTTGAAAGCGGTTACACTTTCCCATGATGCTCTTCCCCAACAGGTTAGTCGCATAGGAAGATTGACATGGAGAAATGTTGTTGTCCCTTGGTTCAATTCAATGTCGAGGTAGTAGGAGATCAATCACTAGTCACTCATTCGAAAGAGATTCTTTATCTCGACATTGAACATATTAATGTTGGTGATGTCAGTGTTGGTGATGATCTAGTAGTCTATGGACACCTTGATGAACAGATGAGATATACAATTTCCAAGAGTGTACACAATGTGCTCAGAGCAACTCTTGTGAAACCCATGAATCATAAGGCTAGAATCATGCTTGGTGTTTCACACTCATGGTGCTTGGAAGAGTCCATAGAGTGATTTTCAGAGCTGGATAACCTTGTTCTCGTGGTATTTAATGATCAATCCAGGTGGTTTCTCAATGTATACCTCCTCTTGGAGGTCACCATTCAGGAATGTTGATTTGACATCCATGTGATGGACCTCTTACCCTTCTTGAACTTCCACCACGACGAGGATCTACACGGATTTCATGCGTGAAATTGGAGAAAATACCTCCTCAAAGTCGATCCCCAACATCTAGATGTGTCCCTTTGCAACGTGTCTCGCCTGGTTCTTTGCTACCACACCATGCTAATTACGCTTCACCTTGAAGACCCACTTGATCCCAATTGGACGATGAGAAATGGATTGATATAATATTATGTAACATCATAGTTCTGAGTGTCGTCCAAAGGTTCCCCCCATCCGATTGGCCACATAGCCTCAAGCGCATTTCCTCAAATGCCAGTGACTGCAGACTTGAAATGAGCGTCTTGGGTGTGATAGTGGGGAATCTATGCCCTCATTGGAAGAGTAAGACTACAAAAACAAACAGTAAACAATAGTGGAAACAGTAATACCATACAACAGAAGTAAACGGTGGAAGACTGATAGTATGAAAAACTGCAACATATATATAAAAAAATGATGCATGTCACAAATATCTATGAAAGAAGACAAAAAAATCATAATCATAAAAATAAAATACTGAAAGTAAAATTTAGAAAATTAAACCTCACAACATCACATGCCTCATCTTGGTCTCATCCTCTCCAATCCAACTGTAATCAAGTACCTGATGAAAGACGATTCCCTTATCTTTACCTGCAACCATATAATATGTTTGTGTCGTAAATTATGACCCAAACAGGGTGTGAGATGAATCCCAATAAAAACTCACAAAAATATTTATGTCTAACTATTATGGAATATATATAGAAGGAAATATGCAAAATGAAGCAAATAAAAAATTAATTCTAAAGTGTAAAAAAATCATACAATTTTCAGTTACCTTCATTTACATTTATAAAATTATTCAACTCTTTGAATAATGTAACCTCAGGATCTGGACTAAGATTCGTATCCGCCTATATAACAACAACAAACAGACGTCTAAAAAGGCCAAATAAACAATCAAGTACAACTGAGTCAAATCCCGTGCTTTGTTTTGGTAGGATCGTCATAATAAAACAATCATTCACAGGAAACCCTCTGGGAAAGTTCACATAATCTAATCCCTTATGGTTTCACATATCATCAATTCAATAATAATAATGACCCTATGGGAAACTCACACATTATAACTCCTTTAGCTTCACATGGCACTAATCAAAAATTACAAATGATCACTTGGGTAGCTCTCATGGTCAATACCCCCTTGGTCTGTATTATAATGACCTCCTGGCAGCTCTCACAGTCAATGCCTCGTGGTCCAACATTTATTTAATAACGACCCTCTAGGTAGCTCTCACAGTCTAACCCCTATTGTCAATGACCCATGGAATCTCTCACAGTCAATACCTCTGGTCAATCATAACAAAAATTCACTATTAAAAGACCCTACTTCGGGAAGCTCTCACAGTCAATTCCCCATGGTCATACTTTAAGAACACTAGGCATGGAAAGAAAGCAGTCTAACTTGTTTTCTAGACCCAATGTCCATAACCAAATCAAGCATGGGTAACACCTCCCTAATCAAGGTATTAAAACTTATTAATTGTCAATAACCCTTTCTTAAACAAAAAAACCATTCCAGGCATCAAATAGAGTTAAATTCCAAAACATGAAATAGTCTAAACAAGGTTATTCGACACCATCAGTATATATAATCAAAAGACAACCAAGTAAAGGACCAAAACAACTACCTCAATGTTTTATGATGGTCTATCTTCAACTTCAACCCTTGAATTGGCCTAGAACGTCATATATCTACAAAAATTTTAAAATCATTCAACCTTGTATAACTCAAGAAAGAGGAAAAATCAAGAAGATAGGCTCCATGGACAAAGAGAACCCACCAGTGAGAATCCAACACACTCAGCGTCATCTCAATCACATCTATGAAGGAGGAATAGGAGGAGCTCAAAGATTTTTGGCCATATGTCGCTCTCCAGTACGAGACATGGTAAGAAGAAGAAGCTTTTGGAGATTAGACACAACCCCGATCCAATTAATCAATTAAAAAGAAAAGTACATGGTGTGTTCATTTAATCTACACGTCATGTACTAGCCTCAAATGGATCCTAATTTAAGTGGCCTATCAGTTCACCCACACATCCATGTACTCGGTCGTTACACGGCTAGTACATGACTACCCGCGGCAACCGGGTACACGGTGTGTACTAAGAAAATTTATCTTTCTTCCTTTTTTCCTCAAAACAAAAAAAAAATAAATATCCATACCTAAAAGGATGATCTGAGTTCTGACAAACATCCCACCTTAAATAAATTAATCTCTGAATCTCCCTTCCAAAGGTGGAGAAGATAAAACTTCAAACAACTCTAGCCACTGTGATAGTATGTCGGTCTCTTTCTCCCAAGTCTCGTCATGTACTTGTCTGTGCTGTCATAGCCCCTGTACCAGAGTAACAAACCAGTTACAAATAACCTTCATATTGCAATCCAAAATCCGAGTAGGGTGCTTATCAAAAAATTAATCCACCTCCAATGCAGTCTCCTTTGATTGAAAAATGTGAGATGGACCCGAAAAGTAACGTCGTAGATGAGGAACATGAAAGATGTTGTGTATTGCCTCGTACCTCTGAGGTAACTGCAAGAGATAGGAAACCGGTCGAACTCTCTCAAAAACCTAAAACAGCATGAAGTATCTCAGTGAAAGCTCCACCAGTCTTTGGATCCTCTTGTTTCCCAACCTTGGTGTGACACGTAAGAAAACCTGATATCTGACCTCGAACACCAAAGTTCATCTCTGCCTATCAGCTTAAGATTTCTATTGAGACTGTGCAGTAGTCATCCTCTTCTGAATCAACTCCACATGCCCAGTGGTGTCTTGGAAATGATGTGGTCCCACCAAAGTTGTATCTCCTGCCTCCAAACAACATAGAGGGGATGATCATGGCCTACCATACAAATCTATATAAGGATCCATCTCAATCATCCCTGGAAAATTGTTATTGTAGGAAAACTCCACTAAGGGTTTGTGTCTCTCCCAAAAAACCCTGAAATCTAGAAAACATGCTCGAAACATGTCCTCCAACACTTGAATCATGCGCTTGGACTGGCCATATATCTGGGGATGGTATGTTGTACAAAGAAGTACCTATTTACCCAAATCCCTCTGTAGTCCTCATCATACACGAGAAGAAAAATGGGCATCCCTATCTAAAACGATAGAGTGCAAAACCCCATGAAAACGTACAATATCTTGAATGTATCACCTTATCAACTCATCAAAACTGAAGGTTTCATTTATCAATAAGAAATGTGAATCCTTTGTGAGTCTGTCAACATCAACCCAAACTATGTCACTCCATCAAGGCGACCTTGGTAAACCCCTCACAAAATCCATCTCGACATCATTCCACTTCCACTAAGGAATAGTTAACTACTGTAAAACCCCACTATCCAATAATGCTCCACCTTCACCTACTGACAGGTGGAACATCTCATAACAAAACCAGCAACATCTCTCTTCATACCTAGACACCAATACTGATGATGTCGATCTCGATACATCTTGATGACACCACGCTGAACTACCCAAACCGAGGAATGAAAATCATTTAACAGTTCATCATGTATATCTGCTGACACCCATACATGCTCATGTAAAAGAAATACCTCTTACTCATCTACGATCCATCCAGGAGTATGGTTCTCACCTAGCACACTCGCTCATAGGACTAGGCCTTTAGAATCTAATAGATGCCTCATTCACACTCGGTCCAGTAGAGTAGAGGTAACAACTTTAGAAGAAAGAAAAGTATGCCCCTGTCTATCATGCACCTCCAAATGTATCTCAGAGAACAGAGCCATATGATGTCACTCACTACTGGAATCCTGAACTATCTGTATCTGAGTCTACTTGCACAACAGATTAGTCACTACGTTCCCTTTCCTAGGCGTGTAGGCAAACTCAATGTCAAAGGACTAAAGGTACTCAACCCACCTTTGTTGTCTCAAATTCATATCATGATGAGTAAAGATATATTTGATACTTTTTTGGTCAGTGAACACCACAACACTATCTCGCAAAAGATAATGTCTCAAATAGCACAAATCATGCACAACTACAGCTAACTCGAGATTGTGCGTCGAGTAATTTCTCTCATATGTCCTAACATGCCGAGACTCATACACAACAACTCATTCCCCTACATAAGCACTACACCCAGCCCGATACCTGATGCATCACAGTAAATGATGTAACTTTTTCCTGGATCTGGGAAAACTAGTATCGGTGCTGAAGTCAATCTCCCTTTCAGCACATAAAATGTTTTATCACAGGAATCTGTCCACATGTACATCACCCCTACCTTATTCAGGTCCGTCAGTGGAACTGCTAAGTGTGAAATGTCATAAATAAAGTGCATTTTGTAACAAGGCAGCCCCGGAAAACTCTATACATCAAAGAAGTTCTTTGGCTGCTCTCAAGAAACTTCAGCTCTCACATTCTCTTGGTCTAATAATACTCTTACTTCTGAGATAACATGACCCAAGAAGTGAATCTAGTTCATTGACATTTTGAGAGCTTAGCATATAATTGATGCTCTATGATTGTACTCAAACCAATCTCAAGATGGGTGGAATGATGGTGTCGAGTGTGAGAGTACATCAAGATACCGTCCATGAAGACAACCAAAAAATAATCCAAGAATGGAACACTCAATTAACCAGTGTCATAAAAAATGTTGGCGCATTTGTGAGACTGAATGGACTTACCAAATACTCATATAAACCATACCTACTTTGGAAGGCTATAAGTGGTATATATGATGGTCTAATGTGCAACTAATGATAACTGGATCTGATGTCAATCTTTAGTAACATCTCAGAACATCGAAGCTGATCAAAGAGAATATCAATCCTTGGTATGGAATATTGGTTCTTGACCAAAAACTATTTCATCTTCCAATAATCTCTGCAAAGTCTAAGGATATCATCCGCATTCTTTGCGAAAAGGACATGAGAGCCCCAATGAGAAGTACTGGGTCAGATGCAAATCTTTCTCTATAACTCTTCTAATTGCTTCTTGATCTCCTATAACTCCATATAACCATTCTATAAAGAGGAATGGACACTGGTGTCGCTCATACCACAATCTCAACAGATAAATCTATCTATTGTTCCAAAGGGAACCTAAATATTCATCTGAAAAAAAATCCCTGAAATGATCCACCACTAGAGGAAGGTTCATCTGTGAAGTCCCCTAGTCATCAGGATATAAACTAGAAATTTGGGCTATAATTCATCCAAAACCATGATGCTTGGATCCAGCTCTACTCGCATGGACATCTCATTTTCCCTTGTGTAAAAAATACCCTCCCTCTGGTGATGTGAAACTCACTCTACAGCGATAGCAGTCAACAAAGGCCGGGAAAGAGACCAATTAGTCCATTCCAAGAATGAAATCTAAGCCTCCTATCTCTAAGACATGGAGGTCTCATAGGAAGTGACACTGAACAATATAAAGAGGGAACTCTTTACACTAATGTACACAAGTAGTAATAATTCTCAAAGGACTGTCTAGTGTCAAAACATCTTCAAAAGTAAAGATACAAAGCTCAAAGATCTTCACAACATGAACAGATATCAAACTATTGTAAATCCCTATCTCAAAAAGGGAATAAGCTAAATTTGGGGCAACTAGTATCGTATATCTAACTATAGAGTGTCCAGGATCATTCTCCATATAGGTCTGCTCCACAGCAAAAGTCTGACCAGTACCACGGCCCTAGAACCCAGCTTGACTACCCTAAGCTTATCCACCAAACAGTCGCTGAAAATCTGTACCCTGAATACCGCGACCACAACCACCTCCTCAGTCTGAGAGGTCTGATGAACTTCAGTTCCCTAACTGATGAGATATTGGTTGTCCTGCTCCTAAATGTGAATTCATTACAGAACCTATATCAGCGTCATCATTTAATAAAAAATAAAACCATTTTCAAAGAATTCAAAATGCAGATATCTTCACGCATTCAAAATCATTCATTTACATGAAATTATTCTCACTCATTTAAGTCGATGAAACTCAGATGAGAGACAATGGAGGACTCTCCTATAAAAATTTATAGATTAAGGGCTATTAGGTTGTTGTCAGCTGAGATAATTGAGTATCGCTTTTTTCATAGAAAAAAGAGCACCACGAAGAATTTTATTTAAAGAAGTGAAGATGAATTGATTCCCCTATTCAGGAAAAGGAAGTACCATGACCTATTGACTTGAAAATATTACACTCCAGAGTTTCAAGATGAAAATTTGAAATGAGTATCACGAGCTTCGTAGATTCAAGAAGAACTGAGGCTATGTACTTCTGTTTGTGAGAAGGAATATCACGACCTTCATAATTCATGCATATGATAACATGAATGAATGAGGTTGAGTGATACAGTACCATGAGTTTGACATTTTCATGAAAAAAGGATTGAAACATTTGTAAAGAAGAAGGGAACCAGTGTGAATCCAAAATAAAGAAAAGAAATATTATGGGAAGTAGGGTGAGTATCTTGATATATTTATGTATGAATTTAATATATTGAGAAGAACAATGTTAAAATACATGAAAAAAATAAATTTCATTTATTTAGTAGAAATGTGAGTTTCACTTGTTTGACTTGTGAATAGTATAAAGAACACATGTGTGACATGCAAGTGATATGAAGTGAGAAGATGAAAACCAGAATATACAATGTTGTTCTGTATGAATTATGTTGAGCATATCATTGTATACATATTTCATTGTTTCTAGATAGTGATACCAGACATTCAGTGTACCAGGAATATCAGTGTGTATTTGAAGCTAATAAGTTCTGATTAATAAAGGTGAGCAAGGTCAGTTGTGTTTCTAAAGAAGATTAGTCTCTTTGGACTTGAAATAGAACAAGTTCAACATGAACACTACATTAGTAAGAAGTAGCATTTGAAGACATTTTCCCAAGAGTTTGGGGAGACCATTGAAGAACTGGCAGGATGCTAATATAAAAAACAAATCTTTTCAAGAGATAACTCAAATAAGTAGGAATAGATATACAGAAAAATGGTGGGATGTCGGTCTAATGATCCTGTCAGGAGATGGTCCACTATAATCACTAGTGATCAAGCATTTTTGGAGTTTTTTTCTATCGGATATTTGAGGATATTGTTTTTACTAATAATCACTTTGCTTTACTAGTTGAGAATCTGTTTCATAGATCATCTCAAACACAACAAGGACATATTTACCCACATTGGGGGCGAATACTGTAAAAAACCTCAAGTTCTTTTCAGTGCCTTCATATTTTTTCTTTAATGAATGTTAGGAACTTAAAAATGATGGATCAAGATCATAACTGATCATTGAAAGTTTTGATGATGCTAGTTATAATAAAGTTTGTTGGATTTTATCATCACTAAGTTACCAATTATAGGGGTAGTTTTTATCAATGTTTTTTTAGCAATAACAAAAGCCTCACTTTATCAACTTTTTTTAGTGTTGTTAAAGACTAATTTTTATCAATGATAATTACTAGAGCTGATAAAATATTTCAAAAATATTTTAAATAATATTCTCCCCTAGGCACACTATTTTGGTCCTTAGAAACTCATGCATAAATGTATTTTTCACTGTACTGTCGGCCCAGAAGACCTTATGCGTTAACTAACACGAAACCATTATATTCATGATTATTTGGAGTTTGGTTAGATTTGAACCCCTTTGTAACACCTTCTGAATGAGAAACTGTACCATTAAATTAAGTTATACTTTTTGTTAAATATCGATACATATATATACTTATATATATATATTCTTATATATATATATATATATACTTATATATATATATATATCGTCATCTTAGATGATTCTAGTTGATGTGGGGGACACATGGTTTCTACAATTTCATTGAACTCCTTAACATGAAGGTAGGGCATCTCAGACTCCATTCCATGGAATGTGGGAAGGTGGTTTAGGAAATGTGGTTTAAAGATTATTTGGAATCTACTAGGGAATTATTTATAATTCATGAGGGGGAATTGGTCCTAGAAGGTGTGAGGTATTCATTCATGGTTTGATCGACTGCGTTCCCCAAGATTGGGGAAGCCTCATTTGGATTTCCATTTTGGTTCCTACCTGGGTTTATGAGTTAGTTTATTTGAAGAACTTTTATTGAAATGGGATAAATTATTGACTCTATAGTATTAGGAAGATTATGAAATAATTTAAAGTGTTATCTTGGTTTACTTGACTCCCCAACCCCAAGACTATACACCCTATCTAGATGGTTTGATTGGTCATAGGTGCAGTCATACATGCGCCAAAAGAAAAAAGAAAGAAAGGAAAAAGATAAGATAATTTGTTTTATAATAGAAGAAATGGAGGAGAATAGAAAGAGTGTTGAGATTAATTACTAGTGTACCCAAAAACAGTGCCAAAATTTGGTCTTGCCCAAATTTACTCATGATTTTAGAGTTAAGAAGTCTCTTGTATTTTAGCTTGGGTTGTCAAATCCTTAGAGACCTAAGAAGTATCCTTTAGACACATAAATTATATTGATTTTTTTGGATATTAAGGTACCAATTTTGGGGTTGATTTTATATAGGTTTAATTTAACACTAAGATATTTAAGTTAACTCAAATTATGATAATGAGTTAATCCTAGATTATCGCTTGGGGTGGATAGGATGGATTCATTTTTAATGATTTCAATTTCTTATATTTGATTTGGGAACATAAGAAGATCAAACAACTTCATCACTTACTAGTTTAAAACCAAAACACCATAATACTAATCATATATGCACTAATAGGATCACATTTATGAGCACTCTATGGTAAATGATTGCATTATCACTTGAAGTGTGTGGCCTTAAAATTCAACAAGGACGAAGAAGTTTTAAAATCGTCCAATAAAAATCTCAATTAAAATAAGTGATTAAAAATTAATAGAGTGATAAATAACAACCAATACATCTATTTGATACTCCATTGGATCAAACAATAGAATTTTTATCCCTCCATTGATGACATGTTCTCAATGGAAGTAGAAACAAGACTTACGAAGGTTTAATTGAAGAAGTAAAAAAACAAAATAATGATCACTCCAACATTGTGTGATAAATTTCACAAGGAATTGTGTGAATAAATTCACTCCTTGATGAAAACATATCCACATGATATGTAAAATAATAGAATAAGTGTAAAGAAATAACTTTTATTAAGAAACTAAGGTTAATTGACAACTTACATGAGAATGAAATGTGGTTACAAACACAAAGCGACAACATAACACTACAATGAATCCAGAAAACAAAGATCACAAAATACTCCCCCAACACTACCTTAAATAGGTATTTTGGAATACTTGGGTCGATCCTCAAATATTTAAAGTCATCATAATTGATTATGGTAGGCTTAGTGTGGTGGAAATCTTATGGAACTTAGACTTTTCCACTCTTGACACAAAGTGGAAGCCAACTTGCATCCAACGAACAAAGGCGTCGAAATGAACTTCTAGATGGAAGAATTAGAGTGGGAGATAGAAGAATAATATGGATAATCATTTTTATACTATCATTATGTAAAATTTTAGACCAAATGTAATTTTTTTTGTGATATATTATTGAAATGGTGGGATGTAGTTCTGGGCCGCAGAATCTGGCCCAAAATTTAATCTCCAACTTGGGCCGCCTAGATTTCCCGTAAGGCATCAGTATTCGCTCTTTTCACTATTTTATGAAATGTTACCAATGATGTCCTATATCTTTTTATAAATTTTGAGAATCATTGGTCTTTGATATTGTCCTTTACAGTCTCTTTATTCGGTCATTATCCAGTTTACTTTTCCCATAATGTGATTTCATGAAAGCCCATTTTGGTGGTCTTCCATTGTGAATATTCAATTACTCCAAAATAATGAATTGTTACTTATATAATGGTTGACCTGAAAATAATATCTAAAAATAAAATCATGACCATTTTTTATTTTATGATGTGTTCAAATATGTACCATGTAATAATGCACATTAACAAAGAATTACGTTCATAATGTGAAAATATGTTCAATGTGTAAAATGAACTAAAATAGTGTTTATGAATAATTAATATCATGAATATTATAAATATTAAAAATTAATATTAGCCTATTTCAGTGGCTAATCAGTCTGATTACTCAAAACATGGTCAAGCTCAGCCTTCATATTTCAAGGAACTCCTAAACTATTCAAAATTTAAAATTTATCTAGGTTAATCGATTCCATAGAATCAACCTCATAAATATGGATCAAATGAAAAATGGAAATGGATTCTTTGTGATTGTACCATTAGAAAAAAGGGATGTCATTAGAAAACTCGAGACAAGTGATGGGTATTATTCATTGGAATACCATTACCCCATGGATAGAATTGTTTATTTATACCAATGAAATAATATGATGGAAAATATCATCCAATAAAATAAAAAGAAATAGTGAAAGAGTGTCCCCCTGATGAGGGCCCCTAGAATGGGTGAATCTCTAAGTAAGGTTCCCATTGATTTTGATCATGAAAGACAATAACAAGATGTATTTTATGATGAACTCAGTCCATCTAGATAAGAAACAGCATTTTGATAAAAAAATGTATGAAGAGACATTCCACATAGTCATAAGCCTTTTTTATATCGATCTTCCATGTCATAGTGCCTCTTTTTGCAACTGATAGAACTTTCATGGAGTTAAAGAATTCATGGAAGATAATATAATTTTTAGTAATGATCCATTTATGGTTGTTGTACCATTGGTTTTCTGAGATAATAAATTGTAACTAGAGGTGAAGGTTGTTAACTATGATCTTTAAGAAGATCTTATATGAAACATGGCACAAACTAATTGGCCTGAAGTTAGAGTCCAAAATTGTTTTTTTTTTGATTTTCTGGTTAGTGGGTAATGATGTTTTCATTACTATTGGATAGATTATTATCCTTTCACAAATATATTTTATAAGGGTAAAGATGTATGGTCTAATAATATGTCAACATTTTTTAAAAAAAGGGCATGAAAATCATATGACCCTATCACTTTAGTTGAATTTCTTTTATTGAGGTCCCCCAAAATTACCTAATTAGTGAAATCAAGCATGAGATGGTGATTCATAGTGTATAAAAAGTTCAGTTTAATAGAAGACTCAATTTCAACTGAAAAGGTAGGTTCTCTTACTGTGTATAGATTTCGAAAAAACTACATGAAAACACCTTGGATCTCCATTTTTTTTTGAAATAGTTCTACCTTTTTTCTTGTTCAGGATTGAGATGGAGTTCTTGTGATTCCTCAAGGAGGACTTCCGCAACGTCCCCCAATTATACACTCTCTGATGTGGTTGTAAAGGGTTGGTTACAGGAACCCAAGTGCACCTCCCCATACATTAGAGGCCACCGACTAGTAGTGGGAGTGCAAAATGTATAGTGGGGAGACTATACCCCCAAGTATGAAATGTCATTTTAGAAGAAACAGATCTTATTTACATTGAAAATAATAATCAGAGTAAACAAAATAATAATAATCAGAGTAAAAACATTGTGAAAGACAACAATAAAAGCGAATTGAATAATTCAATAATAGTAACGGAATAATGTAAAGATGTGTTGGAATGTAACTAAATGTCATGCTAGAAAAAAATACATGTAAAAGACTAGATATCTCAAATAAACTACTCAAAATTTTTAGTCCTAAACCCAATGTAGGTCCCATAACCAAACATAAACCCAATAGTAATAAATAAATCAACAACAAGGTCCTTTACCCTCATCCAAACACTCATCCATCAATTATTCTTGGGTTCCAAACATCAACCCAAATAGGGTGTGAGTAAAACTTAGCAGGTCGACACCACTATGTCTAAACAAAACAGTCTAATAAAAAGTGAATGCAATTAAGCGATAAACACGCCTAATAATTAATTCAAAAATTAATAAAATAAAACGATAACCATATTTGGTTCCTTGCCAAAATATGTCTAATAATGTCTTATAACCATGTTAACCACAACCATATAACCAAGCTAAATAAACTGCTTCAGCACCATGGTGAAATATATTTGATCATGTCTTTTAACAATGACAACCACAACCATAAACCCATGGTATAGTTACAATAAACATTCAATGTAAAATTCCAAAAATCATTAAAACATTTCCGGATCAAAGACCTATAAGAATTACAACATTTCTAGGTAAAATCCCTATAAGCATTATAACATGGGACAAGGTTGAGACTTTTTTTCTATAAGTATTACAACATATACATGTACAAGTGCTTGGGCCTAGCCTGTTAAATAAGCATCTAAACATAGAACACATCCTATGTCATATAACATGGATATCACAATATCACATCATATATATCAATGGTTAATGATGAAAATTACCATTATTATTACATAATCCACTATGCAATTAAATTCACAATTGATTAAAAATTATATAAAAAGTGGTAAGCCACAGTTTTGGGAATCTATAATAAGAAATCATCCTAGGTCACCTGTAATGACAAACATTCTTGAGTGAATTAGACAATTATAAATTCATTTGAAACCAAAGGAATTCAAGGGATATACTCATTCAATTATTTAATGAATTTAGGAACACACAACGAGGGTACAATCACGATATTTCATAAAATTGGAATTGTCAAACCATATGGTTAAATTTTAGACCCCCTACCCTATAATGATGATCCAACAATGCTTCCTACAACCATTAACTATGAGGAAGAATATAAATATGATTGTAAAGAGGTTCCTAGATAAAAATTATCATAATCAAAGCCAACAATGCAATTGGGTAAAAGGATATCACCACAACAGGTGGAGAAAATGGAAGAGAAGGAAGAAACATAACCAAGAAAACATAATAGGGATTAAATATGGGAATAGAATATATGGAAGGGGGTTTGGCACTCCAAAATTTCCAAGAGAATTCCCTAAGGTCAAGATGGGAGAAGTAGTACCTGAGAGAAAAATAAATTAGCAGCAAAACACATTCAAAACTACAGGTTGGGCATTTACATGTCATGTAATGAAATTACATGTTGTGAAAAGGATTTTAATGGTATACACCAAAAAACCCATCATCATGGATTTATTTAATTAAAACCCCGAAAAATTATAATATGTGTAATCCCCTTAAACGATGTGTAAATGATCTGTGATTTAGTTTTCCAGCCCACTCTTTTAAGATTATCAACTCATAAAGAACTCATAAAACACATAAACCATTTATATCTAGACTCCATTAATTCAAACAAGAATACATCCTCAAAATTTAGTTCATTTTTTACAAAAAATTATCTTCGTCTCCAAACAAGACTCAACTATAAAGGCTTAAATAAAAAACATAGAGAGAGACATCCTTGGAAAAAAATAGGATCTTAAAACCTTCCCACCTTATAAAAAATCAACCTCAAGCGGACCCAAGTTTCACTATGAGATTTAGGCAAACAATTATGCCTACAACGATCACATATTAGACTCAATCTCCCATGTATCCTCTTGAACTTACCCATACTGACACTATACTGAAACCAACATTATAGACCAACCTCGAGGATATTTCTCACTAGATCCACAATCTGTAGAAGATGATCTTTGAAGGATGAATCAACCCAAAGCTCGATGATTACTAATTCTATCACATGGGAAGGGTCTGGATGACATCTTCGTAGTTTTGACATGAGGAAAATGTCATGCATGACATTGTATCACTGTGTAAGGGATAAATGTTATGCCACTGGACCAACCCTTTCCAATATTTCAAATGATCCGACAAACTTGGGTGCTATATTTCCATGATTCCTGATATAAAACTACCCCAAACAAGGTGAAACTCGAAGGAAAATATAATGACCGACCTTGAAATATAGAGGTCATCTTCAATGGTCAGCATTTGATTTCTACCTGCTCTTCAAGATCACCAACCACTGTCTAATAAACATAACCTGTTCAAACGTATCATGCACAAGACTAGACCCAACTAGAGACAACTCACCTACCTCCAGCCAAAAAAGAGGCAATCTACATGACCATCTAAGAAAAGCCTCAAATGGTGCCAATTAGATTAATTCCTGGAAGCTATTAGTATATGAAAACTCTACGAGTTCTATAAGTTTCTCCCATAAACCACTAAAATCCAAAACATAGGCTCATAGAATATCCTCCAAAACATGAATAGTCTACTCAAATTGACCATAAATATGTGGATGATAGGTTGGGCTTAAAATAACTCATGATCCTAGGGATTTATAAAGATCCTACAAAAAAAAGATGTGAAATGAGGATCTCAATCTAAAATGATACTCCTTATAATTCCATGCAACCGAACTACTTCACGCATGTATAGATTTCGTGGATCTTCAACTATAATGGTTTCCCTGACAGGTAATAAGTAGACTAACTTATTCAGTCGATTCACAATAACCCATACAACATCATTCATATGGGTCTTCCTCGATAATTCTATCAAGAAATCCATTGTGACATCATCTCATTACACTTTAAGATGGGTAAAGTAAACAATTGCCCAATTGGGCTCTGATGCTCAGTTTTCACCTGCTGATACCTGTAGCATCTAGCCAAAAATATTGCATCATATTTCTTTATTTCTGACCACTAGTACTATCTATTAAGATCATAATAAATCTTTGTTAAACCATAATGTGCAGCCCATATAGAAGCATGAAACTCCCTCATCAACTCCTCATGCAAGCCCATAATAACCCATACTCAGCCATGAAAAAAAGATAATTTTCACAACTAAGATAACATCATAATGGATCATCCCCACAATATAATTTTTCTCTTATTATTAAGACTTTTGTATAAGAAAACATTTCGATCTTAATCTGATCCAAAAACACGGGTATAACAAATGTTGAATTCAATGGTACTCGACCTTGAGATTCTTGAACATCCAAATGCATGTATACAAAGAGGCTCATTATCCACCAATCATCAAAGACTCTCGTACTGCATCTATCTATTTATTTTAACTCTAATCATTAGTAATGACGTTTCCCTTTCCTGGTGTATAAGCCAATTCAATGATGAAAGACCGTGGATACTCAACCCACCTCCTCTGCCATAGGTTGAGGTCCCATTGAGAAATGATGTATATGAGGCTCTTGTGATCCATTTATAACAAAAAACTTTAACCCTTGAGATAATATCTCCAACATATCAGGGAATGTACCACTTTTGAAAACTCTAGATCATGAGTATGGTAAATCATCTCATGCGGTTTCAACTGCCTGGAGCTATAACCAACCACAATATCCTCCCACATTTGAAAAACTCCGAGTCCAACATAATATGAATCTAAATACATAGTATATGCTTTACTCATCATAGGTAAAGTGAGTATTGTTCTGGAGCTCATCATTGTATCCTCCCAGTTCCGAAATCCACCCAGAGATATCGCGTACTCGGTTGGTCACATGGACTCAAACACATTTCCCCAAATTCTAGAGGCTGCTGACTAGCAGCGAGGGACTTAGTTGTGATTGTGGGGAAATTATGCCCTCATTGGTATAGTAAAATATTAGAAGTAAACAACATGAAACAGTTGAAGCAATGATAATCCATACATGTGTAAACAACAGAAATTGGACAATAATAAACTGGATCCCTCAAATATAATAATGAATGATGCGTGACACATATGTATAGGAAAGAATCCAAACAAGTAAAGATGATGGAATACAGTAGTACTAAACCCATGTACAAAAGAAAAATAGTAAACCGCTCCACAACATCACAATCCATAGCTTGGTCCCATGCTCTCCATCTCCACAACAAATAATGTACCTAATGTAGAAGGGTGTTTTCCCATATCTATAACTACAACAATATAATCTATTTGTGCCTAAAAGCATGGCCCAAAGAGGGTGTGAGAATAAATCCCAGTAGGAAACCACCACGAGATCTATGCCTAATAGTCAGCGAATATATGACATCTAGTAAGTAAATAAATACAGTAAACAAAGAAGTACTCAATAGTAACAATCCATAGTTTCAAATATCTAGCAACAACTAATCAAATTAGATAATCACAAACAGGTCACCCTCTAGGAAGTACCCACAACATACCCCTTCTGGTCCTACCTAGCAACACAAGCATGTAGTGAAACAAAAACAGGTAACCCTCTAGGAAGTACTCACAACCTATACCCTCTTGTCCTATCTAACAAGTATATGCAACCATCTAAGTAGTACACTCAGTCTAACCTTTCTGGTTCAGCTTAACCATAGACTCTATGAGGAATCACTCACTGTTAATTACTTCTATAGTCTCATATCGGTAACTAAAGGCACTCTAGGGAAGAACTTACGTCTCATTCCCTCTATAGCCCAGGTCGAGGAACAACAGACACTCTGAGGAAGAACTCAACGTCAATTCCCCATGTGGTCTTGCATTGTAAGTAAAATAGACACTTTGGAGAATCCCTCAACATACAGTCTCCCTATGGTCTATACAATAGGTTCCCACAACCCTGTATAAGTGAAGGAAGTATAAAATAACATATCAGACAAAGTAACCCTCAAGAACTACTTGGCTTATAGTCTGCAGCATATGAGTATGTTAGAACAACAGTCACACCATCCTACAATTCTAGGCATGGGAAATTAATTAATAGCCAAAAATGAAACCTAGACCCAATGGTCAACCATGAAAACATGCATGGGCATGCACTTCCAATGCATAATAATTAACCCTATTCACACTCAATAACCTCTACTCAAGCATACAAGCAATGTAAGAAAAAAATAGGGATAAAATAGTAAACACGCAATACCCCATACATGGGTTTGGTAAAATTTTCACATAAAACTCAAGGACATCAACAGAAAGGCACAAACCACCTACCTTTATGGTTCTGACAAAAAATTGATCCACAAGCTACCACAACTCCTCAAATCCGGCGAACGCACCACTAAAAACACTCTATATACCCTGCCCTGACATCCAAAAGTCTTAAAATAAACACCTAAGGCAACCACATCCCAAGATCTATACACAAATGGTGTAGATCTAGAAAACTGAGAGAGATAGAGATGTAGATCTAGATGAAAACAAAAGGAAACCAAACAGATAGACTTACCTAAGGAGAACTGTCTTTGATCCACCAAGAAACCCCTTTGATTTGCTTCCAACATGAGATAATGAGATCCCCCAACCTCTTAAAACAAGAACTCCTCCATGATCCATGAGTGGAAAGAGAATGAGGGAGAGATGTAAAATCCCGATTGCCCCGGGACTTAAAACCCATAGCTTTAAGTGATCGCACAGTTACCCCACATGGTTTGGAAAACTGTGTGGCAACCGTGCAGTTGCCATTGTCTCACTAAGGGACATTGCATGGCTTTCCCGCAAGGTTTGAAAAACCATGTGCCACCTATGAGGAGCCCACTATCAAGGTTGCACAGTTTCCTGGGCTTGCTGTAAGGTCTGTTCAGACCATGCACCCACCGTGCACCCATGCACAACCTCCACAATTTTAAATGTTTTTCCTAGAATTTCCAATTTTTCTCAAAAATGAACAAGAAAGGGAAACATACATGAAAAGAAGATCCGGGTTCTTATAGACTTCCCCCATTAAAGAAAAATTTCCCAGAATTTCCCTATCGCGGCGTAGAAGATGAAACCCCAAACAACTCCGGACAATGTGCTCATACATCGGCCTCCCTCTCCCATGTCTCATCTTATACTCGCCTGTGCTGCCATAACACTCATACCAGAGGAACATACCGGACATGAAGAACCTTTTTACTGTGATTGATAATCTGGATATGATTCTCCTCGACCATCACATCCACTTCGAGCTCAGCCTTCTTAGGATGAAAGACATGATATGGGTCTGAAAAATAACATCGGAGCTGAGAAATGTCGAAAACGTCATGCATAGCCCGATACCTATGAGATAACTGCAACTGATAGGCAACCGAACCGACTCTCTCCAATACCTCAAATGGCCTGAAGTACCTCGGTGAATGCTTACCATGTCTCTTAATTATTATGTTCCCCATCCTCGGTGTGACAGGAAAGAAAACCTGATCCCTAACCTCGAACTCTAGAGGTCTTCTCCGCTGATCAACATAAGACATATGTCGAGACTGTGTAGTAGTCATCCTATTCTGAATCAACTCTATCTGCTCCGTGGTATCTTGAACAATACGCGGTCCCATCAATGCTACCTCTCCTGCCTCCTTCCAAAATAAGGGTGATCGTCATGGCCTACAATACAAAGCCTCATAAGGCGCCATTTGAATAGTTGTTTGAAAAATATTATTGTAGGAAAACTACAGAAGAGTTGTATGATTCTCCCACGAACCTCCAAAATACAAAATGCAAGCTCGGAGCATGTCCTCATGTACCTGAATCATACGATCGACTGGAAATATGTCTTGGGATGGTATGATTTACGCAAAAGTACATGTGTTCCCAACGCCTTGTGAGGCCCCTACTAGAACCGAGAAGTAAAAGGGGCATCCATTTTTAAAAAAATAGAGTGAGGAAGTACATGATGATGTATAATCTCACCGATGTAAAACTGTCCAATATCATCAACACTTATGGTCTCCATGATCTGAAAGAAGTGAGAATCCTTTGTGAGTCTGTCAATGATGACCCGAACTGCATCATTCTCCAGAGGCGACCTCGGAAAACTGGTCACAAATTCCATCACGAAATCATTACATTTTCACTCAGGAATTGGTTACTACTGAAAAAGCCATGCTAGCCACTAATTCTTCGCCTTCACCTACTAACAGATGGAACACCTCAAGAAAAAACCAGAAACACCCCTCTTCATACCTGGACACCAATACTGGCCCTGTATATCACAATACATTTTGGTGACACCAGGATGAACTACCCAAACTAAGGAATGAAGGCCCCACATCAGCTTCTCGCGTACGTCTGTTGGCACCCATACGTGCCCCTGGAAACGCAAGATTTCATCCTCACCTATGGTCCATACAGGAATATGGTCCTCTCTTGAAACACTTTCCCGTAGGACTAGGCCTTCAGAATCTGATAGCATCCTCATTCGTAATCGATCAAGTAGAGTAGTGGTAACAACTTCAAAAGAATGAAATGTATGTCCCTGTCTGTCGTGAACCTCCAAATGCATCTCATAGAATAGATCCATAAGCTGCAACTCACTGCTGGCCTCCTGAACTGCCTGTATCTAAGTCCTCCTACTCAACACCTCAGCCAATGTGTTTCCATTCCTAGGCGTGTAGGAAAGCTCAATGTCAAAATACTGGAGTTACTCAACCAACCTTAGATTTCGAAAATTCAGATCATGATTAGTGAATATATACTTGAGACTCTTATTGTCGGTGAAAACCACAAAATGATCTCCCAGAAGACAATGTCTCCAACAGGGTAATGAATGAACAACTACAGCCAACTCGAGATCGTGCATCAGGTAATTATTATCATGTGTCCTCAACTATCGAGAGTCGTACGCAACGAATACCTCTACATACATAAGCACAGCTCCTAGCCCAATAAATGAAGCATCACAATACACAGTATATCTCTTTACGGCCTCTGGAAAGATTAGTATCTTTGCTGAGGTCAGTCTCCCTTTCAGCTCCTCAAAGGCTGAATCACAAGAGTCTGACCACAATAACTTTTCACCCTTCTTAGTCAGACTCATCAGCGGTGTTTCTAAGAATGAAAAGCGCTACATGAAACGACTGTAGTATCTAGACATCCCTAGACAACTCTGTACCTCAAATAAATTCTTCAGCTACTCCCAGGGAATTACTTATCTCACTTTATCTGGGTCTACTGATACCCCTACCTCTGAGATAACATGACCCAAGAAGTGAATCTGATCCATCCAAAAGTGGAATTTTGAGAGCTTAGCATATAACTGATACTCTCTCAGTGTACTCAAGATGATCTCAATATGGGTATCATGGTCATGATGATTGTGAGAGTACACCAAGATATCACCCCCGAAGATGACCATGAAGGAATCCATGTATGGATGGAACACTCGGTTCATCAGTGCCATGAAAAATGCAGGCACATTCGTGAGACCGAACTACATAACCGTATACTCGTATAGACTATACCTACACCGGAAGGCTATGAGAGATATATAAGATGGACTAACGTGCAACTAATGATAACCGAACCTCATGTAAATCTTTGAGAACACCTGGGCTCCTAGAAGATGAAAAAAAAGGTCATCAATCCTTGGTAAAGGATATCGGTTCTTGACCGTCATCTGGTTCAAATTTAGATATTCCTCACAAAGCCTAAGGGTACCATCCTCCTTCTTCACAGAAAGGACTGAGGGAACCTTTGGACAAGTACTGGTTCAGATGAAAAACTTTTCCTACAACTCCTCTAACTGCTTCGTGAGCTCCTGCAACTCAGGTGTAGAAATCCTATAAGGATGAATGGACACTGGTGCCACTCCTGGTACGAGCTCAATCAAAAAGTCTACCTCTCGCTCCAGAGGAAAACCTAAAAACACCTCTTTAAAGACATCTCTAAAACGATCCACCACTGGAGGAAAGTCCTCCTGTGAAGTCACCTATTCAGCCAGATACAGACTATAAATTTGGGTTATAACTCCTCCTAACCCATGATGCTCTGGGACCAACCTACTTGCCTCGACATCCCATTCACCCTTATGAAGAAAATATCCACCCTCTGTTGATATGAAACTCACCATTTTGTTGTAATAGTCGATGACGACCTGGAAGGGAACTAGCCATGTCATTCCAAGAATGACATTATAGCCTAGCATCTATAAGACATAGAGGTCCCATAAAAAGTGACACCCACCAACTTCTAGAGGGAACTCCTTCCACTAGCATACACTAGTCGTTCAAGTTCCCAACAAAGTGTCTAGAATCAAGATATCAATAGAAGAAAAGTTATAGAGCCCAAGGATCTCCACAACAGAAATAGATATAATGATATGGGACTCCCCTGTATCGAAAATAGGTAAAGATAAAACTGAGGTAGCTAGGATCATACGTCGAACTATAGAGGGTCTGGGATCCTTCTACTGCAGGGTCTGCTCCACTGCAAATGTATGGCCTATGTCGCGACCCTAGGACCCCGCCTGACCACTCTGAGCTGATCCACCCTACTGTCGCGGAAAGACCAGCGACTGACCACCACGACCACAACCTCAACCTCCACCTCAGTGGCCGAAAAAACTCCAGTTTCCAGACTGGTGGGAAACCAGTGGTGATACTCCATAATGAGGAGCCATAGAAGAACCCCTATCACCAGCTGCTGGTGAAAATATCTGACAGAAGTGAGGAAGGTGACCCATCTTTCCAAAAATCGGCACTCCACTGGTTCTTTCGGGCAATGTGGCCTTATGTGAATGCTCTTCCCGCACTGGTAGAACACCACTTTGATAACAGAAGAAGTTTCTTGCCTCCTTAGATCACCCTGTGAAGAATCACTACTGTTCTTCATACTGTATGTTAGAGAAATGCTAACTCCAGATGCTGATATTCCCCTGCTCAATACTCCGGACTCCCTTAGATTTCGCTCCGTGATCAGTGCCTGATTGATGATAGAAGTGATGAAAGTCATCCTGAAGACGTTCACCTAAGATCTGATGTCGTACCTCAGACCATCCTCGAACATCCATGCCAAGAATAACTGATCACCTCCTGAAATAGGTGTGAAGTACTACATCTAGGTAAAACGAGAGGAATACTCCATGATAGAAAGAGTTCCCTACTCTAGACTCAAGAACACTTGGGCTCGATCAGCCCTCAAGGTCTCTGGGTAGAAGTAGTCAAAGAAGATGCACTAAAACATGTCCCACACCATATCCTGCTGGCATCCCACCTGTGAGATCACATACCAACACATCATGGAAGTGTCTTGAAGAATATAGCTAGAGAGAATGACCCTCCTCTCTAGGGGCACCTCCAAATACTCAAAGATCGTCAAAATGGCTTCTAGCCATGACCCTACACCCTGGGGTCCTCCATCCCCTATGAATGTGGTCTGATTCTATTAATGAAAGACCCGCATAAAATATTCCATTCACGGGGAAGGAGGAGGTGCTCCCTGAATAGTTCTCATCATCCTCAAAAAGCCCTTTTTGAACTGTACATAATCACCCACTTCATGTATAAAGGCTGGTGCCAACACTAGAACAAATTGAGGATCTGAAGGTATTCCCTCAGCAGCCATATTCGATGTCTGATCACTGCCTGGAAACTGGTAAACAACCGGAGGACATCTCGATGGCATGAATACGCAAGGTCAAGTGAACACGTTAGATCAATATTATCATGGACTAAAAAACTATAAGTGGAAGAAGGGAATAGGAGGAAGAAATGCATTCATTCTTTACAAAAACATGACTACACAATGTGTATAAGATGGTACATGGCGTGTTCACCAAGGATTTCCCTTATCTCATGCCTCTGCCCACATGGCGTGAACATATGGTACACAATGTGTACTTAATAAAAATAGTTTCTTCCCGAATAGAAGAACACATGCCATGTATTAAAACTACATGGTGTGTATTCTGGGTTTTTCTGGACAGTAAGCCTCCAAAACTTCTCTAGACCCTAGAAAAACACTGAAATAAACATTAAAGATCCAAATTCCAATTTTTGAGGACCCATACTACCCGCGAATCAAATCTTGTAATCTTATACATGTTATAAACAAGGTAAACCAAGAAATGAACCACCAATTTCTGGTCCAGGAGTGCCCATAACACCTCAAGAACCAAAATTTGGCGTTCATTCAAACAAAACCTTACACAAACGAGACCTTATCAAACAACATGTATTTTATAAGGGAAACTATCATAAAGATATACATATTCTACACATAATCTATCTCAATAACTTTCAATCGCTAGTGCACCCTAAATGGCATGAAAAGAATGCATGAAATGTGATTTCTAGAAAGAGTCTATAGGATGCATGAGATGGAATACCCTACACTCATCAGTTTTTGATAGAAATAGAACCTAAATAACATCAACAATATTAACACGAAACATGTGAATCACCCAATGGTGAAAATAAAATCATCCATAAACTTACAAAACCATAAAATTTGAAATAAACGAGGTTGGTTCGATTTTCCCTATACACGGGTTAGCTACTCCCAGGAACAACTTATTACCATGTACTTATTCCTTCATGTATCTGGATTAAGGCTCCAAATAGTAATTCAAGAGAAAATTATTCCTATGATACAACTTTGTATCGTTATGGTTCTAGAAGCCGCCCGGAGATGCCTCGTACCTGGTTTATCGCATGTCCTCAAGCGCATTTCCCCAAACACCAGAGGATGCCTACTAGCAGAGAGGGCCTTGGTTGTGATAGTGGGAAAATAATGACATCATTGGCAGAGTAACACAACAGAATTACACAAAATGAAATAGTGGAAGTAGTGTTAATCCATACATGAGTAAACAACAAAAACTGGATAATAATAAAATGTATCCCACATATATAATAAACAATGATGCATGATACATTTGTCTAGGAAAGAAGCCAAAGAAATAAAAATGATGGAATATAATAGTACTAAACCCAAGTAAAAAATAAAAACAATAAATTGCTATATAGAATCACAAGCCATAGCTTGGTCTAATGCTCTCCAACTCCACAGCAAATCATGTACCTGAAGTAGAAGGGTGCTTTCCCATATCTATAGGTGAAATAGTATAATCTGTTTGGCCCCAAAAGCATCACCCAAATAGGATGTGAGACTAAATCCTAGTTGGAAACCACCACGAGATCTGTGCCTAATAGTCAGTGATTATATGGAAGGTAGAAGTAAATAAATGCATTAAACGAGGAACTACTCATCAGTAGCAATCCACAGTTTCAAATAACTAGCAAAACCTAATCAAAGTAGATAATCACAAACAGGTAACCCTTTGGGAAGTACACACAACCTATCCCCTATGGTCCTACCTAGAAACATTATAAAGTAGCTAAACACAAACTGGAAGCCCTCTAGGATGTACTCACAACCTATCCCCTATGGTTCAACCTAACAGGTACAAGAAACCCTCTGGGTAGTACACTCATTCGAACCCCTCTGGTTCAGCTTAATCATAGACTCTCTGAGGAAGCACTCACCGTCAATTCCTCCTATAGTCTCATATCAGTATCTAAAGGTGCTCTAGGGAAGAACTTATGTCTTATTCTCTCTATGTCCTGCGTCGAGGAACTACATACACTCTGAGGAAGCACTCAACATTAATTCCCCATGTGGTCTCACATCATAAGTAAAATATACACTCTAGAGAATCCCTCAACGTCCATTCTCCCTATGGTCTATAGACCAGGTTCTCACTACCCTGTGTAAGTAAATCAAGTATAACAACACATATTGGACAATTTAAACCTCAAGAACATCATGTCTAGCAGTCTACAGTATATTATCATGTCAGAACAACAGTCACTCCATCCTACAATACTAGGCATGGGAAAGTAATCAACAACTTAACAGGAAACCTAGACCAAATGGTCAAACAAGAAAATATGCATGGGCAAGCACTTCCAAAGCATAACAATTAAAATCGTTCACATTAAATAACCTATAATCAAGAATACAAGCAATGTAGGTAGACAATAGGGCTAGAATGGTAAACTTGCAATACCCCTTTCTTGGGTATTGGGAAAATTTTCACATAAAACTCATGGATTTAAATGGAAAGGCACAAACCACCTGCCTTTAGGGTCCCGACAAAAATTGATCCACATGATACCACAACACCTCAAGTCTGGTGAATGCACCCCTAAAAATGCTCTATATCCCCTTCCCTAACATCCACAAGTCTTAAAATCAACACCCAAGGAAACCAAAAACCTATATCTACTAAAATGGGTGTAGATCTAGAAAAATGAGAGAGAGAGAGAGAGAGATGTCGATCTAGAGTAAAACATAAGGAAACCAAAAGGGGAGACTTACCTTAGGATAACCTCCTTTGATTCACCAAGAAACCCCTTCGATTTGCTTCCAAAATGAGCTAAGGAGCTCCCCCAACCTTGAAAAACTACAACTCCCACATGAGCCATGTGTGGGAGGTAGAATGTGGGAGAGTTGGAAAATCCCATGTGGCCCTGGACTGAAAAACCCTAACTTTAAGTGGCCGCATGGTTACCCACACGGTTTGGAAAACCATGTTCTAACCATGTGGTTTACACTGTCACACTCAGGGACTTTGCATAGCTTGACTACATAGTGTGAAAAATTGTGTGGCGCTAATGTCGAGACCACTATCAAGGGAGCACGATTTCATGGGTTGGCTGCATGGGTTTTTCAGACCGTGCGCCAACTGTGCAACCCTACACAACCTCCACAATTTTAAAATTTTTTCCCAAAATTTCCTCTTTTTCTCAAAAATGAACAGAAAAGGGAAACATGCCTGAAAAAAATATCGGTGTTCTTACAATCATGCCTTTTAGCTCCTGGAAAAATTTCTTGCAAGTATTAGACCAAACAAAAATCACACCTTTCTTTGTTATCTTAGACATTGGTGCTACCAAATGAGGGAAATCTTGGATAAAATGTCAATAATAACCTACTAAACCAAGAAAGCTCCTAATTTTGAAGGTGTTCTTAGGTTTTTCATAATATTACACGACTGTGAATTTCTCTAGTTCCACTGAAACTCGTGCCTCTAAGATAAAATGGCACAAGAAGTTAACATTATTTATCTAGAAACTGCATTTAGTTAGATTGGCGTAATGAAAAATCTCTATCAAAATACTCAGGACAATGCCAAGATGTTTGGAATGATTTTCTACTAACTAAGAGTACACAATGATATCATTGATGAAATCCACCACACACTAATCTAGAAAATGATGAAAGATCATGTTAATTAAGACCATGAATACCATATGCATGTTAGTCAACCCAAACGACATCACTACAAATTCATACAATCCATACATACTCCTAAAAGCAGTTTATGGTATGTCCAATAGTCTCACCCTTAACTGATGATATCCTGATATTCATTCAATCTTGGAGAAGATCATAACTCCTATCAAATGATCAAAAATATCATCAATTTGCAGAAGAGGATACCATTCTTGATCATCATCTGGTTAAACCTCTAATAATCTACACATAAGCGCAAAGATCAATCAACTTTTTGGAAATGAGAACTAGATAACCCCACAGAAATGTAAACATCCATATGAAAACTTTAGATTCAATATCTTTTAGTTTATCATTAAACTCCTGAATCTTTTCTATTGTTATTTAGTAACGCATGATAGAAATTGGTTCTTCTCCCAGCACCAACTCAATCGTGAACTCGACCTATTGCTTGAGCGGTAAGCCATTGAACTCATCAAGAAAAAACATACTGAAAATTTGACACCTCTAGAGGAAGATAATATTGTTGTATTGAATCATCATTTAGAGAAATAATCACTATCTGATCCATGAGATAATTCAATCTTCACAGAGTTGGTCCCGCACGACCAGCCTAAAGATCCCACTCACCTTGGAGAGAATAAATACTTTCTTCTGGAGATAGGAATGTAAATCTCTTATTGTAATAGTTTATATGATCCTAGTAAAGAATTAACTAATCTATATTGAGAATAAAGTTGATGCATGTCATTTCTAGCATGAATAGTTCCCAAAATAAATGGAAACCACCAATCATTAGAGAACATGCATTGCAATGTTTTATATTTTCATATCTCACTCCCAACGGTGTGTTGATGGTTAAAACACCATCTAGCTTTACATATTCAAGATCAAACCATTTGAAATAAGATAAGATAGTAAATAATATGATTCGCCTATATCAAATAAAACACAAGCTAAGGTAGATGATATAAGAATCATACCTCTGACGGTAGATGTTCATGTATCCATATTCTCCGGAGTAGTTTATATAACGTGTTACTAACTTGTACCTATTCCCTAAGATCTAGAATAACTACACTGTACTAATTGCCTTACTTGGTATTGTTTCTCTTTAATTTTGGTACCACGTCCCTTGCCTCGGACTGAAGGGCCTGCAAAACTCAAGCTACTAGCCTGGTGAGGTGTAGCCGAGCCCCTTCCCGATTTTGATGCCTGCCCCGATCCCCTGCCACTGGTCTTCTCTGAAAAGTTCACATAGAACCTCTGAATATGAACCAATATACCATAGATATGACACATGACTGTGGGGTAATGACACTATGACTGTTTGTGACCAAACATTCCACACTGATATCACTGGAATGGAACACGATCATGAGATGCTAGTCCACAGCCCTAACTGGATTTCCTATTAATTCCTTGAAAAAAACTATCATAATAGGGCTTATTACAACCCGAAGAAGAACTCCTAGATAGAACTTCTAAAACAGCCTGACCACTGCTCGAGAATTCTCTTAGATTCCCTTTCGTGATGACTTTCAGATTCATCACGTCTCCAAATAAGGTTAAATGAAAAACATTTACTTATGACCTGATATCATAATGAAGACCGTATTAGAAATTTCTCGCCCTGTATATCTCATCATCTGCTAAAGATATCGCAAAACATAGTTGGTTAGTAAAATGTCCAGAAAAGTCCTGTACTAAAAACCCCCCTGCGTTAGATGGTTGAACTCACGAGCTTTTTCATCCATCAAGTTTCAGTATAAAAATGTATCATGAAGTTCATCTCATATTATTTCCAAAAAAGATAATCTTTCTTCCCATATTCCTTGATAATATCCCACCAATGCTTCGAAGGTCCACAAAGCATATACACATAAAGTTTCACCCTCCTACTCGTGGGTGTCTCGTGATGCTTGAAGACTGTCTGGAATGACTCAATCTAGAACTGAACTACATGGGGTCCCCCTTCCCTAGTAAACATTGGAAAATGTTGTAGCTGAAACTCACTTGTCAGCTCATACATTGAAGGAACAACATGAACAATCTTCCTTTCCTTAGACCACATGACCCTCAAGAAGCTATCTCAAAGCGGAACACCTATCTTTTACTCAGGAACAATAAAAAGTTCTAGTTCAACTGTGTTAGGAGCATGTTGATTTCCACTCTCCTTGTGCTCAATTTTTAGATGATGAGGGTACATTTACTATACAAGAAAAACACACACCTTATTGAACTGGTATTACTAAAAAACATTCCTTTAATAGGCTGAAATTTATCAGTGCTAGAAATATTTGTTGATAAATCTCATCTTTATCAGCGCTAAAATAAGAACGGATAAAGGCAGCCATTTATTTGTGATAAAAAAGAACTCATAAAGGGAATCCTTTATGAGCCATTTTTAGCACTGATAAACGGTAACCTTAATTAAATAATTATTTATAAAAATTAGTAAATTTAATATTCATATATATTGATAATAAATATTAATAAATAGTATATATTAAATATATATATATATATATTAAGTGAATAAGTATAATATATATAAAATGTTAATTAAAAACATATTAATGTATTATTTTAATGTTGTTTTATTTTTCAATTTAACCTATATCAAACTTCGTGAGTT
Organism: Viscum album; assembly: GCA_963277665.1. Taxonomy (NCBI): domain Eukaryota; kingdom Viridiplantae; phylum Streptophyta; class Magnoliopsida; order Santalales; family Viscaceae; genus Viscum; species Viscum album. The sequence goes on from OY728161.1 coordinate 779,265,094, forward strand.
GCATTTATTTCACGTATATATATAAGTTAATGTATTTATATATAAACATACAGAAAAATATATTTATGCAATATATAGGAACACATACACCTAATATTTATGAAAATTTTCACATTTTAGTATATTTTAAAATTTCATTATAACATGATAAATTTAATGTATATTATGTTTTTAATGAGTCATTTTTTTTAAAATACTACAATTTCATTTTTAATGTTTTTAATTTTGTATTTTATTTTTAAATTTAAAGATTTTCTGTTATTAATTTATATATATTTATTAACTATGTTTTAGTATTTTTAATATGTATTCATCCACTTCAACATATATATATATCAATATTTTTTTAATAACTTATATTTAATTAATAAAACATATCTATTTTTCAATATTTTTATAGTGTACTCATTATGAATTATTCAATTTCAATTATTTTCAAAATGCATGTATTTTAGATTATATATCCATTATTAATGTTAAAAATATATTTTTAAATAAATATTTATAAATAAATATTTATAATTAATTATATCTATAAATGTATAATTACGATATTTTTAATTATTATAAATAAACTATTACTAATTTTTAAATAAGTATTTATATAATTATATATATTTAAATAATTTTAAAATTATAATAAAATTATTTAAATAATCATAAAATTATATTAAATATATTTAAATAATTATAATTATAAAACATTTATGAGTGCTAAAAAAGAGTTATTAAATGAGATATTTATCAGTGGTAAAATGTTATCGCTGATAAATATGTCTTTTATCAGCGTCTTTTAGCACTGATAAAGTTCGACATTTATTAGCACTAAAAAGGCACTGATAAATACTCCTTTGATCAGTGCTTATAAATTTAGTGCTGATAAAATTGATATTTATCAGCGCTTTTCTGAAAGTGCTGTTAAAAGTGTCCCTGATCTATTTAAAAAAACATTAACCACGACATAGTCGCTCATGATTCTTAAGATCATTCAAAACACTTATACTACTGTTGAAACTACTCTACATTCCATCAGATTAATCAGGGCTAGAATCCAATGTATATTATTTTATACTCTTCCTCTATCTTTTTTGATGTTTTGGGTTTCAGGTTTTTCATTTTTACACGGTTCTTAAACATGAAGAAACCTACATCTCTTCCTATTGCTACTGAAATATAAAGAGTGTTGTTCTATTTCTTCTTCTACATTTTTATGTATTTTAATGTCCAACCATTTTGTCCCTATAGACACACATAGATGGTTTACTCTACTACTGACATTAACAAGTAGACCTCTCATCCCCCCTTAGTTTACTCAACATTTGAATAATATAGGGTTATATAATCTAGGTAGTTTCTCATATTTAATTCATACTATATACTAGATTATAGATTCTAAAGGCTTAATTTTGATTGTTTTTAAGGATTAGGGGATACCAAGTTGTGGCCCTCATTTATGGGTGATGAACATATAGGGACCAAGGTAAGTGTAAAAAACATTAAATCATGTTTTGTTAATTTTGGCGATTTATGTAAATTGTTAAAAAATGAAATGGTTTTTTTAGATTTTTGATTTTGATGAATAATTTTTATTGAATTAAAAAATATGTATAATTAATTAGTCACATTCCAAAAAAAATTAGTGATTCATTATGTGAGAGTTTTGTTTTTTTAATTAATTCAAGATTTTTATTAATGTTGAACCATGGGTTACAAAGATTCATGGGGAATTTCATTGGTGAGAAAAGTATTATCAAATTTTTTTTTAAAAAATTTGTTATTAGATAGAGTTGATAAATCATTGGGTATATATATTTAGAAACACATAGCAACATATAAAGATTGAAGTTCACAAAAGTAAGTGAGTTATCCATGGTTGGGTAGTTGATGAAGAAAACTATGAGAAGTGATATTCTAATAGATTTACTAATCAAATTAGAGAGTTAATTAATTTTAGGATAATAAATAATTTGAAAATCCAACTAACATGGTGAATATACATAGAGAGAAAAAAATTGATTAAAATATACTTTTAATTGTTTGGATATTTATGTCCTATAAGTCTTGTAATTTGTTATCCATGTCCAAAATGCACAAAATTGAGATATGATCCCTTGACTGTAATTAACTCTTTGTTTCATTCCATTTCCAATCCTCTATTCTTAATTGATCAATGTTTATTACTAGGTTAAGGCACCAACACTCCTTCAGTAATCATGGGTACTTAATAAAATTTATAGGATTGAAGGCTAGTGTAATAACCTTAAAGGCTAGAATACATTGTTTTCTACTTCATTGTTATAAATCAAACATATTCCATTGAATCATAAAGATGTATTACACTAATACCATATTAGAAGTATTCCATTAGTGTTTTTTTATTTTTCTCCATTACAATTTATCCTAGAGATAAATTTTCCCTTTTTTAGGTTTTTTTATCCCTTCAATGATCATAGGATGATACCCTAAAACTCATATGTATTATCAGAGACTTTTTCTTCACCGACACAGTGTATTAATCTATCAGTTTTTTAAATAAATAATTTCCATATTGTATCTATGGTTCCTCTAAGATTTTATGGTAATATATCTTAATAATAAATTTATGATTACATTGAATAGATTCGTTTCATTTATAAGAGTTAAAAAATTCTAGATCAATACTGAGAATAGGTTTAAAAATTCACCCTTCAAAGGGATGTATGTTATTGGAGGGATCTTATGGTGCATTAATTTTTTTTCCAAAATTGGTAGGTGAGGAATCATTAAGTAGACAAAAGTGATGTCTAATGAAGGTGGGATGAGATTCATTTATTCAAAACCATTAGAGTGACGTTATTCCAATTACTCTTCAATTGGGGAGTCTTTTTGAGTGATTACATTAGTTTAGGATCCTAGGATACATTAATCCTTAGATTATTGATTGTCTTGTATATCTTGATGATGGATTAAACTCCAATTTCAAGCTATCCTTCCTCCAATTATCAAGAGATGGAAGGAAATAAAGCATTTGAGGATGGATAAATTAAAGGCAGTGAAGGTCATTTGTACTGTAGTATTGAAGTTTTATATCTCTGTTCAAGATATTAAAAAATATCATGAAATATTAATGCAATTGTGGGATTTTATGCATGGAGTGTACTACATTGTTAGTATTCATGTCAAATTAAATGTTTGACTACTCATACATAAAATGTATTCTGAACATGGTCATATTTCCAATACCGAGCAAGAATAGACTGCTGATGATTAAAATATGGAATTATTAGGGGATCAATAACATGTTGATGAAAAAAATGGAAAAAAACAAAAATAATGCAGTATCATAGTTTTGAATAAAATTATCAAGGCAAGAAGTCAGGGTATAGAATTTGAGGATGGTTTGAATCAACGTGTCCAACTTATTGACCCCAAAAAGTCAACGTTCATTAGTTATTTTGGGGTTACAACGAGGATTAATGTGCTGATTGATATTGACTCATGGTGCCATGTCCAACCTATAATGAAGAAATTCCTTTGAAAAGATATAATGGTAATATTAGATTATTATTTCTCTATTTTAATAAATAATTATATAATGAAACATTGATATAGATTTCATTATTCCTTGCAGTCTTTATTTATATTAGAAGATTTCTGTAATAAATTTGTCTTAATGGCCACTGCAAAATCACAGAGGGGATTCCAGACTCTTCCGATGAAGTTACATTTTAGGGATGTTGAGGGGAAAATAAAGCCCCACTAACCACTTTGTTATGCACACTTTATAATGTTGGAAACACGGATTTGTTTCTACAACCATCATAATGAGAAATCATTTCAGGTGAATTTTGGTTGATAATATATTATTTGAAATTATTTATTTTATCCAACTTGGTTAAAAATTTGTAATTTATGAAACAAAAAAATAGTGCTGAAAATAAAGAACGTGCATCAATACCGACATACTCCTATTGAAAAGGAAGGATGGGGTACACTTTATTAGAGAATAAATTGGTATATATTTTAAAACAATAGTAAATGTTTAATTATGTTATATAAAACAACATATGTTCTTTTATTTATATTCTAATGGATGAATCAAAATCTAATGCAACTTCTATCCCATGTCATGTGCTTTGGGAGGGGGCTTGTGAAAATAAAGATGGTATATTAGTTGATGAAAACAAAATGCATTATGGGAAGAATGTGTAAGTATGAAATAATTGTAATTATTTATGATTTATAACAATATTACATAATATAAATATGTTCATATTTTTTATATGGTTTAGACATAAGAATCAGAAACGACCATACCTGATGAAAAGCAACTTTCAGTAGCTTTGAAGTAACCTGAACAATATGTCTGCATTTGAGGATTAGGTTTTAGAGTCTCTCCTCAAAAATATTTTGAGAAGATAAAACCACATGAAGAGACATATAATATAGTGTAGTGAATGTAGGAACAAATAGACTTACTGCAAGATATTATTTTGTGGTCTAGTTTGGTAGACCAAGGTATATGAAATGATCAAAGGAAACCGACGGTGGAGAAAAGATGCACACATGAACGAAATGACCCCCTATCTTTGAGGCTAGTCATTCCCCACAACCACATACCTTATCTGAGTCAATCAATTTTTTCATTACTCTTTGTTATAAATGTCAATCAAACAACTTATGATAACTTTATATTACTAAAATTCTACAGTGTATAGTTGTATGTGATTTTTAGTTTTCAACACCCACATACCACTATGTTGTGATGGGTACAAGGTATAATATCCTAGAATACCAATTACACAATCAACCATTCCCATAAAATCACATGACTGTGGGTATTGGGATAGCTTATTATCCAACTGTTGAGTTTCCAGTTCCACTCAATGGTTTTTATATTACAATAGTTGAAGCTACTGTTAGAGCTTTTATAGCACAAAAATATAATCTTATAAAGATAAATGAGGTATATATTTTAAAAAATAATATAAATAACATGTAAAAATTGATGATAAGTGGTCTGAAGTGAGTTAAGACATTACAGATGAATAAATCACTGAAGAAATGAAAGGTTGAATCAAGAAAATCTTGTGGATCAACCAAGAATACAAAACTGCCTTTTGATAGTAGCTTCTCCACAACATTTCCAGATCAATATTTATTATCATTACAACTTCATAAACGGACCAAATTTAATGATATAACTATGTCAAATATATATTATGAAGAAAACATATATGAAGATTCCTTCACAGATATAATTGGTCTTCAGACTCTAACTGAGTTTCTAAAGCATGAATGGATGGTCATCTTAGTTGTGAATACATACATAAGATACATTTTTAAAATACGTATATCCAAATAGTAAGCTGAATATGATTATAAAAGTTGATAACTATTCATATTTTGTATATGTGTTTATATTACAACTATATAGAGGAAATATCTTGCAAATCACAATTTGGATTCATTAATCCCTATATCATATCTATGCTAGAAATTACTTTGAATAACGAAGAAATATAGAATAAAAAAGGCAATTTACTCATAGAATTTATTAAAAATCATCAAATGATAGACTCTTTTTGATACCTACAATTTAAAGGTAAAAATCTATGTTCTAATCACATAAAATATATTTTTATTTTTGAATTACTTAATTACTTTTTTTAGGAAGTAATAGATATTGATAACAGTCATCATAGACACCACAAATATATATTTTTTGGATTCAATGCATGGATTTCCAACCAACCGACCAAACATGATGTTTATTGTGAATATGTAATACACTACAATCAACATTTTATAGATAAATATCAAATTATATGTTTGGTATATGTATTAATGAAAATTTTGTTATGATAGTGTGGTCACTATATATAGGCTATATCATTGCATGAATTAGGTGTCTAAAAAGCTAAAGCCTGAGGATTAATACAACTGAAAAAAATTATGGTATATAAAGAATGATATAACTATCAAAACATTTGAAAAAAATTTACTTATTTTGGTCAATATTTCTACACTGTTTGAAACAGGATATTGCAATGGATTTTTGATGTTATGATTGAAAATTTATGAGAGAAATCATAAAGCATTAAAGGACCCCCAATAGTTAATTTCCGAATTTAATTAAAATTTCATTAAATATATTTCATAGTCATTTAATTGTCTATATTTTCTCAGTACTATCAAGATTACCGACAAATGAGTTACTTAAAAGAAGAAATCAATTTGTTTAGAGATGACTGGGGAACGTAAATTCTGTCATAATTTATTCCAAAAATATATTTAGGTGATTACCTTCTATATCTATGATCTAGTATGAGTTATGACCTTCAAAATATTATTGGGGTGTGAAGAACTAATGTTAGATTCTTATATATTATTTTTGATATCTTTCTCAAGGAGAAGGGTAACAGAGGAAATCAATTTGATTAGAAGTGATGACCTACGAACAATAAAATTGGTGGGAAAATGGGGAGGTGGAGGTGGCAGAGGTGAAGGCAGATGTTGAGGCGGATTTAGAGTCAATTTCAGAGGCTGATGTGGTGGAGTAGGTAGAGGTGAAGATTGAGGAATAAAAGTATTAGAATCACTTTCTTGAAAACAATAAAAAATTTTGGAAATGAAATAGAATAAGGATCATAAAATTATTGTGTTTGTGAAATATTATTTAAATTTCCACACAAATCATTTCACCTAATATAATATCCATTGTGAATCTTTCCAATTTAAAATAGAACTTTAGTAAAAACACACTTGGGTACTCAAAAATTAGAAAACACTTTCAGATTTTTTTGGTAATTTAGAAAAATGATCCATACATCATTTTTTATGTGTAGGGATCAACCAGACCTCAATCTGACACACGGTGTGACCAATATGACTCCCAGTGTCTGTTATTAGTTTAAAATTGACATTTTAATACAAAAAGTGTCACTGACTAAAAACAAAGAAAACATACTAACATTGTATTGATAATTTATAAAAATGATTCACAATTCATTTTTGACGTGTATGAATCAACCCCATGTCAAACCCACACACGATGCCACCTGTATGGATCAAAGTGCATGTTTCTAGTTTGAAATGGTATTTTAGTAAAAAACATACATGGCATATTCAAAATTGAGGAAACACTTTCCAATTGTCTTGATACTTTAGGAAAATGATCCATGAGTCATTTGGGATGTTTATAATTTATCTGTGCCTCAATCTGATGCATGGTGTGACCTTCATGACTCCAAGTGCATCTTTTAATTCAAAATTGACATTAATTTTAGTGAAGAAAATTGAAATTATCAAAACTAAGAAAACACATTAATATTGTTTTGGTACATTAGGAAAATGATCTCTACATAACTTGTGACATGTAGGGATCATCCTAACTTCAATTTGATGCCCGATGTGCCGTATGACTCCATGTGCATCTTATTATTCCAAAATAACATTAATTTTTAATAAAAAACAATTAACATACTAAAAACTTAGAAAAAACATTCTCATTATTTTGGTACCTTAGTAAAATGATCCATATGCTATTTGTGACATGTAGATATCATAATCACATTAATTTGATGCACGGTGTGACCGGTATGACTCAAAGTGTCTGTTATCTGTTTAAAATTGACATTTTAGTACAAAAAAGTGTCACTCACTAAAAACCAAAAAAAAACAGTATTAGATTTTATTCATAATTTGGGACAAGGATTAATAATTCATTTGTGACATGTATAAGTTAGTCTCATGTAAAACCACACATGATACCACATACATGTCTCAAAGTGTGTGTTTCCAGTTTAAAATGTCATTTTAGTAAAAAAACATGTAGCATATTCAAAACTCAAGAAACACATTCTGATTTGTTTGATACATTAGTACAATGATCCATGATTCATTTGGGGTATTTGGTATTTATTCGCACCTCAATCCGAAACCTGGTTTAATTTATATGACTCAAAGTGTGTTTTTAATTCAAAGTTGACTTTAATTTTAGTGAAAAAATAACTAACATACGCAAAACCAAGAAAAAACATTTAGATTGTTTTATTACTTTATAAAAATTATCCATACATCACTTTTGATTTATAGGGATCGTCCACACCTCAATCCAATGCATGGTGTGACTGGTATAACTTCAAGTGTATCTTCTTATTCAAAACTGACATTAATTTTAATTAAAAAACAACTGAAATACTCAAAATTGAGAAAAACATTATGATAGTTTTAGTACTGTTAGAAAATAATCCATAAATAATTTTTGACATTAAGGGATCATCTGCACATCAATTAAACACACCTTTTGACTGGTATTACTCCAAGTGCACATTTTTATTCAAAATGTTCATTAATTTTTGTATGAAAAAACATACATACTCTATAATAGTTTTTTATTTTTCCTATATTTGTTTTAGAAATTATATTACATTTAAAATCAGTATTTGTATCTTATTTTGGTAATCTTTGTCACAATACACTTGTTTTTGGTGATGTATTGTGCTGCAGCATCACATTACTATTTTCACCTTTATCAGCACGAATAAAAGCACCGGTAAAAGTATGATTCATCAATTATTTAAGAGGAACATATAAAGCTAACTTTTATCAGTGCTTCAAAAAGCACTGATAAAGGACTCCTTTATCAACACTTATATAGGTGGTGATAAAGTCTATCTTTATTAGCACATTGGGAAGTGAAAATAAAAAATACTTTTATCAGTGCAAATAAAAGCCCTGATAAATAGTATATTTATCAGTGCTAAATAAAAGTGCTGATAAATGGGGTCTTTTATTAGCGCTTTAGAAAGTGATGCTAAATGTATGATTTATCAGCACTTTTATTTGCGCTGATAAATATACCCTTTATCAATGCCTTTTTAGCACTGATATACATGGAATTTTAACCGCGCTAAGGTAGTCAGTACTTTTATAGTGCTGATAAAGGCTGATTCTAGCGTTTCTAAAGGAAAATTTTATAATAGTGTGGATAGCAACAAGGTCCACCCAATAGGTTACTACAATAGAGAACCACTAACTCCTGGTCTCTATAAACATGGATTACAAGTATTTTAGCATGACATGAAAATTCATTTTAATTATTCAGTGAAATCGATATCTCAAATCACAGTTCCACATGAATGTATATAATAGATGAAAAAATAGATATGTCCCTATCATGAATAATGCATGTCAATATATCCTTTTGTGCCTATTATGATGCATGTATTTTTATCTCACTCCATATCAGTCCATGAGTATAATCTCATGAAACAATATCATCATAAAACAATGTCAGGTCCACTAGGTTAGATACCCTGAGAGGGGGGTGAATCAGGGTATGAATGTTTAAAACAAATTCCCCATTTTATCTTGTTTCACAATTAAACAAAACTCTCTTCCCTATCTTTCTCGCATCATAGTATGGACAAAAATTAAAACATACATGAGACACAATAATTTTACTTGGTTCACCCTCACTAGGCTACATTCAAGGGGCACAAACCAGAAATGTTTCAATGTACCAAATACACCAAAAGAAAACTTCTTTTTATAAATTATGGATTCGATTCACTATCTATCTCATTTTAGAACCACTGACAAATTGAATGCTCACTTCTCTCTCATCCGAAGTGTGCTCACTACTTCTCCAGAATATCCCCCCATAGTTTATGGACCTCTAGGTATCATCATTATCAATAATGAATGAATCCTCTGTTCTATGTAGATTCTCTATTGATATTCCCCACTACAAGAAAATCAGGTCATAGTAGTAGTTTAAACTGCCACCTTATACTTTTTTTTGTAGTTTTAGAAAACTACTGCTAAATTGGGGGTCAGTGTAAAATACGTGGCAGTTTCATTAATTTAGCGGTGTTTTTTGGTAACCTTCGTAGTAAACACATTTCATGATTGTTTTCCCCTAAAATATGAATTATTTTTGGGAGGCACTTTAAGCCACCAGTAAAAATAATTTATTTTTTTGGGAGAAACACCACAAAAACCACTCAAACCGCCGTGATATGGTAATGAAAAATGCGAAATGTTTAGTGGCGGTTCAAACTTCCTCTATAAAAAATCCAAAATTTTTTACAATAACAGCTGGGAAATCAAAATAAACACTTCTAAAATTATATCGTTTATGTATGTAGTGGCGGTTCTTACCGCCACCGATAGTACGTGTAACACCCGAGATTTTTATGAGTAATATTTTGTTTTTATATATATCATCAAAGGAATCTTTCACTACATACTAGCTTGGCTTACTTTACATGCAACTGAGACCTTCCTCGATAGCTTGCGTCGTACGCAATACTGAGTTTCACTAAACAACGATATGCTATTAAAATATTATTAAAACTAGCCGTTATGAATAGTAATATCCACTTTTTTAAATTTTATAAATTTTATCTTTCAAAATGGACTTCATTTTTGGATTTGGAATACCGAAATTAGCCTAGGGTGAAATTTTGGTATTTTTCTGAAAACTTTCAATTTTTGATGAATAGTGAAACCACTAAGTGGTAGGTTAAAAACTGAATTTTGCATAATACTTAATTTTACCGCTTCTGTGAATGGAATTTCGAAAATCCGAGAGACACAGTTAATATCAAGGACTAAAATGTGGTTCAATGAGATGAAAATAATTTTTTGGTGAATAGTAACTTTTTACTTTTTTAACCACGGTTAAAAGTAAATAGGGTAATTAAGGGTAAAAATGATATTATTATTACCCTAACACATGTCCTAATTCTATTGGACAAGTGTAATTCGACCAAAAACAAACTTAGGAATAAAATATGACCATTTAGGTCCACTTGGATTAGATTAGGACATTTATTATTAATTTATTTAAAGAAGGGTTAAAATAGTTAAAATCAAAGTTTAATAAGTAAATCATTTTTAATATGGGGTTATACATAAGATAAATTTGACTATAAATATTCATTAGAAATCTAAAAAGATTTTCTACATGATGGTATTTTATTTATAATTTTTAGACATTAAATAATTTAATTTATTTATGACACAATGATGATGCAAAAATTATCTTATTAATGAAATATTGACATAATTGATGTTATAAACACAAAAATAAATGTAATTTGAGACTTTTTATGAATTCCACTAATTTTATAGGTTACTATGATATATTAATGTTGATTTAATCAACTTTATTCGAACATATAATTCTGTTATGACTTTCACAAATATCATATATCAAATGGTGTCAAAATTGACACAAAATAGTTTTTAAATCAAATATTATATTATTAATTGTTATTTTATTCCTAAAAATCTAATGATCGGCCAAATAACTTATATAAGGATATATATTAATAATAAAAAATTTGGGGTTCGTTTGGCATGTTATAGTAAGTGTATTAACCATATAGTGTAAGAAAACAAAAAGACACGATAAAAGTTAAATTATTTAACTTAGAGTTAAATCTAATTGATAAGGTTAAAATAATAACCTAAACTTGTCTAAATCCTATTGGTTGATAGGATTTCGACCCATCCCCACTTTAGCTTCTAAATAAGACCCTTTGGAACCATTATAAACCGATTTTGACTTTAATATAAAATAATATTTTGAGATATTCCTAAGGTGCCCCTCTCCTCCCTTATAAAAGGGCACCTCCTCCCCCTCCTCCTCACACCAATTTGAGCACTCAAGCTCGGCCAACCCCTGCCATTTTCTTCTCTCCACTTCCCTAGAATAATCCTAGAGGTCCTGGTCTTCTTCAAAGACCAATCTTAGTTCCCTAAGTGGAGGATTCAAAGAGGCGTTCCAAAGAAGAGGTAATATCCATTACCGATCTTTTCAATTTCTTTCTTCTTCAACTTCTTCTTCTTTAGTTGTTTCATGATAAAGTAATAACATCAGTATTACTTACATACTGATATGTTATTATAAATATGAAACAACCCTAATTCACCTTCTATCCATCCTACAGAATAATGAAATCACCGCGCGTGCGTACGTACGGAATACCGTCTCCACGCCGTGGTGTAATCTATTTTCCATCATCACCTTACAAGGATGGGTATAATGGTGTAATGAGTAACTATTTAAGATTATTATAAAGTAATATTGATACTGAAATAATATACATATACTCCAATACAATTCCATGATCATAAGAACGATATCATCACTCGTGCGTATGTACGGAATACCGTCTCCACGATGTGATGCGACTCGTTCTACATGATCATCATTACATAGTAATTATATAAATGAATTGAATGAATAAATATGATATATGTTACACTAATAACATTCTGGATATAAGGTATCTATAACCTTAAAAGAAGAATAAGAATTTATTCGGCAAAACACGCATAAGAACAAAAGGCAATAAAGACCCGAGTAACAAGTTACAATGAAATATTACTAACAAGAAGCTAAGAATATGATCATATATGATATCATATAAATATGTATGATTCTGGAATAAGTCAATAACATTATTTAAACCATTATACAGGAGCTTTGGACACGTACAAAGCAAATCGGACCTAAGGTAAGGGAAATATCACAATCTCACTTTTATCCAAGATTGTTTTTACTTTGGTAATTACTGGGGTGTATTTTATCATCCACATCAATGTTCCCTCAATATGTAATATTATTTCCATCCTTCTAAAATAGTTTATATCCAATTTTACCCTTCGGTAAGTTTTTTTAAAAGATATGAAAGGAATCTTTTGTCATTTTTCGTATGAGGTACTTTTTGACTTTTCCGAAAAAAGTACGAGAAGAATGTTTTTTTTAACTTATACGGCATGAATGGATTTTTAAAACATTATTTCCAAGAATATTACTTTAAATTTTTTCAATATTATTTTTAATCAACTTCTTTTAGTTTATAATTGTATGACATATTAAGAAAGGAAAAGTGTTTTTGAAGAAGAAAGGATATTTTCCTCAAGAATTCTTTTCAAGTGTTTTATCAAAATTATTTTCCATCTAAGATAATATAGGGTTCTGTTTTTATCCCTATTATTACATTGATTTGATTATGTTATGATGGAATTATTTTTATGAATTCCTTTATCTTATATTAATTGTTTTATGATGTCATGTTTTTTAAGAATCCCAATTTTATTACATGGGTTATGAAATGATGTATGTTTTATGATTTTGTGGCACACATAAGAATGGTATCATTATGAGATGGGTGGGACCTATATCTCCCTCCAATGCATTGGGTAAAGATTTTATATCTCATGAGATAGACATGGCTGGAATGGTAGGTTATACTGGTTCAGTGAAACAGGACTGAAACGAGGGTTACTCGATTCAGAAAGGGAATTTGTCCACTAAGATAGTCTTGGCAATGAGTCTTGACTAACAAGAAATGATTCTCTATGATTATGTGTGAATGCCACAAAGTTTCATGTTTTAAGTTATGATTATTGTGATTACATTTCACTTCCATGATTTATCCCATGATTATGAAATTATGCTCTCTTTTGCAGGTTATGATTTCCAAAATGTTATGTTCTTATGAATATGATGTGATTGATATTTCTTTTGTTTACCCTTACTGAGCATTTGAGCTCACCCTTTTATGTTTTATTTTCCCCAGGTCAGGAAGATGGATATTAAGTAGAATGTTCTAAAAGTGACCCTAGATATGATGAAATAAATGGGGGACACTGTAGAAGATTTATGAACCAGTTGTTTATGTTTCCCAGTTTTTAAATACACTATACCTATACGGTCCTTTGTGGTTTTGTCATATGTTGTAATAAGTGTGCTTCAATTTTGAAGTATTAACAATGTATGTAAAGTATGTGTTGTTATAGTTGGTATCAGGGGAAAGGTATAGTCAACCTTTGGAAACTAGGATGTGAAAGCCTTAGTAAGAACCCTAAGGATAAGTCTAAGCATAGAACACAATCTTAGTGTTTTAGAAATGGCCATGAATAACCTTGGATAAGACCTTAAGCGTGAAAATTTTATTCTTGAATTATGTGGTTTTCCTATTATAATTAGTGTTGCTCACACTATTCTTCTTGGTTTTAGTCAATGGCTGGAACCCGAAGGAACCGTGTTAATGAGGAATGCGATGGGCAATGCAATGATTGTCCCCCTGAGCAACCAAACGATATGGGAGATGGAATGCAAAATCTTGTAGCCATGCTCACACAACTTTCTCAAGCTATGAATCATGCAGGACTTCCAAATGAGCAAAGGAAGGAGCAACATTCTGTTGAATCCTTCATGAGGCAGCGTCCACCTTCTTTCAGTGGGTCGACTGATCCATTAGTTGTTGAACAATGGATTAGTACTACTGAAAAGATATTTTCAGTTCTTCAATGTTCTGAGCATGATAAAGTCATCCTAGCAGTGTATCATTTGGATGGAGATGCTGATCAATGGTGGAATCTTATTAAGAATACGAGGCAAAGGGATGAAATTGAGTCTATGGAATGGGACGAGTTCAAGAACTTATTTTTCAATAAGTACTTCCCTCGTATTCTCCGAACAAAGATGGAGAAAGAGTTCCTTGAACTGAAGCAAAGGGATGATGAATCTGTTGGTACCTATGAAGCAAATTTTACAAGACTTGCAAGATACGCTTCTGGTATTATTATCCAACCTGAGAGTAAGATCGATTGATTCTTTAGTGGCTTAAAACCAAGTCTTCGAAGGGCGTTAGCCATAAGGGACTTCAATAGCTATGAGGAAATCGTTCGATGTTCTCTCAAAGTTGAGATGGAGATTGGAGTAACCCATCAGTCATATGGGTTTGATAAGAAGAGGAAAATGGAATTTAAAGGAAAATCTAAAGAGAACACTGAAAAGAAAACGAGCTTTCCCTTATGATCAAAGTGTGGAAAGAAACATGGAGGGAGTTGTCTTAAAGGGACAAGTAAATGTTTCAAATGTGGAAAGGAAGGTCATCGGGCATTTGAATGTCACGATAATTGGAAGAAGATGTCTAATGATGCAAAAAAAGGAAGGGATACACAGAATGAACCTACTACACTTCAATGTTTCAAGTGCAAGGAGATGGGGCATTATGCCAATCAATGCCCAAATCCAAGGGTTGATGATGATGGTCGACGTCAACAAAATCTTAAGGCTAAAGACAAAGGAAAGTCACATGCAATTTCTATCAGGGATGTGGAGTACGATAACGATGTGGTGAAAGGTACACTTACCATCCACTCTAATGTAGCAATTGTTTTATTTGATTCTGGATCCAACCACTCTTTTATTTCTGATGAATTTTCTAAGGGTATCACCGTATTACCTCAACAATTAGATGTTGAGTTAGCTGTGACAACACCTAATGGCACATCAATCGCATCAAAAGTTTATAATTCTTCTCCGATCGAAGTTTTTGGGAATGTGCTTCCTGAAAATCTTGTGATCCTTCCTATAGTGTAATTTGATATGATTCTTGGCATGGATTGGCTTTCTTTATACGGAGCTCATATCAATTTCCAAAGAAGGGAAGTCACATTTCATATTCCAGATCAATCTATGATCGTTTATCGATGCAAGGATGAATATAACCTTCCAGTGGAAATTTCTTCCATCTTATGGGTCTTGATTCCACTAAATGAAGGTTATTTATCTGAAATGGTTGGTGAGAAACTCACAATTAAGAATATTCCCATAGTACGGGAGTTTGATGATGTCTTTCCGGAGGAATTACCTGGTCTTCCACCAAATCGTGAAGTTGAGTTTTCAATAGAACTCGTATTGCGTGCTTTGCCTATTTCAAAGACACCTTATAGAATGTCCCCAATTGAGTTGCAGGAATTAAAGAAGCAACTCCAGGAGAATCTTGATAAGGGATTCATACGCCCTAGTGCGTCACCTTGGGGAGCACCTGTTCTATTTGTTAAGAAGAAAGATGGATCAATGAGACTCTGCATTGATTATCGAGAACTTAACAAGATCACTATCAAGAACAAATATCCTCTCCCAAGCATTGATGACTTATTTGACCAACTACGCGGAGCTCAATACTTTTCCAAGATTGATCTTCGTTCAGGGTATCATCAATTAAGGGTCAAAAGGAAGGATATACCAAAGACGGCTTTCCGTACAAGGTATGGACACTATGAATTTATAGTGATGCCATTTGGTCTTACTAATGCCCCTTCTATCTTCATGGATCTAATGAATAGAGTCTTTAGAGACTATCTTGATCAATTTGTGGTAGTCTTTATAGACGATATTCTTGTCTATTCAAAGAGCAAGGAAGAGCATGAAGATCACTTGAGAATTATATGGAAGACCCTGAGAAAGGAGAAGCTTTATGCCAAATTTACCAAGTGTGAATTTTGGCTTCAAAAAGTTGCATTTTTGGGTCACATAATCTCAAAAGAGGGGATATCTGTGGATCCAGCAAAAACAGAGGTTATCGAAAGATGGTCGAGACCAACAACAGTAACTGAGATCCGAAGTTTTCTTGGTTTGGCTGGATATTATCGACGTTTTGTAAAAGATTTTTCACGATTATCTAATCCACTCACCAAGTTGACTTGGAAAGGAGTTAAGTTTGTTTGGACAGAGGAATGTGAAGAGAATTTCAAGGAGTTGAAAAGAAGGTTATCTAGTGCACCTGTGCTCACACTTCCTTGTAGTGGAGAAAGGTTTGTGATCTACAGTGATGCATCCAAGAAGGGATTGGGGTGTGTTCTTATGCAAAATGATATGGTGATAGCTTATGCCTCACGACAGTTGAAAATCCATGAGCAAAATTACCCAACACATGATTTGGAGTTGGCTGCGGTAATCTTTGCATTAAAGATTTGGAGGCATTACCTTTATGGTGAAAGGTGTGATATTTATACTGACCATAAAAGTTTAAAGTATATTTTCACACAAAAGGAGTTGAATATGAGTCAAAGAAGATGGTTGGAGCTGATTAAGGATTATGACTGCTCAATCCATTACCACCCTGGGAAAGCAAACAAGGTGGCAGATGCATTAAGTTGATAAGACCATGCTAGTTTATCCATGATGAGGATCACAAAAGATCCAATATTTATGGATTTACAAAGGATGGATCATGGAATTATAATGGAAGGGGAAAATATTATCTTTCTCAAATGAATGTTCAACCATCTATATATGTGAAGATTAAAGAGGCACAGAATGAAGATGTCGAGTTACAAAAGAAGGTGAGAAATGTTCCTGAATTCAACCTTGATTGTGATGGGATAATAAAATTCAGGAATCGGGCTTTTGTTCCTCCCATCCCTGAATTAAAGAAGGAGCTGCTGGATGAGGCTCATAGTTCTTCATTCTCTATTCATCCTGGAAGCACGAAGATGTATAGGGACCTGAAAGAGTACTTCTGGTGGGATGGCATGAAAAGAGATGTTGCTGAATATGTCTCTCGATGCTTGGTTTGTCAACAAGTTAAAGCTGAGAGACAGAAGTCTAAGGGGATGTTACAACCATTACCCATACCCGAATGGAAATGGGAAAACATCACTATGGAATTTGTCACAGGACTTCCTAAAACATCCAAAGGCAATAATGCTATCTGGGTCATAGTTGATCGTCTTACAAAGTCTGCACACTTCATTGCTATTAGAGAGGATTTATCTCTGGATCAGCTTGCTAGGATATATGTAAAGGAAGTGGTAAGATTGCATGGAGTACCACTTTCTATTATATCTGATCGAGATCCGAGATTTACCTCGAAGTTCTGGCGAAGTCTTCAGCATACTCTAGATACAGAGTTGAGTTTCAGCACTGCTTATCATCCTCAGACAGACGGTCAGTCAGAGAGAACAATTCAAACCCTAGAAGATATGTTGAGAGCTTGCTCTATGGATTTCAAAGGAGGTTGGGATCAACACCTACCTTTGGTGGAATTTTCTTATAATAATAGCTTTCACTCCAGTATTCAGATGGCTCCTTATGAAGCTCTCTATGGAAAGAAATGCAGGACTCCAACTTACTGGGATGAAGTTGGGGAAAGAAAGCTATTAGGACCTGATCTCGTTGATGAAATGGCAGAAAAGGTCAGATCTATTCAACAACACATAAGAGAAGCTCAGAGTCGACAGAAAAGTTATGCCGACAACTGAAGAAAAGACCTAGAGTTTGAAGTGGGTGATAAAGTGTTCTTACGAATATCTCCCTGGAAGAGGGTTATGAGATTTGGAAAGAAGGGGAAGTTGAGCCCTAGATATATCGGTCCTTTCGAAATACTGGATCGTGTTGGAATGGTAGCTTACCGATTGGCGCTTCCACCGAATCTCTCTCAAGTTCACGATGTGTTCCATGTATCTCTCCCGAGAAAGTACATACCTGATCCTTCACATGTACTCAGCTCAGAAGTTGTGTCGCTGGAGCAAGATCTTTCTTATGAAGAACAACCGATAGAGATTCTGGATCGTAGCGAAAAATTCCTACAAAACAAGACCACTCGATTGGTGACTGTTTTATGGAAGAACCACGAATTAGAAGAAGCTACGTGGGAGCTTGAGGATATGATGAGGGAGAAGTATCCTCATCTGTTTGTTACAAAGTGACGAATTTCGAGGGCGAAATTCTTTTTAAGGGGGGTAGAATGTAACACCCGAGATTTTTATGAGTAATATTTTGTTTTTATATATATCATCAAAGGAATCTTTCACTACATACTAGCATGGCTTACTTTACACGCAACCGCGACCTTCCTCGATAGCTTGCGTCGTACGCAATACTGAGTTTCACTAAACAACGATATGCTATTAAAATATTATTAAAACTAGACATTATGAATAGTAATATCCACTTTTTGAAATTTTATAAATTTTATCTTTCAAAATGGACTTCATTTTTGGATTCGGAATACCGAAATTAGCCTAGGGTGAAATTTTGGTATTTTTCTGAAAACTTTCAATTTTTGATGAATAGTGAAACCACTAAGTGGTAGGTTAAAAACTGAATTTTGCATAATACATAATTTTACCGCTTCTGTGAATGGAATTTCGAAAATCCAAGAGACACGGTTAATATCAAGGACTAAAATGTGGTTCAATGAGATGAAAATAATTTTTTGGTGAATAGTAACTTTTTACTTTTTTCTACCACGGTTAAAAGTAAATAGGGTAATTAAGGGTAAAAATGATATTATTATTACCCTAACAAATGTCCTAATTCTATTGGACAAGTGTAATTCGACCAAAAACAAACTTAGGAATAAAATATGACCATTTAGGTCCACTTGGATTAGATTAGGACATTTATTATTAATTTATTTAAAGAAGGGTTAAAATAGTTAAAATCAATGTTTAATAAGTAAATCATTTTTAATATGATGTTATACATAAGATAAATTTGACTATAAATATTCCTTAGAAAGCTAAAAAGATTTTCTACATGATGGTATTTTATTTATAATTTTTAGACATTAAATAAGTTAATTTATTTATGACACAATGATGATGCAGTAATTATCTTATTAATGAAATATTGACATAATTGATGTTATAAACACCAAAATAAATGTAATTTGATACTTTTTATGAATTCCACTAATTTTCTAGGTTACTATGATATATTAATGTTGATTTAATCAACTTTATTCGAACATATAATTCTGTTATGACTTTCACAAATATCATATATCAAATGGTGTCAAAATTGACACAAAATAGTTTTTAAATCAAATATTATATTATTAATTGTTATTTTATTCTTAAAAATATAAGGATCGGCCAAATAACTTAGATAAGGATATATATATTAATAATAAAAAATTTGGGGTTCGTTTGGCATGTTATAGTAATTGTATTAACCATATAGTGTAAGAAAACAAAAAGACACGGTAAAAGATAAATTATTTAACTTAGAGTTAAATCTAATTGATAAGGTTAAAATAAAAACTTAAACTTGTCTAAATCCTATTGGTTGATAGGATTTCGACCCATCCCCACTTTATCTTCGAAATAAGACCCTTTGGAACCATTATAAACCGATTTTGACTTTAATATAAAATAATATTTTGAGATATTCCTAAGGTGCCCCTCTCATCCCTTATAAAAGGGCACCTCCTCCCCCTCCTCCTCACACCGATTTGAGCACTCATGCTCGGCCAAACCCTGACATTTTCTCCTCTCCACTTCCCTAGAATAATCCTAGAGGTCCTGGTCTTCTTCAAAGACCAATCTTAGTTCCCTAAGTGGAGGATTCAAAGAGGCGTTCCAAAGAGGAGGTAATATCCATTACCGATCTTTTCAATTTCTTTCTTCTTCAACTTCTTCTTCTTTAGTTGTTTCATGATAAAGTAATAACATCAGTATTACTTACATACTGATATGTTATTATAAATATGAAACAACCCTAATTCACCTTCTATCCATCCTACGGAAAAATGAAATCACCGCGCGTGCGTACCTACGGAATACCGTCTCCACGCCGTGGTGTAATCTATTTTCCACCATCACCTTACAAGGATGGGTATAATGGTGTGATGAGTAACTATTTATGATTATTATAAAGTAATATTTATACTGAAATAATATACATATACTCCAATACAATTCCATGATCATAGGAACGATATCATCACTCGTGCATACGTACGGAATACCGTCTCCACGATGTGATGCCACTCGTTCTACATGATCATCATTACATAGTAATTATATAAATGAATTGAATTAATAAATATGATATATGTTACACTAATACCATTCTGGATATAAGGTATCTATAACCTTAAAAGAAGAATAAGAATTTATTCGGCAAAACACGCATAAGAACAAAAGGCAATAAAGACCCGAGTAACAAGTAACAATGAAATATTACTAACAAGAAGCTAAGAATATGACCATATATGATATCATATCAATATGTATGATTCTGGAATAAGTCAATAACATTATTTAAACCATTATACAGGAGCTTCGAACACGTACAAAGCAAATCAGACCTAAGGTAAGGGAAATATCACAATCTCACTTTTATCCGAGATTGTTTTTACTTTGGTAATTACTGGGGTGTATTTTATCATCCACATCAATGTTCCCTCAATATGTAATATTATTTCCATCCTTCTACAATAGTTTATATCCAATTTTACCCTTCGGTAAGTTTTTTTAAAAGATATGAAAGGAATCTTTTGTCGTTTTTCGTACGAGGTACTTTTTGACTTTTCCGAAAAAAGTACGAGAAGAATGTTTTTTTTAACTTATACGGCATGAATGTATTTTTAAAACATTATTTCCAAGAATATATCTTTAAATGTTTTCAAGATTATTTTTAATAAACTTCTTTTAGTTTATAATTGTATGACATATTAAGAAAGGAAAAGTGTTTTTGAAGAAGAAAGGATATTTTCCTCAAGAATTCTTTTCAAGTGTTTTATCAAAATTATTTTCCATCTAAGATAATATAGGGTTCTGTTTTTATCCCTATTATTACATTGATTTGGTTATGTTATGATGGAATTATTTTTATGAATTCCTTTATCTTATATGAATTGTTTTATGATGTCATGTTTTTTAAGAATCCCAATTTTATTACATGGGTTATGAAATGATGTATGGTTTATGATTTTGTGGCACACATAAGAATGGTATCATTATGAGATGGGTGGGACCTATATATCCCTCCGATGCATTGGGTAAAGATTTTATATCTCATGAGATAGACATGGCTGGAATGGTAGGTTATACCGGTTCAGTGAAACAGGACTGAAACGAGGGTTACTCGATTCAGAAAGGGACTTTGTCCACTAAGATAGTCTTGGCAATGAGTCTTGACTAACAAGAAATGATTCTATATGATTATGTGTGAATGCCACAAAGTTTCATGTTTTAATTTATGATTATTGTGATTACATTTCACTTCCATGATTTATCCCATGATTATGAAATTATGCTCTCTTTTGCAGGTTATGATTTCCAAAATGTTATGTTCTTATGAATATGATGTGATTGATATTTCTTTTGTTTACCCTTACTGAGCATTTGAGCTCACCCTTTTATGTTTTCTTTTCCCCAGGTCAGGAAGATGGATATTAAGTAGAATGTGCTAAAAGGGTCCCTAGATATGATAAAATAAATGGGAGACACTGTAGAAGATTTATGAACCAGTTGTTTATGTTTCCCAGTTTCTAAAGACATTATACCTATACGGTCCTTTGTGGTTTTTTCATATGTTGTAATAAGTGTGATTCAATTTTGAAGTATTAACAATGTATGTAAAGTATGGTTCGTTATAGTACGATACCAAATTATAGTGGAAGTTTGAACCGCTGTGAAATATGATCCATTTACATAGAGGTAGTTTAAACTACCACTAAATGTAGATTTAAAATAAAAAATTACTGCAGATTCTTTAGCCTCAGTACCAGTACCCTGAAAACATGTAAACATGTAATCCAGAAAATTTTAATCTTCCAAACATGCATTAATTTAAATTATAAATCATTCAACCAACAAATATTAAAACTAATGATTTCATAAAAATCAAAACTAAAACCTCTAAGACAAAAAAAATGGAATCCTCATACCTATATACATGAATCCTATAACATTAGAGATTATTAAACATGATATATCCATGCTTGAAAGCCTACAATATTACAAACTTACTTATTGATAACAAAAAATGTGCAAACATCCAACTGTCAGACTAAAAATAAAAACATATGAAATCATCAAATTTCAAAGCCTACAACCTAAAAACATGAAACATCATAAATATGAAATATATAAATTTTAAAATATAAAAATTGTATAAGATATTTCTGAAAATTTGATAAACTATAATTCATGTGAACATATGACTTTAAAATATGTGAAAAACATCTTATAAACATGAAAACATGAAAAGTGAAAAACTGAACATAATAAATGTACAAAAACTGAAAAATATAACATGAAATCCAATAAAACGTTAACTTAAAAAAAATGTATAACCTTTTAAATATAAAAAGACAAAAAAGTATGCAACAAAAAACCTAAAAACCTAAAAACCCAAAAAACATTAAACCAAATACTTACAACATAGGAAACCTAGAACCTATAAACTTCTAATGAGAAACACTAATAAAATTAATCTCGTAGATTAAAAACCATTATACTATCAATCCTAAAACCTTTAAACCTATAAACCTATTAATTTTTTATCCAACAAACTTTAATTCTTGAATGTATAATATTTATATGTCTGTGAAACTAAAAAACTTTAAACATTCTAATTTTCAACTTAAAATCCCCCAAAACTACATAAGTATAAACATACATTGTCATATATTATCAAGAAGAGGACAAGACACATCCCTTCTCCATGGTGAGACTATTCCTAAAAAGGTGTAACCCCTAAAAACTCCACCATTAGCCACTATGTTGAATCCATTATCTTTATGACAAACCTATGATGATTTTAGAAATAGAACCAAAAACCTATTCTTGATCCTCTACACAATAGATATAACAACCTATAAATTTTTACACATATTATTATATGATTCATATATATAAATATCAATTAATTCAACATAATGATTGTAAATTCCTAGCGTCATTGGATGATAGAGTTCATAATACATAAAAGGAAACATGAGAAATCATGAAAATGATAGGTTATGAAAAAGATTGGTGACTAATTTGTGCCACATGTGATACATATATAAATACTATTACTAGAAACCTCTCCACTAATCACTATCTGATGATGAACACAACTCATCACCTTCTCCACATCCACATTTACCTCCTACTACCGATGTTTGTAAGAACATGATATTGAAAATAAAATACTATTACATATTTATATTTAAACATAAAACCAATAAATGTTTGGAAACTTAATGAATTTTATTTTTTGTGATTTACCTTCTCACCACCAGTTGATGCAATACCATGTGGGATAGGTCGTCTCATCTTCTAATATAAGTCAATAAATTATTTTTGCAGTGTAGATATCTGAATCCCCTATTCCTGAACTGTGTTTTGTAGAGAAAAAATCTCTCTATGAGCATATCAGGGTATAAAATGACTAAAAATAGGCGTAGATGCAGCTGCAGTCCCCAGTGACCTGCCAAAGACCTCAGATGGTACGGGTCCCAAACTCATCCTGCACACTCGACCAGGATCCTCCTTCCCAAGGACTTTACCAACTGGGTTATCCGGGGATATAGAGTTGGACTTCGTGAGATTGGCATCCCATAGTTCTTTAGATTTAACCTATATATAAAATATAAGTCATATTAGAAACAATATATATAAAAATAGTGACAACAGATAATAAGTTATTAAAATGAAAAATGAGTTCATACCCCAACATCTTTGGTATGCTCGTTATCAAAACATCCATAAATTTTTTTGTGAACATCTAACCACACTTCAGTTCGGGATGCCTGGTGCCCTAAACTCTGTAACTATATTATATAAAGATAAATCAACAATTTAATATATTAAATATATAATATTGTCTTATAAATATTTTAATTAATGGAAATATTACCAGAGTTGATCAGTTTCTAGAAACAATATTTGACCCCCAGTGTGAGGGATGACTTTCTTCGCTCGACAGAATTCATTCTTCCTTGAAATATCTTGGAATATGTTAAATTAAATTTAATAGTAATGTATTCAATTTCATATCCTCTTCATATACATGTATAAATGTGAAATGAGATTAATATAATAATATATATTTAAATACCATATGTTTCTCATCACGATGTCTATCAACAAAAACGTTCCATTTCTCTTTGGGTATCCCATTGGGAAGATTTTAAAACATCTGTTGGGCGGTCAATGAAGTATTCTTGAAAACACCCCACAATCACCATTTAAATTCTTTCCATTTCTTGCCCAGATCTTTAAAAACCCACTTTTGTGCTATCACATCAGCAACCATAAAGTGGAATAACATATGTACACATAAATTAATTTGGAAAATATTAAATTTAAAAACATAATATCATTCAATTAAAACATAATATATTAAAATTACCTTTATTTGGGAATCAAAAGCAACATTTTTACAGGTTTAAGGCATATTTCTCTAATAATCATATGTAATAGGAAGAGAAAACAACTCCACGTTCTAATGGCCTAGAATCTGGCCTAGTAATCCCACAACGTCATCTGTAAGGACCCCATAGGAATCAAATGGCACAACTACATTCTCTTTGGTCAGATTCCAGACATCTAAACTTTTAATATTTTTCTCCATACTTTCATTATTTCCATCTTTTATGAAAAAACAGTTAGTATAAAAAAGAGAAATTAATTTATTCATATTAAATTTTGTACCTAGAGTAGTCACTCTCCAAAATCCTCATGAAGAAATAGAATTGGTGACCCACTCACTCACTCCTGAGGATCATGAAAAGGAAGACAACGACTGAGCAACTGAAGGGATGCTCACGGAGGGTGTGAGAGATGGTGTAGTGGGAGATGGTGTATGGGGAAATTGGATGGTGTCTCAGATGCCACGGGGAGGGAGACAAAGGGATCTTCGTCTATCGGTGTAGTCCATGAAATAATGTAATTATTCCTCCTTAGCATTCATGTAATATGATCAAATAAAATTATGTTCAGAACATATATTTCAAAAAAATTATGTAGAAAAAAATTACAAATGATAATAGATGCACATTACTAACAAACCAAATATATATAATAGTTGAAATAAATTTTGAAATTTTAATGATTTCCATAATGTTTGAGTTAATAACACTTTTTTATATTCCAGGCATGAAACACATAGACATTGATTTAGCCGATTCATGTCCTACTACTTTAATAAAGTCAATGTCATCATCCTCTCAATAAATTTAATCCTTAAATTCAATTTAGTGGAAAAAAATTGGAGATTAAGAAAATGGTTTTTTGGTTGAGGAAGAGGTAAATGTGTTCATGAGGAATGATGATTTCTAGTCCTATGGAATAGAGGCTTTTATGTCATCAAATGTAAATGGGAATTATTTAATGGCTTAATTAGTGTATTTTGTTGAGAAACATCATTTTCCCCATGATGGGAAGTAAAATTTTAGTTATAAATTGATTGTTAAATGTACAATAGGACCAAAATATGTTTTTAAATTAATTTTTAGAACCACTTCCTTTGAGAAGAAGGTAGTGAAGGATTTAGAGCATGAGTGGAAGGTTCTATGTATGTTTGTTCAAACTATGATTTCCCATTGAGATTGAAAAATAGAGAAATTATTGTTTCAGGAAATGTATGTCTTATATATATTGATCAATAATCTAAATATGAACCTTCCAAGATACATGATGTGGTTTATGCATAATTGTTTCAAAGGAAAATAAAAAATGGATGATTACCCATATTGTATGTTGATCAACCTGGAATTAAAGAAAAAATAAGTGGACATAAAATAGAGAGATATAGTAAAATTCCATAAGACTAATAAAATATTTTTCATTCTATTGATGACTATTGGATAATACTGGGATGCCAATTCAAACTCTTTAAATCATGTTTGTAAGGAAGGTGTGTATCAGGGGATTTATATATCAAACCTCACCACCTAGGGATGTTGGACCACTTGATATGGTGACTACTAGAGAGGTTCATGAATCAGAAGTGGCTAGAGAAAAGATTTAGTTTCCATAGGTCAATCATCCTATGTAAGAGGTTGGTCAAAGTCAAGGATTTGGAGTAATTTAATCCACTAAAGGGGTTCATTATATTGAACTAGTTGTTGAGACAACTATTTTATTTTCCAAATAAAGGCCAATTGAGAAGGTTCTTGATGTTTTAGTTGATGAAGGAAGACCTATATCTACATTTGATCATCATTCAGGGTATCTAATTCTTCTTAGACCACCTGCTGGTGGAGATAGAGTCATTGATGTGGCTATGGAGACTATTGACCATTCTCATACACCCCATATGTTATCACCACCTCTAGTGAATACGGATTCCCCATCACTGAGTAAAAGATTATATAGTTTCTCAATGAAATCCTTTTCGTCTACCTTGTTAATAGAATTTTATAATATCATAAAAGATTATAATAAATTGAAATAGGAGATGAGATCCTCAAAGGATGAGATCAAGGAACTCAAGGTGAATTATTTTTATATCCTTTTAAAAATATTAAAAAATAAAATTTGTATGTATATGAAATATTTCATTCAATATAACATCAATTTATTCAAGATACATTAAGGGGTATATTTCATAACACTCCATACATGAATATCATTCACAAAATCTAGTTTTTAGAATTTGAATTTTAGAATTCTATTTTTTTCCAAATGAAAATAAACAAGGAAAATAAATTAGTTTGATGAAAAATCAATAACCATAATTTATATAATAATTAAACCATTTTGAATCATTTCATTCTAATAATAAATTAATAGTATAGTTATTTGATAATGAATAATATGGATAATCCTACCTAAAATAATTAAACATAAATACAATGGTTTTTATTTTAGTCATGATGGAATGATAAACCATTAAACCACCCTAATGATCCCTAAAATAATGAAACCTATAAAGAAATTAGATTAGTGAAAAATACCTAGAAACTATATCCATATTAGAGGAATAAAATATTAAAATTGTGATGATGAAACACATTGATGAAGGGAGGAATACGTGTTTTTCAAATTTAATTAAGTGTTATCAGCATGGGTAAAAATAATCTATTAATGAAACCAAATGAAAATGGTTGAAATGAAGGGGATATTCCAAAGTGTCCTTAGAATTGTTCAATAATAATGAAGCAACCGTAATAGTTTTTTAAATTGAGCAAGGTAAAAGAGAAAAATAAACATTTTTAAATTTGAATCATGCACACTATTTAGTCATTTGATTTGGGAAAGTGTAACCCACCATGAAATTTTATTAGTTATAAGTTTTCACTAACATGGTTAGGAGACCCAATTATTGCTAACAATATAAAACCCATATTTATCCAATAAAATAATATTTCAACCTACTAAGGATTATACCACATTTTAACTCCTACATAAGTTTCAACCCAATACTAATAATGAATATTAAATCATTCTATATAATAATAATCAGTCAAATTACTGATACCCACATTCACACCATGTGACATAATATTTTCCAAATATTTGGAATATTCCAAACTCAAAATTATCTAATTTAATAAAAATAAATAATGAAATAAAATAATATGAATATCTTACATTGGGGAATCATATGAAATAAAATGAATTATTTAAAATAATGTATCATGATCTACAGATCATGTGTGGAGAATATGGGTTGGTTATAAGATGAATTAATCATGTTTTGAAAATAATGGATCAAATGAACTACATCAGGACTATATGCAAGAATATAGTAATGTTATAAATCAGTTATCTTCCTAAAATTATGTTACTGCAGAGAATACCGACTCCAGTGGAAGATTCGAGGGGCAAAGAAGCGGTGGTGAGGCACAGCGAAGCGCGGCGAGGGGCGGCAAGGTGTGGCAAGGCGTAAAGAGGGTGGTGAGGTTTAGTGAGGGAAACGACGGGCGGTGACAAGGCTGGTAGGGATTCAGTGATTTGGGGTAGTCAGGGGTGTTAGTGGAGGGAGAGAGTGTCATGGTTATGGAAATATTTAATGTTTTAGCGGTTGTTTTTTAGAAACCTCCGCTAAATAATTTTTAAGAATTATTTGCGGCATTTTAATAAACTGTCGCTAAACTATCAGTTTGGTGTAGTGCCACTTTCATCCGATAATGAATACCGCTTTACAACGGGTGTACCAGGAAAATAAAAATCTTTAGTGAAACCCTTAATGTGTCTTACATGCAAGTTTTATGAATTGCGTGCAATATTCCACTTTTTTTACGAAACACCTCTTTCCCGCAACATCAATCTTATGCGCAACTCAAATCTTACTCACAACATATTTAGCATGCGTGGAAATCCAAATCACTCGCACCACACACTTTTTTAATTTTCTTCGGCGATACAGAGCTCTAATTATCTCTATTCCATGAGCTATCTCGAATGAGGGGGGTCACCTCTTATTTATAGGCAATACTCACCCTCGTGTGGAAGATTCACCATGTCACGCAAGATTCCCTTTATGCACAGAAAACCACATTTGATGTTTCCTTGGCAGCTAAACCTCTTTCGTGCAAACTCATATTTCATGTAATTTATGCCTTTCCATTTTTCGACATTACGATCTTGAAACATGCCTTGCGCGTTTGTTTCCAAATCACCTTCAAACTTGGTGAAAAAATCAATCATTCATGCACATTACAGATCATTCCCACACCTTCCTTTTTCAAAAAAACATGTATTCATATCATGATTTTCAGGCCCAATTATTTTTATACGGCCTACAGAATGTCCATTAATTTGTCATGGTTATTTGTCAACATATTTTGTAATCAATACCTCTAGAACTCGACAACTCACCATGGAAACCCTTTTTTCAATAAAAAACCCATTTTTTCAACAAACACAATATCCTAAAAATGCTTCAATGTTACCTTGAAGGATTTTTCCCAACAATATCCCCCATTGTGTTTGTTGAAAACTATTTTAAAAATTGATACCTCTTGATAACATCATCCATCTTCTACCACTATTCGCTTCAATTGATTCATATAGCAATAAATGAATTACTCAAAAAACACTCTAAGCCTTCATGAGCAATGCTCGGCGTGAAAAATTATAGTGTAATGAAAAGTTCATCAATGAATCACTTCTTTCCTAACAGTAATTCTTGAAACCAAGCAACTTATTTCATAAAAACCTTAACAATCATGATATACAACCTTTTATCGATCACTTTTATCATTGTTAGATTTTTTACTCCTCCTACTCTACATCATTGGTTCTTGTATTTTCCAAGATAAGCTCTAGATGGTCACTTTAATCACCAAATAATTCTCCCTCTATCCTACTTCTCCCCTCATCAGCTTCTCCCCATATCTTTCCTAATACATTTTCTCCAAATTGTATAGTCACATGTTCTCCCCCTTTTCCAATGAACCCAAAGGTCACTCATTCGTGGTATGAAACATTTGAAAGAGCACATATCAATTAATTTGGAAAAAACACACCATACCTCAAGGAGAGGTGGTCCCACAGCCACATGTTTTCAAGTGAAGATAGTAGAATAAACTCCCTGAGCCAGTTTATTCCTTTCAAAAGATTCCTTAGGTAAGGACTTTTTTTGAATATCAACATGTTGTAGCGGTGTAGGTACATACTCCAACTTCAATTGCCCTTGATCCACATTTTTCTTAATAAAATGATATTTTTTTCAATGGGCTTCATCCTTGAGTGATGGAAGGATTTATTACTAAAATTGATAGCACTTGAATTATCTCAATTGATTCCAATTGAAGGTGTCACATCAACTCCCATATCTTCAAGTTGTTTCTTCAGCCACAACAACTATGTCCATGCTTTAGTGGATACAATATAATCATCTTCTACAATACTCAATAAAATGAAATCTTGTTTCTTGCTTATCCATGAAATAAACAAACCACTAAGATAGAAAACACAACCAAGCGTTTATTGCCTATCATCTATTGTACCAGGCCAATCTGTATCTATATATCCCAATAACTATGGATGAGATTTATTATTATATATTAAACCAAAATCCATAGCTCCCTTGATCTGCTGATGTGTTATTTTCACTGAAAGAATGTGGCCTTCTTTGAGATTTCATTGGCATCTCATTACTTGGAAAGTGAAAATAAATATCAGGTATTGTCACAATCAACTATAGTAAACTTAAAATTATTTTCTAGTATTCATTGATATTACCTACCTTTCCATCATCATCTTTTGATAGTTTCATCTGGGTAGTAACCATAATCCTCACCTCCTTGGAATTTTCCACTCTAAATCTTCTCATAAGATCCTTGGAATATTTGGATTAAGAAATGTAAGTTCCATTCCTTCCTTGTGTCACCTATAAACCAAGGAAAAATGTCATCTCTCCAATCGTTGATATTTCAAATTCACTTTTTTTGAATTATGAATATTTTCAGCATTTTGCTTTATCTGATCCACCAAATATTATGTCATCAACATAAACCAACATAATCATCCTTCAATTACTATCATTATTGAAATAGAGATTGTAATCAACTACACCATGCTTGAAATTGAGCATTTTCAGAGACTAATCTAGCCTTGAATGCCATGTTCTTAGTGTTTTATTTAACCCAAATAGATCCTTCCTTATATGGAAAACATTTTTCACATCGTCATGAATAAGAAAACCATCTGGCTACTCAATATACACTTCTTAGTCCAGAACCCCATTCAGAAATGTGGAATTTACATCCATTGGGAAAAAATTAAATTTTCTTTTCACTACTATGAAAATAAATAATCTAATTATATCCAACCATGCAATAGGTGAAAATTTCTCATCAACATCGATGCACTCTATCTGGGAGTACCCTTTGCACACCAGACATGTTTTTTTCCAAATCACTGCACCATCTTCATTCATCTTGTTACAAAAGACCCATTTAGCCCCAATGAAATTTTTATCTATTGGACTTAAAACAATCTCCCACATATGATTCTTCTCAATCTGGTCTAGTTCTTCATTCAAAACATGAACCCATCATGCATCTCTAGCTACATCAGTAAAAAATTTAGGCTCTACATGAGATCGAAAAGATGATTCCTCTGATGACTTCATTCTTCTTTTTTGAACAGGAGATATCTAATCACCAATGATATTTTTCTTGTCAATTTCAGAACAACTATTTGGATTCTTTGTAGGTATAGATTTTACTTCCTTTTACTCATCATCGATGTCTTCTTCTGAATTAGCATATTCCACTTCTTCTCCCCCTATGTTGCTTACCTCGTCATCACTATTATTAGAAAATTTTCAATACATTGTTGAATATTCCATTTTTTTTATAATAAAATTACATCATTTCTCTCAACACCTATTCCCAACATCTTATTAAAGAATTTATATTATTTTATTTTTCTTGATTATCCAAAGAAATCCCCTATTCTCCATGTCACTCAAATTTTCTATGTTTTTCTTTGTTATTGATAAATCACATAGTTTCAAAGATTCGAAAGTATTTCACTGTTGGATTATTCCCTTACCACATCTAATATAGAGTCTTTATTTTATTTGGATACAATAGATCCCTGTTAGAAATGTAGACCATTGTTAATACAACTTCCTTCCAAAATTTCTCTAGTGGGTCTTTCTCAATAATCATTGTTCTCGTTATATTGTTGATGATTAAATTTCTCCCTTCAACCACTCCATTATATTGAGTATTTCTCACTAAAAAAAACTTGATATATTATCCTGTGATTCTTGAGATAGTCTTCCAGTTGAATATTTGTGAACTCTATACTATTATCAATACGAAACATCAAAATTTTCTACCCAAGAAAACTATCAGATTCCACCCAATACTGTTTGATGCAACTAAAAACATCATACATATGATAAATGACAAATACCTATGCCATTTGACTATATTAATCAATGAAAAGGACATAATATCTCTTCCCATCAATGTATCTGGGTGAGATTGGTCCACAAACATCAGAATATACCAATTCAAGAACCCTTATTGACTTCTTTTACTTTTCCTTATATATGTTTTCTTATGATTTTCCCTTATTGACTTGCATCAAACATATTAGTACGATCTTGTGATATCATAGGGAGGTCATTATATGCATCACATTTTACTAGATATTCTATGGATTGTCGGAATAGATGTACAAGTCATTTACGCCACAACTTGTTTTGTTCTTCTCAAGATAAAAAGCACATATCCTATACGCTACTTACAAGGTATAGATTCCCCTTTGTCCTTTTTCCCTATAGAACAATTGCACCATATCTTCCTTTGACTATACACACCTTCATGGTAAATATTATAGAATACCCTGAGTCACATAGATGATTGAAACTAAGAAATGTTTTACTGATAAATTCCACTACAAAGGCATCTGCATGTCTCATTTATATACACCCAAATATGGCCTTTCCGGAGCCAACTATCTTCATGCCTCCATCATTTCATAATTTTACAATTCCTTCTTTGTCATATTTTATTCCTGTAACAATATCCTTATTTCCTATGATATGGGATTTGAAACCACTATCAAGGATCCATACACCAGATTGATCAGATGCTTTAAGAGAAGTTTCTACAACCATTTCCTAATCAGCTATATTCATATTAATCCCTATTTTTGACATCATACTTAGAATAGATTGTTAATATTGATATTCCGTGGAGTATGATATTCCAATTTCATCCTACAGATCTGCAAATAGAATTTTCATATTCATCTCATTTGTTATTTTTTGTATTTGTTGCTTGTAGTCACATGAGTTCTTCTTTGGAACATCCCTCTTCATGGTTGAGGTGAAATATCTAGCCTTGTTCCCAAATCCTCACCAATAGAAACAATGTCCCTCGAAAGATGTTCTAGAATAGAATTCTCTATTTGGATACCACTGCTATTCTTGTGCCCTTCTATATCTCTTGGCTAAAAAACACTCATTTTGTGAATATCCCATCCTTCCACAATAATAACACCAGATGTAGGGTGAATTCCTATGTGTCACTTCTGTACCACTGACTATAACTTGGATTCTCTTAATCTTCCTATTCTTCTACATCCCTAAATCAACTCTCACTCTCGTGGTTGGTGCTTGTGGTATGATTTCAGCCATGGTTTATTTTTGTTTCTGATCAACCTCCATACCAGCTTTATCATTTAGTTTTTCTTATTGCTTATATTTTTCTAGTCCTCGATTCTCCCCTTACAACTTTTCCACCTTGTGAGTAATTATCTTTGACAATTTCTCATTGGGATTCAATAGTTTTTCTCGATCCTTAAATATTTGTCGCAAACCAAAAACCCCCTTTTCATGTTCCTCAATACATTTTACTTGATCCCTTTTGGTGTTAGTAAAACTATTGATTTCAAAATTCTATTCCACCATTTTGATCTTATACTCATCAGCCTTTTCTGATCTCTCTGGTGTTTATGACTTAAGTTTTTAAATTTATTTCACCAGCTCAAACTTATCTAGTTCCTACTACTGCATATAGAGTTTGGAATCAGGAACCACTTTGTTAGATTTATTCATTTTGGCTCTCCAAACATATATCTCCTCAAGATATGCTTCTATTTCAGTATCCATATCGACTCTTCCTTAAACTTCCTCCTCATTGATGTCGGTTTCCTCCTTTTTCTGAGCACTATCGAAGACTTCCACCATAGATTTTTCTTCGCGTTTTTTGTAGTCCTCAATCTCTTCAACCTATCATTCATCTGAACTATCACATTTTTCTGATTAAATATTCATATTATTAAAGAAATTTCTCTTAAAATATTTCTTTCCCTACACACAGGTTGTAGATTTCTTCATAAGGATTTACACTTCTTCATCATCATCTTCATGAATTGTTTTTGGGAACATTGTTGTAAGATGACCAACCATTCCACATTGAAAATATGATAGTGGATGTATCCCCTTGAACATTCCTTTTTAACTTTGTAGATTTGAAGAAAGGAATGACATCACCTCATCTATCTCTTCATCTTCCTAAGAATCATCAATGGTGATATTATTCATGGAATTGAATGCTACCTCCTTAGATTACCCCTTATCCCCAACATTTTGATCATCATTTCTCATTTCATAGGACATAAGGGTATTATGCAAGTTATCCATTGTGAGCTATTTCAGATCCTTATCTTCTAAAACTAAAACATTCAGATTGAAAAGTGGTGGATGTTTCCTCAAGATAACCTTCACAATATTTATATCTTCAATGAATTCTCCAATTCCACGCATGTATTCCACTACAACATTTAGATCGTCAATGAATGCATCAACAAACTCATTCAGGATCATTCTAAGATCTTCATACTTGTTCCATAGTACTTTTAGATTTTCATCATTGACCTTTGTATCTCCTTTATATATATTAAATAGATTTTCCCGCATATCATTTGATATCGTTCATGAAATCACCTTCATATATATTTCACTGTAAAGGGCTCTACCCAGAGCATTGATTCCTATTGTCTTAGAATCTAGTTCCATTATTTCAGCTTTTGATAGTTCACCATTATTGATATACACTAATATTCCTTGCATAGATGTAGTAAAAACATCAATTCCCAAATATCAGAAGTAGTGTTGCATCCGATTCTTCCATAACTAAAAGTTTTTCCCATCGAAGATCGGAATCCCTTTATGATTGATGACCTCCATTGAGAGAGAAAAATTGAAGTTAACCATCCCTATGATACCAATTCTTAGGTACACTAGGTCATATACCCTAGGAGGGGGGTGAATTATGATATTAAAGTTTAAAACAATTTTCCCTTTTGATCTTTGTTTCATAGTTAAACAAAACTCTCTTATCTATCTTTCTCACAGTACAGTATGGTCAGAAATGAAGACATGCATGAGATGTGAAAATTTTAATTAGTTCACCCTCACTCGGCTACATCCAAGGAGAATACACCAGAAATATACTGATGTACCAAATCCACCATAATAACACTAATATTTACAATGTTTGGAGTAGACTCACTATCTATCCCAGTTTACAACAACTCACAATTTGAAAGCTCACTTCTCTATAAGGTGATGTGTGCTCACTACTTCTATAGAATATCCACTTACAATTTATAGACCTGTTGGTCTCTTGATTATCACTAATGAATGCATCTTCCACTGTATGTAGATTCTCTATTTATGTCCCACATTCATACTCTAAAAAATAAAACTTTACCGTAATTGTATTAGGAAAATCAAAATCATTCATGCAACCCTTAATATGTCTTGCATGAAAGTTTTATACATTGCACAAAAGATTCAACTTTTTTCGCAGAACACGTCGTGCATAAAACATAAATCTTATGTGAAACTCAAATCTTATGTGAAACTCCCTTATCTTGTGTGGAACTCCAAATCATTCGTGCAACTCCCTTTTTGTATTTTTCTTATGTGATCCAGAGCTCAAATTATCTCTAGGTCTTGAGCTAACTTACATGAGGGGTCACCTATTATTTATAGGCAATGATGACCCCCACAAGAAAGATTCACTGTGTCGTGCAAGATTCCATCCATACACACAAAACAAAATTTGACGTCTCCTTTGGCATACAAACATGTTTCGCGCAAGCTCAACATTCACACACTTCATGCCTCTTCAATTTTTTGACATTCTAATCCTGAAACATTCCTTTCACGCATGTTTCTTAATCACCTTCAAACATTTTTTAAAGAACAAATCTATCATGAAAATTCCAAATCTTGCATGTACCTTTCTTTTCCCAAAACACATGTCTTCATCTCCTAATTTGTATCCCCTAAAATTTGGAAAACACTAGAAAATACTGCTACCTTGTATTTGTTCCTTTTGTACCACATCTAGATCATCCATTCCTTTTTCCTGGTTCTTTGACAATATATTTTGTCATCAATAACCCTAGAACTCAAAAAATAACCATGGAATCCCTCTTTTTCAATAAACAAACACACTTTGTCAAAAAACACAATAACCTAATAAATTCTTCAATGTTACCTTGAGAGATTTGTTTCCCAACAAACAATAACATTACACAACATTTGAATCACCCCACATGAAATAACATCAATAGTAAAAATAACAGAGTAAAAATTACAATCCTATCCCTAGGTACTCATATTTTTCTTCGTACATGAGTTATATACTCCCATGCACATGATCATTACCAAGTCCCAACACATCTTGGTCACCTTTATACCTTTCCTAAATACTAATATAGAAGAAAAAATTTATAGGGTGCTCTGATACCACTTTTTAATGTCCCTCAATCTGGAACTCTCTCACATGGCTAGAAACGGTTTGTTACGGGACCTCAAGTGAACCGCCTAATATACTATAGGCTGCAGAATAGAAGAGGGGGTGTGAAATGTATAGTGAGGAGACTATACATCCTGGTATGAAATATCATTTCATAAGAAACAAATCATTTTTAAATGGAAAATAATCATCAAAGTAAACAAAACAATATTAATTAGAGTAAAAACAATGTGAAAGACAATAATAAAATCTAACTGAATAATACAATAATAGTAAAGGAATGATGTAATGATAAGATGGAATGTAACTACATGTCATTATTGACAAAAAATTCAAGAAAAAATACTAGCAGACATAAATAAAAGACTCGAAGTCCAAGGTCCCAAAACACACGTTGATCCTATCTCCTAACTCTAGCCCAACAAAAATCAATCAGTCAACCACAAATTCATTTACCCATGTCCAAAACTGTATCCATGAAATATTCAAGGGTTATAAATAGTGGACCAAATAATGTGTGAATAAAACTCAGTAGGTCGGCACCACCGTGTCTAAAAAAACCAGTCTAATAAGATGTGTATGAAGTAATGTGACTAACAAGTGTATTAATTAACATAACAATTAATAAAATTCAACCATAACCTACTTCAGATCCATGTTGGAATATGTCTGAGCATGTTTTACAACCATGACAACAACAACCATATAACCAAGGTAAATAACCTTGTTCAGAACCATGCCAGAATATCTCTAAGCATGTATTACAACCATGGAAACCACAACCATATACCCATGGTATAGTCACAAAAAACAATCATAGTCAATGATCTATAATCATTACAACATTTTTGGGTCAAATTCGTATAATAATTACAACATTTTTAGGTCAAAAACCTACACATTATAACATGGGGCTAGGCTGAACCCACTCTCTATAAGCATTAAAACATACACGTGTGCAATTTCCAGGGCCTAGCCTTTTATACAAACATATCAACATAGAACACATTCCATGTCATACAACATGTATATCACAATATCACATCATAAATCTCAATGGTTAATTATGATAATTACAATTAGTTTTTCATAATTCACTTTTCAATTCAATTCACAATTGATTAAAAATTATATCAAATGTGATAATCCATATTTTAGGGATTCTATAACAAGAAATCACTCTATTTCATATGTGATTCCAAACATACATTAAGTCATTAGCCAATTATAAATTCATTTGAATATAAAAGAATTCAATGGATAAACTCATTCAATTATTTAATGAATTTGGGCACACATAATGAGGGCATAATCACAATGTTGTATAAACTAGAATTATCAAACCATAGGGTTAATTTATAGACCCCATAACTTATACCGATGATCCAACAATGCTTCCTATGACCAATGTCTATGAGGAAGATGGTGAAAATGATTGAAAATAGGTTACTAGAAAAAAAATTGATTAAGATAAATACCAGCTATGCAATTGGGTAAAAGGATTTCACCGCAATGGGTGGAGAAGAAGGAAGAGATGGAAAAAACCTAACAAAAAATAATTACCAGGGATTGAAGATGGAAACACAATGTTTGGAAGGGGTTTTGACACTCCAAAATCACCTAGATAATTATCTAGGGTCGAGAGGGGAGAAGCTAAAACTGAATGAAAAAAATCAGCCACATAGCATGTTTAAAACTGAAGGTCAGACATTCACATGTTGTGTAATGCAGTTACATGTCGTGTAAATGTTTTAAATGGTAAACA
Organism: Viscum album; assembly: GCA_963277665.1. Lineage (NCBI taxonomy): Eukaryota > Viridiplantae > Streptophyta > Magnoliopsida > Santalales > Viscaceae > Viscum > Viscum album. The sequence goes on from OY728161.1 coordinate 779,303,623, forward strand.
TTGAAAAAACCATCATATAAAATTTATTTAATAAAAAACCTATACAATTACATGATGTGTAATCCCTTTACATGATGTGTAAATGTTCTTCAGTTGAGTTTTCCAGCCCATTTTTCATTTTAAGTAACACAAACCACTTTTAATATTTTCAAATCACCATGAACCCATGAAAACACTTAACCAATTTATAACTAGACTTTATTAATTCTGTAACGACCCGAAATTTTGAATAATGTTTATTTTATGAGATTTTGTGTTATTTGAACTCAACAAAACTATATACTTTAATTAAGGAAGTGAGTATAATTAAAATGATACCATTGAGTTTCAACTTTTATACGTCTACATGTCAATATGACCATTGTAAAATAAACTCTTAACGTTAAGATTATTGTTTATAACTAAATGTGATCATGGTTAATGAACACAGAAAGATGAGTTGATGGCCTCATCTAGTAGACTTGGGCCATACAAAGCCCACCTTTCAGAGCTTGTAAAAGAGGTTTCATCACCCATATTTGATCAGGACAATTCCAAAGCTGAGCTTCAACATGTGAAGCCTGAACGAAATAGCCTATGGAAGATGTTCAAGCTAATGGAAATCACCACTCAAGCAATTTTGTTCAAGCTGCCCCAATATTCTATCACCATTGCACACCTAACACTTTGGTCCTATGCAGGTGTTATAAGTGGCTATGTAATGAGGCCTTAGTTACTTTCTGTAATCATTTTGTATAAATAAAAATTGTTATTTATTAATATGGTAAATTTTTTAATTTCCAATATCATGATAAATATAGGATGAATTTATAAAAGATTCATATTATTAGTGAATTTTGAAAAAGGGGTATTTTAAAATATTTTTGTATACTTTTAATAATTAATAATGTGAAATGATTTTCAAAAATTGGTCTTCTACAGTTGTGATTAATAAGAAATTTAGTGTCTAATAAGATAAAATTAATTTTTGGTGAATAGTAAATTATGAATTGTAATATTACCCTTATGAATATTAATTTGACTAATGGAATATTAACCTCACTTATGAATGTATAAATATAATTTAGGCATCTTGAATGGTAATGTGGAATAAAATCATATGTAAATAAGTGTTTCAGAAATTATTAGTTAATTATTAGTACTTTTGAGGATAAATAGTGTTTTTACTTTAAAATTTAATACCTCATAATTATAATATTATTTTCATAAAGTGGAGTTCATTTTTGAATTCAAATAATCCATATTAGATTAGTGTTAATTTATAATATTTTTATAAAATGTCTTGTTTTTCAGTGAATAGTAAAAAAAAAGTTTTGAGTTTCGGTGTGATTAATGATGTCATTATTGATGTAATCATGATGTAATAATTCTGCTATAATTTTAAATTTTAATATATATTATGAGGTTTCCTAAGTGTCCAATACCATGGGAAAATACTAGGGGCAAGCCCATGGTTTTTCAAATACCACTAATGAGGTGTCTTTGGGAAATTAATTAGATATTCCCTCACTTTTTCTATAAATACCAACCCATTACTTCATTAATTTCTTTCTAAATTCCTCCTCAACTATTCTATGGTCTTTTTACCTCCCAATGAGTCCTCCAAATGTTCCCTCAATCCCCCAAGGTCCCATCCTTCACGCTTTTTATGTTACTCATCAAGGTATGTGAACCTTTCACCCTCCACTTTTAGTCATGATTTCCTTTATGTTATGTCTTATAGTTTCCATTTTATTATTTGTGGGTATGTTCTTATATATTCTTATTACTTTACTTTTCATGTACAAATTAGGATATTCCCTTTCCTCTCTCATCAGTTGATTTTCTAAATTTTTAAGTGACATCGTTTGGCTTCTGAATTTTCGTAAAAGAAATTCCATTTTATCTTTTCATTCAAGTTTCATTTTCATGTGTAATGTCATTAAGAAATACAAGAAATGATCTTATTTATATTTTATTATGTCCCTATAATTTCAAATTACTCCTTTATTGATGTGAGGACCTTTTCCCATCTATTTTTATTGTTTTCTAAAACCATGTTATATAGTCATTATGCTGGAGAAATTTTGTCTCAATTTTTTTCTCTCTTCTCTCAAGAGATTCTATTATTTTATTTATGTGAATACCCAAAGATATTTCGTTTCTAGGGGTGTTCATAAAGGCCTAAAAATGATATATTTTATTATTTAATTGACATACATAAAACCCTTATTCCTTTTCCATGGGGTATAAATGGCATAATGATCTTGTTTTTAAGCACATTTAAAACGTCACAATTTTGAAATAAACCCCATTTCATTTATTCATTTTGGGTTATTTATGAACTTTTTTTATGATATATGTGGATCACATTAAAATAAATAAATATTAATTGTGTTCCCTGATATCACTCCAATGCATTGGGAAAATAATTTAATCACTAGATATAATAAGTTTTACGATACCTTGGTTAATAACCTTGATAATTTTTATGAAACCATGGTGATGGTCCTTGGTGATAAGTTAATTAATTTCTAAAATAAATTTTCTAGACACATATTCAATTTATGATTCAAGTTATTTTTATTATGATATTCCACTTATTCTATTTCTCATGCCTTTATGTTTCTTGATCGAGTTCTTATTGATATCACAAGTAAACTTATTCCCTTGCTTTCCTTACTAGGCCTTCAACTCACACTTTACTTTTCTGTATGTCTCCAGGTTATGAGACGAAATAATTTTACTTAGGATGAAATTATCAAGAAGCTTTTTATGGGTTTCAGTTTTTTTAAATCGCATTATAGGTGAAGCAAAGGGTATTTCAATAAAACACATGAAAATAAATAAATTTTTTAAAAGAACCAATAAATTATAAAATTTTGATCACTGAGAACAACATCTTTTTACATGAGGAAAGCATCTCATGGTTAACTTGATGGTTAGGTCACTGCACCAAACAGATGATGATATTTTCCCAGTCTTAGGGATGCATATTCTTTAAAAAACACAAATAATTGGAAGAAAAGAAAAAATGAGTAATCTCACTATGATAATAGAATATTTGGGATATATAGTAGGAGGCTGAGGCACCCTCTTACCTATAAAACGAGGTGGGTACTGGGATGGAAATTGGAGTTCTTGGATTCGATGAATGATGGAGGATTGAGGGAGAACTTGTGTAGAAGAGGAAAACATAGAGAAGGAAGGAGAAGGTAGACCCACTACCTCCCATGTTCTGGATACCTATATCCTATCATCCTATTTATATTTTTTTATTTTCATTAATTATTCTACTTATTCCTCTTCAATGACCCCCTTTAATGGAGGGGTAATAACTTCTTAGTGGTTGGGTGAAGGGAAGGTGACTATTGTGATTCTTGTGCATTGTTTTAATCAAATTCATTAATATATTTTTATCTATTGAATGGTATTACATTTTTTATTTTATAATTTAAATTTAATATGATTCTATTTTTAATTAATTCTGAATTATTAATTTGTCTTGATTAGAAAAAATTTTCTCCATCTTCTTAGTTTTGGATCACAGTGATTGGTTGGTCTAATGTCAATGGGAGAAGTGTTTAGTAATTACTAGACACATGAGGATGGAATAAAGGACTAAATTTATTGTTAGGGAATATCAATACTGAATTTGGTATTTCCCAAATAATTCAACTTAGACCTATTATGACTATCACCGATTTGAAGGACAATAATCCGAACATGAAATTTGATTGAGATCATTCTCATAATCATCTAGCTTGATCAAGGGTGAAAAGAAGGAGAAATGATTTTTAATATATTCATTTATCCAATCAATAAATACAATAGAGTCATTTATAAAAACAATGATTATATTACAAAAGGGAAGATAAAATAAACCCAATAACATGCCTCTCATTTTAATTTCATGATACATGTTTCTTTTCTTCCTAGTCAGAAAAATATTTTTATTATGTTTTATTTTTCACTAATGAAAGTATATTAAACACTACTCCCTAGATAAACTCTTTTCACCACTACTACTATACCCTTAGGTGTAAAATAAATAGAGTTTTATACACCTCACGATAGGTGTGAATCACACATCTATGTGTTTTGGTATTTTTGATCAGAAATGACATGACGATCCATTCAATACTTATAATTTATCTAAGTATATTTATAATGGTCCTTAATAAGAAATCGATCCACCCCTTAGAAAACCAAGGACCACCTCCACCACATATGGGACCTAGGTGGTCAAACATGACGGAGGCAATCAACTTTTCCACCTCCAGGTGATAAGTGAGGATGAATAGGGCCTATTGCATGTGATATTTAATGTAGAGACCATAAAAAATGTATTATTATTATTTATACGGAATATTTTATGATCACATCTATGTGGTTCGGTTTTATTATGATATAAATTGACATTCCATTCTATAATTATAATTTATCTATGAATGTTTCTGATTGGCCATAATAAGAAATTGTGCCAGCCCTTGGAAAACCAAGGAACACCTCAACCACATATGAGACCTAGGTGGTCAAACACATGGGATGAAATATACTTTACAATCCCCAAGTGACAAGTGAGGATTCATAGAGCCTATTTCATGGTATATTTAATGTGGTGACCATAAAAAAGGTAGTCTTATTTTTCATATAGAATATTTTGGTGAGAACTTCTATGTGGTTTGGAATTTTTGAGGAGAAATGACACGAAATTCCATTCTATACTTAGAATTTATCTAATCATTTTACATATTATCCTTAACAAAAAATTGGGCTAGTGTGAGATATTTTCATTCTATGTAAAGGGTTCACATAATTTAATGGTAAATATTGGGTTTTTAATAAAAAGGTGTTTTTTTCGGCGTATATGAGCTTCACAAAATACACAGTGTGTAAAGTGATAACGTGCTATGTAATAGTCATGAATTTCAATTTTAGGGTTTTGAACACCTAGTTTATTATTTAATTCATTGATGGATTCCATGATCTTGATCTAGAGGTTCTTCCTATAAGATATTGGTAGACTCATTACCTTCCAGATCACTTCGTTCAGCGATTGATCACCATTGTGGTTGGGAAGATTCTCTATATGGATGTAATGGATGTGGTTATTCTTTGTATTTGGTTATCAATATAGTTTTGGATGTGTTTGTGTTTAGATTTTTGATCATATATTGTTTTTAATCGATCATTTTCAGTTTCATAGCATTCCTTATCTTTCAAAGGCCCTTCCCTTAGTTTCCATTCACTATTGTTGAAGGAAGCTGTGTTTCTACCATTACGAGGTAGGTGTTTATATGAAATGGGTTAATTTGATGAATTACATTTTTTTATTGAAAAATTCATTTGGATTATTAATTTATTAGAAGTGATATGAGGTTTCAAATTATTTATTTGAAAAAAAAAGTTTTTCCAAAAGGTTTTTTTTTAAAAAAATTCTTCATTTGAAAATGGGGTTTCAAACACCAAATTGGAATAGATTAGCATTGAAAATATTTTATAAAATTATAATCACAGTATTTAGAATGTATTAGTAAAATTAAAAATTGGGGACCTTAAGTTCATCAAGAAAGAGAAACATGTAGTCTTAGTGTGTTTTTACCACTAGAAGGTAACCTTTTTTGTTGTCGACTGGAAAGAGAATATATTTTTTTGGATCAAACATATGTCTGTTTAGGATTGTGAGAGTATAATATGCACTTTCCCATAGGATAGAGCCCAATACGTGAGGTTATTTTTCATTTATGGTTATTAATCACATGATTATTTTCATCATGGATTGTTTCTCATAGTTTGTTATATGAGGTCGTATCATATAACTTCCCATGATAGTCTATTTCATGGATAAATGTTTACTTATTTACTTCTTGATGCATTGATATGATTTCCAATTTTATATATATTCAAATTTTCATATATTTTATTTTATAATATTAAAGGATTTTATAAAAACCAAAGGAGAAAAATGGTAAAATGTTTACAACAAGATTTAATTTCTTAAAATGTTTTGTAAAACTATTTTGTTTTGAAATCTAGAATTATGTCATTGTTGATATTAGTAGTTGTATAGAAACTATGGAGGTATCCTTCTTATATTTTTATCACACACTAATTTTCACTATGATAATTTTTAGATGTTGTATTACATATTTAATGTAAAGGGAATATCATCTTGCAGTATGATGGATTCTCTTGTTACAGCTGATTTTAGTTTGGGTTGGTCTAAAGGTGACGATTTGTTACATGGGGTCTTGATATACTTTCTGTTTTATGTTATTTTTCCTTGGATTTTATGTTTTTGTGGTATCTCTTTTATTTCCATTTTTTACTCTAGTTGCATGTACTATTTTATTTATATAAACGATTGATTTCTATTTTCAGGTTTTACCTATATTACAAGACGAGTTAGTTCAGTTGGATTTTGTAGTTGACTGGTGTTGGTTCATTATAATTTGGAATCAAAGGGATGCTCAGCCTGAATTGTGTTAACAATTCCTGATTTTGGTTCTATGTCTTAGGTAAATAGGATTTAGGACCGTCATAATTCAGATACTAGGTATGGAAAATGGGCTTGAATAGCTCACATTTGTGACTAAAACTAAGTTACCATTGGCGGTTATAGACTTTTACCGTGTTTAATACTTGGAGTTTGAGTTCATTTAATGAAATATATAGGATGCTTTTTTAAATTTACATATTCCTTTTTTACGTAAGGTCTTTTTTGGTTGCATTAAATTCATAATGTTTTAAATATTTGTTATAAATACCTGATGTTGGTCCTATAATTTTTTGTAATTTTCTCATGAGTGATTGGTTTTTTTATTTTTTTAGACAAATCCTCTGTGAATATCACTACTAAATCAGATAGAGGAATCTTTGAGAAAGGTTCTATAGGTTAATCCTCTAGTGGACCCTACATTAGAATAATATGTATCCCCACTATTCAAAATCTGGGTCAAGTGGGTGTCGGGAACCCAATATGCATGGTGGATCATGGATCTAAATTTTCTAAGTTGCATCCAACAATATTTCATGGGGATATAGGACTTGAGGTATCTGAGGATTGGTTTGAGTGGATAGAGAAGATCTTTAACTTCCTGAACACTTCTAAAGAGAGTAAGGTTTGTTTTTCCACATATATTCTCGAGGGACTAAAAAGGAGATTGTGGGAGTGTATTGTGAAATCTAAGTTTCCTGAGGATCTTACCTAGTCCTCCTTCAAGAAAATATTCAACCAGTAGTTTTTCCCTGAGACATTTCAGGTGATGAAGACTTGAGAGTTTCTAACCATAGGGTAGGGGGAGTATACCGTTCTAGAGTATTCATCCTATTTTTCTAAGTTGATAAATCTGGCACTAGAGTTTATCACTAATGAGTACCTTAAGTATCATAGGATTGAGTTAGGATTGAGGCCTGACATTATGTCCTTTTTGATACTCATGTTCCTTCTAACCTTTTTATAGGTAATTGAAAAAGAAGAATTGCTATAGGGAAAAATAGCTAGAATGATAGGTTTGGGTGAAGTTTCAACTGGTTTAGTGGTTAGCCAAGGTGTATGTTATGGCCTGAAAAGGAAGTATATGTGTAAGATCCCATATTTTTCAAGGTACATACCTCTTTAAGTTTTTCATTTGAACCATGGTGGATGAGTCTTGTTCATATATGGAGCCCATTATTGGGGAAAATGACATAAAATTCAATAATATATGGTTATTTTAATTAATTGAGTGTTTATATAAACGTGTGAAATGGGTTTGTGAGGGTTTCCAATTAATTGGAGGGATTTGGAGGTGTTTCAGATCATTATGGAGGAAACTGGACCAAAATCTATATACTGGGGATATACACCATGTAATGGTGTTACCCAATGTGTGCATTCATATAAAAATATTTCATAAGACTAGTATAGGGTGTGAAATGGTTACACATTGTGTAAACCATTCAAATCATGTAATAATCGATTGAGATAAATATTAAACCAAGTCAAGGTTCTTTTAGTGTATCCATCTATAAATAAACAACATTTAAATGTGTAAAATTCCATGTAATATCCCAATCATTTTTTAAAGGTTTCATGCGACTGATTTTCATTCCATATACTGCATCCTTCCACCTATTGACCCTAGGGTGTCTCCCAAGTAATTTTAGAGTGACATCCTATATTCCAAATGACTTGTTTGTGTGATCAATACCTAGTAAGTCTTAGGATTTGGTTCTCACCATGGCTTGGACTGATTAATGAAATCACTTGCATGTTATTTGTTAATAACCAAATTATAAACAAAATGTGAAATTAAAAGATAAATAGTAATTTTTATAACTAACCATTGAGACCTATGATGTGATATTGTGATATCCTTAATGATATGCTTAGTGATATTTTTTGTAATGATAATATATCCAGATCAACTTGGATTTATTAATAAAATGCAGGTATACTGAGCTTGGACATGAAACATGATGAAATGATTATACACTATTCTTGGACCTAATTTATTGCTGGAATTCCTATATAGTGATTTTGACCCAGATTTTTGTGATTTATACCATGGATATATGGTTATGGGTTTCATGGTTGTGAGACATGATTGGATAAATTCTATCATGGAAATGAGTATTGTTATATTTTACCAAGTTTATTTGTTTATGGATGGAATGGTAATGAGAAATTCTCAATGATATTCCAGCATGGTGATGAATTAGGTTGATGTGGTATTAATTTAAATGTTTAATTAATTATAACAATTGTTTTATTGCATTATTGCAAGAAAAAATTATCAGACTAGTTATGCTTAGAAATGGTGGTTTCAACCTACTAACTTATACTCACACCATATACAGGTCACCATTTGGTACCTGAGCAAATTACATGGATGTAGGATTTGACAAGATTAAGGGACCATGTTACTGATTATGCATGCGAGATGTGCGGGAGTTGAGAGACAGGGCCAACATGGGTCTTGGGATCAAGGAATTTTGAGTATTTATTTGAGTATGTTAGTATTTTATTTTTATTAACTCAAGAATGAAATTTAGTTACATTTTATCCTATTATTCAATTATTCCTTTATTATTTATTGGATTATTCAGTTGGATTTTATTTTTTGGTTGTTCCACTATGTTTTATTGTTTCCATTATTTCTGCTACTCTAATATTTACTATTATATGATTATTTTTCCACATCATAACAATTTAACTGGGGGTTATACTATCCCCACTATACATATCTCAGCCCCATTACTATTCATTAGCCTTGGGAATATGAGGAGGAATGCTTAAGGTCCCGTAACCAACCTGTTACAGCCACATGAGAGAGTGCTAGATCGAGGGATGTTACAAAGTGATATAAGATCACATTGGGTTTCTTTATTATATAGTAAAGTTATAAAGGATACTAGGATATTTTGGGACTTGGTAATAAGATTGTACATGGGATTATATTACATGTGTATGTGGGAAAATAGAAGCTCCCAAGGATGGGATTGCTGTTTATTTTGTTCCCTTGTTACAGTTGATGTTAATTCACCTTGGGTGATTTTTATATGGTGTGACGTTATTATTTTGTGATCTTATTGGTTCTTGATATTTCTACTCATGTCCTAGTATCGAATAATATAATCATGCATTCATCATGATAAGCATATGGGGACATATATTAACATACATTTTTCATGATAGGGATATGTTTATGGCATGTGATATTTACTTTCCTCTATAAACTATGATTCGAGATACCTGTCATGTATGTTAAATTATATGAAATAAATGAACTATTATTTCCATCTAAAAAACATTTAATTGATGTTTAGTGAGGCCCAGAGTAGTTTTTCTCTCTTTTTTTTACTTGTTGAGGTTAACCATACTATTATAATCAATGTTCCAAGGAGTGTGGTTGTCTTGTATAGAAAATACCTCCTCATCATCCTCAAGTTGAGCATCAGGAGAGTGGTAATAAGAATGCTCCTAATATAGATGATCTGGATCATCCTATATCCATTGAGTGTCATATGGCTGTTTAGCTTCTCGATTTCTTCTTCAAGGTCACGAGATCCATATAAAGAGAGAATGTTCACACCATGCCATCAATGTTTGAGTTAATGGGAGAGTTCCAGTTACAGTATCTGCCTATATTCATTGGGGAGGGAGTCCCCCAAGAAGCTGAGTTCTGGATCATGTCATTCCAAATGATAAATAATCAATTGAAGAAACCCAAAGATAGGAGGGTGATTCTTACTGCATATATGTTTTTTGGACATTCCAACCATTGGTGGGACATTCTAGAGTAGGTTGGGAAGCAAGATTAGTTTTCTTAAAAGGACATTGAGATAATGTTACTAATCTATTCCTATACTGATACGTTAAGGGATGACATGTCTTGTGAGTTCATTCACCTGACATAAGAAGGAATGTATGTGAGAGACTACATTGAATATTTCACCTACCTATAGTGCATTGTTTCATTCTTGGGAGTTGACAAGTTCTCTAGGGTGAGATGTTTTCATGATGGTCTTCACTATGAGATCATATCATAGGTGAATGTGTTCCATCTAAGCAGTTTTTCAGATGTGATGAATCTTGAACTCATCATAGAAGGGAGTCTTAGGGAGTACCTAAGTAGTATCCTTGTTGTTTTAGTTGGGAGAATTATTAAATCTTCACCCATTGGAATGAATAATCAATTTGAATGTTTTTTCTAAGGAAATAGTGGTTAGAGAAGTCAGGGTAGTAGACAACCATCTTGGGATCATGTTCTGTTATAGTACTATCAGTGTGTAAAGACGAGCAAAAAATGTGGTTATTGTCTATATACTACATTGGAGTGTTTTTCTTATAGAAAAATGCGACACCTATAAAGGTTTTTAGGGGCCTTCATTAGTAGAGTAGTGATAGGGGATTAGGATAGGTACTAGAGTCTGGGAATGACTCAACTAATCTTTAGTAGATAGGTAGCTGGACCACTATAATATGTTTTGGTTGAAGAAGGGGAGATGGTACCCCAATGTATGAATGAAAATACCAGATACAGGGAATAGATCAAGGGAGTTATATTGGATACCAAGGTAGAAGGGATGGTCAACTATATGTTATATATACTACTCCTACTATTGTAAATGTATGACCTTATATCGTTAGAGGTATGATTCTTCTATCATCTACCCTTTCTTGCATTTTGTTTGATAATAGAACATCAAATTAATTTTTATCATCACATTTGTTAAATGGTTTGGGTTTTTATGTGGAAATATTAGATGATGTTTTTATCATTAACACACCACTGGGAGTGTGGTTAGAGAATATCAAATGACTCAAGTTGTGTTCTCTATAGATTAGTAGTTACCATTTATTTTGGGATCTATTTTTACTGGAAATGGTAGGTTTTGAATTTATTATTGGGAATGATTTTCTACTTCTATACTGAGCACTTATCTGCTCTTATCATAGGGGGTTAACTTTGTATCTCCAGAAGGAGGTAGTTATTCTCAATAAGGTGAGTGAGATGTTCAGGCTAGTCATGCAGGACCAATTCAGTTCTGATTTGATTTTCTCACAGCTCATATATTTGGTCTTTCTTTAGAAAATTGTAGAATGTAGTAGGATTATTTTACTCTATTGGTAGAATATTTTCATGTTGTTTTCCCTGATGAGTTTTAAAACATACCTCCTGAGTGATAGATTGATTTTATGATCAAGTTGATTTCGGGAGTAGAGCCAATTTCTATCCCTCCATATAGAGTGACACCACCATAGATTAAGTATTTTCATGTATAGTTGGATGATATAGAAATTATGGTTTTCATACAACCTATTACATCTCCTTAGGGTTCTAATTTTCTCTTCATCAAGAAGGCTGATGGTATTTTTCACTTATGTGTGGATTATCAAAGATTGAACCAGATGATAATGAAGAACTAATATTCTCTTCTTCACATTGATTATATAATCAATTAGCTGAGAGGTGCTCATATATTCTCTAAGATCTATTTTAGACCAGGATACCATTATTTGAGGGCGATAACATTAGACATACCTCAGACAACATTTAGTAGTAGTTATGGCTTGTATAAGTTAATTGTGATGCTACCTGGTTTGACTAATGGACTAGAAGTTTTCATGTCCTTGATGAATAAGATCTTTCATCCTTTTTAGACTAGTTTTTGGTGGTTTTTTTATGATATATTAGTTTACTCTAATTTAGAAAAATATCTTTTCCAATATCTTGAAATCATCATGGGTATATTTGGAGAGAATCATCTTTATACTAAGCAATCCAAATACAATTTCTATATTGATAAAGTTCACTTCTTGGTCCACATCATCCCATATTTTGGATTGTCAGGGGACATAGAGAAGGTTGAAACTATGGTATCATGGGAAAATCCTAATAATGTATTCAAAATTATATGTTTTTTGGTTTAGTAGGTTTTTATCGGTTCTTTATCCATAACTTCTCTAATTTGACAACACCAATTTCTGGGCTGCCTAAGAAAGGGGTGAAGTTTTTGTTGGTCGGATTCGTGCGAGAGAGGTTTTCAGGATCTAAAAGGTAGGCTGACCTCTACACCTATTCTCACATTATCTATTATAGGTATAGTGTATACCATGTATCGTGGTTCATCTAGAGTTGGACTCAGAGTAGTTCTGATGCAGAAGAATTGATTGGTTGCTTATAGATCTAAATATCCAAGACCACATGAGATTAATTACTCTACTCATGATTTAGTTTTAGCAGGAGTGGTACATGACCATATATTCTAGAGGAATTATCTCATGAGTGAGAGTTTTATGATATAAATAAACCACAAAATCCTCAGGTACATCTTTTCTTAGTGGGATCTAAAACTTTTTCAAAGGATGTGGGTGAAGTATCTATAGTCTTCTGACTTAAATTTAGATAAAACATTGTGTAGGGGTAATTTTGTTTCTGATGATTTGATATAGAAGACTAGATAGTGGTTGTACAAGAGTCTTTTGATAAGTGTTAGAAAATTTAACTCTTTATATAATTATATCTAGATATCCAGGAGTCTTAGGGTTAATTAACTCTAACCTTGACATCTTCTATACCCAGGATTTTGTACCCGATCAAGAATGAGAATTTATCTAATCCAAAGGTCTTAGTTATAAGATACAACTTATATGGTGGGGAAAACCCATCAGGATGATATTTTGGTAGTGTTATTGTTTTGTGGATGAGAATAGCTTCATATGGGCTTGTGTGAGGAGCTGATGAGAGAGTTTCACAATTATAGGTGGGTGGTACATCCAAGTTTTAAAAATATGTATCATGATCTATATAGATAGTAATGGTGGTTTGAAATAATGAAAGAAGTAGTAGGCTTTGTGGTGAGATGTTTCAATTATCAGGATATGAAATTCGAGAATCAGAGTCCAGCTGGGATATTGTAGCCTTTTCTCATTCCTGAGTGGAAATGGGATGATGCCACTATGGATTCTATGATAGTATTACCAAGAAAACCCTGTAAGAATAATGTTTTATGGGTAATTGTGGATTGACTGATGATGGTAGCATATTTTTATCCTATAATGGAGACATTCATAGTTGATGATCTACATAGTCTTTATGAACATGAGGTAGTTTGGATGCATGTAATTATAAGGAGTATCATTTTAGAAAGAGATCCTCATTTAACATAACGATTCTGGAAGGGTGTTCATAAGGCTATGGTATCATAGGTTCTTCTAATAATGGTTTATTATCCTTAGACTAATGGTCAATTTGAGTAGAATATTCATGTTCATGAGGATATGTTGCGAGCCCGTGTTTTGGATTTTTTTGGTTCCTGGGAGCATCATATGGAACTTGTAGAGTTTTCATACAATAACAGCTTCTAAGAACCCCTAAAAATTACTCATTTGAGTATCTTTATAGAAATTCATTCCATTCACCTCTTTGTTGGTTAGAGGTAGGTGAGTTAGTTCTTGTTGGGCATAATCTCGTGTAAGAGACATCTGAGTAGGTTTAGTTTATTAGCAGGCAGTTAGTGACCATGAAGAGATAGAATAAATCATTTTATGACCGTCATAGATGACCTCTAGAGTTCTAGGTTAGTCATCGTGTTTTACATTGGGTGTCTCCTAGGTTGGGACAATGACAAATCAGGAAACAAGGAAAGATAGAGTCTTGTTTTTTTTGTCCATTTACGATAGTGGATATTGTCGAACCAGTGGTGTACCAATTATCCCTTCCAGAATGTTATATTTACATGTATGATGTGTTTCAAATGTCACAACTTCAAAGATATTTTATAAAACATTATCATGTGATAAAAATAGAAGATGGTGACCTTAGTGCTGATGCATCCTTTAAGGATAATATGATATAAATTGTGGACCATAGTGAGAAGTATCTCTAGTGTAGGACTATACCTCTAGTATGAGTGTAGTGGAAACATGGGTGAGTTCAAGAGGAGACTTGGGAGAGGGAGTCTGATATGTGAATGCAATGGAAAAAATTGGTCTCTAAGACCCCATAGTGGTGCTTGGAGTAGCTCATGGATGAGCTGGTATATTGTGGGGAGGCTATAAGATCCCATATTTTACCATGTACGCCCCTCATTGGGTTTTTCATTTGAGTTGTGTTGGCTTAGTCATGTTCAGAGACGAAGAGAATTTTATTGGGGGGAAATTACCTATAGTTCAGGTATATATAGTTTTTTGAAATAATGGAGTCTAGATATACGCTTTTAAATTGGTTTATGAGGGTTTATCATGATTTGGATGGAATTGGGGGTGTTTTGGATCCTTATTCAGAAAACTAAACTAAAATTTGTATATAAGGGATTTACACGCCGAGTAAAGGTGCTACACGATGTGTACATTCTTCTAGACACATGTCATGAAACCAGTACAGGTTATGAAATGGTTACACATCATGTAAAGTATTCACATCATGTAATAGTTGATCATAAATTTTTTTAATGGTAGTGTGTGGAAGATTCTTCATTCCAACCAATGTATCCTTCCCCCCCCCCCCCCACAAACATAGGGTGTCTCCTATTAAATTTTAGAGTGCTATCCATAATTCCAAATGTCCGATTTATGTGATCGAACCCTATTAAGTCTTTGTATTTGGTTATCCCTTCATTTTGCATTATTCTCTATTAGGGTGGTGGAAACTTTGGACCGTGCTTGGGGTTAATGTTAATCTTGATATCTTTTTATCTAGGATTCATATCATGATCTTTTGTGCCTTTTCTTCCTTTGTTGTTACCCATTGTGGGTGTTTCATTGATTTCTGGTTAAAGGTAGGGGTTCTAAACCATAACCCTATGAACTATTTAATTGAGAGAATGTGTAACATTGTAATCACACTGACATAGTGTGCACCTAAATTAATTAAATGATTAATTGGATTAATTCCATATAAACCCTTTGGATTCAATTGTTTTTTACCAAGATTATGGGCACCATTCA
The DNA here is from genome assembly GCA_963277665.1 of Viscum album. Lineage (NCBI taxonomy): Eukaryota > Viridiplantae > Streptophyta > Magnoliopsida > Santalales > Viscaceae > Viscum > Viscum album. The sequence goes on from OY728161.1 coordinate 779,319,041, forward strand.
GGGGAGATTACCCTTATTTATAAATGAGTTAACTAATGGATTCAATATGTTTATCATGACATATATTATGTTTTATTACTTGATATTGATTCATCTAGTCTTGGACTGATTATCGAAATTGCTAGAATGTTATTAGTTTATAACCAAATGATAAACAAAAGGAATAATTTAATGATAAATTTATATTTTCATAATTAACTAATGATCCTTATAATGTGATATTTTGATATTCTTAATGTTATACCAAGAGATATATGCTATAATATACTGGGCTCGACGCTGATTTATTTCTAAAATTCTTATATACCATGATTGGCCTTGAATCACACTAAAATTCTTATAAACCAGGTTTGGCCTGGATTTATAGATGAAATTCTTATATAGTGGGTTTGAGCAAGATCTGTGTGATTTATACCATGGATATATGGTTATGATTGGCATGAGTATGAGACATGCTTAGAGACATTCCAACATTTTGTTGGGGTAGGTTATGTTTTTCCAGGGTTATATGGTTATGGTTGGCATGTTATTGAAACATGATCAGTAATATTCCACTACGGCACTAATGTATGTTGATGTGGTCTTAATTTAAATGGATAATAAATTAATACACCTATGTATTGCATTATTAAATGTAATTATTATCAGAATATTATTCATAGACATGGTGGTGTCGACCTAATGAGTTATACTCACAACCTATTCGGTCTGCCATTTGTTTCATGAGTAGATTACATGGATTTAGGATTTGAAAAGGACAAGGGACCTTATTGTTTATTGTTCTTACTGGATAGGAGGGACTTTGGACACATGATCGACATGGAGCTCGGGACCAGATAATTTTTATTCTTTATTTGAGTATGTTATTATTTTATTTATATTATTTCTAAAATAACATTTAGTTACATTTTAAACTAGAATTACATCATTAATTTATTATTTATTTGATTATTCTGTTGGATTTTATTGTATGGTTATTCAATTATGTTTTATTGTTTCTATTATTTACCATACTCTGATATTTATTGTTATATTATTATTTTGATGTTTTGTAACTCTGTAACCATGGTTAATAGTCTACCCAATATACTAATTGCACCACTGCTACTAGTTATAATCCTCTGGCATACGGGGAGGAATGCTTGAGGTCCCATAACCAACATGTTTCTTCCATGTGAGAGAGTGATAAATCAGAGAACATTACATTAAGAGTGCTTAGTTTTCTTCAGGACATGTTTTTAGGGATTTGAGAGGACAACAACATGTTTTTTTCTACCAGTGTGGAAGGATAAGCCATATGAATCCTAAATGTGCAGAGGCTTCTTGGACTTTTCATATTTATGAATGATCAATCCATCAACAACATTTTTTTTAAATAAATATTAGGGAAGTAGGGAAGAATCCACTCTAACTATTGGTTCAAAGGTAAATGTAGATGCTAATAATATTGGTGGGCCTAATCCTCAGGCTAAGGACTATGTTCATGTGTCTATGACCAAATAAATTTTTATAGTTGAGTATATGCTAGCAAAATTTTATGTAGGGCTAGATTCTATTAGAGATATGGTATTTATATCAACTTTTAAGGTTCTATCATTGTTTTATATAGATGATCATTCTTTTATAACATCAATTTTATTTTATGTATTGGGTTTTGATTTAGAAAATATTCTATTCTTGTTGGATCTTTACATGCCTTTTGGAAAGAGGTTCGAACAAGGTTTTAGATATCTTATTTTTTAGTTTATGATTACCGAATACGAGGTGGTGTGGGACTTCTTGGTGATTGATCTTGAAATGTTTGAATTCATTATCCACATGTATTAGATAATTAGTGTTAAGGACCAGATAGACCATTACCCCCATTAAGTTTAGTTATTATCTACCAATGGATTCACTCATGTTTTCCAGAGTGAGTGGTTCATTATATCAGGAAGGGATGGACATATTTTTACTTATGATGGGGTAATATCATGTTAGTTGTCAGAGATGTTTCTTGATATAGTTTTCCCAGGTTTGGGTGGTCAAACTCTTGAATTTTTTTGTTCATACCCTGAGTATTTTTCAATGATTTTTCTAGTTTACCACCCTAGAGATAGGGTGAGTTTACTATATACCAATTCCTTGTTATAATGCCCATTTATATGTTTTCTTACCATCTATAACCTATTAAGATGGTTGAACTTAATGTATATCTTGAGGAACTAATGGATAAAGGATTTATTCATCTTATCGTGTCACCTTGGGATTCAACTATCCTCTTTTCTATGAAGGAAGATGAGACCATCATAGTTTTTATCAATTATCAAATGATGAATCAGGTGATCTTTAAGAAAAATATCATTTTGAAATTATTTATGATCTATATGATTAGTATAGAGGGGATCATTGGTTTTCAAAGATTGACCTGCAATCATCACACTACCAGTTAAGAGTATAATAATAGGATATACCTAAGTTGTCATTTAAGATTCAATATGGGCATTTAGATTTACTGATTATGTCATTCTATCTCACCAATGCTCCTACAGTGTTTATGGATACAGTGAATTAAATCTTTAATTTCTTCTTGGAAACTTTTATTGTTTTGTTTTTGGATGATATTTTGGTGTACTCCACGTTAGAGGAAGAGCATATAGACAATTTGGATAATATTCTTTGAACCTTAATGGAACATCATTTGTATGGTAAGCTTTCCATGTGTGAGTTTTGGATCTAGGTAGTGAACTTTTTGGGGCATGTGATATACGAGAGGGGTGTCTCAATAGATCTTGAAAAGGTAAAAACATTTATATCCTAGGAGCATCCTAGAAATATTTTTTATATTTGGTGATTCATGGGTTTGGCTAGTAACATAGATAGTTTGTTCAAGACTTCTCCAATATTGCATATTTGATGAAAACTTTAACCCATAAGAGTGTAATGTTTGAATGTAATGAAAAGTGTGAGAGATCTTTTGAGAAGGTAAAGATTAGGTTGACTTCAGCACCATATTTTATTCTTCTAGAACTGGGATCGAGTTATGTTGTTTAATGCAATGATTTTGGTATGGTTTTGGGATGTGTATTGACGTAAGGGAAGCAGGTAGTGGCTTATGGCCCTCTCTAGTTACACCATCATGAGAATAACTACCCTACCAATGATATTGAGTTGGTAGTGGATATGGAAACACTCAAAAGATGGTGTTATTATCTCTTTGGAGAGTAGTTTATGGTATATTTTGATCATAAAATCCTGAAATATATTTTTACTTAGAGGGACCTGAGTTTTCAATAGAGATACTAGGTAGAGTATCTCTAGAAATTTGATTTTGATATTTCATATACACATGGGAAAGGGAATGTGGTTGTTGATGCGTTGATTATAAAGCTACCAACACAAGCCATGAAGGAATCTATTGAGTAGTGGTCACTGATGATTTTTTTACTGACATGAGTTTATAAGTTGAAAATTTTGGTGCAGTGGTGTTTTAAGCTTTGATGAAAGATAAATTTTGTTTTAATGAGGGAGTTTGGCTTGAGTAGGTGACAAACACCAAGTGAAAAGTCTTTAGCGAAAGACTTTAGGTGGGGAGACCTCAAGTGAGTGGTCTCAGTCTCCCATAAGATCTTTTTGATTTCATAGTAGATTGGTTATTCCATTTTCCATGATTCTGGAGTTTTTGGATAGTGGACACCATTCATGTATGTTTTTACACCATGTGTCTACCACTATGTATCAAGACTTGAGGCATTGGTTTTGGTTTAATGAGATGAGATAGTCTATTGTTTTATTTTTATCATGGTGCCTTACTTTTTTAAGAATTAAGGTAGAGCACTAGAGACCCGAGGGGTTGTTTTATCCATTACCCATTCTAGTATGGAAGTGGGAAGATATTTTCGTGTACTTATTCATTTGTTTTCCATAGAATCCTAGTGTGAAGGATGAAAATTGGGTGATCATTGATCAACTCACAAAATCATAACATTTCCTACCTATCAAGGAGATACAAAATGTGTAAAAATTTTAGTACATAAATGTTTGAGAGATTGTGAGACTTCATTGGGGCCCCTCTGCAGTTATGTATGAAAGGGAACTGAGGTCAACGTCCTCATTTTGGAAAGGCTTGCAGGGGAAATGTGATCGTAGATTAGAATGAGAGTGGATTATCATTTGTAGATGGATGGACAGGCTGAGAGGGCTATCTAGTTTCTAGAGGATATGTTCCAGTCTTGTGAGCAAGATTTTGGTGTATCTTCGGAAAATAATTTTCCTTTGGTTGAATATTCCTATAAGAATAGTTATTAGGGTTCGATAAAGATGAAAACCTTAATTCCTTTGTATGGGTGGCCATGTATATCTCCATTGTGCTGGGAAGAGTTGGGTGGGTGGTCCTTTGTTGGGCCAAGAATTATTCAAGAGATTACAAAGATGGTGTTGTTGATCTAAATGAATTTTATCATGGAATAGAGTTTTTAGAAATCTTATACGAATTGTCAGTGTCAGCCGTGGGAGTTTGAGGTTGGTGATCTGGTCTTTTTCAAAGTTTTAACTTTCTTGGAACGTCATTGGTTGGGTATGTACTGTAAGTTGGCACTACGGTTTGTGGGCCCATTTTAGATTGTTGTATGACTAGAGAGGGTGGACTATCGATGGGACTTTCCATATATTTTGAAAACTATCCATGACTTGTTTCATGTTTCCCAGATAAGGAGGTATATACCAGACCGTTCTGTTGTGATTAGATGGGAGGATGTTGATCTTGAACCCGATACCACTTTGGATGAGAAACCAGTTCAGATTATGGATCTCTAGGATAAGCCACCATGTGACAAAATGATCCCCCTTTTATGGGTACTATGGTAGTTTGGACAGGATAACTACAAGATGTGGGAGCGAAATTCATTGATGAGGTTGCAGCTTTGTTCTCTTTTTAAAAAACTGGCATCTTCATGGAATTTTGGGGGAAAAGAATTTATGGTGGGGAGATTGTATACCCAATTACCTCTCTATTAGATATGATTTAACCTTTTCTTTTGGTTTCCATTTTTGGTTGTATGAATGCCAATAAATAAATTGGGATAATACCTATAATGGTGAAGTCAGAGATTTGTTGGTGATTTTTAGCTTAAACTTATAGTTTCTTCTATTCTCTGGGTGATTAAAAATTGTGTAATGGGAGTACATGTTGTGTAATGGCAGCTGGGTAGAATATTTGAATTGGATACACAACACAATTGGTTTATACTCCATGTAAAGGGTTCACATCATGTAATGTAAAATATCGAGTTTTTAATAAAAAAGATGATGTGTTTTTTTGGAATATATGAGCTTCGTGAATACACGACATGTAAAGTGATTACACACCATGTAATAGTCATGAATTGGTCATTTAGGGTTATTCATAAGTGGTTTCTTATATAATTCATTGAATCCTTATTCTCTCTTGACCTAGGGGATCTACCTAGGTGGTTTTGGGCAACTCCTTCCCTTAGGGATTGCTTCGTTCTGTGATTGATCACCATTATGGTTGGGTTACTTCTCTATAAGTATTTAATCCATTTTTTCTTCTTTGGTTTTGGTTATAAATATGGTTTTCGTAACGTCCCAGACCCAAATTCCACTCAACAGTGTCTCATGCCTGATTGGATACATGGCCTCAAGCACATATTTCCAAACACCAGAGGATTTATACTATCAGTGAGGGATAGGGGTGTGTCTATGGGGAGACAATTACCTCATTAATAGAGTTTAACATAATCGAAAAACAATAATAGTCAATAGAGTAAATAGAAAAACATTCAAACAGGAGATAGATAAACAATAGAGGAATATATAAAAAAACCCATATGTAATATCATATATAAAATATGTTGATACATGCCTCTACAAAGAATCCAAAATAGGTATACATGGAATCTATACAATACATATATCAAAATTCCAAAAAGACCAAAAAAATTATCTCTAAAAAGATTCATGAGCCTTAGGTTGGTCACTTTCTCTCCTGCTCCTAAGCATGGAACCATGTTAAGCATTAAACTGTGGGCACTTGTCTTTGTCCCGACTTGCATCCATATAGTATGTCCAGGTACCCAATGATGACCAGAACATGGTGTGAGAAACTACCCCAGTACTTTATCTCCCAAAGGTCTATAAAAATTCATGGATGTGAAACATAACCAGATAAACAAAAGTGCATAGTAAATTAGTCAAGACACTAATACAAGTAATATCCCAAGAAAAAAGTAAACAACCAATGATACAATACATCCATGCTGGGATCGCAGCAAAACAAGTGTCAAGAACCTATAAAAAGTATCATATAAGGAATAAAAAAGTAACTAACATGGCATTTTCATATATCCATACATAACATTTCAACCATGGTCATTCCATACAACCTTTGTATCTAAAAATCACGACCATACCATATATCCAGAAGTGTCACATTTTCCAAGTCGACATTGCACAACCATTCATATTAAATTTTCCATGGTCGTTCCATATAATAAATAATGTCAAACCCCTCAGGTAAGATATAAGGTATAGTTGACCAAGTAATCCTCATAGAGTACCAAGATCATCTCAATGGAAACATGGTTAAGCTTCAGTTGGGTTCAAAGGTCCATGTCTTTCAACCATGTGCATCACACGCCCAAGAAAACCTAGATCCAAGGGGTCCACAGAATCAGAATCTCATGGTTATACATGTCCTATACATTATCTACTATCCCAATAACCGATGGACTAGCACACCCATGGAATTCTATGTAATAATTGATCAATTTACATTCATGTTCCATGATTATATGCACTCATAACACAATTTACATTTACATTTATCCTATGATTATACCCACTCATATACCAACTCATAATCAATTACATTGCATGAGTTTACCCACTCATTTACAAAATTTCTAATAAATCAATTCAAGAAATTAAATAAATATCAACATGTTATCACATGGAAAAGATGAAAAACATCTTCTAAATTTTTAATCCAATCAAATTCATTCATTATTAGGCTTCTTCTATCTAGGCAAGAATAATCACACACCCCATGGGTGTTATAATAAAGGAAAAGTAAAAGGATCACCCATGGGTGACCGTGGTTGGGGAAAAAACATCCAACATTTCTCAAGGGAACTAAATGGAATCCCTATCATGTTCCATTTCATTTAATTAAATTAAAAAAAATTCAATTTCAAGGCCACTCCAGAAATTTTTGTCGGTCGCACAATTACGACTAGCTTTATAAATCCCTAAACCAAATGGGAAAAGTATAAACCACTTATCATAGGTCCTTAGTAGCATGATCATAAAGTATCAACTTTTTATTTGACTCAGATCTGAATAAAAACAAAGGATGGATAGAGAACCTAAAAATATCAAATATTAACATTCATTTAAATAACTTCTTCGATCTAATGTTGATAGACGAATGACACAAAAAGAATTGGTTACTCATCAATGTGAATCTAATGAGACCGAAAATTCTCGATTCCGAGTTCAGAAGAAGGAATAAGATCAAAAGATACCCAAAAGGATCAAAGGATATATCAATCACCATGGACTCCAATAGAGGAGAAGTGTAGAAATAATAGGTTGAAATAAAAGATTAATTAGGGTAAATATCTTAAATTCACCCAAAATTCTGGGTCGTACGGTCTGGAGACGCGGTTGGGAAAACCATGTGCCATATGTATGCCTAATACTATAAGAAGGGGAATCTCACATGGTTATCCTGCACAATTTAACAAACCATGCACAAACTGTGGCTCAGACCACTATAAAAAACTGTTCATGTACACGCACAGTCGTGCACCACCTTCCGCATGGTATGAAAAATCATAAAGGCTCCTCCATGTACCTATCTAGGTCTCACATGGTTTTTCAGACTGTGTGGCTTGTACCGCATGGTTTCTACTATCCATTTGGATTAACTTTTCCTCCCAAAAATCTAGGATTCAGAATCTGGAAAAAAAACCCACACACCCCCAATACACCCATAATCTCAAAGGGTATTCACATTAGTTGTATTTAATCATTTAAACTGAAAAAATGATTTGTACCTCATAAATAACCTAAGATATTACAATATTCTCCAATTAAAGAAATTCATCCTTGAATTACCTTCTCAAGGGTGGTCATGAACTATCAATGTATAACTCCAGCCGCTAATCACATACGTTGTCCTCCTACTCCCATGTCTCGTCATATAAATGATAGTGTTTACATAGCACCCAAACTAGAGGAAATGACTAGCCTCAGATAACCTTCATGCTCTTGTCAACGATATGGATCAGATGCTCCCTTAAATATGCATCTTCCAATAACTCGACCTTCTTGGGCTGAAAAGCATTAGATAGGTCCCAATGACAGTGATGTCGTTGAGATACATAGAAGATGTTGTGCATGTCTCAATACCTTTGAGGTAACTATAATAAATATTCAACCAACCTAACTCTCTCCAAAATCTCGAATAGCCCGAGATATCTTCTGGAAAGCTTACCCTATCTCTTAATAAATCTGTGTCTCATCCTCAGTGATACGCATAAAAAGACATGATATTCGACCTTGAAATCTAAAGGTCATATGTGGAGATCAACATAAGATTTCTAGCAATATTGTGAAGTTTCCATCCTCTTCTGAATCAACTGAACATACACAAAAGTCCCTTTTATGGGACGTGGTCCCTATAAAGCTACTTCATCAACCATTAACCAGAACATGGGTGATTGACATGACCTGCAATAAAAAGCTTCAAAATGCGCCATCTGTATCATCACCCGATAACTATTATTGTAGGAGATCTCAATCAGGGGAATATTCCTATCCCATGATCCCTTGAAATCTATTTTATATTCTCGTAGAATGTCCTCAAGCACATGTATCATATGCTCTGATTGGACATGAGTCTGAGAGTGGTATGTTGTACTCAGAATCACTTGTGTACATAAGGCCCTCTGCATAATCTTCTAGAAATGATATGTACACTAAGATTAACTTTCTGAAATGATAGAATGTGGGTGCCCATTAAGATTTACTATCTCATAGATATATAACCTCCCATGATCATCTTCACTGAAGGTATCCTTAATTTATAGTAAATGATCAACCATTACGAGCCTTTCCACAAAAACCCCCACAACATCAATACCTCAAGGTGACCTTTGAAAACCGGTCACAAAATCCATCATCAAATAATCTCTTTCCCACTTGGGAATAGGTAATAACTATAAAATCTTACATTGTCATTCATGTTATTCATTTACCTACTAACAAGTGGAATAAATCATAATAAAACTTTCTACCTACTGTTTTATACCTATCCACCAGTATTGACAACACAAGTCTGGATACGTCTTGGTGACACTGAGATGCATTTCCCAAATTAAGGTAAGAAACTCCCAAATCATCTCATCGTTTATATCCACTAGTACCCAAGTGTTCCCATAGATACACAAGATCTCATCCTCACCTATGGTCTAACACGGAGGTGGGTCCTCACCTTCTATAATATTCCATAGAACTAGGCCCTCTGAATCTGATAGAAGCTTCATCATCACTCTATCCAGTATGGTAGAATTCATAGATAAGGATGAGAGATATGTTTTCCCCTAACTGTCATGCATCTCCTATTGCATCTTAGAGAACAAATCCATAAGCTCCCACTTGCTACCAGCCGACTAAATTAGTTGTATCTGAGTCATCCTACTTTGTGATTTAACAACTACATTTCCCTTCCTATGTGTTTAATCAAGATCAATGTTTAATAACTATAAGTACTCAACCCACCTTTGCTTCCCCAAATTCATATCATGATACATAAATTTATACTTGAGTATTTTATGGTCTGTGTACACAAAAATATGCTCCCTAAGTAAATAGTGTCTCCAACATCACACTACATGAACAACTACACAAATCTCAAGATCCTGCATAGGGTAGATCCTCTCACATGGCCTCGACTACCGAGTCCCATAATCCATTAATCTACACCTTTAATAAGAACCACTCCTTGCTCAATACCCAATGAATTATAATAAACAATGTAACTCCTACCTAGATCTAGTAGTATCAGGATTAGTGCTGAAGTCAATAACCCTTTCATCTCATGAAAGATTTTCTCTTAGTTATTCGACCATAAAAACTCCACAACCTTCTTTGTCAGGACCATCAATGGAACTTCTAAGAATGAGAAGTCATGTATGAAATACCAATAATATCCAGCTAACCCCAAGAAACTCCATATATCAAATACTTTCTTTGGATTCTCCCATCCAATGTCTCAATGGTCTTGAAAATTTTAATTACAATAAGACCCCCCTTTTAAGAGAGGAAGGGGGAACCCAAAAATACTTCATGACTTAGGAAAAATCACAACCCAAAGGTCAAAGAGAGTAAAACTAGATTGACACCATGAAACTTCCCCTCCCCATCATTTGATAATTATGAATCTATCCAACATTTCATAGAGATTCATCATGCAAGTGTCTTATGTCAATGAACTGGCCTAATATGATGGCTGATACAATACCTTCTCAAACAACCAAATCTGAAAAACTCTGTAATGATGAACTGTCAGTTGTAGAACCTCCTCTGGGCCTAATCCATGTGGTCAAGTACAGCTGCAACACTATTCATTGCTCGAATACCAGGAACCTCAAAACATCATCGATCACAACAAAATATATAGATGATCCCACAAAACAAGAAGAACTATTCATCACAAATCAAACATACCAAAACATCAGTGGAAGATCAAATCTTTCTTACATTCAGGACGTCAGAACGATCACCAAACCAAAAGTAAAAATCCCATCACCACCAAGTCCCTCACGTAGACCACAACAACCACCCAAAACACTCAAAAATGGAAGAACAAAGAAGAAAAAAGCCTCAAACTGAAGATGAATGGATCAACCACTTTTTCAGTGATTGTACACCGTGGAGATATGGTTAGGTGGACCTCATCGTGACAAAAACACACAGTGACCCCGAACCCACCCCATAGAAAGAGTTGGTGGAAAAATACCAAGGTACCTCACCATGATGATAGATTGCTGGAATCGACCACCAAACCTCCTCTGGCCACTAAACAACACTGCAAGGAGACAGTTGGGTGGACCTCTTAGAAACGAGCATGCATGAACTCATGATGCCTCCATAACACAATGTGAATCCCCAGCGCCACCACATAGATAGCTCGATGAATCACCATCACATGAATCAATATGTGAACCAGCAATGCCTCTACAACACCCCATGAACCCATGACGCAACCACAAAAGCTCACACCATGACCCACGATGTTATCGCTGGAAGAGGAAACGCACATCGAAAACCCACTGATAGGAAGTGTCGAGGAGGAAATCCACCAACAACATGAGAAAGAGGGGAGATGGAAGTGTTGTGGGAAACCCTAATAAGCACATCACCCCTTATAGGCTCATGATGAATCCATCCTTGGGATGCTCCTCGGAAACTAGAACTCTCACCTTCTCTGGGATAACTGATACTTCTGTATTTAAGATGATATGACCCCAAAAGTGAGTCTAATCCATCCAGAAGTAAATATTTGCAACATATAATATTAAAGATTCTCTCTAAGTGTATCCAAAATGATCTTAAGAGGTTTAGAATGGTCATGTTATTTGTGATAATACACTAAGTTATCATCCATGAAAACCACTAAAAATAAATCTAGATAAGGATGGAAAAATCAGTTCATCAGTACCATGAATGCTGATGGTGCATTCCTGAGAACAAATGACAAAACCATATAATCATATAGACCATACTTACTACAAAAAATCTATATGTGGTATGTCCATAAGGTGAACACACACCTGATGATATTGAGACCTCAAATCAATTAATGAGAAAACCCAATCTCCTTGAATCTAGTCAAAAATGTCATCTATCCATGGAATGGTATATAGGTTTTAACTATCAGTTGGTTCAATTTTTAATAATCCATTCTTTCCTAAGGGTACTATCTGCCTTTTTAAAAAAAGGACATGTATACCCCTTAGATAAGTATTGGGTGAGATAACCCCCTTTACCTCAAAATCGTATAACTACCTATTGAGATCCATCAACTTCATCATAGCCATCATGTAAGGAGGAATGGATACCAGTTAATATCATAGTACTAGATAAATGGATAAATAAAACTCTCTCTGAATATTTAAACTATATAATTCATTTTGGAAAACATCTTTGAAATGATCAACCACTGGAGGAAAGTATTTCTGACACACTCCCTAATCATCCATATACAAACTAGCAATCCAAGTTTTCATCCCACCTAGCCCATAGTGTTGTGGACTAGCTTGACTGGCCTTTACATCCCATTCACCCTTGTAAATATAAACTGTGGCCTCTAGTGTTGTTAATGTCACCCTCTGGGGATAGTAATCAATGAAGGCTCGATAATCCAACAGCTAGTCCATTTCGAGTATGACGTCAAACATTGTCATGTAAAGTAAAATAAGATTCTATATGAAGTGACACCCACTAATATCAAGTGGGAACTACCTATACTAGTGTATTGTTTTTGTTATAATCCCTAATGAAGTATCAAGTCTCATAATTCCCTCGTAAAACTAAATCACAAACCTAAGGCTCTCCAAAATAGGCACAAATATAAAACAATGTGATGAATCTATGTCAAAAAGAGAAGATACCAGAGTAGACTCTACTAAGATCATACCTATTACTATAGATGGTCCAAAACCCTACTCCCATGGAATAGGCTGTACAAAATAAATATGTCATGAACCATGACCCTATGACACAACCTCACAACTCGGAGTAGGCCTACTATGATATCTCAATACAACTTGTGTCTGGATACTTCGGCCATGACCACAACCTCCTCATACAGATTTACTAGTACTACTCTAGCTCCCTTTTTGATTCAAAGATATGAAAACTACTCCTGAACCTCATGTCAGAGCTGACCCCCTACAACTCACTACTAGAGGGATGGTCCTACAGAAACGTTTCATATAGACCATCCTGATATAAGCTCAACAATCAACTAGGTCATGATCACATTGATTTCTCAGGTGTACCCATCTACCATACTGATGAAATAAAACCAAGCTACTAGTGCTCATATCCTAACTTATATTCATCTTATAGAAAGCCTTAAAACATCGCTTCATACCACTAGACGTCGAACCACTAGGTCGAGAGACTAAACTACTTTACTCTGCCCCCCCCCCCAACACCCCTTAGGTCCTACTCCATAATGAGCATCTAATTTACAATCTCTGTAATCGTCTTCAACTATAACACAATGAACTAAGATCAAATAGTATGTTAGACACCTTCATCGAAGTGTCTCTACCTTGAAATCTCATCAGCAAGTTATATCAGCAAAAAACATTGATGCTCAGTAAAGTATGACGAATACTTCATAACAATCATAATGCCCTACTCTAGAGGCATGAACTCACTATCCTAAGCTGTTATCAGAGTCTCATGAAAAAATTAGTTTTAGAACCTATTTTAGAAAACATTTCAAACCATATCTCACAACCTATCATTATGGTTCAAAACATCTCACTTGTGCTTAACTTCTATACGTAGCATATATGTCACGAGATTCACTCTCCTCTTAGGAGGTGTCTCCAAATGCTCAAATATCACTATAATAATCTCAGTACACAGCTCAAAATTCTGTAGAACTCTATCCATAGAAAAAATGGGAGGATTATACGACCAGAAAACATGCATCAGCTCAACCCTAGATTAGGAAGGCTACAGGGCTCCCTAAAAAGTCTTTATGAGGCAATAAAACCCCTCACAGATCTATCACTCAACACCAGTGTTCATCAATACAACTAGTTATTTAGCTATTACTAAAGAAGGGCCCACTGGAATCCCATGGATCACAACATATAAAGCATGTTCATTACCAATCTCCTGGCATACAACTGGAGGTTGTCGTTGTGAAATTTCTCTATAGTGAAAAAAACATATTAGAAAAAAAATGTTATCAAATTTCACATCTCAAAATAAAAATATCGGTGAAAAACTTCCAATAAATGGGTCATACCACATAATATTCTCCTAAATATCGGACTGGTAAAAAGAAACAGTCGTAAAAGTCAGCAGAAACATTACCTCTTTCCAACTCAAAAATCATGTCTAGGTCAACTTCTCTATTTATCATTTCAAATTTCCATTTGAATTATCATTCAATTAAAATATCATTTTAATGGTAAAACTAAATGGTGTATCAAATTTCAATCCATACGGGACCATACTCCTCATGAACCAAATTATCACGTCCACCCAATTCACACTTTAACACATTCTAGTTCATGCGACTCATGGTCCATGACTCAATGTGACACAATTAGCTCATAAGGGCGTAAGATGTAGCCTAATTAGGCAAAAATTCTTTAGGATATGATAGACACTCTAAATACCAACCATGTTTCTCAATTACCTACACAAAATAGATGTCACAATAGTTGGTATAACTATCACAATACGCAGTACATCATCATGCAAACAAGCGATGCATCCTATATGGCATGACATAATTCATGGCATATGAATCCTGTAAAATGCATAAAATTATGCATGAGAGGGAATTCACTCATCTCATTGGCTTTAATCAAAATATAACACACAATCATATAATTAATAACAGCACAACTCAAGTGCATCACCCAAATATGGAATAAAATCAGCTGTAATAACCATAATCTAGAAACTAGTAATTTCATTCGAGATAATTTGTCTCTTTCCTATATGTGGGTTAGCTACACCCAGGGACAACTAAATACCAAATTCCAATACCTTCCTAACCCTTTCTATTTTCATCGAATAATAAAGCAAACCAGAAAAGAATCTACTCTAATACCACTTTGGAAAAAAGAATATTACCAATTAACAGTGGAAGACACATTCCACAATAACAGGATATAGGTTTTTAAAATTACCCATGGAACCTGAACAAAAATTTATTATTATTGTGGTAAATGAAATAAGAAATATATAAATATAGGATAATAAGTTAGATATAAATAAAGAAAAATAAATATATCAATGTACCAAATCAATAAATTTAAATTGAATTATATAAGTTTTGAAACATATTGGAAAAAATTAAAATATTCAATATTGTAATACAAATAAAAATATTAAACATAATTTTTATTTTTTAAATGAAAGTGCATTTTATTAAACGTGAAATAAACTAAAAGTTCATTATACATGTATATTAATTGAAATCACATTACATTTGAAGGACATTATACATGCATAAACTGAAATCCAATTACTTAAATTTATAACTTTAATGAGTATTAAATTAAAAGTTAATTTTACATGTATAAATTAAGAGTACAATAATGTTTGGAAAAAGTGGTCTCCCTACTTCTGGACAGACGTTGAAAAAATGTTTTACCTTTTTAATTTCTATCAATTGAAATGTTTGGTTGTAAATAAAAAACATGAACAAACAGAAATAACATTAATGGAATTAGGACTGCCATGTGAAAGCAATGAAACTTTTTGTCCATGTCTTTCCAATGATACAAACAATAAACTACTCAAATCAAATACAAAGGCAACCATAAGTAGAAAATTCTACATGATAAATAATTATTCCAGAAGACTAGTAAATTCTTAGTAACAAAGGGATTGACCACTATTTGATTTTTACATTTTTAAGAAGTATCATTTATTCACTATTATCCCAAATATCATAGAATAAAAATGATAAAAATATCACTATCCAAATATTGAACATAAAAGATAACAAATAAAAAAACATAACAACAATCATGGCATTTATATATATATATATATATATATATATATATATTCTTAAATTCAAAATACCAAATACAATTTTAAACCAAATTTTTCTGATTATGTTTTAGATGGAAGAACAATTTTCTTTTACATCTATACTGATATTCTATGATACCTTTCTTTCAATAAGTTTATCTGTATTGGATATTCAAATATGAAGTCTTTTTAATATACTCACCAGGATGCAAACATATTCAAAAAATGAAACAATATTTGAAATGGTAATAACATTGAAAATTTAGTTTATTTAAATAATGAATATAACAATGAGTTATATAAAATGATAAATAAGTGAGGGAAATATACATGGATCTATATATTTATCATATTTGATTGAATTGGGGATCATAATCATGGTAAAAATTTTATATAGTCACATAAAATAGAGATATACCTACTATTCAGGTGGAAATAAAAACTTGAAGGGATCAGAGAAATTCTTGGAGTCTTGTTGGTTGGGTTAATATACATACCTTATATAGAAGGGGAAATAAAAACCATCCACAATGAGGAAAATTGGATACCCCTTAGGTTTTGGGTTTATGGACATTATATTAAAAGGGAAATTGTAGTAATCTAACCCTCCTGAGGTAGAAGGTCTACAATTTAGAGAGAATCCATGCCCATGTTTTGGAGTATGGTCTATCGATAGATGATAAAATTAGGAAGGAGGAATTCATTCATAATGAAGGGATACTATTGAAGAGTAGGGAATATAGAGTATAGACAATAGAAGGAACAGTTGAGGGATTTTGGTTGTATCATGGCTTAAATTTCATACTGATGAAAATTATGATGCTGCAAGAAGGTTTTGGAATAATCTATTTGAAAGATGAGGTAGTTAAGTTCAATTTTAAAGTTGATAAGGTGAGGATAGAGGTCCAAAACCCCTACTCCAATAGATATATCATAATCATGACTAAGGTAATGAGGAAGTAGATGTGGAGGAGGAGGAAGAGGAAGAGGACGAGGAACATGAAACCCTAGTTTTATGTTGAGAAGGAGAAAAGGAGAAAGGGGACTCGGTAGGGTGATATGGGATGTGAATTAAAAAAGGCATAGAGAAAGGGAATATGAAAATAAAGAAATACAGGAATTATGGAAATGAAAATAATAAAATTATGACAGGAATGAAGGTAGACACGAGAAGTAGAGATGATGGGGATTCAGGAATCATGTATTGATTGGATAAGACTCTACATGAATCTGATTTTGGGAAGCCTTTACCATAATAATTTAATGTATAAAACGAATAATTTTAACATATTTGAGAATTAAATGCATGTGATCATGAATGATGATATGGAGCCTATTGAAGTTGGTTCCCTAGAACCAGCTTCTATGTATTTTATGATTAAGTTATATTCATGGTTTTGAATAGTAATAAATATCTTATAACATTATGATTGTTCTTCTTGTGACGTAGCATGTGATAATGTCCCAAGAGTAGCTGTCGCAGTAAAAGGTCCTAGCATTTTCCTGCTATAATGAGAACCTGGTAGTGCTATGAAACTATTCATAAATAAATTTTCAATGGCCAGAAATATCATTTGAAGGGTCACAAATGATACAGGCTACTAGGGGTGGAGACTCATAGGAATTTGAGGCACCTTCTCAGGGTGTATTCCCTTAGTGATATCTAGTAGGATATTATGATAATGAGACCCAACAATAGGAAAACCACATTTATAAGTGTCATTGTATTTTCTTATATATAGACATGTGTATTGGTCCTTAGACTTTTATATTATTATAAACAAATATTATGAGTCATGTACTTTGATTCATTAACAAAAACCATGATTATAGATGTTCAAAGTGAGGTAGGATACGTTCAGTACGTCACAAGTAATATTGCATTAATGAATAATGTGAGAAAAGATTTATCCCTTATATTAATTAAATAATGTTAATATCTCTAGCGATTTGATGGAAATGATATAGCCAAATTAAATCCATGGCTATGGTGTTTTATAGGCAAGTTCTATTTCTGGAAAGTTAAAGAATGAGATATCAAGCATATAGGTTGATTACACTAGCATGCAACCTGCTCTATTGGAGATATTGTGATAAAGGGATTATATTACATGATAAATATTCGTTTGAGGTGACATGTCACTACATAATTAACTTCTTTCATTATGGGTACCTTGGCGTGTTACTAGACGCTATCCTTGGACTTTAGGCAGGTTCACCTAATGCCACTAAGAAAGAGGAATAGAGGTTCCCACACTAAGTGTAACCGAAATCTGATTGAAATTATTTATAATTTAACAAGTTAAATAAATATTATTCCCAATAGTGGTTTAATAATTATTCATGTACATGGTCGCATTTATTCCATCACTAGTTATTCGAGAGAATATATTATGAGTGGAATATTTCATAAATATTTATTCTCTATTTTTGGTAAATGTATTACTTATTTAGTTATCAGTGAATAATGTAGTGATATTGAATTAATAAATAAATGGCCATTATTGAAGGCCTGATAAATATTGAGAAGGATTAGAGGACCGAGTTTAAGGGTCCAGTAATAAATAATAATATTAAATAATATTTTCTTAAATAATATTTAATTATAACATACATGTTAAGAACATGTCAAGAAATAATGGAAATCTTTTTATTAATTGATTTGGGGTTTCACATGGATTAATAATATAAGTAAAGGCACTTGTGAAAATTATTTATTATCATCTAGTGAATTAAATTCCAAGTTATATTATTAATATCTCATTATCCTAGGGAAATATAATTCTATATAATTAGTTTTTTTCATAACATTCTTGGAGAGAGCTCTCAATCATAGATATTTCTTCCCTCTCTAAGAATGTTCTCAAGAACGAGAGTGGCCATCCTCTACTGGATCAAGGACAATGTATTGGAAGTGGTTCTCAGGGTGATTGAAGGTGGAAGACACAAGCATAAGGATATTTCATGATAGAACCCTGAGACTTCTTCAACAACATCTATATATTTGCAGAACATGTGTGGATCACCGCTAGAGGAAACCTACCCTTGGTTTCTGTGATGTAGTGATGGCGCATTTCAGAACAGTGGCCGAACACATCAACGAAGAAAGAATCAATTTGGAGGTATTTAAATAATTTAATTAAATTAATTATAAACAAAATATGTTGATCCTATCTTCTAGGTTCTTATTCTTCTTCCTCATTGTCTAAATACACGATTCAATTATGTGGATACTGACATTCATCATCGTATTGATCCAAAATTGATCATTAATAACGGGAAAAGAAAAGGTGGGAACCACACTCTTTCGCACTTCTATTGTGCCCAAAAACTACATGTGGTATCAGAGTGGGAATATTATTTTTTATAATTATTTAAATATTTTTTTGATTTCTTAATATTTTATAATTTAGTTTTTCAATTCAAGTTTAATCGTTCTTTTTTAATCTGAATAATGAGATATTTTATTCCTCTACCACTTTTCACAGATATAATTGAAATGATTAATTTTAATATTAAAATTAAATCGAGGAACTATTTTATAGGTGGTAAGGATTATTTTTGTTTAAAAAAATAGTACACATTATGTAATTGGACTTACATGTTGTGTAATCGGAATTACATACTGTATAACCAGAATTTCATTGTCGCGTAATCAGAATTAAACACCATGTAGTTGTGTTCAATGAATTAGCAGTAGTTCAAAAATTTACTCAAGCTATGTGCATTAATGACCCATGTGGTTGTTAATTCTTACACCCTGTGATGACTGGGATAGATAGGAGCACGATTACTGACTACACACTATGTGGCCTACTGGACACGGTGTGTAGTCCCTTTCGAGTCAAGGCCAAACTGAGTATCCCATAAATGGCTCAGCTGACCAGTGACTTTGTATCCCAAAGACAACAGGACATATGACCCAATAGAAATGTTGTGTACTCCAATATTTCTGAATTAAACCTCACACACTGAGTCCCTTTGTGTGTACATTGGATTAACAGTGGAGATAGTACATGTTGTGTAGTCAAAACTACACTTCGTGTACTATTACCAAATTACACAGAATTAAAACTTTAATATTTGTGTACTGTTCAGAACTGCATATCATGTATAAATCATATTATAGGTCATTACTTTGTGCATTAAATCATAACACATGGATGAAAAAATCATATGATTTGTGTAATCATTCATGAAGTACATAATGTGATAGTTGGCATTAAACCGTGTATTCCATATGTCACAAGAGTAAAATAGTAATTGAATATAATACATGTTAGGTAGATTCATATGGGTATTCACCATGTTACCTCCAAGGTACATTTAAGTACAAGGTAAATTTTAAATGAATTTATTTTTAAAAAAATTATAATGAATAAGTATCTCAAGGAAATTCAGAAAAGGATTAAGATAAAAGGATTGATTAATTAAAGATAATAATTAATAAATTCAAGCATGATTTATCTTAAATAATACTTATTAAAGAATTTATTGTTAGTTTTATTAAATTCATAAATTATATTCCTGTATTTGGATGATCATGAACTAGACCATACCTTTGTATGTGATCAGTTTCATTTTAATTTATTATTAAATTAAATTGTTGTCCGGCATGCCTTCTCTCCTCATTAATATATAGGGCATGCGTGCTCATTGATTCATTTATGTAAACCCCTTTTAACCCTCAACTTTATTTGAGTTAAATCATATGTAATAGATGGATCTCCTAAGCAAGTGGAGACAGTTCATGTTCGGATCTGAGGCAAAACCAATCCAAGCTGATACAAAGGTGAACAGGTGGGAAGCTATAAACACAAATCATAAATGGGTCAAGGTATTTGTCCCCTATTTCTGCGATTACTTTATAAAAAACTAGATAAACTAACCATTAGAAAACCTCATGATGATGCCCTTTATTTTATTTTTTTCAATTTCATGGTTATTCATTATGGATTTATTATCGCGATTACATAATTAATGAATTAACAAGCATGTGGCATGGAACTAAAATAAAATTGTATTATGTGTAGATATTATCATGGTGTGGTTAATCACTTAATTATATCCCACTATATATTAACAAGCATGTAAAATGATAATAATTAGAAATTTATGTATACAAGATAAAATCCCTCAATAAAATATAATGTCGGTATAGCCTTCCATTACTTCGGTTAGAATCAATTTATAGTTCAAAGTGCCAAATTAGCCAAAGTTGGGGTGCTTTTAATTATTATGGAATTATAATTTTTTGTTTTGGGTTGAATTAACTTGGTTGGCATCAAATGTTGATGGCTAAAATATGACTTTGTGTTTCTAAGAGGCAATGGTTGAGGAAATCTAAATTAATGATTTCATGATTGAGGGCAGTCAACGAATCAAGGAACTGCAAGTTAATGCAGTTGGTATTTGGAATGCCTACCTAAACCCATTCGATTTTCATGACCATCCAAAGTTGTGGGTGATGAGAATGGAATATTGATACCTTCCAGTAGAATATCAAAGAAACAGGATATTCTAAAGCCAATGTGGAGGGCTATTGTGTTTCAATAAAATAGAGGGAGACTAATAAATAAATATTTATTTATTTTTTTAAATTTTATCAGATTATGTACGAAAATTAGTCTAATCTTATTTGTTGAAATGACATCAAATATGAAAACAATCATATATTTGAGATCCATACTCTACAAGGAAAACATTTTCACCTTCACTAATTTACAAGGGTGGAAAAGGCACCTACAGGTCATCCTTTTCCATGAAAATAAACTATATGTGTTGGAATAACCTTTACCAATTTCACCTAGAAATGAGGTGAGTGATGAAGAACTCTCTTTTTATGAGAAACATCTAAATAAAGATATAAATGTTCAGGTCATCATTCTATTATCCATGTCTAATGATCACTTGAAAAAATATGATGAAATTGATACTTATAGCATGATGTCTCACCTTCATGATCTCTATCAAGAGAAGGAAAGAAAAGAGAGGCATGAGATATCTAATGATTTGATCACTAGTAAGCTTGGAAGGTCTGCACTATTTGGTCCTCATGTTGTAAATCATATCAGCTACATTGAGCGTCTGGGAATCTAAGAGATTAAATTCTCATATGAGATTCATATATATATAAGTATTTCATCACTTCCCAAGGCCTTATCAAGTTTTATTGTGAAATATAATATGATAAATAATTATAAGTTTCCATCAGAACTTCTGAACCTAATTAACTATGTGGATAAGGACATGGGGCATGAAAAACCCACCTTCTTTATAGTGAATAAGAAGTGGAAGGAAAATTAAAAGTGACCTAATAACATTAAATTGATTAAATACCTTGGGAACTATCCAACCAAGAAGAAGAAATCCAAATATAGGGAAAGGAAAAAGAGGTAGTGTGTTTTTCATGTGGAAATTCCGGCCACTAGAAGAGGAACTGCACCCAGAAGAAAGGGGAAGCAAAAGGTGTTTTCATAATTGAGTGAAACATTTCCATTTCTACACATTGGATATAAAATTGACCTTTTAGTTCACACATCTATATTAAAATGTAGCAAAAAAGTATATTTTGGAAAATTTCTAGAGGAGAGGTTCCAAAGAGTCCATACCAAATAGTAAGGGTTCTTGCTTGGCATCTAAGAGACCCAGGTTCAAAACATGGTGGAGAATAATTTTGGAGTTACTATAGCAATATTGTAGTAGTACTGTAGTATTCATGAACTAGTCACTCGATTTGGGCCTTTGGGCCATCGGTTTGGGCCTACAGGTCTCGGGGCTTTTGGTCCATGAAAGACCATTGGTCCAGAGGGTATTTGGGCCAGAGAAACCATAAAGTATCCCAGTTCACATAGAGAATTCCCCAAAAGAGACGTTAAAGAAAAGATTAACAATCACCAGAGAAAAGGTAATCGGATTGGAAGAATGAGAGGGTATCGAAACTGCTATTGGGACTAGGTACCTTTCATCTTTTCACATGGAAATACTAGCTGATCAACAATGTATGTTGGGGAGCTAGGAATTCAATGATAAAGATTATAGTTAGGGGTAGTTATAGTGGGTTGGGAAAATGGGCCATGTATTGGGTATAATAAGCATATAGGCCTTCTGGTCATGTAATTGGCCATTGGGTCATGTTTGGTCCTTTTTCCTTGGGACTATGAGTCATGTAAGGGTTCCCCTTCAACCCTTTCAAAAGGGGGATTATCCAAAAATAAATAAAATGAAGGCATTCAGGCCATTTGGGTTGGGATAGAGGAGAGGTGGATCTGTGAGCTGCCAATGGTGTGAGACTGGCTGATAATTCCATTGGGAACTACCACATATCATTGATGACCGAGATGATTTTGGTTTTATGTAAATATTATTATGTACCAACTATTACCAAAAACATAATTTAGGTATCATGTTTAGATTTAGATGGGTTTATTTTCATGTTTGGAAATAAAATTTGTTTCTTTTATAAGGGAAACATATGTTGCGGTATGGTACATTCAAATAATAGTCCGTATGTATTAAATTATGAAAACCAAGTGCTAGAAATTGATAAAGAATCATGTTCTCATGACTTATTTAAAACCCAGTTCTGGAATGACCATCTTGGTCATGAAAAGGAGAAGCACTTGACAAACCTCTATCAAGGTGGTTATTTCGTCTCTTCTCAGATAAAACCACGTGATAGATGTCATTCTTATTTACAAAAGATAATGACCATACCCCCATTTCGTGTATAGGGTTAAAGGTCCTCATAGATTCTAGGATTGGTACACACTGATGTGTGTGGACCATTTCCAGTAGAAGCAAGAGGAGGATATTCTTTCTTGATAACTTTTACTCATGACATGAGTAGATATTGTTATATCTACTTAATGAGATATAAGTTAGATTCCATTGGGAAAATCAAATAATTCAAGAATTGATTAGATAATAATCTTTGTAAGAAGATAAATAAGTTTTGATTAGATTGAGGTAGAGAAAATCTTAACAATGTGTTCATCGAATTTCTATGGGAGTTTTAGATTCAATCTCCACTCAATCCACCATATACACCACAATGGAATGATGTTAGTTAATGGAGGAACCGTGACTTATTGGACATGGTAAGGATGACGATGAGTCATGGAAATATTCTATTATCCATTTCGGCATATGAATTACAAACTATGGTATACACATTAAACCGAGTACTGTAACGACCCAGTTTCGGGAGCTGCCCAAAGGTTCCCCATACACTGTTGGTCACATGGCATTAAGAAACTTTTCCCAAATTCTATAGGCTGAAAACAAGAATTGAGGGTCTTGGATGTGATAGTGGGGAAACTATTCTCTCATTGGCAGAGTAACATAGTGGAAACAAATAGTAAATAGTAGAGTAAATAGTAATACCCTATAATAAATGTAAACATCAGAAAACTGATAGTATAAACAACTGTACCATATATATAAATAAATTATGCATGTCACATATATCTAGGAAATCATCCGAATAATTCAAAATTCTGGAAATACATTACTAAAACTAATGTAAAGAAAACAGTAAACTCCCACAACACCGTAAGTCTCATCTTAGTCCCATGCTATCAAGCTTCAACAACAATCAAGTACATAATGAAGAGTGGTCATTTCTCTTATCTATACCTGAAACCATATAATCTGTTTGGGTCTAAAAGCATGACCCAAATAAGATGTGAGACGAATCCTATTAGGAAAATACCAAAATATATGTGCCTAACTACTTGTGAATATATATAGTAGGTAATATGCAGAAATGATGTAATAAACTAGGAAGTACTCAAAATTAAACAATCCTACAGTTTTTTTTACATTTATTTACATTCATAAATTATTCAAACCATTGAATAATGTAACCCTGGGTTCTAGACTAAGATATGTATCCCCTGTATAATAACAACACACAGACGTCTCAAAATACCATCTAAACAATTATGTAAGACCAAGTCCAAGCTTGGGATTTGGATTGGTAGACTCATCACAATCATTCAATAATTCAAAAGAAACCCTCTAAGAAAGTTCACATAGTCTAACCGCTCTGATTCAACATATCATCAATTCAATAAATAGTGACCCTCTAGGAAGGATCACACAGTCTAACCCCTTTGGTCCCACATATCACTAATCATTTAATAACAACCTCTTGGGTAGCTCTTACGGTAAATACCCATTTGGACTGCATAGAGAAAATACAATATAAGGACCCATAGAAGCCCTCACCGTCAATGCCCTATGGTCCAACGTTCATTTAATAATGACCCTCTATGTAGCTCTCATAGTATAACTCCTTAAGTCTATGACCACCTGATAGCTCTCACAGTCAATACCTCCGGGTCCACATAACAACAATTATACATAAATGACTGTACCTCGGGATGTTATCATAGTCAATTCCCCTCGGACATACTTTCACAATGCGAAACACATGCATCTCAAATAAACAATAACTCCATCCTAACAACCCTAGGAATGCGAAACAAAGAAATCCTAATATGATTTCTAGAACCAATGACCAATAATCAAACAAACATGGGAAACAAGCCCATAATCATAGTAATATACATTATGCATACTCAATAACCCATTATCAAACAAACACACCATAACAGGTCAAAAACAGGGTTAAATTCCAAAACATGCAATACCCTAAACATTGTTATTCAGCACTTTTATAATATATTATCCAAAGAAAACAAATGCAAGGCACAAACCACCTACCTCAATGTTGAACAATGAACACTATAGAACATCATCCCATGTATCAGCCTAGAATGACGTTGATCTACAAAAAAGTTAAAAATGATCAACTTGTGATAACTCATGTGAGAGTATAAATTAGGAAGAGAGGGTATAGGGAAAGAGATAAATCGCTGGTGGTAATCCAACACACTCAGCGGTGTCTCAATCATAGCATGGATGGAGGAACGAGAGGAGTTAGAAGATCTTCGGCCATACATCGCTCTCTTATACGAGACACAAGGAGAAGAATATCTTTTGGATGATTAGATGTGACCCCACTCTGATTAATAAATTAAAAAGAAAAGCACATGACATGTTCATTCAATGTACACGATGTGTACTAGCCTCAACCAGACCTTGAATTATGCCGTCTTCCTGGTCACCACACGACCATGTACTCGGCCATTACATGGATAGTACATGGAAGCACGAAACAACCAGGTACATGGTTTGTACTCAAAAGTACACGGTATGTACTTAGAAAATTTCCCCTTTCTTACTTTTCCGAAAAAACAACCCGAAATAAAGATCAATACTTGAAATGAAGATTTGGGTTCTTAGAAACTTCCCCCCATAAATATATTCATCCCCGGATTGCCTTCCCACTGATGGTGAAGAAGAAACTTCAAACAACTCTGGCCACTGTCATCGCACATCGACATACCTCTCCCATGTCTCTTCCTTTATCACTCATGCTTCAATAGCACCAGTACTAATGGAATAGACCTTCCAAGAAGAGTCTTTGTGATATAATCCACAATCCAAATAGGGTACTCCTTGAAGGATGCATCCACCTCTAAATCAACCTCCTCAGGTTGAAAAACGTGTTATGGGTTTGAAAAGTAGTGTAGTAGCTAAGAAACATGAAGGACATCATGCATATCCCAATATCTCTGAGGTTACTACAACAGATAGACAACCATCCCAAATCACTAGAAAACCAAAAACGTTCAGACATACCTAGGTGAAAGCTTCCCATATCTCAAAATCCATCTTTTTCCCAACCATGATGTGACATGTATGAAAACCCAATCTCCTGCCTCAAACTCTAGTGTTCATCTCCGTCGATTAGTGTAAGATTTTTAGAGAGACTATGCAGTATCCATCCTCTTCGGAATCAACTCCACCTGCTCAGTGGTCTCATGGACAAGACAAGGTCCCAACATATCTTCATATCCTACCACCATCCAATATAGGGGTGATTGGAATGACCTACCGTATAAAGCCTCATAAGGTTCCATCTGAATAATTTCCTGAAAACTATTATTGTAGGTAAAATCCACTAGAGGTATGTGTCTCTCCCATAAACCCATAAAATCCAGGATTCATGCTCAAAGAATTTTCTCCAACACCTAGATCGTATGCTCAGACTGGCCATATGTCAGGGGATGGTAAGTTGTACTCAGATGTACCTGTGTACCCAATGCCCTATGTAGTCCTTGTTAGACATGATAAGTAGACCAAGAATCCCTTTTTGTAACGGTATAGTGTGGAACCCCATTAAAACATAAAATGTATTGAATATAAAAACTTCCAATCTCATCAACACTAAAGGTTTCCTTGATTATCAAGAAATGTGAATCCTTCATCAGTCTATCTACATCAACCAAAAATAAATAATTTCCTCAAGGTGACCTCAATAAGCCCATGATGAAATCCCTCGTGACATTATTCCACTTCCACTCACGAATGGGTAACTACTGTAAAAGTCATGCTAATCACTGATGCTCTACCTTCACCTACTGATAGGTAGAACATCTCATAAAAAACCAGCAACATCCCTCTTCATACCTGGCCAATAATACTGACAGTGTAAATATAGATACATCTTGGTGACACCAGGATGAACTGACCAAACTGAGGAATGAAAATATCAAATCAACTCCTCACATTTTTCTACTAAAAACCATATACATCTATGAAAATTCAATACCTCATCCTCGTATATTTCCCACCTAGGAGTAGGGTCCTCCCCTGATGCACTCTCCCGTAGGACTAAGCCTTCAGAATCAAATAGATTTATCATTCTCACTAACTCCAGAAGAATAGAGGTAACATCTATAGAAGAAATAAATGTCTTCCCATCTCTATTGTGCACCTCCAAATGCATCTTAGATAACAAATCCGTAAGATAACACTCATTGTTAGCCTCTTGAACTGCATGTATCTGAGTCCTCTTGCTGCACGCATCAGCCACTGGATTTCCCATCTCAGGCGTGTCGGCAAGCTCAAAGTCAAAAGATTGAAGGCACTCAACCAACCATCATTGTCTCAAATTCATATCTCACTGGGTAAAGATATACATGAAGATTTTTTGGACTCTGAAAACCCTAAAATACTCTCCCAAAAGATAATGTCTCTAACAGTCTAAAGCATGCACAACTACAGCCAACTCAAGATCGTGTGATGGGTAGTTCCTCTCATGTGGCCAACTCTTGAGATCAGTACAAAATGACTCATTCCCCTTGAATAAGAACTGCTCCCATCCCGATACCTGATGCATCGCAGTAAACAGTGTAACTCTTGTCTAGCTCCAAAAAAATCAGTATTGATGATGATTTCAATCTCCCTTTCATATCCTGAAAGAATGAATAACTGGAATCTATCCCCATGTACCTTTCACCCTTCTTATTCAGGCCCATTATTGGCACTGATAAAAGTAAAAAGTCCTGAATAAATCACATACAGTATCTAGGCAGCCTTAGAAAACTCTGTACTTCAAAGACGTTCATCAACTGCTCACAAGAAAATAGTACTCTCACATTCACCCGGTCTACTAATACTTGTGTCTTAGAGATAAAAATACCCAATAAGTGAATCTAGTCTATCCAAAAGTTTCATTTTGAGAGATTAGCATATAACTGATGCTCTCTCAGTGTACACAAAATGATCTCAATATGAATGGAATGTTCGTGTCAAGTGTGAGAGTACACCAAGATATCATCTAAAAAGACTACAAAAAAGGAATCTAAGTAAGGATGGATCACCCAGTTCATCGGTTGCATGAAAACTTATAGTGTGTTCATGAGACCAAACGACATAACCAAATACTCATATAGACCATACCTACTCTGAAAGGTTGTAAGTGGTATATTTGATGGTCTAACACACAACTGATGAAAACCAGATCTCAATTTAATCTTCGCGAACACCTGGGATCCTTGAGGATGTCAAAGAGATAATCAATCCATGGTAAGGGATATCAGTTCTTGACAATCAATAGGTTTAGCTTCTAATAATCCACACAATGTTTGAAGGAAATGTCCGGATTCTTCGCAAATAGGACAGGAGAACCACAATGAGAAGTACTGGGTCGGATGAAACCCTTTTCCTGTGACTTCTCTAACTACTACTTGAGCTCCTATATCTCTATTGTAACCATCCTATATGGTGTAATGGACACCGTTGTTTCTCCTTTTATAAGATCAATAGAAAAATCTACCACTCCCTCTCCAAAGGTAAACCTAGAAATTCATCTAAAAAACATCTCTAAAGAGATCCACCACTAGAGGGAAGATAGTCTGTAAGGTCCCATGGTCATCCTGATAATAATTAGAAACACAGTTTGTAACTCCTCCCAACCCATGATGTTCGGTTCCATCTCTGGCTTCCTGAACATCCCATTCTCCATTGTGTAGAAAATACCCACCCTCTTTGATGTGAAACTCACCCTATGGCGATAGCAGTCAACAAAGGCCTGGAAGGAGACTAACCAGTCCATTCAGATAATGACATCTAAGTATATCATCTATAAGACATAGAGGTACCATATGAAGTGACACCCACCAATCTCAAGAAGGCACTCCTTGCATTGACACACACAAGACGTCCGAAGCCCCAACCAAGTGTCTAGCGTCATAAAATTATCAGAAGTAAAAAATGCAGAGCTTAATGATATCCACAACAGCAACAATTATGAATATACATGAATCCCTGGAATCAAAAAGAGTAGAATCTAAAAATGAGGTTACTAAAATCATACCTCTAATCGTAGAGGGTTGAGGATATTTCTATTACTAGGCCTGATCCACTACAAACGTATGACCCGTACCACAACCCTACGACTGTCCCTTATTACCCTAAGCTGATTGACCCTACTGTCTCTAAAATCCTCTCAATTGGATACCATGGACACTACCTCCTCTTCAACCTGAACAACCATACAAACTCCAGTTCCCTAACTGATGAGAAACTGGTGCTCCTGATCCTTAACATGGATTCAAAACTGATCCCCTCTCACTATCTACTAGTGGGGAAAGCAAAAAAAAAATGCTGAAGATTACCCATCTTGCCGCAAGATTGGCACTCCACTTGGTCTCCCAGAAAATGAGGTCTTGTGTGCCCATCTTAACACACTATTTCCATACAACCTGGATACCTGAAGAAACATAATTAAAAACCTCCCTGTGGTGCTTTTTGTTATCTGTCAAAGGAGTAACAACCCTGGATGTTGAACTTCCCTAGCATGCAGCTCCCAACTCTCATAGGTTGTGCTCAGTAATCAACGCCTAGTTCACTATAGTAGTCACCTATGTTATCCTGAAGACATTAAAAAATGATAATATGTCATACCTGAGACCATCCATAAATTTCCTATCCAAATATAACTCGTCACCTCCCAGAACAGGTGCGATGTGTTGAAGCTCTATAAAATGAGAAGAGTATGTCATCACTAAAAGATCGCCCTTTTCCATGTGCATGAACTCTTTGTACTGATCGACTATCAAAATATCGATGTATAAGTAGTATTATAACGTCCACTTAAACTCTTTCTAAGCCATATCCCGATGACTTCCATCTTGTGAGATAATATCCTACCATCACTTGGAGGAATAACATAACATGTACATCATGAGCTTCACCCTCCTCTCTGGAGGCATCTACAGATGCTCAATGATAGAATGAATGACCTCCAACCATGAATCTACATCTTGTGATCCTCCATCCCCTGATAAAGTGGATGGATACTACTGTTGGAACACCCGTATCAGATTTTCAATAGACGAGGAAGGATGTAGTGCTCCTTGAAATGTATGTAACATCATAAAAAACCCTTCACAGAACTGTGCATCATCACATGTGTCTGGTATAATACATGGTGATAAGACAAACACAACGAGAGGATATTTTGGTAGTCCCTGATCATCCATTTCTTGTGTATGATCATTTCCATGTATCTTGCATACAACTGGAGGACGTCTTGGTGGAATGACTCTTCAAGGTCAAATTCACCCCCCATTTCAATATTATCAAGGACAACAACTTATAAGTGAAAAACGTTATAGGAGAAGAAACATTCAAGTTCTTAAAAACAGCATTACATGTTGTGTATAACCCCTACATGATATGATTCCTTATGTTCTTAATCATGACATGTAACTCTTCCAAACATGGTCGTTTAACACTCATACACAAGACATGTTCCTCCTGAGACACAACATGTACTTAAATCTTACCTCTTAACCAAGTACTGTTATATGGATATACCAACACAGTTATCTCATGGGTAACATTACATGGCTTTTTCACCATATACATGGTGTGTAATAGTTAATTTTATTCTACCCATGTCATTGGTCACATAATCAGATACACAGTTGACTCTACACACTATGTACAAGCTAGAAACGATGTGTAAAACCTAAGATTCATCCACCTGTGTCATTGTTCACACCGTTTGATTCATGGTTCTCTACAAAAGGCGTGTAAAGTCTAGACATTATGTGTTCTACTAGAAGTTTCCCAAGCCCCTGTCTTTTCTCACACAGTCTATCACACGGTCAAGAATTATATGACGTGTACTCTTAGTACACGATGTGTACGTAAGAAAAGTTGTTTCTTCAAAAACAGAAGAACACATGGCATGGGTTCATAACATCAGATGCCATGTTGTCTGGGTTTTAGGAGAGTAATCCTCTGAAACTTCTCCAGAACTATTAAAAACTTATAATTGTGTCAAAGGCATGAAAAATTCCAACCTGTGAGAGCCAATACTCCCATGAATCAAAGTTGGGAATCCTTATTCACATCATAAATAGAAAAAATTCAACTAAATATCATCATGATTGACCAAATTCTAATCCAAGAGGTACCATAATACCTCAAGGACCAATGATTGGAATCCATCTAATAAAACGTTACATATTCCAATACCCTATCAAAATAGTAGGTATTCTATCACGGAATCTATCACAACAACTATAATTTCCCTGGCCCTCATGGTCCATTACTTTGTCAATTATGTTTTTTTGGGGTATCCTAGAGACCATTGGTGATGCATTAAGGAATTTTCCAAATTTTAGGTTGAACAAACGGTGTCATTGATCAGTGTCGGTGGCACCGATGAGCGTCGGTTGCACCGATCGACATCTGTGTAATCGATGAAAGTCGGTGAGACCAATGGGAATCGGTGGCAGCGAAGGGTATCGATGGCACCAACGGTTATCAGTGGCACCGATTTTTTGTCCGTATCACCAATAGACATCAGTGCTAGGGAAACTGTGCCAGGGAAACAATGCCAGTGCGACGATGCTAGGGCTATGGCGCCATGGAGACGATGCTAGGGTGACAGTGCGAGTGAGATGGTTCTAGAGAAATGGTTCTAGGGCGACGATGTTAAGGTGACAGTGACTCACCCAAAGGTGACTCATTTCTAGTTTCTCTATTACTTTCTAGTTTCTCATTAGTATTGTATCTTTTAACATAAAATTGTTTTAATACCCATTTTATAGTGATTTAAAGTCTGTAAAATATGTTTTAAACCCCTAAGATTCAGGAGACCCTCGAGTTACCAAAATGTGTGTCCTTTTTCCTCAGTGTCAAACCCTTTTCTGTGTTTTCTAGTTTATCCCCTTGTTCATGTTTTTCACCATTTAAAGAAAATCTATTAACTCACCGCCATTATCTCCACCATCTCTGAGGAGAATTATTGAATCTCAATTAATCCCAATGTGTGAAACTAACAAGTCGCATGGTCAAGGCACAATCTAACATTAATGTACTTAGAAATCATCTCCCAGATTTTAGGAGCTAGACTCTTCTTAATATGATATCCTCTCTTCCTTATTTAATTCCATTTCTTTTAGTGTGCCTCAAGAATTCTTCCCAAGAGGAATCATGTTCCCTTGTTTGATCCCTTTCAACTTAGCCTTAGAGTCCTTGGAGTTCTTACTCTACAAGTCTTGAATCTCTAGTTCTTCATGCGAGGAGAAAAATTTGATCCTTGATCATCCATGTAGGGGTTTTTTTGTCTTTATTTACTGTGCATCTAGTGCAGTGGGTGTGATAATGTTTCTCTCAGGATGTAGATGAAACCAAACCTTAAAAAATACAATAAACAGTATTTTAAATAATTAAGGGGTTTGAATTATTATGATGTTGATTTATTCATTTATCTTCATTTTTATGTTGTGATTTGTATGGTATTATGACCACTAAAAATTCTAGTCGTTGGTGGTCCTTTCTTGTGCACTAATGAACCTCTATTTTCTGGATAATCATGTGATTGAATGGTTGTAACATGTAAACTGGTTAATTATGTAAAATCAGTTGATTAAATGGATTCCCAATGGATAATAATACTTGTGTGATCACCCTATCTAAAAAAACAAAAATAAGGAACATAATGAATGGTGTGCTTAAATCTGAAAACATCCTTGCTCTGTTGTGGTGATATATGTGGTGGCTCTGTTTGCCGTCGTGTGGGGTGACGTGGATTACAATGGAGCCTCTGTTTTAAGGGTTTCTAGTTTGTGAATTTGAGGCCATGTGGAACCATATGTTAGGGCTTGGTTTGGTTCTAGTACATGAAGGGATCTCACAGATCCCTTTTGTTGTTGTGAAATTACTAGAGAACCGAGTGTGAATGCTTAAATGTCTTCTTGGATGTTTCTATTTAGTTGCTGTTTTGGCTTGTGGTTATACCCGTTAGTTTCTCGGTTGTGGAAGAATGTCTTAAATAAAAATAATTTGAACATGTTAAATGAGAAATGGTACAATGGGGGAACTTTTTTCTAGGAATGGGTTGTGCTCTGGTTATGGTTATTGTGTATTTGTGGATGTAAGGATAGCTACAAGAGTTGTTATGTATGGGCTGGTTATCTATTTTGGAACCCTAAGGCTGGGAATAGTGCTTTATTACCTATATTTATAATTTTTTTTTCATGTGTTTTTTATACACACCCCATCCATGTTGATCACTTTGTTCCAAACACTCCCATTTCACAGGGGAGGGAGTTTTTCCAAACATTCCTAAGAATGGATGGTTATTATCTCATTTTCTACTCCCTCTCCGAGGTATCCCAAGACTATTCGGGCAGGTTGTGATGGCCTAAGGTTAATTATGGCCCATGACTCTTTGATTAGGGTGTGTTGTGGTGGTTAGCCCAGGTGTGTTCTACAAGGTTTGTTTCCCAAGTGTCTTCGAGATGATGCCCAGGTGTCTTTGGGCATGGCAGTGGTTATTGTGGCCCTGGTGTCTTTGTTTGATGAAGTGGTTTTTGTGTCCTAGGTGTCTGCAGGCATGGATATGTGTGATTGTGGTGGCCTAGGTGTCTGTGGGTGGGATGCATGGTTTTGGTGGCCCATAAAGTTGTTTTTGGGGCAGTAGTGGGACTATAGTGAGACTTGTTGGGGTGGTCTGACATGTAGGATGTTCTAATTAACCAGTGGAAAAGTGGTGTGGGGTACCCAAATATTGATTTGATATTAATATTACTTTACCTTACTTGTCTAATTTTTAAAGCATGCCTTGGTGAGGATGGGCAGATATTATTCCTTACTAGGTGTTTTGGTTACCTCTACTTTCTCACGAGGCATTAGAATTCTCCCCACTTATGCATGAGAGCTTTTGGTTTTCCCTAATGACTATACCTTTATACTCACCCTATATATATATAAATTAATTCATATTTCTAGGAGGACTCTGAGGACCATTCTGGACCTTACTATCTTGGTCGTCGGGAGTTTTCGTTGCTACTTTTCCGTTATTTGGGTACTTTTCTTTGGAGTTTATTTTACTTTTTATCACATTATTTTGGACATGAATGTGGGAATGAATTATTGGGGTATACTTTTACATTCAGTTTTTGGAGTTGTTTGGGATTTACCATCTTTTCTCCCAATCATGTTCTATAAAAAATGTAATGCCTTCCATATCATGTGAGATTCTATACCCTTGGTTCTCGTCTCCACTCTGGGGCCTATTAAAGGAATGAATTGGGGGTCATTACCTCTCCTTGAAGTTGAAGAAGGAAGGCTCTGGAAGTTTTTCCCCTTCCCTCATCCAGGTGAAGGTGGGTCATGACAACATCATGGATATCTAGCACAACATCTATCACAACATCATGCAATCAGTAATGGACACTAAATGGCATGATATGAATGGATAACATGTGATCTATAGAAAGTGACTATATGATGCATGAGATGGAATAACATAATATAATTGGGATGAAATATAAATAGAACCTCAATAATATCAATGATAATAGAACAAAAAAAGTGAATCACCCAATGGTGAAATCAAATTAACTGTAAAAATTGCAAAACAAAAAAATCGAAATATTCAAGGTAACATGGATTATCCTAGTACACAAGTTAACTACTCGTCATAATAGCTAATTACCAACATCCCATTCATTCTTATCCCTGTATATAAGCTCCAAATAGTAAGATGAAGTAGAAATAAACTCCTCTGATACCACTTTATAACGACCCAGTTACGGGTGTCACCCAAAGGTGCCCCGTACTCGGTCGGTCACATCGCCTCAAGTGAATTTCCCAAAATTACAAAGGTTTATGACTAGTAGTTAGGGACATGGGTGTGATAATAGGGAAACTATGCGCTCATCTATAGAGTAACACAAAAGTAACAAATTGTAAATAGTAGAAGAAATAGTAATACCCTACAAAAAATGTAAACAACGGAAGACTGATAGTATAAAAAAATGAAGCATATTTATAAATAAATTATGGATGTAACATGTATATTAGAAATAATACAAAAAAGTCACAATGTTGTAAATACAATTTTGAAACTAGGGTATGGAAAATAGTAAACTCTAATAGAATCACAACCATCATCTTGGTTCAATGCTCTCCAGCTCCAACAACAATCAAGTACCTGATGAAGATGGGCTCTTACCCTTAGCTACACATGCAACCATATAATCATTTTGGGACCAAAATATTGACCCAAATAGGTTGTGAGATGAATCCCAGTAGGCAACCACTAAACGATATGTCCCTAACTATCAGTGAATATATATAGCATGCAATTTGCAGAATTGAAGCAATAAACTAGGAAGTATTCAAAAGTAAACAATCATACATTTTTTAATTACATTCATTTACATTAATAAATTAATAAAACTATTCAATAATTTAACCTTTGGTTATAGACTAAGATTTTTATCCCACTGTTTAATAATAACACACAGACGTTGCAAAATACCATCTAAACAATAACGTAAGACTGAGTCGAAGCATTTGTTTTGTCTTGGCAGACTCGTCACAATCATTAAATCACTCCAAAGGAACCCACATGGAAATTTTTCAAAGACTAACCCCTCCAGTTCAACATATCCCCAATTTAATAAATACTGACCCTTTTTGAATGCTCACATAGTCTAACCCTTTTCTCCCATATATCACTCATTATTTAATAACGTCCTCCAGGGTAGCTCTCACGGTCAATACCACTTTGGTCTGTATAAAAACAATATAATATAACGTCCCCCTGGTAGCTCTCATAGTCAATGGTCCAACATTCATTTAATAGTGAACCTCTGGGTAGCTCTCACAATCTAACCCCTATAGTCTATGACCACCCAACAAATCTCACAGTCAATACCTCTGGTTCAACATAACAACAATTATATATAAATGACCCTACCTTGAGAAGCTATCATAGTCAATTCCCCTTGTCCATACTTTCACAATTCCAAACACATGCATATCAAAAAAACAGTAAATCCGTACTAAAAACCTAGGCATGGAAAAAAAGAAATCCTAAACTTATTTCCAAACCCAACAACCAATAATAAAACAAACAAGGGAAACACACCAATATTAAAGGTAATAAAATTTCTGCATAACAATTAACCCTTTCTCAAACAAACACGCCATAATAGGTCTTAAAAATGTTAAATTCCATGACAAACAATACCATAAATATGGGTATTCAATACTTTTATCATATAAAATCCAAAGAAAACCAAATAAAGACACAAACCACCTACCTCGATGTTGTGTGATGAACAATCTATATTTTTATCCCTT
The DNA here is from genome assembly GCA_963277665.1 of Viscum album. NCBI lineage: Eukaryota > Viridiplantae > Streptophyta > Magnoliopsida > Santalales > Viscaceae > Viscum > Viscum album. The sequence continues at coordinate 779,355,875 of OY728161.1, forward strand.
GAATCAGCTTAGAACAGCGTAAATCTACAAAATGGTCAAACAATATCAACCCTCGATAACTCATGTGAGAGGAGAAATCAAGAAGATAGGCTCTAGGGAAAGAGAGAACTCACTGGTGGGAATCCAACACACCCAGCATCGTCTCAATAGGAGCTCAGATGGAGGAATGATAGGAGATCAAAGATATTGTGTTATACGTCACTCCCTTGTATGAGACATGAGGATAAGAAGATCATTATGGATATTAGACATGACCCCACTCCAATTAAACAGTTAAGAATAAAAGTACACAAAATATTCATTTAATGTGCACACCATGTACTAGACTCAACCAGCCCACACTTTAGGCGGTCTTCCAGGTCACTACACAATAATGTACTTGGCCGTTACATGACCAGTACATAGCTATAGGTGGAAACCTGGTACATGATGTTTACTCAAAAGTAAATGGTGTGTACTAATGAAATTTTCCCTTTCTTACATTTACAAAAAAACAACCCAAAATAAATATCCATACCTAAAATAAAGATTCGGGTTCTTATAAGTACCAACTAAGGTAGTAAATGGGATTCCCTTCATGTTATGGAGTGGAAAGAAACCCATTTTATAACATAACCGTGTACGGTATTGGGAGGAATTTTTCAAGGCTTTCACAGGCAACAAACTAGAACCCCTGGGCACGAAGTGTATCTTTAGAATATGTACCAAGGAAAAAAATGGATACTACCTATACAACCCCTCAGACTAGAATGTGATTATTTCTATACAAGGCAAATTTCTTGGGATAGTGAACATCCTTAAAACGTATATTGGGATCAAGATTGACTTCGATGAAGTTGATACTCAAGATACACAAGTGTTGGTACATGAAAAAGTTCCATAGCTCTCTATGGAAGAAGTAGTTCCTAAAACACAAGTACAGTGTAGGAGTGAATAAAGCTAAGAGAACTAGAGAGATATGGTTTTCTTGTCATCGAGGATGGTGACTCATTATTGTTGGGAATTGATAAACCTCTCTCCTACAATGAGTAAATATAGATATTAGAATTTGAAATATGGTAAGAAGATATAAATTCTGAGATGGATTCCAGGTATGAGAACCATGTTTGGGTTTTGGTTCATGCACCAGTTGATTAATGCCTGTTGGATAAAAATGGGTATTCAAGAAGAAACTAGACATGGAAGGTAATGTAATTTCCTAAAAAGAAAGGCTAGTGTCAAATGGTTTTAAAAAATATTAAGGAATTAACTTTGATGAAACCTTTTCATCAGTTTCCATGTTTAAATCCATAAAAATCATACATGCCATATGATCTTACCATGACTATGAGATTTAGAATATGGATATCAAAACTACATTCCTTTACCAAAATCTTCAGGAAGATGTCTATTTGGAACAACCAATAGGTTTTGTGACACCAAGAGATGCTAAAAGGGATTCCAAGTTGCAGAGATCCAATTTTGGATTGAAGAAACTATCCAGGTCATGAAAATTTAAATTTTATGACGCCATTAGAGATTTTGGTTTCATTAAAAATTAATGTGATCTATGTGTTTACAAAAGGTTTAATGGAAATTCAGTCATTATCCCATTCTTATATGTTGACGACATATTAAATATTTGAAATGACATATCATTATTGCAATATTTTAAGGACTGGTTGAACAAGTTATTCTCCATGAAGGACTAATGTGAAGCAGCCTACATTATTGGGATAAATGGTCATTCATGATAGATCTATGAGGCTTCTTTAACTGATTCAGAGTACATAAATTGACCAGATAGTAAATATATTTATTATGGAATAATCCAAGAGGGGGTTAGTTCCAGTTTCACATGGAATACATCTTTCTAATAAATTCTATCCCCAGACACAATAGGAGAATGATAGAATGAGTAAGATCCCAAATGCTTCAATGATATGATTAATCTTGTATACCATGCTATGTACTAGACTTGATGTTTCATATGCGCTAATAATGGTAGGTAGATATCAAGTAGATCCAAGAGAACAACATTGGACTGATGTTAAGGCTATCCTTAAGTATCTGAGAGGAACTAAGGATATGTTCTTATTGTATGGAGGATACGAGGAGATTTTTATCAGAGGGTATAACGATGATAGTTTTTAAATAGATCATAATGATCTAAAGTCACAATAGGGATATTTTTTCTATATCAACAGAGGAGCTGTGAGTTGTATGTGTTCAAAGAAGTCACTTGTTTCTGATCCTACATCGAATTCTAAGTATATAGAGACTTCTAATGTATCCTAGGAATCCATTTGGATTCAAAACTTTTTTCTAGGATCTTGATGTAGTACCTAGTAGTAAATACCCTATCACATTGTATTGTGATAATACCACAGCGATGGATCTTGAAAAAGAGCAAAAGTCACATCAAAAGACAAAGTACATACTCCAGAAGTATCATCTCATCAAAAAATTTCATTAGAGGGGTGAATTTATATTGAGAAGAGTGTACATAAAAGATAAAATGGCGTACCCCTTGAATAAAGGCCTATCTTATCAGAACCATGAGTAACATGTGAGAGCTAGTGGACTGAATGTTATTAGTAGTTGGATCTAGTGAAAGTGGTAGTCTGTTGGTGTTGGTTCCCTAGAACCAACTTCTATGTACTTTATGATAAACATTTATTCCGGGTTTTTAATATTAATAAATTTCTTATCACATCATTATTGTTCTTATATGTGACATATCATGTCATAATGTACCAATATTAGTTGTCACACAAAAAGGTCATAGCAGTTGTCCACTATGATGAGAGCCCAAAAGTGCTACGACACCATTCTTAAATAAATGTCTTATGGTGGGTTGGTATTATTTTAAGATACACATATGATATAGGCCATAAGGTGAGGAGACTCATATGAATTTTAGGCACCTTCTCATGGTGTATTCCCATGTTGATATCTAGTAAAATATAATGAGAACAGGACCTAGAAATAGGAAATCCACATTTATAAGTGTCATTGAATTTTCATATTTGTAGATATGTGTATTGGTCCATAGACATTAAGATTATTATTAATTTATATTATGAGTCCCATACGTTGATGTATTGAAGAAAACTGTGATGACAGTATTTCACGACAAGGTAGGATATGTTGAGTGTGTCACAAGTAATATTGCATTAATTAATAATGCGAGAAAGGTTTTCTTCATTTTGATAATTAAGGGATTTTAATATCTCTGACCCATTGGTGGAAATTATATATCCTAAATAAATCCAAGGCCATGGTGTTCTATAGGAAATTTCTATCTCTAGAGAGTCGAGGATGAGATATCCATCATATAGGTTGATGACACTGGCATACAACTTGCACAATTGGAGATATTGTGGTAAAGGGGTTATATTACATGAAAAAATTCGTATGAGGTGAAATGTATTTGTGGTATTAACTTATTTCCCTATGGGTGCCTTAGTTTGTTGCTAGATGTTAACCAAAGACATTAGACATGTTCTCTTAATTCCCCTTAAAAAGTGTCTTAGAGGGTCACACACTAACTGTATCCAGAATCTTAGTTAAATAATTTATTATTTAACAAGTTGAATAAAAATTACTCTTAGTTATTGTTTAATAATTATTCATGTATGTTAGATCACATTAATTCTATCTCTAGTATTATGAGAGAATATATTGATAGAAGAACATTTAATAAATATATATTTTCTATTTTCAGTAAATATAATATTTATTTATTTATCAGTGAATATTGTAGTGTTATTTATTTAATAAATAAATAGTCATTATGCAAGGTCTAAAAAATATTTTGGAGGATTGGAAGACCGAGTTTAAGGATCCAATGATAAATAATAATATTAAATATTTTTGGATTTAATAATATTTATTTATAACTTAGAGGTTAATCACATGTCAAGAAATAATGACATTGAAATTATTATTGGATAAGGGGTTTCACTTGGATTAATAAAATGAATAAATGTGCTTGTGAAAATTATTTATTATTACCTATTGAATTAGATATCTGGATATATTATTATTCTCTTATTAACCTAGGTAAATCTAAAGCTAGCCAATTAGAGTTGTGCAAAACATTCTTGGAGAAACCTCCCAAGACTAGAGAGTTCTTTCCTCTCCATGAAAATTCTCAAGAACAATAGTGGCGATCCTCCACCGGATCACAGAGAACGCTTTAGGAGCAGTTCTCAAGGCGATCGAAGGTGAACAATGCAAGTGCAAGGATCCTCTGTGCTAGAACCTGTAGACTCCTTTGTCTATGCCCAGAGATTCATGGAACCCATGTGGATCACTGATAGAGGAATCCTACCCTTGGTTTCTATGATGAAATGACAGTACACTCCAGATCCGTGACCAAACACATCAACAAAGAATGAATCACCTTTGAGTTATTTATTTAATTAAAATAAATTAATTATAAACAAAATATGTTGATCCTATTTTTGGGGTTCCATTTCATCGTCCTCCTTGTCAAAATCCATGATTCAATTACATGGATACTAGCATTGATAATCATATTGATTTTGTATTTATGATCGATTATGGAAAAAGAAATGTTGGGAACCGCACCCTCTCGTGCTTTCACTGTGCCCAGAACCTATAGATCTATCCTCTCACTTTTTTGGTTCACATTATAGTTTCATTAACAATAAAAATGTTAATTAAAATCCCTAAAATATAGGTTTTCATGTTTTACATTAGTCACTACTATATATTGAGGTTTATTCAGTGATACCCATTATCAGTGCTAAAAAATCACTGATAAAGGGGTATCTATATCGGCACTTTTATTATCACTAATAAACGTATGCCTTTTATCAGTGATAAAACCCCTTCATATTATTTCTAATAAAAGTTATATTTAAAAAAATCATTAAAAATCACATATTAATATATTAATATATTAATATTTATATAAATATAATATATATTATAAGATACGATTTATATAATACTATATATGTAATCACACTTAATATATAAAACATTTAGTGAAAATAGTTTATAAAATAATTAAAAATTACTATTAATTAAAAATTCTATAATTATTATTTAGTAATAGTCATTAAATATTAATTTAATGATATAAAAATTCAAAAAATTAAATAATGGTCTAAAATATGTTGAAAACTTGACTTGAAATTCAAATAGACATAAATTTTGATCTGGGTGTCCGTTTGAGCTCCAGCACATATCCAATCAATGTTTTCAAAAAGATATATGATTTGGTGGCTTGGTAGAAATTTAGTTAGTGGGTTTTTAGGTTGAAAATGTCTAAAATTCATCAAAAATTGAGTTTTTTTGGGGTACTATTATTTTAGAACATTTGATGAAATTTTAGCCTCATTTAAGGGGGTCTTCTTATCTTTTTACGAAGGAGGGTCAATTTATTATCAGAGATTAAACTGATATGGATATTTTGACATTATAATTATACGATTTTACATATTGTAGTGTTATTTATAATTAAATATAAAAAAATATAAAAAATATATACATATTTGTGAATATTTAGTCAAAACAATTTAAGAAACAGTAAATAATTCCTCACCCCAAAAATATCCAAGTAACATTGCTTCAAAAACAAACAACAAACTCCTTACAATAAAGTTTTGTTCATCCAATGAACTACCCCATTTAGATAAGTTGTATTGGGATGAATCTTTTTATATTGAATACCTTTCTTCCTGTAACAATTATCAAACAGACCACAATACTCACCCTCATTGTTAGTGAAAATACTTTTCAGTTTCTTACCAGATTCGCTCCTAGCAGAAACCAAATATTTTTTAAAAACATTGAGCTCTAGACTATTGGAATTCAAAACATAAACTCAAATATTACATGAGTATTAATTAATAAATTTACAAAAATAATTACTTCTACTAAAGGTCTTATATTTCAAAGGAACACAAACATTAGAATGTAATAATTCAAGTACTCGTTACTTCTTGTGTAAAGGATAAATGTTGAAACTCACTATACAATGTTTTATATCTATGCAGTGATCACATGTATCTGATTTGTCACTCTTCAAATATGAAAGAATGATTTTCTTGGTCAGACAACCAAGCTATTTCTCACTAATGTGGCTGATCCTCTTATGCCATAGCTTGAACGAAACACTGCACTCAACAACAAAAGTAGTATCATAATAAATAGAAGCTCTAGTCTAGTAAAAACTTCCCAGATTCTTCCATTGATCCATATTCAATGAACCCTTGAAAATTTTCCATCTTCCATAACAAAAAGATTTGTTAAAACCTTTATCAGCAAGAATTCAGTTAAAAATAAGATTCAAGAAAACCTCAGGAACATGCCAAACATTCTTCAAAATTATATTACTTCTAGTACTATTCTCTAAAATACAGTATTGATACAAAAAACTTTAATATGACCATAATTAACCATATATAAAATCCAAAAATCACATGGGCTATTAGAAGTAATGAGATCATTCATCGATGTCTTGCAAAAACAGGCACGACATTCCACAACCCACCATGAATCATCACAAGAGATATTAATGGAGTCATAAAAATTGACAATATCACCCCTATAGTGGCAGTTAAATGATCATCACCATCACCATTTTTCTTCTACTGATTTTCCTTCATTCTATTTTCTCTCCTGAGCTGATAAAAATAATTTTTAGCATGACTTTTCTTATCATAATGATGACTTTCAAATTATCTCTTCTTCAACTTGGAATTTCTTCTTCCTTTTCTCTTACCTCAACTGCTCTATCCCTGATTCATTTCATGGATTCTCCCCTGGTCATTCTGACTAAAAGACCTAAAGAATATTTCTCCTCGGTACATCTCCTGACCTAATAATTTAAAACAATAGACTTAACAAAACTAAATATCAATGAACCATTAGGAGTAGAACAAGTTAGAGTATTAGTTAAAGTCTACAAAGAATAAAGTAAATTATTAAGAAAGAAAAGAGCTAAAACCTCATCTTCAAAATTATTACTCATACTAGATAATTGGTCAAAACATCATTGATATTCTCTCAAATATTAAGAAATATATATAACTTCTTAGTGACTCAAATTTGTCATTTTTTGAGAAGAAACAATTTATTGTTTCCTATGTTAGAAGAAAAGTATGTCTCTAGCTTCCCTTAAAAATATCTAGCATGAGAAATGTTGACAATATGATTCATCACATTGTATTCAACCCACTAGACAATGAAACCACAAACCATATCATGCTCAAATTCCCATTCTTCATATGAAATTCTTTCAGGATATTGAGTACTAAACACCATAAGATGCATTCATTTGATAAAACCAGATTTCTCATTTTTAATCACCGCATATGGTATTTGGTAGCATTAATCAAAATCATCTAGATATAATTGGATTCCATAATATATATGAAATAAAAACCAAAACCATTGATACCAGATGCTGGTAAATACATCAAGTGATGAATAAACAAACAACAACAAACTGAACATGCATTGGAAATAAATTTTCATTCACTTCAATCAATTCTACCAAACTAAGGTGGATGTGTAGTGAGAAAATAATATGTTCAAGATAAATAAATTTTGACACAATATATTTGTAATGTGGAAAACCTAATGAATGAAAAATCTGTGGGACCTAGTATAGAAAGAATATAAACAATAATAAACGAGTATATGGTAGAAACTCCCCAAAAAAACGGGGTCCTAAAAATATAACTCTCTGATGTAGTAGAAGAAAGTATCAGCAGACAAGAGTGGTAATAAGTAGATCTGACAAAATAACATCACCTTAGAAAGATGTGAAAATAATAAATCTAACCATACAAATATGAATATCATCTAAGGAATAATCGTATGCTAAAAAATCACAAAGATCAGAAGAAAACTGATTGTCTCTCAAAACCGATAAAAAAACTGAATTTTCTCTCTGTATGGACATATCCCTCAAAACCATACAATTTCCTCCTTTTAAAGGAAAAAATCTACATAGAAAAATTTATCCCAATACATGCACTATTTTACATCATCCCTTTAAGAGTGCTCAAAAAGGGCATTAACCGCTCTAAAAATTATTGTTGTCCTCAGTGCTGTTTAAAGGGGGTCCTTTTTATCAATGCTAAAAAAGTGTTGATAAATGTCCTTTTTATCGCCGCAAAAAAAATCACTGATAAAATGGGTCTTTAATCAACAGATTTTTAGCAACGATAAAAGTCAATTTTTTAAAAAATCTACAAATCAGAGGGTGGAACTCCCCCCTTTTATTAGAACTCAATCCCCCCTTTTAACAGTTCTCATCTAGTATCCCTAATAGTTTCACAGTTCTAGGTATCCCCTCCCCCCTTTAACAACACTATGCACCTACTTCACCCCCCACTGTGTGCACTTTCATTTGTAGGGTTTCAAACTGTAGAGACCCCCCCCTCATAATCCAACACAATTTCTACTCCACTATATTGTTTTTTAGGTATTTTACAATACATCTGAATATATATATATATATTTCATTAATTTTTTATCTATATATATATATTTAAATACATATATAAAATATGTTTTGTATGTGTGTGTGTGTGTTTATAAATACATACATAAATACATAAATTTATATATGTGTGTGAATATATAAATATAATTATACATATTTATATTTATTTACATATATTATATATCAATATTTATATACATATATTAGAATATATAGATAAATATATAAATGTTCATCAACACACACACACAAATATATTTATATATATAAACATTATATATACATTAATTTTATATGTATATAAATATTCATAAATTTTTATTTTAATTAAAATGGATATTTTTTTTATTTAGATAAGGATTATATTTTTAGAAAGATATTTTATATAAAAAAAATGCTTACACATATATTGATAAAATTAAATTGTTGTGCGTTAATATATAAAAAATTATGTATATATTTTTATATATTTGATTATAAATCATAGTACAATATGAAAAATGATAAAATTTAAAAACAATAATATAAATATGAGCATAAACCGTGAGTACAAATTTAGTCCCCACTTAAAACGGGTAAAAATACCCCCTTAAATGAGGATGAAATTCCATCAAATGTTAAAACAAATTGAGGTGCCCAGACTAAAAACTCAGTTTTCGAGGACTTTTATTCCTTTTTGGCCTCATAAAATGTGACAGGGGGTTTCCCGATTTTGTTAGGTGGTAGAGCTCATCTTAGACTTCAATTTGATATATGGTAGAGTTCCAAGAAACACCACGATCAAAAGTTATTTTCATTTGAAGCTCGAGTTAGGTTTTCAAATAATTTTAATTATTTTATTAAGTTTATGAATTTTTATATTAAAATTAATATTAAATTAATATTAATTGATAATAATAATAAAATTTTTAATTAAAAAAAATTTCATTTTTTTATAATACATATTCACTAATTATCATATATGTTAAGTGTAAATGTCTATTTATCATAATCTAAAATATATTTGAAAAATATATATTATATTTATATCAATATAAATATATTTATATATTATTTTTATTGATTTTTTTTTTGAAATATACTTTTTATTAGTACTAGTAAAAAATCACTAATAAAGGGGTTATCTGCTAAAAAAAGTGATGATAAAGGCAGTACATTTATCAACGCTAAAAAAGCGCTGATAAATGGATTCTTTTAAAAATGCTTTTTTTTCATTGTTAAAATTACCCTTTATCAGTGGTTTTTTAGGACTATTTATGTGTGGCATTGCATGAAGTCATTTTTCTCGTAGTGACGTCTTCGCATTTTACATTTTTAAAATTACGTCTTCAACCCCCGTGGTGCACCAATTGAGGAGTCGCCCAACACTCCATTAATCAATGATGAAGCCCCTGCCACAGGATGACCAGCGCATCGCCACCAGTGCAAAAAGTCACCGGTGGAACCAGAAATCAACAGATCCATGTTGTCGCCTGCTTCTCACACAAACTCACTCATCAACCTATATCAATTCACTGATGGCGCCTGGGGGGATTTCATTACCTGGATCATCAACTCCACCAACAAATTTGGTCTGAGGTCATTCCTAAAACATGGTGAAAAAATTTTGAAGTGCCAATGATATCATCTTCTCCCCTCGAGAAGATTGGCACTAGAAAATGGTCATGAGATTGAATAGAGAGAGTCTCTCCATAGACAGAGAAGTATCCATCCTCAATTCAAAATTATTTATTTAAGGGGGTTAGTGGGTATATATATGGTTCATGTGTGGCAGTAGGGTTGTGGACTAGGATTCTGCCATATATATATATAACATGATATATTTCATCTTAAAATGCAATCATCATACAACACTATAAATCGATTCATGCATTGGCACAATGTGAAGAAACAAATATAGAAAATATTCTTTTATTATAAGAATAATTTTTTATTACATGGATAACATTATTATATTACCACATAAATAATGATATGAATATTTTTATATTAATTAGATATATAAATATAGTTTTGTTTTTTTATACAAATAAAAACTTTATTGTGTTTTTATTTATTACGATTTTAATAAAAAAAGTTTATTTTCAATTACATTGTATTAATAATTTATTATTAGAAAAATATTAATATATAATATAATTATATTTTAATCAATATACTAATATACATAAATATAATTTAATATTAATATATATAATTTTTTTAATATAATAAATAGAATAAAAAACTATATATATATATATATATAATGTAATTACTTTTATATAATATATTATATATTTAAAAATAAACTATAAATATAATATAATATGAAATATTATTATATTTTAAATCATAATAAGTGAAAATATAATTATATCCATATTTATATAATTGTAAATATATTTTATTTTAATATTAAAAATTATAACAATTTCATTTATAATAAATAAAATTATGTTTATATAATTAACTTTTTATAGAATAATCAATTGTGAATAAAATATAATTCTAAATATTATTACATATGAAATTATAATAAATATATATATATATATATATATAATTATAAAAATGGGACTAATTATATATCTTTATCATAATTATAAATATATTTTGCCTTGGTCCATTGTGTGAAATTGTGTTTCCCTTTAAAAAAAGGTTGAAAATCATTTTCATCTAATTTTTCATATATATATTTCATTTATAGATGCACTAGAATCCAATCTCTAACCCTACCCAAGTTAAACAACATAAATTAATATTTTAAAATAAAAATCCATATAATAAATTTATACACCTATGTGTGATTATTATTTAGTCAAAATTGAATCCAAATTCTTAATCTTCTTCGAATAAATAAATTTAATACTTGTATCCATTTTGACCTTAGTGTATTTAAAATTTGGGAAGCCTCAAAAAAAGTGTGGAGGATTTATTGTACAAAGAAATCTCTATCTTTTTCATAAATTCTTAACTCATTTTTAATTAATTAATTTTATTGTATTATAGAAGTTTAGCTATTTTTTATAATTTATAGTTAATTATATATTAATATTCGGTATTATCATTAGTAGTAAATAATAATGTAAAAAATAATATATATAACAGAATGAATATTATACATTGAAATGAAAAGTGATTTGAAAAAAAAATAAAGGACAATGTGTTTGTTGGTCAATAAGCGAGAAAGTAGAAAAAATATAATTCAGAGAAATAATTACATTTCACGATATGTATGTCAAGCACACATACACACTGTATTGAATATTTTATATATAAAACAAGCATTCATGTTATGTCTCAAGATTCAATTGTTTTTTGTAATGGTCGTTGGAAATATTGTTTGAATTCAATGCACAAAACAATGCATGCACAAAATGGCAGCCCTACTCAGCTCTGACTCTATGAAAATTCAGCACTGCTTATTATCAATTTCATAAATAAAATATGGGAGCATTCCCATTGATGTTAATGAGTCTTCATACCACTATATCATGAAGATTTTATGATTATATTGTTTCAGGTAAAAATTGATCTTTTTTTCAAATTCACCTATCCTCAAATTTAAGATTATTAGCCAATTGTAGTGAGCATGCATAAATTAGTCAGGCAAATAATACAGTCATTTATTTAATTCACTAGGTATTTTCATAAGTACCTTGTATAGTTTTATACATAATAATAAATAAAAAAGTCTCACACTTTTCCTTTATATATAGATCATTGTGACTAGTTTGATCAAGAAAAAAATGAACTTCCTTCAAATAACAAAAAACTCATTATATTTTAGAATTAAAATAACAATTTGGAAAATAAATATATAATTCCAAATATAGATTTCAGAATGAAATTTTCGAAAATTAATATTGTTGTAGTATCATCTATAAATAAGATATGCTATTACGTAAATTCATAAAAGATACTACATAAATCAAACTGTTTCTAAGTTCAGATGCGGTTTTTGTTATAAATTGCATCACTTGTTTATGGAGAAGAAGAACCAAAATTGTTTCATAGTAATCCATGAACACCAATTTCTCCTCGAATATGGAAGTACATAATAAAAAACTATAAAAACCTGATTAAATTATCCAACCCATTTAAATAAAAATTCATAATTGTAACGACTGATAAAAAAAATATACAATAACAAAATAAATAATAGCCTTAAACCCTAAGATGTCAGCTATTTCTCCCTAGTAGACTATATACAACATAAGAATTAGGATGAAAACCCTAAATCATGTTTATTCCCACACTTTATCTATATGATAAAAGGTAATCGAATAGTTCTATTTTAGAATCACAATTGTTTGAAAATGAAATTAATTCAACTAAATTATAATGATGTAATTATTATTGTAATGTATGTTATTCAAGAAACTCATTCCACATCATCCAATCAAGAGTAAATTTGAATTAGTGTATGAACATGAATAACATATGAGAAGGTGAATCAATCATATCATGGTTGAACTCACTTACAACTAGTCAAAAAATATCTCACATGTTTCCCACCAAACAAATCCATGCAGGAAGAATAACTACTGTAATCCATGTAATTGGTGTCTATGACCAAGGATAATTCAAGAAAATGTAAAAAAAATCTAAATATTAATTAATGAAAATTCATGATATAATATAAATGGTATTTCATGTAGGAACATATGTTAAATAAAATTCATGTGGGATGGATAAATATAATATGATGCATTTATTTATATGATATATTTTTCATAAGATAGTATAACTGTAATTTCTATAAAACTCATAATGATCATATAATCACAAAATATGTTATATTAAAATTTCATGGAAAGTAACATACTAAATTTTTTAGAAAAATAACTAAAAAACCTAAATCAATGGTGTTTCAGGATGAAATATGGAGAATATAGGTGATGTGACATAATAGAAAGATAATTGAATAGTCTAATAGTTACCAATTGGTTGTTAATAGTGGTTATAATGTGACAAAATTAAAATAAATGTAGAATGGCATTAATTAATTGATGGAAAGAGTGAACCTGTGAAGGGAACAAAAAACCTATGAAGTAAAAATTGGAATGTGGGAAGAGGGAATATTTAATGGAAAGGAAAATATGAGAAGTAAAAAAGGAATGAAGTAAGAGGGACATCAAATCTCAGAGCCCGGTGAAGAGAGAAATAAATCCATTGAGTATGTGGTTAATTACCCTAATATAAAATCAAAGCACCTTGTATTTTTATCCATCAATATTATTTAATATAAACAATATAACCATTTAAAAGGTGTTAAATTACAAACTATAAGGATTATATATCAAATCAAAACTTATAAACCAAACATAAAGGTGTGTGTAATTACCCACTGACGGTTAAGAAAAATACAAGGTACTTGTGAAAATACATTAATCTAGAAGAATGTGTCGTAACATACAAATATGCAATTAAAGGGAAGTTGATAATTTTGAGATATAATAAATATGGGTTAATAGCTAATGTTAAAAGAATAAGATGTTGTTAATTAGTTGAACATATATAAAATTATGTACATAAATATCCAATGAGTATGTTAAACATAACCAGGCATAGTATTTATGAAAATACATGCATCTCAATTTTATCTTGAGAATATTTATTGGTCTATAAAACTAAGATAATAAAATGGGAATTAAAATAATTAGGGGAAAAATTTAGCCTAAATAAAAAATAATTGTCCTAAATATAGAATTATAAATGTAAATTTACCCTAGGAAGTGAGGACTATTATCATTTCTTGAGTGTTATATTGGGGCCTTTATTTTAAAACAAATCTGGAATTCTTTGAATAAAATTGAGATAAAATTTAAAAACATACCCTTGAGTTGTACTAAATAAAAGTGGGGTTATTTTTAGGGATTCTATTGCATAGACACTAAAAATCAATGAATCAATGAAAACTTAAATGTAACATTGTATACAATTTCAATGTAACCTGATATTTGTGATAGGGTTTGTCATTCAGGTGTTCTACAATTGTTGAAGAAGAAACTAAAATCCACTAGTGGTAGACTGAATTATTTCTTAATTTAAATCACTAGTGGTGAATAGAGATAACCCTTGGGTTTGAAAAATCCATCTTGGTGGGTATCTTGAAAAAATTTAGATAATAAATTAAAAATAGAAATAGTTTTCCAACTTATCAATAAAGATCAATATACAAAAAGATAACAAAAATTTGAAAAACATATGTACAATGACAATATAATATAGAAACCTAAAAAACAATGAAGATAAAAAAATGCATATTTATATACACAAAGAGATCAGACTACATAAATTACAAAAATTAATAATGTAGATTTTGTGAAAAATTTTGTAAAGAATAAAATATTATAGGAATTGGAAAATATTATTTCATAGATTATAGAATATAATGTATAATGAAATTGAAACAAAGATAATGAATATTTTGAAATTATGAATCAAAGATTATAATATAGAATATTAAAAAAAGGATCTTGATTATAGAATAAAAAATAATGCAGATATTATATTCTATAATACAAATATTATTGTATATGATGCACTAAAATTTTATTCTTAGAAGGAAATCTTCGGAGGAAGAATAAACTCTATTTAGGGTTTCATAATCAAGTGTGAGGGTGTCATCAAAAAAGGAAGATAAGTATATGAATTTTCAACCATGTGCTTCTTAAATAGATATCGTTGAATTAGAGGGAAAGAAACATAGGGTCTCAGAAAATGAGGGGCAATGATAATATGGAAAACCAATGATAAGAAAACAAAATGCATAGTATTGTGAAATTAATAGACAACTGTGGAGGCTATGGGTGACATCGTTGAGGTCGAAAGGTAGAAGTGGAGGTTGGGAGGTAGATGTAGGAATGGGTGGGTGAGGAGGAAGAGATGGGGGTCTAGGGGCCCAATATTGGGAAGGACACATTGGGGGTGTGTGGTCGAGGTAGAGAGGATGGGAAGTGGAGAGGAAGAAGTAGCGAGGGAGGGAGAATCAGGAGACCGAGACAAGGTATCGAGTACAACATGTATGGAGGGAAATACAGATTCATTATAATAACTGATACATTGTCTACAAAAAAGCACAAGACTATTCACCATTGCATTTAATAGATGGTGGAGGTTTCTTATTACAACCAATGATTTTCAAACATTTTTCATAAATATTAACATGAAAAGAGCATTCATGAGAAAAAAAATCAAGTGTGGGAGTTATTTCTAAGTTGAGATCATCATTCATATAATAAATAAAATAATCTAAGGAAATTTTATATAGAGCAGTGAGATATCATTCAATAACATACCTCTGAGACATTCACAATATTACATAATTTCAAATCACTTAAATATTGTTCATTTAAATTCGGAAAAGTTGATGATATTTATTGCATATTTAGTAACAGAGACTACATGTATCTACAAAAACAACATGCATGTTATGTAATTAAAATTTAATGCATATTGAATATAAATTTCACTTTTGGTATATGTTAATGAATACATAAGGAAATTGAATTCAACATAAGGAAACAACATGTATATTAATAAAAATTAAAAAATACACTACTATGTAAAAAGTAAGGTAATTGAAATTTTAGTATGTGATAATGCATTTTAAATTGAAATTAAATGTGCTATTTAAATGGAAATATAAATAGTAATGTAAACTTCAATTTCATAATTGTATAAAATTTAATATAATGTTAAATATAAACTACGATTACAGTTCATGATAAATTATACATAAGAAAATTGTGTTCTATAACCTGAAACAACTTGTATATTAATATAAACCGAAATATAAAAAGTGTATATATGATATATTTAATGATAATGCAAAAACAACGCGCATATTATGTGATTAAAATTGCATGAAAAATGATTATAAATTTCAATTTCATGTAGAAACTACATGTATATGAAAAAAATTAGACTCCATGCATATTAAATAAATGAAATTTCAGGATTATTCAATAAAAACTACAATTTAGTAGATGATACTATATACAGAAGGAAACTATTTTAAGACAATGAAATGGAACTATTTCACGAAGAAACCGTCGGTATATACAGAAAATGAGGCTGCTTGAATTTTGGAGAAACATCATATGTATTCAAGAAATTAATCTGCATTCATATTGAAATTAAAATGTATTTTCAGTACATGACACTAAATAAAAATTAAAAATATGAAATGTTTCATGTAACAAGAATATTTAGTCCATTAATTGAATAATATTTAGTGAATTATTATATCCATGTTTAATGGATTCAAAATTTTATGCATAATCAATTAATTTTTTTATTTATTTATATTACATTTAGCTACATATTTTTCATGCTTTATATTAATTAAATATAATAATATTAAATATAAATTGTCCTGTTAATGCATGAATGATATTCATTGTTGACAATGCGTGAATGATATTCATTATTAACATTTTTGTAGGTCATCCAATAACAAATTAGGAATATGTTTTATAGTGAAAACATTTAGGAGTAATTGTTTCACATAATAATACAAATATTGGAAATATAACAATAATAAAATAGCATTGTACATGGATGAAACATATTAAACATCATAAATGTATGTTCCTTAAAAATAAATCAGGGTATGTAATTAAAATAAAAGATAAGTGTACTGTTATTTATAATTACAAATTATATATTGTCATACTAATGAAAAAATGTGGCATACCTTTGGCGCCTGTCAAATCATGGATGTGACCATTTGAAATTAGATGCATATAAATTGAATGTGAATTAATCTAAAACATCATTGTACATGTATAGAAACTAAAATTTCATTAAATTTAATGTTCATTAAATTGAAAGTGAATTTAATTGAAATTGAATTGTATATTTATAGAAACAGAGTATACAAAAGAAAGGTGTGATTTCTAAGTAACAAATGAAAAAATTACTATACATATTCATGGAAGGGCCTATTAAATTAGGTTAAAGAATAGAAGTTAGAGGGAGTTTGCAAATTTGTTTCAAAATTGGATCTCGGGATGGAAAAAATAAGATTACCAGTTAGCAATGGAAGACACATTCCACAATAATAGAATATAGAATTGCCAAACAACCCATGGTACATGGCCAAAAAGGTATTAGTATAGTGGTAAATTAAATGAGGAATATGAATATACATAATAATATGTTATATATATATAATGAAAAATGAATATATGAATCTACAAAATCATTAAAATTAATGTGCATTATACATGTATTGAAACACAGTTTATATAATTAACAAATACAATATAGTAATAAAAAAAATTATTAAACAAAAATTGTATTTTTTAAATGAAAGTGCATTAAATTAAACATTCAATAAACAAAAATTGCATTATACATGTAGAGAAATTGAAATCGTGTTACATTCATTGTTCATTATACATGTTTAAATAGAAATCCCATTACTAGAATTTATTTATTTAAGGAGAATCACAATGAATGTGAATTTTATATGTACAAATAAAAATTACAATAATGTATAAAAACATGGTCTCCCCTCTTCTGAACACATGTTAAAAAAAAGTTTTCCCTTTTTAATTTTCATCAATTGAAATGTTTTTTCAGAAATAAAAAACATGAACAAAAATAAATAATATTAAAAGCATTAAAACTGCTATGTGCGAGCAAGCAAACTATTCTTCCAGGTATTTTTTGTGTTAAAAACAATAAATCGCTCAAATAAAATATGAATGAAACCACAAATAACAAATAAAACCTGAAAAATTGTTGTTCCATAAGACTAGTAACCTCATAGTAACAAACAGATCGACCACTATTTGATTTTTACATTTTTAAAAAGAATTATTTCTTCACTAGGAGACCAAATATCATAGAATGAAAAAAATAAAAATAGCACTATCCAAATATTGAACATAAAAGATAACAATTAAAAAACATACCAATAATTATGGATCCTGTATATTTTTTCATTCATTAAAAATATCAAATAAAAGTTTTAAAAAATGCTTTGTGATTATGTTTCCAAGGGAAAATTAGTTTTTTTCTACATCCTTACTAATATTCTATGATACCTTTATTCTGTATAAGTTCATTTTTAGTGGAAATTCATATATTAAATCAATTTAACATATTTATAAGGATCCCAACATAATCCAAATATGCAACAATATTTAAAAGGGAAACAACATTGGAAATTCAGTTTATTTTAAAAATGAATATAACAATGAGTAATATAAAATGAAAACAATGTGAGGGAAATATACATGGAACTACATATTTAGAAGAGTAGAGTGAATTGGGGATCATAATTAGGATAATAATTTTTTATAGTCACATAAAAAATATATATATACCTACTATTCAAGTGAAAAAAACATGTAGGGTTTATAAAATTTCCTATTGTTTTGGAGGATGGGTTTGCATATATACATTCTATTGAAGTGGAAATATTACCCTACCAAAATGAGGAAAGGTTGAGACCCATGAGGTTTTGTTTTATGGAAATTATATTAGAAGGTAAAAGGTAGTAATGGAACCTTGCAAAGATGGATGTTCTAGAATCTAGAGAGAAGTCATGTTCGGGTTTTGGTGTTTGGAATACTGAGAGATGACAATATTAGGAAGGAGGAAGTCATTCGTAATGAAGGGATCCTATTTAAGAGAAGGATAGATAGTGTATAGAAATTGTAAGTAATATGTGAGGGATTCAGATTATACCATGACTTAAATTCCATACCAACCAAAATTCTGATGCTGTAAGAGGGTTTTGGAATAACCTATTTGGAAGTTGAGGTGCTATGGTCCAATTTTGGAGTTGATAAGGTAAGGATCATTTGTACAAAAAACTCTAGTTTAATGGAGAGATTATAATCATAATTGAGTGGAGGAGGAGGTATAGGTGGAGGTAGAGGTGGAGGAAGAGGAAGAGTAACATGAAACAAAAATATAATGTTGAGAAGGAGGAAAGTTGAAAGGGGACTCTATAGGGTGAGAAGGGAGGGGAATTTCGGGAGGCATATAGAAATGGAATATGTGAGCAAAGGAAGACAAGAATTATGGAAATAAATTGAATAATGGGATGATGGGATTGAAGGTGGCAATGAGAAGTAGAGATGAAGGTGATTCAAGAAGGTAGTGGTGAACCCAAGAGGCAATAGAGAAGAGTCAAGGGGAGCAATAAATATAGGTACTAAATCCACTTTAGAAACAAAGGAGAATCAAATGATGATTAATAGCAATTTAATAATAATAAAATCCAAATATAAATCCGAAATTTAATATTTACTTAAAACCACAATCTATTTAAATTATTATTTAATATTTTTAGTATTTATTATATTTTTAGTATAAAATTAGTTTACATTTCAATCTTAATTGAATGTTTTATAATTTTATAAATAATAATAATAATTTTTATATATTATGCATGACTCAATTAATATTCTATCTTCCATATATATTGTATTTTTCTAATCATTTATTGATTGGGGAAGACTATACATGCATTATATTTTGGGAAGCCTCTACATTAATAATTTAATGTATAAAATCAATATTTTAAAAAAATTTGAGAATTTAAGGCATGTGATCATGAATGACAATATTGATCCATCCTCTCACTTTGTTAGTGAACATTTTAGATATTTTAACTATACGATTGTTAATTAAAATCTCTAAAATATATGACTGCATGTTGCACATTAGTCACTACTATAGATTTTGGTTTATTCAGTGATACCTTTTATCAATGCTAAAAAACACTAATAACAGGGTACCATATCAACAAACTTTATTAGCACTGATAAATATATTCATCTTATCAGTGTTAAAAAAATTATTTTTATCACTAATTAAAGTTATATTTTAAAAAAATCATATAAAATCACATATTAATATATAGATATATTAATATTTATATAAATATAACATATTTTATAAAATACAATTTATATAATACTATATATTCAATAACACATAATATATAAGATATTTAGTTAAATTAGTTTACAAATTAATTAAAATTTAATATTAATCAACAATTTTAGAATTCTTATTTAGTAATAATCATTTAATAATAATATAATGATATAAAAATTCAATAATTTAATAAATGTTATAATATAAGTTAAAAACATGACTTGAACTACAAACACCCAAAACATCTAATTTGGGTGTTTGTTTGAGCTCCACCACAAATCAAATTGAAGTTTCCAAAATGATATACAATTTGGTGATTGGGAAGACCTTTAGTCAATTGTTTTTGAGGTCAAACATGTCTAAAAGTACTCAAAAACTGAGTTTTCTATTGCGGTACATTAATTTTTGAACATTTGATGAAATTTCAGCATCATTTAAAGTGGTCTTCTTATCTTTTTTCAATAGAGGCTCAATTTTTTATCACGAATTACACTGATATGGATATTTTGGCATTATAATTTTTTCATTTCTTATATTATAGTGTTATTTATAATTAAATATATACTAATATACACATATATACATATTTGTTTAGGTTTACTCAAAAACATTTAATTAACAATAAATAAATCCTCACCCCAAAAACGTCTAGGAAACTTTTCTTCTCTATGAAAACAAAAAACACTTTCCAATAAAGTCATGTTCATCTGCTCAACTATACCATTTAGCTAAGGTGTCTTAGGATGCGTATGTTGACGCTCAATACCTTCCTGCATAAAATACTGATCAAACAGACCACAATACTCACCCTCATTGTTAGCGTGAATACATTTCAATTTCTTACCGTATTCCCTCTTAGTAGAAACCTAAAGTCTCTAAAAATCACTAAGAAGTAGTATTTTTGAATTCAAAAAATAAACTCTAATCTTACATGAGTATTCATAATAAAAATTCATAAAATATAGACTGCCACTAAAGGTCATACATTTCAAAGGACAACCAGAATCAAAATGTACTAACACCAGTACCTATGACTCCATATGTAAAGCATGACTATTGAAACTCACTCTACTATTTTTTCCAGCAATACAGTGATCACAGATATCCAATTTGACACTCTTAAAATATGGAATAATATTTTTCATAGTCAAACAACCAAGACCTTTCACACTAATGTGGTTGAACCTCTTATGCCATAACTTAGATGAAATACTCTACTCAACAACACATGTAGTATCACAATAAATAGAAGCTATAGTATAGTAAAAACATGATGGATTTTTACCTCCATCCATAATCATAGAAGCCTTGTAAATCTTCCATTGGCCAAAAACAAAAGTAGTGATAAACCCTTCATCATCAAGAATAGTGGTAAAAATAAGATTCAATAGAACCTTAATAACATGTCAAATATTCATGAAAATCAGATTACTTCCAGTACTAGTCTCTAGAAAAATTATATCAATACCTAAAACATCAGTTTGACAATCATTACTGATCTTTAAAATCCTAAAATTAATTGGGTGGTATGATATAATGGGTTCATTCCTTGATTTCATTTGAAAACAAGAACTACTATCAACACACCAATATGAATCATCATATGTAATGAAAATGGAGTCATAAATAATAACAAGATCACCCCCTGTAGTGGTGGTGAAATGATTATATCCATCACCATTTTATTTCTATTGATTTACTTCATTCTATTTTCTCTTTTCAGCTGATAACAATACTGTTTAACATGACATTTCTTATCACAATGATGACAATCAAGTTATCTATGCTTCGACCTACAATTACTTCTACCATTTTTCTTACCTCAACTAATCTATCCCAAATTATTTTCATGGATTCTTCCCCTAGACTCTATGACTGAAATATATAAGGAATATTTCTCCTATGTATGTCTCCTGACCTCTTCATTTAAAAAAACTGACTTAACAAAACTAAATTTCATGGCCCCATTAAGAGTAGAACTAGTTAGATTATCACATAAATTCTCCCAATAATTAGGTAAATTGTTAATAAAAAAAGATCTAAAACCTTATCTTCAAAATTAATACACATACAAGACAATTTTCAAAAACATCACTGATATTCTCTCAAATATTTCAGAAATAGATGTAACATCTTTGTACCTAATTTTTTTTCATTTTTTTGAGAAGAAACTATTTATTGTTTTCTATCTTAGAAGTATTGGTAGTATCTAGCTTGTCCTATAAATATCTGGCATTATAAATGTTGACAATATGATTCATCACATTGTCTTCAACCCGCTGGCCAATAAAACCACAAAGTTGGGAACCACACCCTCCCACACTTCTGTTATTCCCAAAACCTTCAAATCCATCCTATCACATTGTTGGCACACATTTTAGATTATTTTTCAATATAGATGTTAATTAAAATCTCTAAAATATATGTTTGCATGTTTCACATCAGTCACTACTATAGATTATGGTTTATTTTGTGATACCATTTATCAAAGCTAAAAAACACTGATAATGGGGTACCTATATCAGCAATTTCATTAGCATTGATAAATGTTTGTTTTTTATCAGTTCTAATACAACTTCTTTTTATCAATAATAAAGGTTATATTTCAAAAAATATATTTAAAAAACACATATTAATATATAAATATATTAATATCTATATAATATAATATATTTTATAAAATACAATTTATAAAATACTATATATGTAATCACACTTAATATATAAGAGATTCAGTGAAAATAGTTTATATAGCAATTAAATATTAATATTAATCAAAAAAATTAATTATTATTTAGTATTAGTCATTTAATAATAATTTATTGTTAGAAAAATTCAATAAAATAATAAATGGTCTAAAATAATTTGAAAACATGACTTGAACGTCAAATGACCATAACATTTGATCCGGGTGCCTTTTTGAGCTCCACCACATTTCAAATCAATGTTTTCAAATAGATATATGATTTGGTGACTCAAAAGATCTTTAGTCAGTGGTTTCTGTGGTCAAATAGGTCTAAATGTCCTCAGAAACTGAGTTTTTTTGTTAGGGTACTTTAATTTTTGAACATTTGATGAAATTTCATCCTAATTTAAGGGGGTATTATAATCTTTTTTCGATGAAGGATCAATTTATTATTAGGGATTACACTGATATTAATATTTTGGCATTAAATTTTTATCATTTTTCATATTTTATTGTTATTTGTAATTAAATATATAAAAATATACACATATATGCATATTTGAATGTACTTTCACAAAAAAATTAGCAACAGTAAATAAATCATCACCCCAAAAATATCTAGGCAACGTTGCTTCTGATAGCAAACAAAAAACTCTTTCCATTAATGTTTTGTTCATCCGATAAACGATAACATTTAACTATGGTTTCTTAAGAGGGGTCTTTTGATGCTAAATACCTTCCTACCTGCAATACTGATCAAAGAGACCATAATACTCACCCACATTGTTAGTGTGAACACATTTCATTTTCTTAATAGATTCCCTCTTAGCAGAAACCTGATATTTCTTAAAAACACTGAGCACCAGACTCTTGGTATTCACAACATAAACTCAAATCATATGTGAGTATTCATCAATAAATTTCATAAAATAAATACTTCCACAAAAGGTATTAGATTTAAAAGGAACACTACCATCAGAATATACTAATTCAAGTACCTATGGCTTCTTGTGTAAAGGATGACTATTTAAACTCACTCTATTATATTTTCCATCCATATTGTGATCACATATATCCAATTTGGAACTATTTAAATATGGAAGAATATTTTTCTTGGTTAGACAACAAAGACCTTTCTCACTAATGTGGATGAGCCTATTATGTGATAAATTGGATGAAACACTTCACTCAAAAACATAATTAGTATCAAAAGAAATAGAAGCTCTAGTCCAGTATAAACCAGACAGATTCTTCCCTCAATCCACAATCAATGAACCCTTGGAACGATTCCATTGGCCATAACCAAAATTATTGATAAACCCTTAAAAAATAGATTCAAGCGAACCTCAAGAACATGTCAAACATTCTTCAAAATCAACTTACTTCCAATACTAATCTCTAAAAAAACAATTCTGATACCTAAAACATCAGTATGAAAAAATTACCCATCTTTAAATCCCCAAAATTACCATTACTGTATGATTTAGAGAGCTCTTTCCTCGATTTCATGTGAAAACAAGCTCCACTATTAACAACCCAACAAGAATCATCATAAGCAATATTAATGGAGCCATAAACAATAACAAGATCACCCTTGTAGCGGTGGTGAAATTATTATCTCCATCACCATTTTTCTTCTACTGATTTTTATTCAGTCTATTTTCTATTTTTATTTGATAAAAATATATTTTAAAATTACCCTTATTATCATATTGATGACATTCAAATAATCTCTACTTCAACTTAAAATTTCTTATTCCTTTTCTCTTACCTTGACTACTTACTCCCAGACTCTTTTCATTGCTTCTCCCCTAGTCAATGTGACTGAAATATCTGAAGAAGCGTTCTCCTGAGTACGTCTCCCAATCACTTCATTTAAAACAATATACATAACAAAACTTAATGTCATGACCTTGTTAAGAGTATAACTATTTATAGTATCATGTAAATTATCCCAATAATCAGGTAAAGTGTTACGAAAAAAAGAGCTGAAACCTCATCTTTAAAATTAATACTCATACCTAAAAATTGATCAAAACAACCCAAATATTCTATCAAATATTAAAAAATTGATGTAACTTATTTATACCTAAAATTAATCCTTTTTTGAGAAGAAAAAATTTACTTTTTCCTGTCCTAGAAGCATAGGTAGTCTCTAGATTCTCTTAAAAAGATCTATAATGAGAAATTTTGACAATATGATTCATCACGTTCTGTTCAACCCACTAGACAATGAAACCACCAACCATTTCATTCTCAAATGCCCATTCTTCATCTGACATTCATTCAGGCTTATGAGTAGTAAAAATCAGAAGATCCATTCACATGATAAAAATAAGATCCTTCATTTTTAATCTCAACATATGGTAGTTTTTACCATTCAAAAAAATCACCTGGATGTAATTGTATTCCTTAATATATATGATATAAAAAACAAACCATTTGATAGCAGATATTGGGAAAGACAACAAGCGATGAACACACACAAAATAGGAAAGCAAACATAAAGTAGAAATAAATTTTATTCCCTCCAAACAATCCTACAAATCTAAGGTAGATGTGCATTGAGAAAATAATATGTGCATGAATAAAAATTGGCACCATATATTTTTAACATGGAAAAACCCAAGGAAGGAAAAAATCATGGGACCTAGATCAGAAATCCGATCCTCTATAATCAATGAGTACATGGTTGAAACTCACAAAAAAGGGGTCTCAAAAGTATAACTCTATTATGTAGTAGAAGATATTATTAATATACAGGAGAGTTAGAAAGAGGATATTAAAAAAGAATATCATGTGAGAAAGAAGTGAAAAAAATAAATTTCACCCTATGAATATGAAGATCATCCACTGATTAACTGTGTGCTGAAAAATCACCAATATTAGAAGTAATCTGATTTTCAATCAAAACTGATCAAAAAAAAAACTGAATTTTCTCTCCATTCGGATGAATCTCTCAAAATGTTTTCACTACCTTCTATTAAAGAAAGAAATATTTTAACAAAACATAACCCAAAACACACACTAGTACATATCAACCCTTTAACAGTTCTTAGAAAAATATTTAATAGCGATAAATAAGCCTTGTTTCCCTCAAGGAAATTAAAAGGTGGTCCCTTTTATCAGTGATAAAAATGTGTAAATAAAAGTGGTCTTTTATCAACATTTTATAGAACTGATAAAAATCCAAATAAAATTATTTCTAAAAAATCAGTAAATCAAAGGGTTGACCAGCCCCCTTTTATCAGCACTTGATCCCCCCATTTTAATATTTCTCATCTTGAATCTCCACCCCTTTAATAGTTCTTGGTATTTTTTCCACCTATAATAGTGTTATGCACCTACTTCACTCGCCTGTGCGTGCGCCCACATTTGTAGGGTTTCGAAACTCAAAGATCTCCCCCTCATACTCCAGTTCCTTTTCCACTCCACTATATTGTTTTATTCGGTATTTTATGATATATCTATATATTTATATATATATATCATTTCATTTTAATCAACATATATACATATATATTTATATACATATATAAAATATGTTTTGTGTGTGTGTGTGTGTTTATACATGCATACATACATATATTTATATCTGTGTGTGCATCTATAAATATAATTAAACATATTTATATTTATATAAATATATCATATATCAATATTTATATTCATATATTAGAATATATAGATAAATATACAAATGTCCGTCAATAAACACACTCAAATATATTTATATATATAAACTTTATATAAACATTAATTTTATATGTATATAAATATTCATACATTTTTATTTCTTATAAAATGGATATTATTTTTTATATAGATAAGATTTATAGTTTTGAAAATATATTTTATATGTAAATATCTTTAAATATATATTTATAAAATTAAATTTTGATGTGTTAATATATCAAAAATATTTTTATATTTTTATATATCTGATTATAAATAAAAGTACAATATGAAAAATGATACAATTTCCAAACAATAATGTTAATATGAACGTAAAACTTGAGTATAAATTTAGTCCATAATTAGAACAGGTAAAAATAACCCTTTAAAGGAGGCTGAAATTCAATCGAATGTGAAACAATTTGGGTACCCTGACAAGAAACTCCATTTTGGAGGCTTTTTATGGATTTTTTGGCCACAAAAAAATATGTAACTGGGGTTTACCTTTTTTGTTAGGGAATATAGCTCACCGTAGTATTTGATTTCATATGATGTAGAGTCCAAACAAACACTCAGATCAAAATTTATTTTCGTTTGAAGTTCGAGTTACGTTTTGAACCTATTTTTGATCTCATATTATTTTTTAGATTATTTTATATTCAAATTCTTATTAAATTGTTATTAATCGATAATAATTATCATATTATTAATTAAAAAAATATTTTTAATTATTTTATAATCAATTTCCCCTAATTATCTTATATATTATGTGTAAATGTCTATTTTTCCTTATCTAAAATATATTTAACAAATAAATATTATATTTATATCAATATAAACATATTTATAATTTAATATACTTTTTTAAATGATTTTTTTTAATATACAATTTATTAGCATGGGTAAAAATGCATTGATGGGGTTCTCTGCTAAAAAAGTGCTGATAAAGGGGGTACATTTATGAACTCTAAAAAAAGCGCTGATAAAGGCATGCTTTTAACATTGCTTTTTTAGCGATGTTAAAATAAACCATTACCATCACTTTTTTTAGTGCTATTAAAGGATTGAATTGCCTAAATTCATTTTCTTTGTAGTGACATATCCACATTTTACCTTTATAAAACCGCTTCTTTGACCTGCGTGGTGTGCTAAATGAGGAGGCACCTAACACTCTATTCGTCAATGATGAAGCCCATGCCACTGGATGAACAGTGCCTCACCACTAGCGCATAAAGTAGTTGATGGTTCCTGAAATCATTAGATCCATGTTGCTTCCTCAGTCTCATATAAAGTCACTCATTGGTCTACATCATGTCACTGATGGCGCCTAAGGGTATTTCATCACCTGCATCATCAACTCCACCTCGAAAATTGGTTTGAGGTCATGCCTAATACATGGTGTGAACATGTGGAAGTGCCAATGATACCATCTTACCCCCTAATGACGATTGGCTCATGAAAATGGTCATGAGATTGAATATAGAGAGTCTCTCCATAGACAAAGAAATCTCTATCCTCAATTCCAAATTATTTATTTAAGGGTGTTAGTGGGTATATATATGGGTCATGAGTGGCAGTAGGGTTGTGGACTAGGATGCACCCAAAAAAAATATATATATTATTATAGATTTCTATTTAAAAAATATATATTATATTTATGTATTAATATATTATGTTTAATGTTTGTTTGAAGTATACCCTTTATTAGCGCTGGTAGAAAAGAACTGATAAAGGGGTCATCTGTTTAAAAAATTGTTCATAAAATGCGTACATTTATCAAATCTAAAAAAGTGAAGATAAAGGGGTTCTTTTGAAAAATTGTTATATTTGAAATCATAATAACTGAAAACAAATTAATATTTATATTTATATAATTATAATTATAATTATAATTATACTATTTTTTAAGTTAAAAAACCACAATAATTTAATTTATAAGAAATATAATTATGTCTGTATAATCAACTTTTAATTGAATAATGAATTATGAATAAATTATACTTATAACTATTATTATATTATAAGTTATAAAAAATAAAAATATATATATATAACTAAAAAAATAGGGCTAATTATATATCTTTATCATAATTATAAATATGTTTTGACTTGGTCCATGGTGTGAAATTGTGGTTCCCTTTTCAACAATGGATGAAAATCTTTTTCATCAGATTTTTTTTTATAAATATTTCATTTATAGATGCAGCATAATACAATATCTAACCCGAATCAAGTCAACCCAAAAAAATAAATATTTTAAATTTAAAATCTGTGTAATAAATTTATAAACATATGTGTGATTATTATTTAGTCAAAATAGAATCCAAATTCTTAATCTTATTTGAATCTATTAATTTAATGCATGGATCCATTTGGACCTTAACATATATAAAATTGGGGAATCCTAAAAACCAATGTTCACCCTCTACCGTTTTCTTGCCTTTGTCCACGAGTGAACATGAAGACTAAGTGCGCCAACACTATGTTAAGAGTCCAACCCAGGGGTTATAGGAATTGTCTAATATTATGATGGTGGATAGGTGCTTCATAATTGAGGTGATACTAAGGGTCGCAGAGAAAGTGAAATATGATGGAGATCTAGTATTGGGGACCACTGACAAGAAGCATAAGATCTTTAAATACTTGTGGATAATGGAGAACCAAATTCCATGTGTTATACTAGAGAAATTATACTTTATTATTAATCTCCCCAACCCTCTACCATTGATGGATTTTTCTTTTGAGTGCTTGCGTGAGATGGTTCCAACCATACGAAGGGCTCCTCTGGAGGTATATGACCAAAATATACATTTTCTGGATTTGTGGAGGACATGCTTCCTTGGGTAGCATGATCCTATCCCGAACACACCCAATTATGTGAGGATGGTGACCATTTAGTCTGCTACCGCTCTTGCTCAGTGCGGAGTGAAATTCAAAAAAAGGGACGAAGATATGATCAACATCAAGTTCAATTCATCCCAAAAAACCTTGATGATACTGTACTTCCAATGAAAGAGAATATGGAGTTTTTGATATGGAACTTCATAAACATTGAGAAGGTTTACCCAGGGTGCAGCAAAAAATACTTAAGTAATTATATATCAATGTTATCGATGTAATAAAAAACTATATTTATATCAACACAATATTTATGATATTTTTTCATTGCACCATGCTAACGCATGAGTTAAAATTAATTTATGAAAAAAATTTAAAATGAAACCTATCGATTTATGGTTATGGATTGTGATACCATTTTAAATTGAAATCAATGTATATATATATATATATATATATTTGATGTTAAACCTAGTATCTAACCCTACTACCACACAGTACTCATATATGTAAATATATACTCACTAATCCCCATTAAATAATAATTATAAAGTATATCAATGTTGTGAAATAAAAAATATATAACATACATTTAATGAGAAAACTAAAAATTAATTAATCTAGTAAAATAATTATTCTAAAATCATCTTAAGTGGTTTGAGTCGTTCATAAAATCTGTGGAACTGTCATAAAGAATGTAAACATATTAATAAAATAATGATGTCATTAACAATATTAATTATTATGTAAAGAGAAATAAATTTGATAAAACTAACATTGTTAAAAGATTTTTTAAACTGATTATGATTATTTCAATCATGAATAATATGTTATAATAATCACACTATTTGTTTCCAACATATAAAATAACATTATTATTGTAAAACAATAATTTATAAATTATAAATAACATTTTTAATCAATAATTTAATATATGTTTTAATAATATTAAAGCCTAACCTAAGCAGAATCATATTTATTTTTTATTGACTTCTTTTTTTGAAAAATATTATCTATAAAAGTCTTTAAGTTATAAAATCATCTAACATGATATCCAATTATAAATATTATAGGTACATATTCAATTCTTTCTCCTCCAAATCCATATCTCTATGTTTTTTTAATAAAAACACTTTTAGGGTTAAGGGGGAACCCAACAACCAATCACTGCATATATTCATAATCCCTCTCGACAAGTGATGAAAAATTAAATTTAACATTTCAAATAATTAAAATATAACAAAAATCCCCATCGTATAAAATTTAATATATTTTGAATACGTATTAGTTAATGTGATTTAATGAATAAAAATATTTTATTTTATTAGGAATGATGTAAAAAATTAATTATAAAATAATTTATATTAATCATGTAAAAAATTATTTCCCAGAAATAAAATTTAAAGTTACATAAAAATTATCTTTAATTATTGAAAAATACAATAACTGCATATATTATTTACTATGATTTAAAATATCTCTATTTTTATATAATTATGAATTTTGTGGGAAAACCTAATTTTTATAAAAGTTACAAAAATCATAACAAAATGATTATTGAAATGAAGAATTAAATATTTGTAATGAATATATTTAATCACTGAATATTGCTACAAGTGTAGCCCAAAAATTGTTTTATTTTTTTAATTGCACAAATCCATTCAATTGTATATCCTAATAAAAAATAATGAAAATGAATATATGTATTAAATATGAAATAATTAAAATGGTTAAACATCAAAATAAAACAGATGTCACAAACCCCTATAATAAATTGATATAGTAAATTTTATTTTATCAAAAAAATGAATCCCAAAGTAAGATGGTTCCATTTTCTCTAGGTACTATCACAACGCTCTCTCATCTAGGGTTTCTCTCCTCACACTCACAATCTAAAAAAACCCTTTCTCCCTCCTTGCAATGATTTAAAGGCTCTGCTAGCCACTGTTTACTGCCTCTTATATGGCATTGTATCTTTTTCAGTGTGTCTCTTGTTGTCCGATGACTCTTATAAACATTGTTTCTTTTCTCCTCTTTTTTCCCTTGTTTAATATTCTAGATTTCTCATCCCCTGGTTTTTCTCCTTGACCTTTTCTGATGCAACTCCTCTCTTTCTAGTAGAACTATCGGAAATTGACCCCATCTCGGTCGAACACGTTGCAACTACAGTGTCTTGGGATTATTCTTTTTTGAGTTGTTCTACATTCTTCCTGTGAGATAATGTTGGTCTCCTGGTGTTCTTTTCCTTGTGGTGGCTATGTCGGCAAGGTTCAGTGGTCATGGCGTTACCTTCCTCTCATTATTGTGGCTTTGGTCGGTTTGGAACACTGCTATGTCTCATGGTTTTCTCCAATCTCCTCCTAGTCGGATTTTAATGGTGGTACTCAAGGTGTTTTGGGATGTGAGTTTCAAGTAGTCGATGATGTTTTAAGAGGTGTTTTCCCCGCAGTGACTTCGACTCTGACCATAGTTACCCAAAGGGCTCGAACTTCTCAATGGTGTTTGGTGCGACTTCAAACCTTTTTTGGGATCGATGGTTTGCGATGGTTTGTTTTTGGTTTTCAATGTGGGTGAAGATAAATTCTGGTTTTTCTTACTTAGGTAATCATCTCTGGTGATCTATATGGTGTTGATGTCGATGATGATGGTAGAATTCCTTGGTGATGATAGCGTATGATAGTGACGAGACTCCGAGTGATGCGATGATTCATAGATCAAGTGCTCCTTGGGTTTGGTGTTGGTTTGAATTTCGAATTTCACTTAACCATACTGTAACATCGGATTCCCATGTGATGGATATGGTTACCGATTATCTTTAAAGAGGATATCATTGAAAATAAAAAATAGAATTTTCTGAATTCCAAAGATATAAAATAATTAGTTTCCATTTAATATAATAATTTAACACTCGATGTATGTTTTTTAGGTTCACTTGAATCCATAAAATCAATAATATAATCAAATTTAAATACAATATTTCTAAAATATTTTTTTGAACCCGTTGGTCTTGAATTTTATTTTTTGTCACCAAAGGGTCAATATGTGATGGAAATTATAAGAGAATATTATGTTGAGAATCATAAAGAATTACTATACATTATATCATAGTTTGATGTTTGATGAACTATTCTTAATGTTCAAGGAAAAGTGTTGATGGTGTGTGGAGCAAGCACATTGTCTAAAAAAATGAATATGAATGAAGTTACATCAATTTATGTTTGAAGAGAAGTAACAAATCATTCTAAGGACATGATATATAATACTATTGAATCTGAGATTTAATATAATAAATTATCAATGTGTTTTTTAAGTTCTCTTCAAGACTTGAAATCAATAATACAATAAAAATTTATATCCAGGATTTCTATAAGATTATAATGAACCCATTGGACTTGAATTGTAATTGTTGTCAACAAAGAGTCAATATGTGTTGGAGATTATAATAGGAGATGAAGTTAATAATCATGGCGAATTACTATTCTCCACTTCCTAGTGTGACGATTGGTGAATTCTTCTTAATGATCAATGACAAGTGTTAATGGTCTGTAGAGCTAGAACATTGTCTACAACAATGAAGATGGTTGATGTTTCATCAATTTGTGAATGAAATTAAGTTAAAAATCATTAGAATCCCATGCAATATATGAAAATTTCATGAGATATTTAATGTGAATAATATGAAAAATATATTCCTTGTTTTTTCATACGTAATATGTGGTGAAGTAAACTAAGTTGTTTTTATTTTGAATGAGAATTTTCTTGCCATTAAATTATATACATATAATTAATCTAAGTATATTTATGATGGTCCTTTAAAAAATTGGGTTAGCCCTTGGAAAACCAAGTACCACCTCAACCACATATGGTACATAGGCGGTCAAACATGGGGGTGGTAATCAATTTAGCTAGCCTCAGGTGGCGAGTGAGGATGTGTAGTTCATATTACATGGGAAATTTAATTTGCAGACCGTACAAAATGTATTCTTATATTTAATTAATAATATTTTTTGAACACATTGATTCACAAAAAATTTCATGATTTTTTTGGAAAAATTTAGAATGATTTTTATTGGTTATTCTCATGAAATTCTTATGTTATCTAAAATATGGGAATTTTTAATTGCAAAAGTTAAATTAATTTGAAGGAACAAATCTATGTAACTTTAAATGATAAAATTTTATTTAAGTAATTCTGATTGATATTTTATGTGTATTTAAATTGTTTAGGCTAAAATTAATTATCACAAGTGGGGATAGTCCTCAACCTATAAGGTAACATGCCCAAGTTGGCAAGGAAACCCCATGGGGAGAGCCTATCACAAAGAAAGAGATAACATAATGGTGTATGGAGAAATCACATTGTTTTTAATAATGAAGATGATTTAGGTTCCATCCATTCTTGGATGAAGAGAAGTTAAAATCTTTAGAAGGTCCAGAATTATACTACTATTTCGTGAGAGACTTCATCTGAAGACCCTTAAAAATATATTCCAATTTTTCATAGAGAATATTTCATGATGAAATCTAAGTGGTTTGGTGTTTTTGATAATAAATTTCTTTACATTCCATTATATACTTAAATTTAATATAAGTATATTCCTGATGGGACTTAATATGAAATTGGGCTTGGCCTTAGTAAATGAAGGGCCACCTCAAAATTTATTCTTATTATTCATACATAATATTTGGTTAAGAAATTGATGGAGACAAATTTTCATGAAAATATATTAGTATTTTAGAAGTATTTTTAATATTAATTGCCATATAATTCATATTTATCTAAACTATGGAAAATTATAATTGAAGAGGTAAAATGAATTTAAAGGAATAATGCTATGGAATCTTAAATGTTCAATTGTTATTTATGTGATTCTGATTAATGTATTTTGTGTTTGGAATATGTTTAGGTTAAAAGTAGGACTAGTGAGGCTATCCAAAACCCATAGGGTAGAAGACCTAAGCTGGCCCGAAAACCCCATCGGGAGATCCCACCACAAGGTGGGGAACAACTTGACATTCCATTCTATACATACAATAAATCATTGTATATTTTTATTCGACTTAATAAGAAATTGGGGTAGCCCTTTGAAGACCAAGGAACTCCTTAAAAAGTATTATTAATTTTCATACATAATATTCGGTGAACACATCGATCC
Organism: Viscum album; assembly: GCA_963277665.1. Taxonomy (NCBI): domain Eukaryota; kingdom Viridiplantae; phylum Streptophyta; class Magnoliopsida; order Santalales; family Viscaceae; genus Viscum; species Viscum album. The sequence goes on from OY728161.1 coordinate 779,390,589, forward strand.
ACATTTATTTTTCTGAAAAAAAATCAATATTTTTTAAGGAATGTTAATGATTATTCCTATTTAATTCATTGTTTATCTAAAATATGGGATTGTTAAATTCAAGAACAAAACATAATTTAAAAGAATAAATATATGGAATTTTAAATTCCCAAATATTATTTAAGTAATTATAATTGATATTTAATTTGTTTTGAATACATTTAGGTTTAATGTAGGACCAGTGGGGCTAGCCCTCAATCGGTTGGGTAATATGCACAAGCTAGCCAGGAAACCCCACATGGAGGGCCTACCACAATAATAGAGATAAGTTAAATATTTAAAGGACAATCATGTTGGTTTGTGGGGGTCAAGACCACATGTTGATTAGAGGATGACATCACCATCATTGGGTGGCACTAGTTGTGGTAGGAGTCCTATGACCCCAATCTGACTTCACTGCCAATTCATCACCGCAAGTTATTGTTTAATGAAGAGCACTTGAATGTTTTCTTCTAATGTTGGAAATATTCTCATGGATACTATTAATCTTTAACCAAAATGGTGTCATCCCTACTCGGTCCTGCTCTACCTATGCTCATACATTTCCCATGCCACACCTCTACCACCTTGACACGTACAACCGTTGTTCAACACCACTACCACCATCTGAAATCTCACTAAAGACACCATGTATGTGATTGGAGAGCTTAGGCCCATGAATTTTTTTTGACCCCATGAACCTCCATGTATCATTAATGGGAACTCAAATGACCTTGTTGAATCCTATTTCAATGGAAGCAATGCCCAACATGGGAGATGAGCTTCATCTAATCTCTGTGAAGATTGGATGATGTGAGGGAGCTCACTAGAAACTTCAAGCTCCACTATACCATAGGCTTTACACGTGTAGCATTTTGTGAAAGGGAGACCTATGTGTAGGCATTGCACCATTACATGTACATCATTCCTGAGTGTTTTCCAATTGGCATGCCTCTACAAAAAAGTATAACTCTTATATCTTCCGTGAATTTTAGAGATACCCTAGGTACTGAGAGATTAATATCATATAATGATTGGTGATCCCAATATGCGTGTCTGTGTAGATATCCTGTTTTTCCCTTGTAAAACTTTGAAATAAATATACATATATTTTACAAGTCATGCACTAATATAAAATGGGATTCCAAGTCCTGGTGTGCTCATAATTAATTGTATAATAAATATCAGATATATTTTATATTACACGCACACATTGTTTTAAAAGATAATTTGATAAATATTAAATGGAATCTCAGATTAGAAATACAAGACCACATTTGAGTCCACAATGCGATGTTTACCCTATTCATGACATACAATAGGTGGATGTGGGACATTTAGATATCTCACCCGTTGGTGGTATGTTCAGTTGGTTTATGAATTAATTTAATTTAATTAATTGATTATTTGAACCTAAATAATTTATTTATCAATTCACTTATATGGAGAATCCTCCAAGGTTAGCCTCATAAATCCTTGGATAGTTTCACAGAATTCATCCTACTTTCATTGGTGAATCAACACTCAAATATGATGAGTCTTTGGATTAGAGCGGATCGAAGTGCAATGAATGTTCTGAATTCATCCATTCATTAGTGATTAATTCCTTCAACAATGAATGATCCATCCTCAAGGTAAGACTCATCAATATTAGGAGTATTCCCATTTTTATTAAATTCATTGAGAATATCGATCTCTTTCTTTGATCCTGTTCTAATTGCGGCCTTCTGCTACACCCATGTGTTGATATTAAATCAGTTATTCTTATTTTCAAACCTTGGATATACCTAATTGATATAATTGTCCAAGAACTCTAAAAAATGACTGTTAAACCATTATTTTGGTGATTTTATCCCTTGTTGAATCATGTTATTCACTGGTCAGAACCCGTGGTACCAGTTCGAAATTTATGGGCAGTACCATGCCCGATTAGACCCCCAGAATCACGACAAATATATGTGAAGAGGTGGATAGATAGATCATGGATGTTTTCAGATAGATTTTGGGTTATAAGATATCATTTTTATGATCACATTTCATATTATTGATAGAATAATATGGGGAGTCATTTGGGATGTGAGACGAAGCTTCGAAGACTAATACGTTACATTTTTTGGCCATCGGATGGCCGAAAATGATGAAAAATGAAAAGATACACAATTACCATGTAGAGAGAAGGACAAAATAAAGGATGAATGGTTAGATATAAATCATTGTCATTGGATATGGATTTCTTTGAAAAACACCACTATAGGTTGTGTACTGCGATAAGCACATGACATGTATCCCCTATACTATAGAGGCTATGGTTATGGGAATTTATAAGGATGGTTCGACCTGTAGTCATCCTACATGTCATGTACCACTTCCCCTAGTGGATGAGCTGACTAAATGAACACACATGTATGACCCTACATGAGAAGACACGACCATAGGAATGACATGTTCTTGAGTACATGAACAGAGATTGAGTACATGGACATACGATAGAGTACACGAACACAACCCATAACACGAGGAGGATCATAAGTGAAAGGGGAACACCATGTATATCCACCACATGCCATGTAACCTTAGACAGTTTGTGAGTTTTGTACCTATAAGGACATATCTAGGTGATGGAGTGGGACCACATGTTGTGTGGGACCCTCACACATTGTGTGCCACTTTCTTCGTTTTGAGTAAACATTAAACTCTAATAACTCCTTCATTTGGACCCATATTTTTTCCCATGAGAAGCCTATCCAAAATGTTTTTTCACATAGAACATGATGGTTCCCTCTGTTGTGACTTTTGATATATGGTGTGAGATTTTCCGGGCATGGAGTTTGTTTTGGTGTCACCTGACAATGATAGTGATTAGGCATGATCACCAAAGGCATTCTGAGTGGATCCATCCAACTGGGATAAGAATGGGTCCTCATTGACTAGTGAAGAACCCTCCAACTAGGTTGGGTATGGGTCCTTTACAGACTCCTAATAGTGGAACCCTCCTGCGAAGTCAGGGCATGGGTCCTATAGAATCAAAGAGTGGAACTCCCCTATAGAGTCAGGGCATGGGTCCTCTAGTATCAAAGAGTAGAACCCTCCTGCTGGGTAGGGCATGGGTCCTCTATCGACTATCAGATAGTGGAACCCTCCTGCTATGTAGGGATGATCTACTTCTCGAACAATTTCATATATTATTTTCCGTAATATAATAAAACATATATGTTTTATATAATAATGAATTTTTTGGAAAAACATAATTTTTATAAAAGTTACAAAAAACATAAAAAGATAATTATTGAGTTTAATAATTAAATATTTATAATAAATACCTTTAATCATTGAATATTTCTACATGTTTATCCCAAAAATTTATTTTTTTAATTACATAAATCCATTTAAGTGTATATCGTAATTAAAAAATGATGAAAATTAATAGATGTATTAAACATGAAATAATTAAATTGATTAAACAAAATAATAAAATTTATCTCATCAAACTGTATGACAAATATATAAAGTAAATTTTATTTTATCAAAAAAATAAATCCCAATGTTATAAAATTGTTGTTTTCCATTTCATATCAGAATTTAACACTTGAAATGTTTTTTTATGTTCACTTGATGCCTTCAAGACAATAATATAATAAAATTTATATAAAATATTTCTAAAATATTTGGTTGATATCAGTGGCCATGAATTTTATTTTTTTGTCAACAAAGGGTCAATATGATCTACATATTATAATATTATATGATGTTGAGAAATAAACGAATTTCTATTATTCATATCCTAGTTTGATGATTGATGAACTATTCTTACAGTTCATAGACAAGTTACAATGGTGCACGAAGAAAGAACATTATCCACAACAATGAAGATGATTTAAATTCAATACATTTATAGATGAAGATATGTTAGAAATCATAATAAGGCCCTGAAATATACTTCAATTACATGAGAGATTTAATATTAGAATTTAACATTGTGAATTATTTTTTATGTTAACCTCAAGACTTGAAATGAATAATATAATCAAATTTATATATATGATTTCTAAAAGATTATATTGAATCCAATGGACTTGAATTATTTTTTCAATAAAGGGTCAATATGTGTTAGAGATTATAAGAGGAGATGAAGTTATGAAACATGGGGAATTACTATTCTCCACTTCCTAGTGTGATGATTGATGAGTTATTCTTAATGTTCAAGGACAAATGATAGTGGTGTGGTGAGTAAGAACAATTTATATAACAATGAATATGATTGAATTTCGATACATTTGTGAATAAAGAGAAGATACAAATCATTTTAATGCCAAGAAATATACAACTATTTCATGAGATATTTAATGTGAAGACTATGGAAAATATATTGCTATTTTTCATTTGGAATATTATGTGAAGTTATCTAAGTGCATTAGTAATTTTGATGAGAAATTAATTTACATTCCATTCAATACATAGAATTAATATAAGTATATTTATGATGGGCCTCAATAGAAAATTTGTTTATCCCTTTGAAAACCAAGGATCACTTCAACCACATATTGAAGATTCGCGGTCATACATGTGGGTGGAAATAAACTAGGAATGCATCTCGCAACAAGTAAGGATGTGTAGTGCCTATTTCATGGGAGATTTAACGTGGAGACCATGAAAAACTTATTCTTATATCACATTCATAATATTTGGTGAACACATTGAAGCACACATATTTTCAATGGGAAAATTTAAATATTTTAGAAGGATTTCTAATGATTGTTCCCATGTAATTCATTATTTAACAAAAATATTGGAATTTTTAATTGAATAAGTAAAATGAATTTAAAGGAATAATGTTGTGGAATTTTAAATGATTAAATTTTATTTTAGTAATTTTAATTTAAATTTCAATTTATTGATTATATTTACGTTAAAATTAATTTGGCCTAGTCGGGCCATACCTCAACCCATATGGTAGTAGGCCGTAGCTGGCCAAGAAACCTCAGAGGGAGAGACCACCACAAGGAGAAGGAGTAGATAATTATATGTGGAGTAAGAAAATTCTCTAAAAAATGATGATGATTGATGTTTCACCCATTTTTGGATTAAGAGGTGTTTCAAATCATTATAAGAACATGCATTATAATACAATTTACTGAGAGATTTATTGTGAAGACCATGCAAAATATATTCCTATTTTTCATGCGGAATATTTTTTGAAGTCATCTAAGTGGTTTGGTATTTTTTTATGATAAGTGACTTGAAATTCCATTATATACTCAGAATTAATCTGATTATATTTGTGATCAGACTTAATATGAAATTAGGCTAGCCCTTAGTAAACCAAAGACCACCTCAAAATTTATTCTTATTTTTCTTACATAATATTTGGTGAACGCATTGATGTCAATATATTTTCCTAAAAATATTTGGATATTTTAGATGAATTTTTAACAATTATTCCCATGAAATTATTTATTCATCTGAAATATGGAAATTTTTAATTGATGAAGTAAATTTAATTTAATTAAATAAAGATGTGATATTTTAAATGATGAAATTTTATTTATGTTTTTATATTGATGATTTTTGTGTTTTTAATGTTTTTAGGTTGCAAGTAGGACAAGTGGGGAAAGAACTCAACCCATAGGGTAGCAGGCCCCACCTAGCTTGGAAACCCCCTTGGGATATCCCTACATAATGAGAGAAATGACATGAAATTACATTTTATTACTAAAATTAATCGATGTATATTTCTATTGGGATTTAATAAGAAATAAGGATTGCCCTAGGTAAACCAATGACCACCTCAAAATGTATTCTTATTTCACATTAATAATATTTGGAAAATCCATTGATGCAGACATATTTTCATAAAATAATTTGAATATTTTAGAATGATTTTTAATTTCTCTTCCCATGTAATTCATTGGTTATCTAAAATATAGGAATTTTAAATTAAATAACTAAAATTAATTTAAAGGAATAATGCTATGGAATTTTAAACGATCAAATTTTATTTCGGTAATTCTAATTGATATTTTATGTCTTTTGAATATGTTTAGGGTAAAATTAAGACCTGTGGGGATAACCCAAAATTGGTAGGGTAGCAGGAAACATTTTGTCAAGCAACCCCATAGGGAGAGCCCACCACAACAAGAGAGAGAATCTTACTACTGTAAGAAGAATCATATCTGTGTGTGGTGGTCAAGACCAAACAACGGTGGGAGGGAGACATCACTGGTATAGGGAAAACCCGATGATGGTAAGAGTCCTCCGACCCTAGATCGACTTCAATACCTGTCATCAACACAAGTTAATATTTAACGGAGTGATCTTCTACATTTTATTTCGATTTGTGACTGCTTCTTGTGGAAACTATCCATCATTAACAAAAATGGTTTCATCCCGCCTTGGTCGTGCTCCAACCCACTCTGACATTTCTCATGCCATACCGCTGCCACCTCGATTCCAACTACCGCCACTCAATACCTCTGTCACAATCTTCAATCTCACTAGAGATTACATTCAGGCCACTGGAGAGATTGTTCCCAAGCCAACACACCATTATCGAGCCCCCAAAAAACTTCAAATCACTTTTGGTACATCAGGAGACCTCATTGAAGCCCATTTCAAAGGAGGAGATGTCATGTATGGGATATGAGCTTCATCTGGCCACTGTTAATGCTAGATAATGGGAGGGTGCTCGATATTCACTTCAAGTTCCACTCCGCTGCATGATTTTCCTGTGTGGTATAGTGGCCAATGGAGACCGAAGATTAGGAATTATAACATGTCCTGAACACCATCCACAAGTGCTACCCCATAATCTTGATGCTGTAAAAAAATAGAACTCCTATATCATTGGAGAATTTCAGAGATAACCTCAGACTCAGGGGATTCATATCATATCACGGTTGGAGGTCCCGAACTGAGGATCCAAACTATTTTTTCTATAAATGCCCCTACATACCCCATGCGCCTATTATATATATTTATTATATATATTTATTATATGATATTTCATAATAATATAAATATAATTAAAATATAAATATTTATATATTGAAATTATTATGTATAATTTAAATTTTATTTCAATGAAATTATTATATATATTTTATTATTTATAAATGGAAAATCATTATATATATAATTAATATCGATGAATCTTTAAATTTTTATATATATAAGTAGAAACAACGTAACAAAATATTTAATAAAATTACTTAGAAAAATTATAATGAGAATTTTCAATGAAAATTGACACTAAGAGAAATTTCATCTTATAAGTTTTTATTGAAAATTTTCATTTCAAATATATGTTCTAAATTTATACTTAAAATTATTAGTGTATAAATACATTGAATATTTTAAATTAAAATATATAATCTTTATTTCCATTGAAGTTTTATACGTGAAAATTATATAATAAATTTGATTATCAAAATTAAAAAATAAATATATTTTTAAATTTTTAGTACAAATGTTTTAATACATAAATAAACAATGTAATTTTTCAATAAAATAAATGAATAGAAAATTTTCTTTGGGAACTTTTAGTTCATATTTCCATGAGAAACTTTTAGTGAAAATTTCTACATAAATTTCTACTGCATATTTCAACTCAATTTTTATTATAATTAAACTAAAAATTTGATAATAAAAATTATAAAATAAATGAATGTTTAAATTTTTAGTTCAAATATATTAACACATAAATAAACTTTGTAGTTTTAAATAGAAAATTTGAACCAATAATTTTCTATTGAAATTTTCAGTACAAACATCCTCTAGATATATCCAGTGCAAACCATCAATGAAAATTTTCCATGTGGAATTCCCCTAGAAATTTACTGTGTAAACTTCCCCTAAAAATTCCTAGAAAAAACTTCCATTGGAAATTTCCATTTAAAAAATAGAATGGAAAATTATGGATCAAATTTAAACTTAAAATAAAAAATGAAGATATTTTAATACATAAATAAAAATCTATCCAGCTATCGAGAGGTTCTCCTAGGTTTTTCAAGGTATTGGTCATTCCTAGGTTCTTCATAGGTCGACCTTTTCTATGGCGTTGATTGTCCCTTTAGATTTCAATCGTGCTTTATTCCCATCAATGGTTGGATAATCCTTTTTCGATGCTTCTTTTACCTAATCTTAGAAAGTATTTTCAAGATAACTTCTTCTATGAGGACATGGGGTGCTCCAAACAACCTATTTGGCTGATCGGTGATCTCGTTGCGTTGGTGGTGTTGATTTTAATTTTCTAGTTATTTTTATTCCTCTCCAGTGTTACCATTTACCATTTCATATCATTATAAGGAGTTGAATTTTGAGCTCATAAACTGTTGAAAAAATCATTCCTTTATAGAGAAAGAGAAAATGAAGGATTCCAATAGTAATATTTTGGATAATTACCTACTGCATCTGATATACCTTATTAAGATTGGAAAACTCCTCTCTGACTGATGATTCTACATCAACACCTAAAAAAATACATTATAGAATATATGGTGTTCATATGAAGACTTCGACAGTAGATAAAACATAGGAAACCTCCTAATATTTAAAATTTTCAATGATAAAGATAAATAGACGATTTTGAAAGGGAGGCCCTAGTATTTTGACAATAAACTCATTTTGATGGAAAATTTGGTTAGCAGGATTGATATCCGGAATTTCAACTTCTCAAAATCCTATTTTTGGATAATCCTTAAAGGTATATTATTCTATAAGATAAATGGATGCACTATGCTAGATATTGGTGGAAAAATTGTGGAATTCATGGAATAGAATTAGTCGAACCTTGTTCATTAGAAACCTATAGTTTAATAAAGATTTTGGTTAACTCTAGGAGGCCCTCATGCATGGTATTTTCATATAAATAGAGGAATCAAACAATTGGATATTATTTGAATCTGAGATTTTTTTAATTTTTTTTCTTCTTTCATGGTTTCTTGGAGAATATAGTGAAATACTACACCACCAAGACCACTGATGATGACAGTAATATTTTGTAACAGTATGGTTTGTAGATGCATGTCGAAAACCTGGGTGGTTCTTTTACTCTCAAAACCAAAATAAAAGGATAGAGACAACATTTAAAAATCTTTCAATGATTAATATTCATCATACTAAGACAATGTTATCATAATGGGGATTCCTGAGTTCCCTATTTATACAAATGACCACCACTGATCAATTGAGGGTGAAAACCAATGCACTGGGGTCACTTTAACTGATTCTATAAATATATATATCCTTCATACCAACCCATTTGGGGTAATTCCATCCTCCATTATACATGAGGTATTTACACCTATTAAAAAATAAACCCTTATCTAATACAAAACAAATATGATCTAACAATCCAGAGAACCCCAAAACCCCACTCTTGGGGATTCTTCTACCCTTTTGGAATTAAAAAGGATCTCATTTCCTCCTTGGTTACTGGATAGAGGAAACCTTGTATGTGTAAGTGGAAACCATGAGTGTATTCTTGATCGATTTAAAAATGGTGGAAACCAGTGGGTCTAAAAGACACTGGGAGGATTCATTGGATTTCTGAGAAATTATCCAAAAGATAAAGAGTACCAGAATATGGATCTAAACATGAAATCCCAAAGGTAGAGGCTGGAGTGATCCATCACCACCTATCCCAATGATCATTTTATGTTGGAACTGTTGTGGGCTTGGAAACCCACGTTCAGTTCGAATGCTTCAGTGCTGTTGTGCTAAAATTCACCCATATATATTTTTATTTTTCAAAACTATATTGGAATGAATTTACATGGAGACAATCTCAAAATAAAGGGATTTAAAGAATTATTTTATATTTTCTGTATTGTCCATGGGGGAGGGGGGCTTTTCATCCTTTGTAAAGAAGGCTTAAATGTCAAAATCTCCTCCTTCCCCCTAAACTATGACGCTTCCAGCATTCACCATCCTAACACTGCAACATGGAACATTGATGGTTTTTATATCAGCATATATCAAAGGAAAAAATGAAAATCATAGATGATTATCCAATCTTTTCCTGAGAAGTTACCTAGAACCCACCTTCATAGATGGGATATTAATGAAATAATGTTCCAAAAAAAAAGAGAAGTGTTGCTCACAGACCTATCTCCCAAATGATTGACTACTGGAAAACAACACAATTAGATAATCTTGTTAATATGGGGCACATTGGTACTCCTTAAATTTGTTTTATAGGAAATTTAGAAAATAACAGCAATCCTTAAAGATTAGATAGATTTATGGGCACAGTTGAGTGGAAGAACATCTTCATGAAATTGCAATTTTCCCATATGGCCGCTGCTACTTCCGACCACATTCCCATCCTATTATATAATTTAAACCATCAAAGGAAATAGGTAGATAAATGAGGATTCATATTTACACATTTTTGGACCAAAGATATGGAGTGAAAGGATATTTCTCACTAATGTTGGAATGTGGGAACCTCTGGTTCTGAGAATAATATTCATCAAGTGGCTACTAATTTTAAGAAATGGAGTTATCATAAGTATTTTGAACCCGATTTGGGATGAAATAACATCTAAATGAGACCTAAAACACATTAATCATGTCCATCATCTGATATAATTTCATACCGAGTTGAATTTCTATAAAAGGATATGGATAAGGATCTTCACACTAAGAAAATATTTTGTGCAATGGAGGAATGTAAAAGTCACATCAATGTGGGTGAAACCAAAACATCCTACTTCTATAAAAAGGCATCGATTGGGAACCACAATAACTCTATCACGAGCCTTAACCACTCAAAAGGTTGGTCTATTTCAAAGGAGGATGATAATCAGGACTCTCTTATCATATTCTCCCATAATCTCTACCATGAATGACCTGAATCCCATCTTTTTATTTATTTTGGATTTTCTACCTTTTAAGGGTTGAGGTGGAGCCCTTACATGACCCATAGTCTCAACGAATAAGACCCAAACCCAACCCTTAAATGAATCATAAGACCAAGGCACAATGCCCAATAAATGATCAGAAAGGCTCAAGACTAGACACACTTGAAATAGCCCCTCCCTAGAATCCAAATCATAAAGGCACCTGACTCCCCACCTTGCATGGATGATCAACTAACAATTCCCCGTGTAGAGTTGCATGATGCCTAGTCCTCACAACAATTTCCATACCCTCTCATTCTTCCAATTTAGTTTTCTATGCTCTGGTAGTTTTTTTCTCTAAATCCTTATCTAGGCCTTATCATGAGTGTTCTATCCTAGGTTTCTTCTTGGTATTTTCTATGGCCCAAAAGCCATGTTGCCTGAAGAACGTATGTGGCCTAAATTCCTTTACAACCCGAAGTCCCTATGGCCAGAAGTCATTTGGTGGCACGAAGGCCTTGATATCCATAGGCCCAAACTAGTCGCATAAGGTCCAAAATTAGATTAATAGTTCTAGATACAAAAATACTAAAAAGTACTTTCTATAGTAATTCTATAGTACTTGGGAATTCGCCCCCACTCGGAATTGATCCTAGGTCAGTTGGATGCCAAGAATGAGACTCTACCACTATGGTAATGTCTCTTTGGCTTCAATAAGATCTACACTGTGGTGATCCTTCATCATCATCTATTATTTATTCTTGTATTAAACCTATCATCATAGATACTATTAATCCTTATCTTACACATGATCTTTATAATGAGATAATTATAAGGGTGATCAACCAAATTCACTCCACCAAGGCCCCAAGACCGGATGGCTTTCATCATCTCATTTTTTGAAAATTTATAGCATCTGATTGGTAAGGATATCTCGACACATATGAAGGATATTTCATAGGTAAAAGATAATTTTATTTCTTTGAATGAAATCATCATCAATATTCTTCAAAAAAATAACACCATGCTATGGACATAAGAACTATTGGCATATGTAATGTGGTTTTTAAGATCTTTTCTAAGATCCCAGTGAATCAGATGCTCTCCTGTCTTCCCTTTATCATCTACAAAAATCAAATAACCTGCATACCTAATAGAATAATTACTAATAATGTCATTGTTACAGATGAAATTTTTCAATCCACAAAGAGTCAATCAGTTTCTAAGAGAGACATCATGGATTAGAAACATGATATTACTAAGTATTATCATTGAGTTCAATGGTCTTTTCATTGATTCATAATGGAAAATATGGGGTTTTTTCAAATTTGGATTGATATCATTATGTAATTTTTTATAATGGTGTCCTATAAAATCCAGATCAATGGGGGTCTTTCCAAAATATTCCTCCCCTATAGAGGCCTCCATTAAGGGGGATCCTTTCTCCCATTTCCTCTTTGTTCTTGTTGTTAATGATTTTTCTAACCTTCTTTCAGATGTTTCAAGAAACAAAATTATCCATGGGGTGAAGATTTGTAGAAATATCCTTCTTAGTTATTATTATCTTTTTGCCTATGAAAAACTCCTTTTTTGAAGAGCAACAAAGGAAGAGTTTACTTCAATATATCTCCTTATTCACCAATATGAGAGAGAATATGAGAAATTGATTAATCTAGAAAATTATGGAATCCAATTTGGGGTCGGTGTTCATCCAGAGAGGAGAGAAGCCCTCTATAATATATCATGCATCCAGGTGAGTTAAAATAAAATAAAATATTTTGATCTCCCAATGGTCATTAGCAGTTCCAAAAAAAAGATGTTTTCAAATGTTCTAGACGGGGTGGATATGAAGATCTAGGTTTGGACGCCCAATAATATTTCTCAAGTTGGGAAGGAAGTGGTTATTAAATATATTACCCAATCATTCCCAATCAATGTCATGTATCTCTTTAAGATATATATGTCTATTACTAACCATATCCATGTGTGGATTGACAACTTTTGGTGGGGTAGTAATAATGGGAAGAATAAAACTCCCCACATGGCTTGTAATAAGCTATGCAGGCCCAAATCTTACAGGGGAATGGGTTTCAAGGAACTTAGCTAGATTTAATACACCATTTGGGATAAACAAGATCGGAGGCTTGTCATTCACCTTGACTCTTTATGATCCTAGATTCTTAAATACAATTACTTTCCCCACTCTCATTTCAGTGGGTCCTCACCCCAGATTCCTTTAAAGATACATCTGGTTTACTCATAAATTTCATAGGAAAGATTTTTCTAGAGCATTGGGAATGGATCCGTGGTAATAATATGGAAATATTCCTAGATTCTGAATCATATAATATTAGTGGAAACCTCTGTGGTGGTCCCTGGGTTTGAAGATTCTACGGTTGGATCTCTCTTTAACACTATAGAGAATGAATGATGCATGGAGAAACTTAGAAACTGGTTTAATGAAATAGATTGAAATAATATATTCAGTTTCCCTTTCTTGAAATATATGGGATAAGATATATTTTACTAGTGTAATGATACGTTAGGTGCATTTACAATAAAATTTGGTTATGTTGTGGCTCATGGTATCCTGGCCATGGTGGACAAGAATTTATGGAAGTCCCTATGGAATCTTTCTATCCCTGACAAAGTCTATTATTATTTGTGGCATCCTCCACTCCATGAAGTTCCTAATTCGCCGCCTTGCTGTTGATTATCCATTATGCCCCCATTTTATGGATGCTCCAGAATATCCCATTCATATAATCAATTGTTGTCCAGGTAAAAGGGTGGTTTGTAATTCCTTGAGCTCTAAACCTGATCATTATTTATCTAATACCCCATATCCTTCTGCAGTTCTTACCTTTTATTCTTCTTCTCTCCTTGTGGTGACAGTGGATTCGTTATGCACTATTTCATGGTTCATTTGGGTATGATGAAATTATCTTGTTTTCAACCAGATTTCCAAACCACATTTTTTATGGGTGGGGCGGGCTAGGTCATGGGTAGATACATGGAATAATCTAGTCAACCAGAAGGCTATCCTAATCCCCCATCAACTTTTATTCATGTAGCCCCCCTGCCACTATAGGATGTCCTTAAAATCATAATTGATTATTCCCTCCTTTGGAATGGAAGTACTAGCTCTGGAGTCGTAGCCTTTAATTATTCCTACAATATCATTGCGGCTTAACACACATCACTCAACACATTTTGGGACCCCTATTGGATGAGGCCAATGTAATCTACATCAGTATGACCTTTTCTATCGAGAGAGGCTGGAATTCCATCACAATTGAATATTTTCTTACAGTTATCAATGGAATTCATGTGACATATTGCAGCATCCAATCCTTTGGCCATTTGATTTTTAAGATATGGACTTTGCTCCACCACTTTGTGGCTTTTTATTTTTCATTTGTTAAAGAAGAATGGAGAAACATTTCTCACGTTTTGGTGATTAGGAGTATCGTTTTTGTTTCTCTCACATGGTTGGATGTTTTCCCTCTATAGTTATTATCTCTTATTACACTGGACCTTAGATCCTCTTAATAAAAATTTTACCATTTTTCCAAAAAAATAAGTAAATAAAAAAAATTCCACTAAAAAATTTGATTGATAATTTACACAAAAAATATTTATTCCAATTTTTCATTGAAAACTTATTTTGAAAATTTCCATTAAAATTTACAATATAAATTTTTAATGTATATTTTCCACTGGATATTTTCATTTTAAATTCATGTTAAAAATATTTACTGAAAATGTCAAATAAAATCTAAATGTATGATAAAAATTTTATATGTAAACTAAATAAACACAAAACACACATACACATACAAATATAAAAGATGATATTAAATTATAAATTTCTTATGCAAATTGTGATATGGAAATTTTTAATATTTATATACAAACATTAATGTTAATTTCTGTTTTAATTCTGTGTTTGACATTTAAATAGAAATATCCACTTATATAATTATATACTGAAATAATTCAATGAAAAATCACACAAAATTTTAGTGCATAAATATTTATATATATACATATATGTATATATATATATACAATTTAATTTTCAAGAAAAAATTTACACTATAAATTCACACAATTTAATTGAAAATTTATAATGAAAATTCATAATGAAAATTTATTTTTATGAGTTGAACGTATATTTGTTGCAGTAAGATCATTCCTGGCATGATCAGTTTTTAGTGTTCTTTTTTATTCATCTCATGTTCATTCCATCGTGGATAGACTTGGAATTTATTTGCATTTTCTATTTATAGCTTGGATCATAGGATTACCCCATCATTATCATCAAATAAAATTTGAAATATCCACTGCCCTTACACAAAAATAAAATTTTCAGTGAAAATTTTCATTACAAGTTATCAATTCAAATTTCCTCATAAATTACAATTGAAAATAAATTAATACATAAATAAGTAATGAAAATTTGGACTGAAAAATTACAATGAAAATTTTAAATCAACATTTTCATTAAAAATTTATAGTTTGCGTTTCCACTAAAATGATAAGTCATAGTATATTAACACAAAAAATGAAAAATGAAAAATTCCAGTGGAAATTTAAATTTATCATTTCCACTTGAAATTTATTTCAAAAACTTCCACTATAAATTTCTTGTGTTTATTTCATACACATAATATGATTCCTATTATAAATAGAATATTATTTTTTACATGGGAATTTATAAAAAAAATAGTGTATGCTTACATAAAATATTAATATATAAAAAAATGAAAATTTTCATTTCACATTTGTGTTGAAAAATTTCACACCACATTTCCACTAGAAAGTTATAGTTTAAATTTCCACATGAATTTACAAATAAAATTTTCAATACATATTTTCTAAACTCTACATATTTCCTTATATAAATATACAATGTAATTTTTTAATTAAAATATATAGTGTGAATTTGAAATAAATAAAAAATGTTATGGAAAATGTGAATATCAAAAAAGAAAAATTTCACATATAATTTTAATTTATAAAAACATGTATATGTAAATGAATTTACAAATAATTGATATATAACTATTTATAAAAATTATTAGTAATTATTATAAATTTATTTTAGACTAAATAAATATAAAAAAGTATATATTTTAAAAAATTAGTAGTAGTTATTATATATTTATAAACATGTATATAATTATTAGTTATTTTTATATATTTTGTTTTATTACTATTAGTATATATTTATTATTTTTGTTTTATATTTTCACCTATCATTATTACTAATGATTTTTAATTATATATATATTTTTTATTTAATATTTAGGGGTTTAATTATTTTACATCGCATTACAGGTGAACCAAAGGGTATTTCAGTACAACACATTGAAAAAATCGATTTTCTTTTTATAAATCAATCAATTCTAAAATTTATGTCTATGGGGAAATTTTTCTGTTACATGGGGAAAGAATCTCAAGATGAACCTAATACTCAGGATACTGTACTAAACCTAAGATGATATATTCTCAGCCTTGAGGATGACATTTCTTTTAAAAAAAATCAAGCAAGAGGAAGGTGAGAATAAAATAGTTATCTCCCTCAGATAATAAAATATTTCGAAGATACTAGATGAGGTTGAGGAAACCTATTTCTTATAAAAGGATGAGGCTACTAGGGTTGGAGATTGGGGATTTTGGAGTTGACGCCTGCTGGAGGATTGAGAGTGAATCATTGTAGAAGAGGCAATTGTGGTGAAGTAAGTTGAAAGAAACCACACTACCTCCCCCATTCTTGCTACCTAATATCTCTCATACCCTTCCTATATTTTCATTAATTAAACTAATTCTTCTTCTTCAATGACACCCTTTAATGGTTTTCATTTTTCAATTTCAAAATTTAAAT
This sequence comes from Viscum album, assembly GCA_963277665.1. NCBI lineage: Eukaryota > Viridiplantae > Streptophyta > Magnoliopsida > Santalales > Viscaceae > Viscum > Viscum album. The sequence continues at coordinate 779,407,335 of OY728161.1, forward strand.
TTAATATGATTGAGTTTTTATTAAATTATAAATCTTTAAATTATCTTGATTAAGAAATTCATTCTCCCACTTCTTGGTTTTGGATCACAAAAATTAGTTGTCCTAAAGTCAAGGGAAGAAATATTTAGTAAATACTAAACACATTAGGAATAAATATTGGATGAAAATTCATTTTTTTTGAATTTCAATACAGAATTATGTTTTGACTACATAATTCAAGGTAGACCAATTATGAATTTAAAACATTGGAAGGTGAATAATCCAATCAAGGAAATTGTTTGAGATTATTATTATTATCATCTAACGAGATAAAGGATGAAGATAAGGATATTTTTTTTAATCCATTCATTTAACCAATCAATAACTACAATAGAATCATTTAAATAGGACCATGATAGCATTACAAAAAGGAAGCCAAACCTAAACCATTGTCTCTCATCTGAATTTCATAATCCAAATTTCTTTACTTCCTATTAATTACAACAATGTTAATTTAATTACATTTTCACTCATGAAAACTAGAATAAAACATTCTTTATGGTGATTAATTTATTCACTACTACTACTACTACTACACCCTTATGGGGAAAATAAAGATATTTTTTCACACCCCATGACAGGTGTGAATCACAAATCTATGTGGTTTTGTATTTTTGATGAGAATTGACTTGAAATTACATTATATAGTAAGAATTTATCTATGTATATTTTTTATTATACTTAATATTAAATTATTCCAGCCCTTGGCAAAACAAGGACCACCTCAACCACATATGGGACATATGTGGTCAAACAAATTTTAGAAAATCAACTTGGCCACACCTGGGTGGTATGTGAGGATGTATGAGGCCTTTTGGATCATAGATTTAATGTATAGACCATGAAAATTGTATTATTATTTTGTATACAAAATATTTGATGAACATGTCTTAATTGTTTAAAATTTTTCATGAGATAAAAATTGAAATTCTATTCTATACTAAGTATTTATATATTTTTGATCAGAATAAATAAGAAATTGGGTCATACCTTGGAAAAACAACGACCACATCAACCACATATGGCACATAGGTAGTCAAACATGTTGGAGTAAATCAACATGGCCCGCCCCCGGGCAACAAGTGAGGATGCATATGTTCTATTGAATGGGAGATTTAATGTGGAGACCATGGAGAATGTATTATTATCTTGAATATGTAATATTTGATGAACATATATAAGTGGTGAGGTATTTTTTATGATAAATGACTTGAAATTATATTGCATACTTATAATTTACCTAATTATATTTTTGATGGGACTTAAAAAATAATTGTTTAAGTCCTTGGAAAACCAAGGACTACCTTAACCACATAAGGGACCTAGATTGAATATTTGGTGGGAATACATAAGGGTTTTGGTATTTTTGATGAGAAATGACTTTATCTACGTATATTTATTATGGGTCTCAGCCAAAATTGGAGCCATCCATTGGATGGCTGAGGATTAACTCAACCACATAAGGTATTATGTCAGAAAATGAGGATTCATAGGGTGTGCAGAGGTAGGTAGATATGTTCTCATTGGAGCATTACTGAAGACTGATTTAAAAGAACTACAAAGAGTGCTCATGAATGGGGAGTATTGGGGAGGGAAGGTCGGTCATCCCCATCGGGGATGGAGTTCCAACGACATGGGAGGCATTCAATTTTGCTAGACTAGGGAGGAAAGTGAGGATGAGTAGGGCCTATTTCATGGGAAATTTTATATGGAGACCATGAGAAATGTATTATTATTTTTCATGTGGAATATTTTATAAACACATGTTAGTGGTTTGGTGTTTTTTATGAGAAATGACTTTTTCTACGTATATTTCGGATGAGCCATAACTAATTTGGTATTTTTGATGAGAAATGACTTTATCTAAGTGGTTTGGTATTTTCTATGAGAATTTACTTTATCTAATTGAGGTGTTGGAAATTACCAACCAAATAACAACCACGAAGCACATGTGAAAGTCTTGGAAGGAGGGAATAAAATTCTTGAACATAAAAAATGTGTTGCACACCACCAAGTGGGATGCTTTTATAGAGAGGTTTTCATTTCTTTATATACGCACATAAAATATAGATGTACTTACAACTTAATTAAAACCAAGTGGAAAAATTAATGATGTCAAACTATGTTGAGCCATAAATGAGGTAATAGAATGGGTGGGGAGGGAAAATAATGGTGAAATTAATCCCCATTATTCAAAATAATTAAATATAACCCCCTAATTTATGTTGCATTTGCTGGATCTAGAAGACACCAATATTCACGACAAGGTACTAAAACCTGGCATGCCCAAGTTACTTCATGAGAATGTTTTAATGGTGATCCTTGGTGTGAGTGTGCTTGAAAATTATTTTTCTTCCTTCAATGAACTCTCGAATGATATGGAATTGGATGTTGTGTGATTTATCCAGTCATGGAATATGAGGTTCTTTTTTTGGAAATGGTGGAATTGTTTTCCACTTTTAGCACTGCTGCACTAATGTCTGAGTAAAGAAATTCTCCAAATATTCGTTTCAACCAGATGCCTTGGAATGTTGCGATTATTGTGGTAATGTACTCTACTTCACATGAAGATAATTCCACCACATTTTTCTTCTATTATTTCCATGTGATGGTTTTGTATCTAAGGTAGAAGAACACCTTGATGGTTCTCTTGTGGTCGACATTGTTACCGACCATGTCGCTATCACTAAATCCCAGTAGAATCAGGGAACTATTTACCATCCATGCATAGAGGAAACCATAGTAACATGTGCTAGTGATGTAGCATAATAGGTGCTTGACTGCAGCCAAGTGATCATCGTATCTTTCCTCCATGGACCAGCTTACATAACCTACCGCCTAGTTAATTTTGGGCCATGTATGCATTAGGTACCGAAGGCTATTGATGATGCTCTAATAAAAAGTCTCATCAAACAAATAGTAAGTTCTAGACTTTATTAGCTTCAAGAGGACCTCTATCGGCACTGACATGGGGTTCACTTTCCCAGGATTCTCTTCTCCAACAAACTTAGTCTCATAGGAAGATTGAAATGGAGAAATGTTTTTTGTCCCCTGGTTGACTTCAATGTCCATGTAGTAGGAGATAAATCCCAAGTCATTCATCTGAAAGATATTCTTTATCTCAACCTGGAACATATGGATGTTGGTGATGTCAGTGTCGGTGATGATCTAGTCATCTATGTACACCCTGATGACTAGATGAGATATGTATTTTCTATATGTGTAGACATCATGCTTAGAGCCGCTATTTTGAAACCCAATCATCAGAAGGCTAGCATTAAGCTTGGTTTTCCACACTCTCGATGCTTGGTAGATTCTATATAGTATTTTTTAGAGTTGGATAACCTTGTTCTTATGGTTTTAAATGATTAATCTAGGTATTTTCTAAATTAATGCCTCCTCTTGAAGGTCTCTATTCAGGAATTTTGATTTAACATACCTGTGATGGACCTCCCACCCTTCTTGGGATGCCGCCATGATGAGGATCCACACTAATTCCATGAATGCAATAGGGAAAAAGACTTCCTCATAGTCAATCTATTCCTTTTGTATGTGTCCATTTTCAATGATCATTGCCTTGTTATTTTCTACCAAACTGTGCTCATCACGATTCACCATGAAGACCCACTTGAGCCCAATTTGACGATGGAAAATGGGGAGATCGAGGAGCTCCCTTGTGTCATCGTCCACAAATGACTTCATCTCCTTGAGAATCAAATTTCTCCAACACTGTTTTTTGTTCTAATTTTCCAAAGGGGTTTGAATCATCAGTCATAGTGAAATGTAGATCACTAGGGTAGAGATCATATACTGAAAATACAGGCAGTGTTGTGGCTTTAAAGATGTTGTTGATGGTGTAGAATCGAAGCGATGCATCATCATGATTGGCATCGAGTGATTTCACTATGTTGGATGATGGTGAAGAAAAATCCACTAAGGTTGATGGAAAATGCACCACCTTGACAAATTTTGGTGTTTTAGCATCTGCAAAGCCCATGTTAATCGGTGTGGTTGACGATCACTAGTATCTGACAGTGTTGTCGATCTTTGTCATCCCTAGCACACATGTCGTCGTGTGTTCCATGTTGAATGGTTCCTCAATACTAAAAACACCTTTCCCATCATGGTAAATCTGATCCCACTACTATTCCTCATTGAAAATGACATTGCACATTACATGCACACACTTTTTGATGGGGTTAACCACAGGGTATTCCTTGAACTGGATCACGAACTCAATGAAGATCATCAACACACTCTAATAATTCAGCTTCTTCAGGTGAGGCTATGAATTATTGACATGAATTATGAATCTAAATATGTATAGAAAGTTCACCATTAATCATTTTCCATTCCAAGACTCATAAAATGTCATCCCATCAAGGCTACATTTTAGTGATCGGTTGAGGATGAAGATGGAAGTGGAGATGGACTCATCCTAGAACATCCTAGGAAGGCCCTTTTCCTTCATCATTCTTCAAGCCTCACAATCCACTATTTGGTTATATCATTCAATGTTCCCATTCAAGCGGAGTGAATAATGATTCATGAGTTGTCTCTGTATGCCACTTTTTGCACAATATTCATTGAATTTCACTAAATTTACAAGACACTAGGGTCTGTGTGGAGAACTTGATGCTTGAACCCTATATCCACATCCTTCATGGCATGAATGAATTTGAATACTACCAGAGCCTAGTCCTTTCTTGTGAATATATTGAGCCACATGTTGTAGTTTATTTCATTAGTGTGAAGAAAAATGTGGTGTTTCCTACTTGGAATTATTGATGTGATCGGCCTACATAGGTCAACATGGAAACAGTAGTCCTTCACCCCTGAATATTGAAGATAGATGAATATCCAAAATTCATTATGTCATGGATTCTAGATTCAAACTCTGAGATGATAGCATGGGACCTAGTTATGTGGTTTGTGGAATTAGTGTCGAGGTACCAGAATCCTTAATTGTGAACCTCCTCCTAATCCAGTTGTGCAAAGACATTTTCTTTTATCATTCATAGAGGGATGCATTGTGGTTGTAGAATATTAGGGAAGGTGGATTGCGGTACTGGGTAATCAGGAACCACAGTGTACGACCTTTCCATAAGTATTGCGAGCTCATAATCTTCACCATGGGTTAGAAGGGACTTTTCACTTTTTGTCCTACTTCAACAATATATGGCCCAATGGCCCATTTTTCCATAGTTGAGGCATTTTTTCCTTGAGACTTCATGAAAGGCACCGTATCCTGAGCCATCTTTTCAATTTTCAATGTTTCCTCCGTTATGATTTTTTCATGGTCCTCAATGATGCTAGTTTCTATACTTGGAGTTATTAAAGAATGAATCCCTCATCTTTCACTCCTCTATCCATGCAACAAACTGCACCTTAGTTAGGAGAATCTTCCCTCCCACATTGGTAGTGGGTGTAGTCTTGAAGCGGTCCTCTTCCACTTTGGGCCACACTGTTACCTCCTCTATAGAGAGCATCAAAATGTCGAGAAGTGTTTCAATTGAAAGAGAAATTTGGGATAACATGGAGGGTAGAACACATAGTTACTTCCAAAAAACAATGTCTTGAGGTTCTAGATCACTGAGAATTGTGAGTTTATTGACCAACCCAGTGAGCCACATTGTAAAGTAATCCAATGATTCACCATTGAAAAAATAAATACATTCATAATCTTTACAAATCATATGAGCATTGACCTTGAGTACACAATAAATGTTGTTGTGCATTTTATTAAAGGTGTCCCATGATTCCTTGGTAGTATCCTTGATGGCGAGTACTGAGATCATCTCCGGTGGGACAACATAGAGTATGACCTCCAGAACCATTCGATCTTCATAGAGTTCAGCACCGCCAGTGTCGATGATATCCTGAAGTCCATGTTCTTAGAGAATAACCATCTTCATCAAGGACTAGTCAGTATAGTTGGTATTTGTGAGTATCCGAAATATTATTGATCCCCAGACCTTCTTAACCATCCGATGTACCACCAGAGGGATGCGACAACTCTCAATGAGGGCTTTGGGATGTGTCGATGATGTCTAGGAGATGTGGAAATGAGGGCTCAGAGTGCGGAATCATGGACCAATTCAATATTTCTCTGATAAAAAATATTGGAAATTTCAAATTGAAAAAGTCCGAAAAAACTAATGTTAAAATATTAGAACGATGAAAGAAAATTCTAGAACACAAGAGTTGGTTTCTGCTCACCACCAAGTGGAATGATTTTTTAGAGAGGTTTTCATTTCATTACATATAAAAACGTATTTATGAATAATTTAAACCATTCGGATACCTTAATGAGGACAAACCACATTGGGCCATAAATGATGGATAATAATGAGGGGGGTGGAAAATAATGGTGGAATAAATCTCCATTATTGAAATTTATCAACATTAGGTTGTCATTTTTCTATTGAAAACTAATGAATTATGTAGTATTTTATTTATCAAAGAGAATATATGTGGGATACCATTTTCATGCAAAGGAAGTATCATGGCCTCTTGATATATAAATCTCATTCTCAATGTTTTATCCATGAAACTGTGAAATGAGGCTGAAAGCTTCATAGATTCATAATGAATTGTGGTTATGAATTCTTTTTTTTTGTGAAGAAATATCATGGTCTTTTTAATTCATGCATATGGTAACATGATTTTATGAGGATGAGTGATACTGTATATTTAGTTTGAGGGTTTCACAAAAAAGGGATCAAAACATTTTCAAAGAAGAAGTGAATCAGTGTGAAACCTATAATAATGAAAATAAATACCACATGTAGTATAGTGAGATGCATGAATATGAATGTATGAATGAAATGTAGTAAATAAAATATTTATAAAATAAATTCAATAATAAATTTCATGTATTTAGAATAAAAATGAGTTTCACTTATTTTAGTTCTGCATAGTTGAATGTACATGAGTATGACATGCAGTTGTGTGTGAATTGTTCATAGAATATTAATGAAGATGTATTTTATTTTTTCAAGGTAGTGAGACAATTCATTTAGGGTTCTAGAAATATTCGTGAGTATCATAATCTGAAAAGTTATGATTATTAAAGGTGATAAAGGCCAGTAATTTTTCTAAAGTATATTATTCTGTGTGGAATTCATATTGAACAAGGCCAATGTGAACATTGTATTAGTAAGCTGAATAATTTGATGTCCTATTCACAAGAGGTTAGTAATACCATTGAAGAACAGATATTATTTCAATATAAACATCTACAATTTCTCAAAACATTATCTCAACATTAGGGAGTCAATATAAAGAAAACTGGTGGAATTCTGATATATAAATATCCCATTAGTAGATGGTCCACTGTAATCATTAGTGATCAAGAATTACAAGAGCTTATCTGCCAATAATTATGGAATATATTTAGTAATTGTAACCACTTTTCTTTACTAGTAGAGAATATATGTCTCAGATAATCTCAAACACAATAAGAATGCAGTCAACCACATTGGGGGAGAATGTCATAAAAATTAGGGTGTACTTTTTAGTTCTTTTATTTGTTTTCATTCAGGAAACGAGATGCATTAATAATAAGGGATCAGGATCTTAACCAAACACATAGGTTCATTTTAAAAGAATGTATTTTAAAAAGAACATCACTAATTATCCCCCACTACCTCTCTATGATATATCTGAACTTTTCCTCTATAATTGGTACCAAATCCCTTGGTTTCCATTGAAAAGATACAACCTTTAATAAAGACTAATGATGGGGAGTTTGAATTTAGTCCACAATAGAAGAGTTATTTTATTCAATGTAAATAACTATTATGGATGGATGAATTGAATTATTCCATATCTTCTTTCATAAGGAATTAACACATGTTGATAAGTTAAATGTGTAATTAGATGAGAAAGCTAGAAATTCTATTTTAACATCCTTACCTAATAAACTGTTTACTAAGGTGATGAGGGTAAAAATAACCAAGGAGATGTGAGATAAACATGAGAATACGTATGAAGGGATGTGAATATCAATAGAACAAAATAAAAAATATAGAGAGCTATGTATGTAGATATCCAAATGGATAATGATGAGACTATAAATGAGTATTATACGAAGGTAAATGAGATAGTAAGTAATATTGGGGGATTTTACAATACTTTGGATAATTCATTTGTTATTAAGAAACTGATGCATAATTTTACTGAAAAATTTGGTCCAAATGTTTCATTCCTAGAATAAATTGGAGACCAATCACTTGATGAGATTCATAATTCACTCCTCAATTATGAGATGAGGAAATATCTTATGTGAAAAAAGAACGATAAGGATTAAATGGATTTCAATTAAATTTAATGTATCAAGATAACGGAAAATAAAGATTATCCATACTCATATTTTAAGGAGGATGAGTTAAGTGGTATAGATTATAAGAGTTTTTTCCTTTATCTCCAAAAGGATCAGAAGTGAAAAGAGAAAATTTAATGGTTTTCATCCTTTAAATTGCTTCAATTATGGTCAAATTAGACATTTAGGAATAGATTTTAAAAATAAATAATTTTATGATTTTGAGTGTGCTGATAAAATATTAATACAATAAAAATATATCTGAAAAAACTTGGAAAGAAGATACTAGAAATAAGATGAAGTTACCAAAGAAGTGTAAGAAAAATCTGATGAGTAAGAGAGTTGATTAAGTATCTTCGACATAGAGTGAATCAGAAAATGATTGTTTAAATAAAAAAATATAAATCATTCAGAGAATAATTTAAGATAAATGGAGATTCTTCAACCATTGATGGGATAGAAGAAGAGAGCTACCATAAGTATAAGCTGAGATCTGAACTTATAGCATGTCTTTATCAAAACACTCATCTCAATAAAAGAATCAAATATTTTAAGAGAGAAAATAATGGAATAAAAAAAGATGAATGATCTTATTGAAGAGATCAAAACATTCAATGTGAAAATTATAGAATATGATAATATATTGAAAGAATTCAATATAAAAGTGGATGTGAAAGATGAATAATTTAATGTGACACAATCTAGGTGTATGAAAGAAGAAAAAAATGATGATGATAGATGATTTTGATAAAGTGGTGTATTTTCAGGCTTAATCATCCAAAGTTTTCATAAATAACTGTCCAAGGAAGAAGGTGCATGTATTATTATTTAAACCAGTGACTCTAAATCTATTTCATCTATTGGGGATGGTTTTGACCAAAAATTGGAAGAATATTGACTGATGATGAATGTTATAACATAAATGAGTTAGTAAAATAATGTTCCCCAACACTAAGGAAAAATCATTGCAGGAGTGTATCCATACAACAAGTAGTTTATCACTAATAGAAAATTCAGAATTATGAAACATGAATTTTCACAAGTAATTATTGGAGTGTTGGTAAATTTGGGAACAAGGCCTACAACTACTGGTATAATATGTCACTTCCACTGAAATTGAAGGCATCAAAGTGGAGAAAAATTTGAATGAGAAAAACATACATATGATTAGGAGGAATATTCATATAATGTATAAGTTTGTTGATGAGAATACAACAAATCTATCTACTCAAAATAATTTTGATTGACTAAATGAAATACCTAAAATATGTGACCAACACTGTCATTGTTCTTATTTTTTCATGACAATACATTCAGGATAGTTACAATAAGTTTCTAAAAATTAATGATCAAATAATAGAAAAGAGCTCTAAATATTTTATTCAAAAATATTATTTTTCATAAAGAAATGTTTAAGGAAAAAATGAAAATATTTGTGCAAAAGGATGAAACGATAGTTCACCATATGAGGTTGAAACCCATATTATGTTTCAAGAATATAATATTCAAAAATATCATGAGTTGTTTTGTAGAGGATGAATAAAAAATGATCATATTTTAATGAACTAATTTAGTTGTCTATGTACCCAATAAGGAAAAAAAATATATTTAATAAGAAATCATATTATAATTCATGTGATTTTATGGTTCATACTAGGAATAATATGAAAAACTTTCCACCCTAAAATACAAAAAACTAGAATATTTAAGGAGGGCATATCATGATGGTAATTGGGGTTGGATTGAAGATAGTTTCTGGGTTGAGAAAATCTCAGCCTTTTTTCTCCAATTAAGGATCATTGAAAAATCTCCATATTACCTATTTTTTATATGTCGTGAGATAACATATAGGGAATTAAAGGAAATTTTTTGGGCTATAACTACTTGAAAACATGAATAGATTCACTTCCTAGAGTCTATTGACTACTATGAAAATGGAAACGGATAAGTGGATCACTTAAGGGGGTAATAATTGATAAGAATCTACCATTATAGTAAATTCCCATGAATTTGAAAATCTTGGGAAAAATTTTAATTGTGAAGTGTTACGGTGTGCCCATCACATTTGAGAAACTTCCTTGATCATTTAAAATTATTTTTCAAGGGGTTGATGTGTCATTTGTAAGATGAGTGGTGGGGGAGTAATTATTTATGAACTTGATATGTTTTAATGAATTTGTTAAGATGTTAGTAGAATATCTCTTCAAAAACATTCTCAGATATTTCTTGAGATGAATAATTTGAATGGGAATGATGATGTTATCATAGATAAATATTCTTTAGGGACATATGTGATTCTATGGTAACATCACTCTAGTTTTCTACACCAGGTTCTCCCACATAAAATTAGATTTTACTAACAAAAATATCATTACTTTATGAAAGATTGTGGTTATGTTCTTTATGAAAAAAGAAGTATGAAGAATTAGTTATAAGTTGATATGTGAGCCTCTAAACACACCTATGTATTTATATTCATTAAGTGGGAGAAGAAAAAGGAATATATATCACATAGTAACTCAGAAAATTGTTATGGGTATTGACCAAAACGTTATGGGGGGGGATTAATGAACCCAATGGAATTGAAGGGTATTTAATTTTAATTAAGGGCCAAAATGTTCTGATGATTATTAGAGGATATGAAGTTTAAGAGCATTGAAAATTACAATTCACCATATCCTATTTTTAATATTGATGAATTATTCTAAAAGTACAAGGACAAGTTATAATGGTGTGCAGAGCAAGAACATTATCTACAACCACAAAGATGATTGAAGTTCCATCAATTTATGGATAAAGAGAAGTTACAAAACATTATACATATATGAAATATACTATTATTTAATGATATATTTTATGTCAAGACCCTGAAAAATATATTCCAATTTTTCATATGGAATATTTGGTGAAGACGTCTAAGAGGTTTGGAATTTTTTATGAGAAAAGTCCTGAAATTTTATTTTGTACATAAAATTAATTTCAGTATATTTTTTATGGGCCTTAACAAAAAATACTATCCCTTGGAAATCCTAAGATCCCATCAACCACATATGGGACATAAGTGGTCAACCACATGGGAGGAAATCAACTTGGGCAACCATGGGTAGCAAGTGAGGATGAAAAGTGCCGATAAGGGTAGGTAGGCATTTGAGGGGTGGTTCATGGGTGAAGGGTGAGTGAATATCACCCCCAACCACACATTTTTATTTATTTTCATTATGAGTGAGAACAAAAAGGAATATATCTCGTATGTTGACTTGGATAATTATTAATGGTGTTGATAGAAAATTCAAAGGGGGGAATTGTTCAACCCAAGGGACTTAAATTGTGTTTGTTTTCAATAAAGGATCATTATGTATTGGAGATTATAAAATAAGATGAATTTGATAATCTTATACAATTACTATTCTCTATATCTCAGTGTCATGAATGATTAGTTTTTCTTAAATTTCAAGGAAAAGTTTTAACAGTGTGTAGTGAAAGAACATTGTCAACATTAATAAAGATGATTGAAGTTGCATCCCTTTGTGGATGAAGAGAAGTATCAAATCATTAGAAGGATATAAAAAATACTACTATTGAATGAAAAATTTAATGTGAATACCATGAAATATATTTTACTATTTTCCATATGGAATATTTAATGAAAAAAGCTTAGTGATTTGGTATTTTTAATGATAAATGGTTTGATATTCCATTCTATACTCAGAATTAATCTAAGTATATTTTTAATATGTATTAACAAAAAAATTGGGCTATCCCTTCGAAAACCAAGGACAACCTCAACCACATATTTGACATAGACGATCAAACATGTCGGAGGAAATCAACTTTACCAACCCCAGGAAGCATGTGAGGATTCATAACACCTATTTCATGTGATATTTAATTTGAATACCAACAAATATATATTTATATTTTTCATATATAATATTTTTTGAATACATCTAAGTGGTTTAGTATTTTTTATGAGTAACAGATCGATATTCCATTATATACATAGAATTAATTTGTGGACCCTATGCTCATGTTATGGTCGGTTGTTTGTGCTATTAGCAAGGCCCAGTTGTTACATTTTGTATCAGAGTAGTAACCCATCCTTATGTGTAGTGGCACTTCCAGGGTTGCGATGTAGGGCTCAAAATGAGGATGTTGTGCACTAAAGGTGGGGTGAATTTGACACCCTATAATGATAAAGGGTTAAATTAATAAATTATATGACTCATGTTAATAAGGGGCACCACCTTTTTCGGGAGCCTACCTGATTAGAACTCCATAGTCAACCATCCTTGGCCTGAAGTAGTGAACATGATGGGGGAGAATATGGGAAGTTTATTAGGATGTGTATGAATGTGGAAAAATAACCCTAGAAGGAAATTTTTTTTTTCTTGTGAAGACATTCATGAGTCAAATGACCCGTTCGGGCACCGGGTGGACCCCAGGGAGGGGACCACATGTCTGTGGGGTCATTGCTGTTACCTGGCGGGCTACGAACCAATGATCACGTTAAGGTGGGGTGTCTATGCTATTAGTGGGGCCTAGTTGTTACATGTTTTGTATTTGTGGTAGACTGGGTCATCTTGAGAGGTTCTATGTGAACTTTATGTAGAATAAAAGTTGCATAGGATCAGGACAAGCACTAGAATCCGAAAGGGGCTAGGCTACACCTCATAAATATGGTAGCTAGAGTTCGAAAGGCCATTTAGGTGGAGGCATGGAGTGTGGTTCCCCATTGTAAGAGAAATAATACCAATAAATGGAAGACGTTCAGGATAGTCATACTATATCCCAGGGCAGAAGGACATGTTTGTTTCACGTTCTCCAGACTACTCTGGCTAACGCGATACAGGACAGTCTATCATCAAAGGTAAAATTTTCATATAATATACCTTATATTTTCATTTGTTTGATATAGAATCATTGTATTACTTTCTATCTTCTCTTCTTTCAAATTATTTTGTCTTGGATGTAGAGTATATGTTGTTTTAACCATCAACACACTTTTGGGACTATGGTCATAAAATATCAAACGTTTCAAGGAGTTTTCTCTAGATATTATTGGTTATTGTTTCTGGATAAATTAAGCACACTTATTGGGACATGTGATCAAAGAGGAAGGAGTGTTAGTGTACCCATAGAATGTCTTTATAATTTTATTTTTGGAATAACCCATGAATGTCTTCACAGTTGAAGACTTTCTAGTTTTAGCTGGTTGTTACCGGCATTTTATATAAGATGACTACCATTTGGAAGCACCAATGTCTAGGATGACCGAGAAAAAGGTGATTTTTTTTATGATTCTTGTGAAATATATTTTCAATAGATTAAAGATATTATGACCTCACCAACTATCCCCACTTTACATATACTGGGAAAACCTTATACCGTGTACTATGACGCATCCAGAGTTGGAATCAGAATAGTTCTAATGTAGGAGGATCGTGTGGTATCTTATTGATCGTGGAACATGAGAATGCATGAGTGGAATTACCCTACTCACGATCTAGAGTTATCAGCAGTGGTAAATTCCTTGATTTATTGGAGACAATATCTGATTGGTGAGATGTTTGTAGATGGGTCGAGAATCCATAGTCTTTCGACATTGAATTGGGTTATACACCAGGCATGTGAAAAAACTTTGCCAACACTTTGAGCTTAAAGACACGGACAGAGGCTGTATGGATGTCTTTTTACAAGTGGAGGATAATGACCCTTTTAATGTCAAGAATCTAGATGGTAAGGAATCTCAAAGGAGAGTAGCTTTGACTACAACGTCTGTTACACCCGTGCATTTCGATCAAATTAAGACCGAGCAGTTGTCTAGTCCAGAGGGATTAGTTCTAATAGAAAAAATATATGGAGGGATATATCGTCAATATGGTCTCTAGAAAATAGAAATTCTCTTCTTTCATATGGGAGAGTATGGGTTGTTATGGTATTTCATTAGGAGCTATTGGAGTTTCACACTTCTAGATGGGAGTTACATCTGGGTTTAACAAAGATGTATCATGATCTCCATAAATAGTACGAATAGTCAGGAATGAAGTAGGTAACAAGCATCATAGTGAGATGTTTCACTTATAAGCAGGTGAAATATGAGCATTAGAGGATAGCTGGGCTTTTGTAGACATTATCTATCCTATAGTGGAAATGGAATAATGTCAAAATGGATTTTGTTATGGGATTATGCAGGAAAACCCATAAGAATGATGTTTTATTGGTTGTCATGGATCAGCTGACTAAGGTAGTCCACTTCTTTCCTATCAGGTAACCATTTACAATTAAATATATGTGAAATCATTACATGGAATAAATATATGATCGCACAGATTAGGTAGAAATGTTATTCTGACCATTGAGAAGGCCTCTAGAATTCAAGGTTGGTGATCATGTTTTCCTATTGGTGTCCCATAAGTTGGGACTATGTCATAAAAAGAAACTGTGAAATCTATCACATATGTTTGTTGGGTCGTTTGAAGTAGTGGCATGGGTCAGTCCAATTATATACCATTTATCCCTTCCTAATTACTATAGTGTCATGCATGAGGTGTTCCAAATGTCACAACTGTGAAGATATCATCCAAACTATTACCATTTGATAAACATTGTGGATGTTGAGCTTTGTGATGACGCGCCCTTCGAAGATCATTCGATGTGGTTTGTGGGTCATAGTGAGAAATGTCTTTGGGGTGAAACTAAATCGTTGGTTCAAGTATAGTGGAAGCACAGACCAGTTTAGAAGGATACCTGGGAGAGGGAGTCTAATATGTGAACATAATGGCTAGTTTTGTTCACTTATACCTCACAATTATGCTTGATTCAACTCAGGGACGAGTTATTAAAAGGTAGGGAGGTTGTAAGATCCCATATTTCATCAGGTGTTCCCTATCTATGTTTTTTATTTAAGCCTTGGTGATCTGGCCTTATTCAGAGACATATATATTTATTGGATAAAATGACCTAAAGTTCATATATGTATGATTGTTTGAATTATGGAGTCCGAATAGAAATGAGTTATGTGTTTCTCATGTTCTTGGAGAGTTGAAAATATTGAAATAGGTTCTTGTTTCATAAAATTATGATGGGCTAAAAAATCAACTGTAGAACATTTACAGGTCATGTAAGGGATTAAATGTCATGTAATTATTTGGGGTTATAATTAAAAAAATCTAAGAAGAAGAGTTTTTTGGCATATACCATTAAAAACTTTTACACGACATGTAACTACATTACATGACGTGTACATTCAAAAAATAAGGTTTTAAATATATTGTGTGGTGGATTTATTTTTGATTGGGCTACAACTTCTTCCCTCTTGGCCCTAGGGAATTTTACAGACAATTTTGGAGTGTTAGACTTGCTTCCCAAAGTCATGTTTGTGCCTTCAATCCCTGGTAAGTATTTTTCATTAGGATTCTTTCGTCTCTCCCTTTTTTTCCACCCACTGTAGTGAAAAAGGTTTATGCAATTATGTTGGTTTTGATCTTGATTTGTTTTTATCTTAATCAGTTTTTACCTAAGACCCCTTTTTTAATCATCTACACTTTCATCTAAATTTAAACCCTATGGTTTGATATTTTCCATGTTTTTGAAATACCGTGATCATGCCGAAAAAATGACTGTGTAAATTTATTAAATAATTATATGGGATTATTCCATTATTTTCTTTTATATCATATGAAATTTTAAATTTATAATGATGTAAAACTCCATGCTTTCATGATATGCTTCTTATTAATAATAAATAGCTTGCATTACACGAAACACTGAGTTCGAGAGCACTATAACCATCATACTAACAATATAAAAAGTGTTTATGAATATTATTGACAAAATTTTTATTTTATATATATCCCATATAATTTTATCATCCATATTATGTGTTTCTTAGATATAATATAAGTACCAATTCAATTTTTTTGATAAAAGAATTTTTTTTTTGTAAAAAAATGAAGTTTTCCACCTTTTAATGGAAACACCTTTTTAAATAAAATATTTGACACTTTTTATATTCAATTTTACAAAATAAAATTATTCTTTAGAATAATGACATAAAAATTTAGTTTTGATAAAGTTTTTGTATTTTTCTGATAAAATCCATATTTTATTGAATAGTAGGAAATACAGCATTTTAATTCAAAACTACATTTTCATCTAATTTATCGATATTGTTTGATTTTACTTCTAATTGGTTCTAAATTGTAATTATATTATTATTTTTTATCAATTAATACAATTTTTGGTAATTGGAAGTAATTTATCATTGATATTGTACATAAACACATGTCAATCATTTTATAGTTTTTATTTCTTAAAAATCATCTATCTGGTTTTAATAATGGGAATTAATTTTAAATTAATATCTAACAATTATTTTTTTTTAATTTTAAAAATTGGATTCCATATTTAGAATCATAATTTCCAAATTGTATAAATAATAATCATTTATTTTTGGAAATTATGAATGGTAACATCAATAATTATTTTTATTTACCATGGTTAAAGGGTAAATAAAGTAAATAAGGGTAAAAAATATAATATAATAATATAAAACTAACCTAAACCATCTCATAATCCTATTTTAGGTTATATGGACGACCATGATCTTTTTTTGGTTGATTTTAGGACCCATGGAGCCACTTGGGATTGATAATTACCTTTTATAATGTTTAATTTAAATAAAATGGAAATATAACATATACATTAATCTCCTAACTAAAACCATCTTAATATGATTTATATAAATGATATTTTATACTATAAATAATAATTATAAATATGATATTATTTTCTACATATTTGTAATTTATTAATAATTTTTAGACCTTAGATAAATAAATTTATTTTTAACACAATGATGACGCCGTAATTTTCTTATTAATGAATAATTGAAATAAATGATATAATATTTATTAAAATTAATTTAATATGATCTTTTTGATGCCATTATAGATTTTTTTGCATAACATTGACATTTTGGGGATGATTTAATAATTTATTTTCTTATTAATCAAGTTGGTATGAATTTAACAAAAATCAATTACTATATAGTGTAAAAATTTGCATAATTTTTTATAAAAACAAAAACTATTTTATTAAATTATATAATTGTCATAAAAATATAATATGTGGAAAAATGAATTATATAGTGTTAGAAATTTCATTAATTATCCACTTGAGGATAAAGTTTAATTTTATAGTAACTAAATTAACCATATAGTATAATAATACAAGAATACATGGAAAGAGTTAACTTATTTAACTAAGGGTTACAGCCAAAAGATAAGGTTAAATTCATTTCATAAACTTGTCTAAAACTTATTTTTTGAGATTATTTCTACCAATACTCATATCATAATCGAAATAAATTTCTTTTTATCTATTAGAAACTGAAAAACAATTTATATTAAATTAATATTTCAGACTTTCCTAAAGTGCCCCTCACCTCTCCTATAAAAGGGAACTTCTCCTTATCTTTTTTATTCACACCTCAAAATCTATTTGGCTAGGATCAAACTGGAAAAAATATCCTCCCAACTTACCTTAATTCATTATAGAGTCCACCCATTGGTAGGAAAACCAACTTATGGATTCCTTTAGTGAAAAAAGGAGACACATGAAGAAGAGGTGATCGTCGTATCCCTTCTTTCAATGATATTTTCTTCTTCTACTTCCTCTTCTAAAGTTGTTACCATACTAAAATAATAATGCTACCAACAAATATATTCTTATATTTTTATAATATTATGGTAAAACCATATTCCTACTTTTACCCATCCTGTGAAAAACAATAACATCATGCATGTATACGTACTACTTACCGTCTTCACACTGTGGTGTAAAATATTTTTCATCTATAATTTATTTTGATGGGTATAATAATTAATATAAATGACTTAAATAATTAATATGATATGATATTATTTCATTAAAATTCATATTCAATCCAATTCCAAACCATTTAACCATTAGAGAAATGATACAGTCGCTCGTGCATACGTATGACTTACTATCTCCATGACACGATAAGACTCATCTTCCGCGTTCACCATCCAAGAATGATTATAAAAAAATATATATTATGAATAATAACAAAATATATGACATAATAAGTCTAATTTAATACTATATATATTTATTTATGTACATATATGTCATTCACTTACTTCTATTCAATACGATAAGAAAACAAAAATAGTGTTCTTGCGTACGTACGACCTATCGTCTCCATGAACAGTGTATTCCTTTTCATATGTCTATATATTATATATGTTTATATTATAAATATATATGATATATAAATCATATTATAAATTATGTATGTAAATAAATTATGATATAATTAATATTATCAAGAATAAAAAGTCAAAACACGTACGATAAACAAAGAGATTATTATACAAAATGTAGCATTAACATGATTTTTTTAATAAATGGGTAATATAAATTAATAAAATAATCATATATGATATAATAAATATTTTTTTGATACTGATATAAGTTAATAATATGTTTAATAGCATTATATGAGAGTTTTGGACATGTATGATGAATATTGATCCTAATGTAAGGGTTAATTTTGAAATCTCATTATTATCTGATATTATTTATGTATAACTGTTTACTGGGACACATTTATCATTCATTTCCATGTTTATTAAAAAAAGGAATATTTTTAAGGTATTATGTATGGTATTCTAAAACTAAAACATCGTTATAAATGTTTTAAATATTTATAGTTCTAAACCTTTCTCTTTAATGTGCATTTTTTTCAAAATGGATTTAACGATTTATATATATGGACATAAGTGTTTTAAAATGTTAATTATTTTAAAAAAAATCAAAGTGGTATGGGACACTTTTATTCAAAAACATAAACAAGGATATTTCACCAGAAACGTTTTAATGATTTTATTATATTATTTTCATCTATGACAACATCCTTTGTTGGATTTTATGATTAATTGATATTGATTTATTATGATACAATTATCCATATTGTATTGAAAGGATTATGATATGTTTGACTGTGGTGGTTCTATTTTAACACCATTCATGGTTTATTGTTAAATTATTAACATTATTATTCTAGTTTTAATATGATTTTTTATGTTTTGTTTCACCCTTTTCATATGAGGAATGTATTGGACTTAGTAAGTGACGGGTGGGTCCTGTCATATCCCCTCAATGCATTGGTAGGTATAATGAGGAAAACTTTTGTATTGGCATAAGTACTTGAAAGAATATTTCTGTATAGTCTTGGAATGAGGCTTCGACATAGTGGTTATGATGTTCGACATTATTCATTTCCTCATTGTGAGATTAGTTATTGACTTTACAATGATTATTCGACTATTAGAATATCCCTGCAAATATTTAATTTTTTTTTCTATTCTTGATATATTATGATGAAGATAATATATTAAAAGGCTGGTGTCTATTTTGTACCTTTACATAGAATTTTGTGCTTATTTTTTGTAGCATAGACTATATTGTTTATCATTACTGAGCATCTGAGGTCACCCCTTGCTTAAGTTTTACTTTCCCATGATGACAAGAAGTATTTTCTAATTGATATGCAGGGTTAATATAGGGGAATAATTAAATTCTCAAAAGATTTTATATGTTGTATTATATATAATATATTTTCCAAGACAACTCAACTGATCAGTCATTTGGGATTTGATTCCCTATAATTATTCCAATTTATTAAAATAATGCACTGTCTTGAGGCTTCTATGGGTGGTGCGTTATAATTGGTATAAAAGGATTTTTATATACAACCATGGAAGTAGATTTACAACACCTAGATTTGGGATCGTAACCCTAAGATAGAAATTGGGGATAAGTATAGAAGAACCCCCTAGAATTTTGGTAACGAACATGGATAACCTAGGATTAAACCTAAGATGTTATAGATTGAAATCACCTTCACTTGATTATGTGGTTTTATTCAATGAGATAGGTTTCCCATCCTGTTCATTCTGTTCTTAGTTAATGGAGGAAACCAGAATAAATTGGATTAACATTGATTTTTATGGAGAATCTAGTGATTTTGAGAAACAAAATTGGATAATTATTGAAGAGAATGATATTGTGATTATTCCAAATCAATTATCATGACATATTATTAACAATGTAATAATTGATTACTTTCCTAAAACATTGTGTAAGAGTAAGATGATTGTTTATAAGTTTTCAAAATTTTAAAATCATATAGGATAAATGATTTCACATCTTACATGTCATGAGGAAAGAAAGAAGAACCCTGAGGAACACCTCAAATAGAGGATAATATGTTATCTTTATGGGGAAAAGGGTCATAGAGTAACCAATTTTTTTGGTGTTCAACGTCTCATCTATGGAAATCATGGGCATTACCAAACTCAATACCCAGACATAATAATCTTATTCTAAGCCAAAGAAATACATATTCCATTCCAATCATTAAATTGGAAGGATTAAAGTTTTTATGTATTTGGATCCATGAATTATGAATAATGAATTATATAGGGAATATTCAGTTTATATTTTTGACTAAGGATTTTCTAGAATATGTTGAATATTTACAATGGACATGAAAATTGATTTAACTGTAAGATATTATTTTGTGAACATATGATTAAGGTAAAGATAACCCTTAATATGTTCATTTTGTTAAGATAATGATATTTGGATAAAGATATATTGGATTTTAATAATTAAGTTGGATGATTCTAGTTTCTTGAGAACTATTTATGGATATTTTTACAAGAGGGTTATGCTAACATGGATGAAGTATTAAAATTTTTGGGATATAAGGAATAATCTTCTATGATTTGGAATGAGGAAACATGCATGTTGTCAATAAGGATATATTAAAATTCCGGTTGTTACAATGACTCAAAATAATACATGATGAAGGTGTTCAAATGTTTGGAATGTGACAACTAATAATTTTTCTATGAGATGTGGGTGGTAAATTCTAAGCCGATTTGGTTCACCTCTTTCTAATGTTGTAGATTTTAAGTTTTTGTAAGGATTGTATGGTTATAAATTTGTGGATAATATAAGTTATACACTAGTGGATGTTTTTTAGATTAATGTATTATCTCACTATAGGTGGACTTACACATATTTGATAACCTATGATAACGCTTTTTTGTTAAGCCAGATTAAATAACCTATAATTCAATTTATGGATCACATGATCTTTCAACACTTCTGGAATGAAAAATTCAACTCCATTTATTTGAATAAGAGATTAATTGGAAATTGTTTAAGGGATAACCAACGGTGATATTGTATAGGAATCAAGTAAGTATTTCTTCTCATTTTCATCAACTTTAAGGAAGGTATATTGAAATCCAAAAATGTTTTCCTAGTACATTCTTCTGTGATAAATCAAATGGCCCCTTGAATCATCACAGATTTATACTTTCATGGTTGTTAATTGTTTCCTAATAATTCTCTCTATCTTTCTCCCAAAGTACATGATCATTATTTTTTTCCATATCCATATTTTCCTACATGGAATCCATGTATATGTTATCTCCAGTCATATTCATACTTCCCTTTCTGTATTTTAAAATTAAGGTCTCATTAATCAATTTTTGATGTGGTATTTTAATAAATATATTTTCAAAAGTCCAAACCACAGTTTTCGATTCTGAGCTTAAATTTTGAGGATGTAATTTATTTTATGTGGGGAGAATGTAACACCCCAATCTTCCACAATACTCTTAAACTTAATATTTCAACAGCTTGTGCTACACTCACCACAGAGTTTGAGCACACAATGACCTATCAAAATAACCATTTGAAAATATATTATGAATATTATTAATGACATATTTAATTTTATATATATCCCATATAATATAATTATTCATCTTATGTTTTTCTTATATATAATATATGGGTAAATTCAATTTTTTAGATAAAATAAGTATTTTTAAAAAATATATTTTTTCTTCCATTTAACTGAAAAACCTTTTTAAACCCAATATTTGAAACTTTTATATATTAAATTTCACACAATTAGATTCTTCTTTATAATAGGGATTTAAATTTTAGTTTGGATAATTTTTTTTTCTATTTTTTTGATAAAATCCATATTTTAATGAATAGTGGGAAATACTGCATTTTAATACAAAATTGATTTTTCATATAATTAATCTATATATTTATATTGTCCTTATAATGGGTTTATATGTTTAATTGGATTATTTTTTATCATTTAATCCATTTTTGGTCATAGGAAGTAATTTCACAATGAAATTGGATCTAAACACATGTCAATATTTTTATAGTTTTTACTTCTTTAAAACCAACTTTTTGGTTTTGAGAACAGGAATTAATTTTTAATTAATTTTGACCAATTATGTGTTTTGAATTTGGAATAATTTATTCTATATTTGGAATCATATGATAAAAATTGGGTAAATATGTAACGTTTTTTGAAGATTATGAATAGTAACTTTAGTAATTTTTAAAATTTACAATGGTTAAAGGTAAAATCAAGTAAATAAGGGTAAATTAATAGTATTATAATAATATTATAATAATATAAAACAATCCTAACATCTGTCTAAATCCTATTTGATGATATATGTACGAAAATTATCATTTTTAGGTTGATTTTAGGACTCCATGGAGCCACTTGGGTGTGATAATGACCTTTTATAATGTTTATTTTAAAGAAAAGGGAAATATAACATAAACATGTATCTCCTAACTAAAATAAATTAATTTGATTTATATAAATTATCTATTAAACTATCAATATTCATTATAAATATAAAAATATTTCCTACATCATGGTATTTTTTTATAATTTTACACATTATATAAATAAATTTATTTATGACACAATGATGATGCAGTGATTACCTTATTAATGAATGATTGAAATAAATGATATTATAATTATTAAAATAAATGTAATTTTATATTTTTTACACCATCGACAATTTTTTTGGATAAAATTTACATTTTAGGGATTATTTAATGATTTTTTATAAGTAATAATTTTTTTATGACTTTTAACAAAAATCAATTACTAAATAGTGTCAAAATTGAAATAAATGAATTAAAAAACACTATTTTATTAATTGATATAATAGTCATTAAAATATAATATTCTATCGACTAACTTAAATAGTGTTAAAAATTAAATTAATGATCCACTTTAGGTTCTCTTGGAATTTTATTTTAACTATATTAACCATATAGTATAAAAATATAATAAGACATGGTAAGAGTTAACTTATTTAACTAAGGGTCAATGCCTAAAGATAAGGTTAAATTCATAACCTAAACTTGTTTAAAACCAATTGGTTGAAGGGATGTAGACCCATAATCATTTTATTATATATATAAATAACTTTATAGATATTATAAACCTAAAATTAAATTATAATAAATTAACATTTCAAGATGTTATTAAAGTGGCCCTTAGCTCTCCTATAAAAGAGAACTTTTCATTATCTATTTTTCACACCTCAAAAACCCTTTGGGCTGGCCAAAACCCACCCAAATCTCCTCCCAAATTCCCTAAATTCATCCTAGATTTAATCCTTTGGGAATAAAACCAACTCTATAAGTCATTTTGTTCAAATTAATAGGACACACCCAAAGAGGAGGTAATCATTTTATCCCTTCTTTCAATGTTCTTTTCATAATCTACTTCATCTTCCTAAGATGTTACCATAATAAAATAATAACTCTAGAATCCAATATATTCATAGATTTTTTTATTATTATGGTACAACCATATTCCTCTTTTTACCCATCCTATGATAATAATATCACCTTTCGTGCGTATGTACGACTTGCTGTCTCCAGGCTATGGTGTAAACTGTTTTTCATCTATACATTATTTCGATGGGTATAATAATGAATATAAATGAACTATATAATAAATATAACATGATATTATTTATATAAAATTAATATTCCATCAAATTCCATACCATTTAACAATTAATTAAATGATACCATCGCTCATAAACTAACTTTTTGAAAATGAAAAAAATGGTTTCCCACCCGTGTGTACGTAAGACTTACCGTCTCCACGACGTGATGAGACATGTCTTCCATGTTCACCATCCACGAATGATTATAAAAATATATATGTTATGAATAATTATAAAATATATGAAATAATAACGATACTGGAATAATATATATATATATATATATTTATTTATATTTATATATGTACATATTTGTCATTCACATACTTCTATTTAATTGGATATGAAAACAGAAACATCGTTCATCCATATGTAAGATCTACCATCTCCATGAAAGTTGTATTCCATTTCATATATCTATATATTATATATTTATATTTTTAACATATATGATATATAAATCATATTATACATTCTTTAAGTTAGTAAATCATGATCTATGTAATGTGATCAAGAATAACAAGTCAAAACACGCACGATAAACAAAGCGATTATTATCTAAAATGATGAATTAACATGTAATTATTAATAAACATGTAATATAATGTCTTAAAAGAATAATATATGATATCATAAATATTATTTTGATCCTGATATATGTTAATAATATTTTTAATAACATTATATAGGTGTTTTAGACATGTACGGAGAACATGAGACCTATGTCATGGGTTAATTTCAAAATCTCATTATTATCTGAGTTTTTTTATGTATAAGTGTTTACTAGGAGATACTTATCATTAATGTCCATGTTTCATAAGAATTTTTTTCGAAAGAAATATGTTTAATGTTTTATTTAAGGGAATCTTAAATTGAAACATCATTATAAATGTTTTAAAGATGTATACTTATGAACCACTGTATTTACTGTCCATGTTTTCAAAAAGAATTTAACGATTTATTTTTATGGACATAAATGTTTTAAAATGTTAATTCCTTTCAATATTTTCAATGTGTTATGGGAAACTATGATTCAAAATTTTATTTTAAATGTCTTCTTTTATAAATTGGGAAAATTTTAATGTTTTCAAAGTAGAAAAGGGATATTTCTCTAAAAAAGTTTTAATGATTTTATTTTGATTTTATGCTTAATTTGGATTGATTTATTATGTTACAATCTTACATATTTTATTTAAGGGTTTATGATATGTTTTACTATGGATGTTATATTTTAATACCATTCATGGTTTATGGTTAATGTATTAACATTTCGTAAGCTAGTTTTCATATGAATGTTTATGTTATGTTTCAACCATTTCATGTGAGAAATGTATTGGACTTAGTAAGTGATGGGTGGGGCCCTCTAGATACCATTGATGAATTGGTAGGTCTCATGAGACAAACTAGTGTCTTAAAATAAGGCCTTGAAAAAATATTTGTGTATGGTCTTGGCACGAGGCCTTGATGTAGTGGTTATGATGTCCAACATTATGCATTCTCAGATTATGAGATTAGTTATTGATTTTACATGTTATTATTTTACAATTAGAATATAAATTTGAATGTTTAGATGAAATTATTTGAATTATACATTAAATATTATGTTTAAAATAAAATATTAAAATGATGATGTTTTTGTTTTGTACCATTCTTTAATCGTTTATGCTTATTTGTGATAGATTATACTATATTGTTTCTCCTTACTGAGTATCTAAGCTCAACACTTGCTTATGTTTTATTTTCCCAAGATTCGAAGAAGTGTTTTATAAATGATATGCAGGGTTAATATAGGAGAATAATGGAATTCTAAAAGGATTATCTATGCAGGAATGTATGTTAGAAATTTTGATGTAAAGGTCATATATGTAATATATTTTCCAAGACTGCTAAACTAATTGGTTCTTTGGGATTTTATTCCTTATAGTCATATCAATGTATTAAAGTAATTGATTTGATTTTGTATTTTAGGGTCAGGGAATTACATATGATAAAAATTATGTTTAGCATGACATGTTTCCAAGGTTGACTTCATATTTTAGAATCCCTAAAATTAGGTTTCATGCTTTTGATATAATTTCTAATCAATTTTGAGCTGAATTGAAAAGTGGATTATGAAATTAAAATTGTAATTCACATAATTAAACATTGAGATATAGGATGAGATATTGTGATATCCATGTTGTATGAAAGGAAATGTGTTCTATGCCGAGATGCTTATATAATGAGCTAGGCCTGGAAACATGCACATATATATGTTGTAACGATTATAGATAGTGGTATTGAAACAATACCATGTTTTAATGCTTATAGGGATTTGGAATGAAAATGTTGTAATGCTTATTGTAATTTGTCCCGGATTGTATGTTGTGACTGTACCATGGGTATAATTTTTTGGTTGTCATTGTTGTTTTTACTCTGATTATTGTTTTCCTTTTCTAATATGAACATTTTATTCTGAAATTGTATTTCATACCAAGGGGTTTAGTCTACCAAATATACATTTCACACCCTTGCTGTTATCTAGAAGCGTCTAGTGTACAAAGTGTCTCGCTTTATATTCCATAACCAACTCTTTTCAGCAATGTGAGAGAGCTCCCAACTGGGGAATGTTACATAATTCACCCCCATCTCATGTTTGTTTGCGCAATCCCTTGAGATACATTAAAACAATTAGGCCTAGCTTAATAAGTTCTAGTTGATCAGACCAACGAAGGTACTGAATTTGAATTATTTTATTTTTTAAGGAATGAAATAACTGACTCAAATTAAGAAGTGAGTAAGGTGGATCCTTTGTAGGTGAAAGTGAGAATAATAAATGTTTAAACATCCCATGTTGGTGTGGAAAAAGGAATAGGATAATTTGGACCTTAATAAGTTGATGTTGAAAGAGGAAGATAATCATGCTCATTGTATTTCTTCATAGATTTTTTTTGAATTCAACATAATATAGGAAATGAATAATTTAAAATATTGTATTAGGAATCCAGAGAGGGAAATCTGATTTTCAAAGTATAAAAGTCGATTTAGTCTGTAAACCAAATATTTATGGATGAAGTGTCAAGATGATATTTAAAAAATACTTTAATTAAGTGAAGATGATTATGAAAACCCAGTTTGAGATCATCAAAGGTCTCAAACCAAATAAAAAAATGTCTCTTCATTAATTTTACAAGCATATGAGAATCTTCAAAAAGAATAGAAATATATTTCATCAAATTTCGAATATTTAAATGAAAAATATTATTTCCCTACAATATGATATTGTATCCCTATAATGAGAAACTTTTTTAGGTGAAATAGAGAAGAATAAAAGGTTAAACTTATCATGTTGATGTGGAAAGAGGAAGAGAATAATTTAAACCCTAATGAGTTTATGTGGAAAGAGTTCGAGAATCGTCCTCATAAATTTCCTTCATAGATGTTTTTTGAGTTCATCATAATGGATTAAATGAAAAATTTAAAAGGAGATATTAGGAGTCGAGAGAGAGAAATATGATTTTGAAAGTATAATGGTTGAGATGGAATCTAAACCAAATATCAATGCCTGAAGGGGTGATATGGTATTTTAAAAATACATTGATTAAGTTATGAAGATGATGATAACCCTTTTTGAGATAATCAATGGTCTCAAACCAACTCAAAAAAATATCTATCCATTTATTTTCATGAAGATGAGACTCTTAAAAAAGAATAGAAATCTGTTTCATTAAATAGAAACATTTTATTTCAAGTAACATTTTATGAATTCAATTCAGTCCCCCTTTTGAGTTTGTGCACAACACCTACATTCTTCTAATTTCCACTATAAGAGAAGTAGAATTCATTGAAAACACGATAATAATTAATTTGAATGATAATTGTGAACAATTTTGTTTAAATTGGATTAATAAATAAGAGATATAGTGAGGGAGGTAACATGATTATGAGTATAGATTCCTGTTTTGAGAAAAATTAGTGGAAGGAAAATTATTTTGGAAAATTGTGTATTTTTTAAAAAACATTTATCCTATGAGTATAAAATATCGAATAATTTTGAACTTGGAATTCTATTTTTCTAGTTTTAAATATTGAAAATGTGTGGGGGATTTAAAGAACATGTAAATCAATGCTTTCGATAAAAAATTTTAAATCGTTGATTAATTAATTTTATATTTTTTCAGAAGTTTAGAAATTTTTAATAAATTTAGTTAATGATATATGATAATTAATAATTATAATTATCAGTAGTTAAGAATGAAAAAAAGTAAAATAGAGAAAAAATGAAAATGTTATGTAAATAAATAAAGGACATACATACATACTTTATTGAAAAATGGATGGATAATGTATATTTCATAGTACATCATACACATAATAACAATATAAATAGAGAGTGTTAAGACATATAATCCATTGACTCAAATTTATAATGAATTAAACTAAATTTTATTATAAGGATCATAATAACAAAATTAATTAATAGAACCTGATATAAAACATAAAAACAATTCAAATGATTTATCAATAATAATTATTGTGTAAAAAATCATTATAATGAAAAGTAAAATAATATCAATTATATTATGTTCCATTTGTTTCAAAGGACACTTATCATCTTTTCAGTAAATTAATTCCAAATTCGCTTATTTTAATGTTATGTCTCGAGTTGCATGTGTTTTTTGGAATGATCATAGTATAAATTGTTTGAATTAATAATGCATACAATAGTGCAAGCACAAAGAGGCAGGCTAAAAAATCACTGAATCTTTGAAAACTCAACACCTCCAATTATTTGCTTCATGAATAAAATATAGGAGTATTCCCCAGGATTTTCATGAAAAATCTTACAACCACATCATGGAAGTTTTATCAGTATATATTATCTAGTAAAAATTGATTTTTTTTTCAAATTCACCACTCAGATTTTAGATTATCATCCAATTGTAGTGAGCATGCATAAATCATCATGAAAAACTGTGTAGTCATGCATGTTATCAATTATGTATTTCAAATCCCCCAAAAATTTATTCTACGTAATAAGGAAAAAGGAAATATATAATTCTACCCAGGTATATAGACATTTAGAACATGATTGATCAAGCAATAAAAAACTGAATTTCCTTCAAAAAGAAAAGAACTGCTTCTATTTTTTTAATAATAACATATATTATAGAAAATTTTCATGTTTAGTAACATACTTAAAATTTTAGAAATGAAACTGAGAAAGATTAATGAATGGAGTTCTAGAATAAAATTTGGAGTATTTGTTATGTGACATAGAAAAAAGATAATTCAATGGTTCAACAGTTTCCAATTGTTGGTTAATAGAGGTTGTAATGTAATAAATTTAAAATAAATGGAATAAAACATTAATTAATTTATTGAAATAGTGAACATGTTAAGTAAAAAACCCTCCAATGTAAAAAATGGAATGATGGGAGAGGGAATCTAGGAAGGAAAAACAAAAAAGTGAAGTTAAAAGGAAATGAGGGAAGAGGGAAATCAATCCTCAGACCTTGATGAAGAGGGAAAACAAAAACATCGAGCCTATGGTTGAATTCCATAATAGGGAATCATTGAACCTAGGATTTTTTATCTATCAATAATAGTTAACCTAAATAATAAAACCATTTAAAAGGTCTCAAATTGCAAACTATAAGGAATTTGTATCAACCCACAAATTATAAACCAAACCCAAATGTGTGTGTAATTCCCCACTAACTCATAATAAAAATCCAAGGTGCTTATAAAAATACATTAATTTGGAATAAGATATTTTAACATCCTGATATGAAATAAAAGGGAATTTGTTAATTTTTATACATGAGATAGGGGTTCACAACTAAGATTAAATGAAGAATATGTTGTAAATGAGTAGAACAAATAGAAAATGATGCACAGAAAGATTCAATGAGTGCACTGAACAGAACATGACCTGGTATTTTCGAAAATAAATTCATCTCGAGTTTGACTTGAGAATAATTAAAGATATACAAAATTAAGATAATAAAATAGGAATTAGAATAATTATGTGATGAAATTTAGACTAAATAAAAAATAATTAACCTGCATGTAGAATACTATAAACAAATTTACACTAGGAATGAAGGCTTATTATCATTGATTGAGTATTATGTTGGGAACTTGATTCATAAAAAATTGTACTACCATGAATAAGAGGGAGATAAAATTCAAAAACATTCCTAGAAATTATACCAAAGAAAAGAAGAGTTTTTTAAGGATCCTTTTTCATGGAACACTGAAAATCACTAAATCATGGAAAAACAAAATGCTTATTTGCATAAATTTAAAAACAAACATGGTATAGGTAATAGGGTTTTTCATTTGAAATTCTATAGTTGGTGAAGAAGAATTTGAAACCCACTAGTGGTATATTGAATTATTAACATAAATCATTCAAGGAGAGTAGGGAAAACCCCAGGGTTTCAAATAACAATTTATTTGGGAATCTGTAAAATTTGTAGATAATATTACAAAAAAGCAAAAAA
Source organism: Viscum album (assembly GCA_963277665.1). NCBI lineage: Eukaryota > Viridiplantae > Streptophyta > Magnoliopsida > Santalales > Viscaceae > Viscum > Viscum album. Next base: position 779,438,081 of record OY728161.1, read on the forward strand.
TTTGTGAATTGATTTATAAAAATCAATATACATAAAGATTCCAAAACTATGAAAAACATTTCCCACAAAGATAGTCGATTAGAGAAACCTAAAAAACAAAATAGATGAAAGAAAACTGTGACGATTGATATACACAAAGAGAACTAAATTCACAAATTATATAAATTAATAATACATACATTAAAAAATTATGTGAGGATTAAAAGATAAAAGGAATCGAAAAATATAAATGTCGAGATTATAGAATATAATACATAATGAAATTTAAAAAAGATAATATATATTATGAAATTATGAATCAAAGATTTTAATACAGAAGATTCCAAAGAGATCTTGATAATAGAATAAATAATAATAATGCGATGAATATATCCTATAATGAAAATATTATAGGATATGATGCACCGATGAAGTGGTATTCTGATGAAATCATCAAAGAAAGAAGAAACTAAGGTTATAGTTTCACAATCAATGTTGTGGATGTCACAAGATGTAATAGAATAACATAAATGTTCTATAAAGTGTTTATTAAATAGATATTGTGGTAGGATAGGGAAAGAAACAAAAGGTTTCAAAAATGACGGGCACTAATAACATGGTAAATAAAATATAAGAAAATCTAAAAGCTTAAAATTGTGAAATTCATTTACAAATGTGGAGGATATGGGTTACATGGTGGATTTTGGAATGTGAAGTAGTGGTATGGAAATGAATGTGGGAATGGGTGGGTGAGGAAGAGATGAAGAACTAGGGGTCCAAGATTGGGAAGTGTGGATCGGGTGTGCGAGTTTGAGGTAGTGGGGAGGGGAGGCATAGAGGAGAAAGTAGTAATGGAGGGAGAATCGAGAGACTTTGAGAAGGTATCAGATAAAATGTGTGTGAAGGGAAAAAAAAATTATGTATAGTAACTCATACTTTTGTGTGAAAAAGTATGGATATTGAATATAAAATGCACATGAATATTGGAGCTAATTATTGTCAAACATATTTGATAAATAATGACACTGATGAGAAAAAAGTAATTATTTTAATTATTGGAGTGGTTGTCATGTTGAGAGCTTGATTCAAATAGAAAATAAAAGAATATGAGAAATTTGTATGTATATTAGTGAGAGAACCTTCAAAAGTATACCTCTAAGACATGCACAAGATTACATAATTTCAATGATCATTAATATTGTGCATTGTAAGTAGGTACAATTGATAATATTGATTACATATATAGTAAAGGAGACATAGAATATCAACAAAAATAGTATACCAATCTATTAAATGAAATTGTATGAATATTGAATACAAATGCACATGATATGTTAATTCATTATGCATACCAAAGGAAATTGACTTCAACATATGGAAACAACATGTATATTAATATAAACTGTTATATCTACAACTGTGTAAAGAGAATTGTAATTGAAATTTTGGTACATGATAATGAAATATAAACTTCAACATAAATTGAAATAAAAAGTGTTATCTGAAATGAAATATAAATAGGAATGTAAACTTCAATTTCACTATAGTATAAACTATAATATAATGTTCCATATAAACTAAAATATAAACTACAATTTCAGTTTATGATAAATAATACTCAAAGAAATTGTGTTCCATACCATGAATCAACATGTATATTAATATAAATTGAAATATAAATAAAATATATAGGATGTAGTTAATGATAAAAAAAATTATAAGTATATTTATTGATTTAATGTTAAGGCATAATGATTATAAATTGAAATTTCATGTAGAAACTGCATGTATGTGAAGAAAATGACACTCCCAACATATTAAATAAATGAAACTTCATGAATATTAAATATAAACTGAAATTTTAGTGAGAGATAATGAATACAGAAGGAAACTAATATGTAGACTAGGAAATGATACCAATTCAAGTAGAAACTTTATGTATATGCAAAAAATGAGACTGCATAAATTTGGAGAAACATCAAATATATTCAAGAATTGAAATTTCATGAATATTGAAAATAAATAGTAATTTAATTGCATGATACTAAATAAAAGATCACAATATTAAATCTTTCATGTTGCAAACATATTTTTTCCATTAATTGAATAATATTTCGTCCATTTTTATATTCATGGATAATGGATTTAAAATTTTATACATAATCAATTATAATAGTTAGAGTTTTTTGTATTACATTTAGCAATATAAATGGTTATGTTGTATGTTAATTAGCTATAGTAACATTGAATATCAATTTTCATCACAATTCATGAAAGATATTCATTATTGAAAATCCATGAAAGATATTAATTATTGAACTTTTTTATAGGTCGTCCAATAAAAAAATCAGGAATTAGGAATATGTTTTATAGTGAAATCGTTAAAGATTAATTGTTTCACATAATAATAAAAATATTGGAAATATGATAATAATTAAATAAAATATAGATTGATGGAAAAATTAAACATTATAAATGTTTGTGTCTTAAAAAATCAAGGTCAGTAAATAAAATAACCGAGAAGGTCAACATTTTTTATAATTATAAATTTAATATTGTCAATCTAATGAAAAATGAGGCATACCATAGGGGAATGGAAAACCATGGATGTGACCATTTGATATTAGACATATAGAAACTAAATGTGTATAAGACTAAAAGTGCATTATTCATGTATAGAATCCCAAAGTGCATTAAATCGATAGTGCATTTAATTGAAAGTTCATTTAATTGAATGTGAATTGTATATTTATAGAGAATTTGTATACTACAATAAATGAATGATTTATAAGGAACATATAAAAATAATATTATACATAATAATGGATGGGGGAAGATAAAGTGGGATCAATAATTATAGTTGGAGTGAGTTAGAAAATTGGTTTTAGAATAGGAGCTTGGGTTGGAAAAAATGCTGATTACCTATTAAAATTGTAAGATTAATTACATAATAAATGGAAAATGATTTGAATAAAAACCATGGTACAAAACCAAAAAGGTATTAGTATAGTGGTAATTACAATAACCAATACACACATACATAATAATAAGTTATATATAAATGTAGAAAAATGAATATATGAATGTACAAAATCATTAAAATTAAATAAATTATACATTTATTGAAACATTGTATGTTAAATAAAAAGATAAAATATGATTATATAAATTAAAAAAATATTAAACATACATTAAATATTTCCCTAAAATTAATTTTCATTAAACTAGACGTGAAATAAGATTAAACTGCATTATACATGTATATAAATTGATAGTACATTACACTGGAAGGCCATAATACATGAATAAACTGAGATCCCATTACTAGAATTTATAAATTGAAAGATCATTATAGTGAAAGTTCATTTTACATGTATAAATTGAAAGAGGAATAATGTATAGAAATAAATGGCCTCACTCATTCTGAAATTATGGTGACAAAAAAATGTTCTCCCTTTTGAATTTACAGAAAGTGAAATGTATGGTCATAATTAAAATACTTGAAAAAAAAAGAAATAATATTAAAGGCATTATGATAGCTATGTGCAAGCAATGAACTATTCATCGAGGTCATTCCAAAGTTACAAACAATAAACTACTTCAACAAAATCTAGAGGAAACTACAAGTAGAAAATGCAATATGAAAAATAATTGTTCTTAAAAACTAGTTAGTGTATTGTAACAAAGGGAACGAACACTATTCATTTTCTGATTATTAAGTAGTATAATTTCTTCACCAAGTTACCAGTAATGGATCCTATATTTTTTCCTTTTATTAACAATGTCAAATAAAAATTTAAGCCAATGTTTGGTGATTGCGTTTCAAAGGGAAAATCAGTCTTCATTTGTAGCCTTACTAATCCTATACGATACCTTTCTTCTATAGATGTTGATTAGTATTAGAAAATAACATATGAAATATTTGTAATATATTCATAAGAATTCCAATATAATAAAAAAATGAACCAATATTTGAAAGGATTATAAAATTGGAAAATATGTTTATTTAAACAACGTATATAGAAATGAGTTATATAAAATTAAATGATGTGAAATAATTATACTTGGAACTTCATATTTATCAATGTTGAGTGATTTGGGGATCATATTAGGACAAAAGTTTCCTTTAGTCTACTGAAATATAGACACACCTTCTATTCAGATTCAATCACAAGGTTTAAGTGTTCATAGAAATTCCTTGAGTTTGAGGTTGGGTGGACATACATACCTTCTATTGAAGTGGAAACATGACCCTACCATGGTGAAGAAAATTGGAGACCCCTGAGGGTTAGTGTTTATAGACATTTTAGTAAAAGGGACAAAGGTGGTAATCACACCTACTAAAGGTGGGAGGCCCAAAATTTAGAGAGAAGTAATGTCTTGGTTTTGGAATCTTGTAAACCTAGAAATGATGGTATTGGGAAAGAGGAATTCAGTCATAATGAAAAGATATTGTGGAATAGGAGGATAGAAAGAGTGTGGAAAATTTGAAGGAATAGGTGAGGGATTCATGACTTTCCCTTGCTTAAATTTCAAATTGTCTAAAATTATTACGTTGATAGAAGGATCTAGAATCACATATCTGAATGCTAAGAAGATTCAATTCAAATTTGGATGCGAGAAGGAGGGGATCCTAGGTATATGAAAACCTAGTTCAATGGATAGATCATAATCAGGACTTAGGGGATGAGGAGTTAGAGGTAGAGGTAGACCCTGGGTAACTTGATACCGTAGCTGAATGAGGGGAATGATGTAGAGAAAAAGGGGACTTGGTAGGGTGAGAGGGGAGTGGAATTATGGAGGGAGTATAGAAAGGGAAGATTCAAGTGATGGAGGACATGAATAAATCTAAAAATTGAAATTATGTGATGACGGGAATGACAGAGTTGATGGGAAGTGGAGAGGAAGGGGATTCGATAACGTATAAGATAACCCAAGAGGTAGTGGGGAAGAGTCGAGGGGAGTGATTAATATAAGTACTGAATAGAAGGATCTGAAATAGATTAATACCCATTTAATAATACTTGAATACAAATCCAAATCCTAAATTTAATATTAAAATAAAATCTCAATCCTTTTTTATTCTCATTTAATTTTTTCATTTTTTATTATATTTTTATTATAAATTAGGTTTAAACTCCATTCTTGATCTAGTGTATTATAATTCTATATAAAATGATAATAACTTGTATATATGTCTTATTTAATAGTTGGGCCCCCATATATAATTTATTTTTCCAAGCATGCATTGATTGTGGAATACTCTTTATGTCTTAGATTTGGGGAAGCCTCTACATTAAGCATTTAATGTATAAAATTCATTTTGAAAAAATATATGATAATTAAATGTATGTGATCATGAATGAAAAGATGGAAAAATCCCTTCACTTTTTTGTGCACAATGTATAAATTTCAACAATAGTAAATTTAATTAATTTTTTTAAAATATAGGTCCTAATGTTGCACAATAATCACTCCTAAGAGTTTGGGTTTATCGATCAATACCCTTTATCAATGCTAAAAAAATGCTGATTAAAGGGTACCTATATCCGTGCTTTTATCAGTGTGGTTAAACGTATTCCTTTTATCACTGGTAAAATGTTTGTTTTTTATCACTCATAAAATTCATATTTAAAAAAAAAGATTAAAAACCACATTTTAATATATTCATCTATTAATATTAATATAAATATAATACATTTTAAAAAATATGATTTATAGAATAAAAAATATGTAATCACACTTAATATATAATATATTTAGTGAAAATAATTTTTAAAATAATTAAAAAATAATATTATTTAAGAATTGTCAAATTATTATTTAGTGATAGTCAATTTATTAAAATTTAGTGATATAATAATTCAAAAAATTAATAAATGGTCTAAATAAGATTAAAACATGACACAAACTTCAAACAACCATAAATTTTGATTCGAGTGTCCGTTTGAGCTCCACCACATATCAAATTAGATCTTGCGAAAAGATCGATGACTTGGTGATGAGGGATACATTTAGTCAATGTTTTTTTGAGGTAAAAAAGGTATTAAAGGCCACCAAAATAGAGTTTTCTATTAGGGTGCTATATTTTTTAACATTGGATGAAATTTTAGTCTAATTTATTGGGGTATTATCTTTTCTCAAAGGATTAATTTATTATAAGGGATTAAAATGGTATGGATATCATGAAATTAAAATTTTATCATTTTAATAGTGTATTATTATTTATAATTAAAGACACGCACACATGAATGTGTGTGTGTGTTTAAACATAATCTTTCTAAATATATTAACCATATCTAAATAAAAAATGTATCCATTTTTTAAAATAAAAATGTATAAATATTTATATCCCTCTACAATGTAAATTTGATGTATATATATATAAATATATCTGTGTGACTCTACGAATTAACAAAAATATAATTATTTATGTATATATTCTAATATGTATATAAATATTAATATGTAATATATGTAAATAAATATGAATATGTATAATTATATTTACAAACACACAATATGTATGAATGTATGTATATATGTATGAATGTTGGTAGGTAGGTAGGTACACATACGTACGTGTTGTTGTATGTATCTATGAATGTTTTCATTTATTTATTTATAAACATATACACACACACAAAATGTTTTATAAATTTATTTAAAAATAATTATATATTTTTTGAGATCAAAGGAGATTAAATTTAGATCGATGATCAGATAGTAAAGGAGATTTCATACATGGAAGAAAGTTATTCAACCAAGTCTAAATTTTACCATAAACTCCTCGATGCAAAAAATATGAGTTTCTATATTTCCCCCTCATTTGATAAAGGATAAAATTCATGTTGAGAAGAGCTGATGGAGGTCCCAAATCATCAAAATTTTGTAGACAAATGATTTGAAGTCCCATTCCATTAAATGTATAACATTGATCATGGTAATAAAATCATATTCTATAATGATATATTTATATCATTTCTTAAAAGTGAAAGTCATTTTAGTTCATATGGTACAATCTTCGACAACTTATGGATCCCAAAGAGCTTTGGTTGGCCATTTTCTAGCCACTACATGTCCTCTATAGAAATCATGGTGTAAGATCCCGTCCTTTTCTGGAGTTGTATCAGACTTGATTATAGTTACTCTTTTGTTTATTTTTCATTATTTTTCATTTCGATTTTTTCTTGGGCTGTGTTTTGGTAAATTTTAGGAACAATGGAAGAAAAATGGTTTTTTTCATGGTTGATGCATAGTTAGAGAAAACCATGCGCCACAACCCAGGAAACCATGCGACCATATACAATGGAGAATCGCATAGCCGGTTCATGGTTTTCCAAAATATGTTCCCTAAAAAGAGAGACCATATAACCCTAAAACAATAGGTTCATGGTTGCTGCATGATTAGGGAAAAATGTGTGCCCCTATCAAGGAAATAGTGTGCGATATTTGTAATTGTCCGATTTTTTTTTAAAATCCACCTAAACCCTCCGAAACATATCCCATTCAACCCAAACTCAGACCCTTATAATTTTTGATATTTTCAGAGCTTCCTAGAGGGACTCTAAAGTTTTGGACCTCCGTTCTTGGTGATTTGAAGCCCTAATATAAGATCTTCACCTCTCTCAGTAAGTGGATTTTATCCCGGTAGTTTCCCAATCATAATCTTCCTTTACTTATTATTTTGATGGGAGGATATCTTATGTTATACTAGATCGAAATATTTATTGGGTAAATCTATATCTAGGCTTGTGATTGTATATCTAGAGTTTAAAAGATATTATTTCTTGATTTAGGGTTTTGAGATTTGATGCTAGATCTACATCATTGTGCTGCCCAAAGTTTGAAGATTTCTATTGGGGGATTATTTTTCAACGAAATTGAGGAAGGTGTTTTAAAATCTAACTCTCATAGTAATGGATTTGATGCATGTAGGGAAAATTGTAGAATTTCTATAATTCTTTAGCAATTGAATACCAAAATAGGATTATTTATGTTGACCATGTTATTTTTTGATACTTTGTTTAAATAGATGATTAATTGAGGAATTAATAATGATACCAAGGGGGTGTCATATTAATTAATTAATTTTGGGAATTGATTATGAGATTTAGGGATTTTAATATAGATAATTAATCAAGGGATTAATTATGGGATATTGAATTGGCAAAATCGAGAGATTTAATTGTGAATTAATTATGTGCTTTTTATATTATGATCTAGATAATTAATGGTTGGATTAATTGTGATGTTTTTAGATTTATAATGAGATAATTATTTATGTAAAATTAATTATTGTATATGAATTTTGATATTGTTTAGTTAATTAATTGGATTTATTCACTTAATTAATTAGGTAGGTAATTAAGTATATTAATGGGGAAAACTAAGTGATTTAATTATTAAGGAAATTGGAGAGACTTGTTAGTTATTGAAATGACTAATAGAATTGATGTGATTAATTAATTCATAAATTAATTAATGATTATTTAAATGTTTGTTTAATTTTTGAGTTAAATAATGTATTTTATGTATTTATCTAATTGTTGAATAAGTAAAGAAATGGATGTGGATAATTAATTGTGAATTAATTATGTGTAAAATAATAGAAACATAGTCATTTAATTGAAATGTAAACATGGTAACATGGTCATTATATATATGATTAAAGGAATGGGAACATGTTCATTCAATTGAGAAGTATACATGGAAACATGGTCATTATACTTATGAGTAAAGGAATGTGAACATGGTCATTCAATTGATGGGTAAGCATGGTAACATGGTCATCTTACTTATGAATAAAATATTGGGAATAAATTCATTATTTATGTGATTAAATTTATAATGGTAACATGGAATTAATGTATGAATTAAATAATGATAACAAAAGGTACTCTGCGATATGGCCTCACTTGACAATAATTCAGGATCTCACATGAGCCAAATCAGGTATTGAGATATGATACCACCTTTGAATAATTAGAGCTCCAACACGAGTAAACGTAGGCATTAAGATATCATATAAACTAGAAACACTTCATTATAAGACATGATACAAAGCTATCATTGAGTTACAGGTGTCCTCAGGTACCCTAGATATAATGTGGTTAAAAAAAGAATAAATGAAAATCTGATAACTGTGTATTTATGCATTGTACTTATTTATTTATTAAACTGTATACATTGTAAAGAAACTGTGTGATAAATTTTTTTATCAATGTTTTTGTATTTTTTTTATAACTAACTCTTTCGTTGAAGAATATTTTAGTTATTCATGAATCAGACCCAATCTATCACAAGGAAGTTGTTTTCTAGACACAAATTTTCAGGCCCAGGTTTTCGTATTGAGCTGCACAGGACAAAGATGAATTTAGGAAGTTGAAGTTTTTTATTAGACACCTTATCATATTCATTCCCATTCGAATGAAATTGAAAATCACCAGATTCAAAATAATAAGTAGTCAAATTTCTTTTTTGCTGAAATTTTTTCTTTTCTGTAATCAGAGAAATAATAAAGTTGACGAGTTAGAATGAATGATGTTGTTGAGTTAGAAAGAATGATGTTGCTGAGTTAAAAAGAAATAAGTTGTTGAGATAGAAGCTGTTGGTTGAAGAATTCGTGTTGTTGCAAAAAAAATTTGTTGAATAAAGTATAGTTAAGAGTTAGAAAGTTTTAATACTTTATAAAACTAAATAAGATGAAACTTTATTGGTCATAATGTTCCCAAAAATCATGAAAACATTTATAATAAAATCTTTTGTACAAATGGTTGAGAGGTTTGAAGAATTTTATATTTTCATAATGGGAATTTCATCATAATGAGAATTCAATTGTAATGGGATTTGCATCATAATAAAAAAATTATCATCATGGTAAAATATATCATAATGGAAAATCCATCAAAATGGGAAAATCCATCGTAACTAGAATTTCCGCGTGATGAGATGAAGAAGAAAAACTATGATAATTAGTTGAGAATGAAAAAATCATAATGAGATTAGAAGGAAACAAATTGTAATGATTTTAGAAGGAAACATATCATAATGAGATGAGAAAGAAACAAGTCATAATGAGCTGAGAATGAAATAGATCATAATGAGATGAGAAATAAATAGATCACAATGAGATGAGGAAGAAAAGGATCATAATGAGAATAGAAATATATGGACATTTGAAAAGGTCAAACAACAAATTCAATTTTGTGAAGATCTAAGAGATATTTGAGGATTGAAGAAGTCAATGTTTAAGTTTAAATGTGGGTAACATTCAGTGTTTTGAAATTGGATGAAGCGGGGAAAGTTTTCAGGTTCTATGGTTTTGATTTCTGTGTTTCCTATAAATACAAGCTCATATAATTCATTCATTTATATCTTTTACATAAGTTCAAAATGATGATCACTAGAGAATTCAAAGTGCAAGTTCCCATCTGATTAAATAAGAATTTTATTGAGGATTATGGTAGATTTTAAGTTTTTTATATTGAGAATGAACTCATTGTATTGATATAATGAGATCTAGATACATTGTATTGAGATAATCGGTTCTAGAAACATCGTATTCAGATAATAGGATCTGGAATCATGGTATTGAGAAAATCAAATCCAACAACATCGTTTTGAGAAAATCGGATCCAGAATAATCGGATTGAGAAAATCGGATCTAGACAAATACGAATTAGGATTCAGACTGAGAAATTATAGAGTAGTTTCAACAAAAGCATTCTTCTTTCATTTGTCTCAATTTTTTAGGAAAACACTCTAAACAGATGGGAGTCAGCATAATATTTCCTATTACGAGATAAAAGGCGTCTAATAAGATTTTTTAGAAGTTGTATTAACTTCATCATAAGAGTGGTTTCCATATACCCTTGGGAGTTGCTATGATAAGAGTGTAGGTTCTCACACTAAGTCATAACCTTATAAATCATGTGTGATTTAGTTACTTTCCGACTTTTTCATGCTTGAGAATTTCCTAAAAGATGATAATAAAATAAATATTAATAGGTTGTAGGGGTTATGTTTCTAAATGTTTTGAAAATTATAAAAAAGTTAACAACTCAGTCAACCCCCCTTTCTCAATTGTTATTTGATCCATTGGATCTTCAATTGGGATTAGAGGCAGATTCCCTTCTTTAATCCTTATCATAGATAATATCAATTTTGTAAATAGTAGATGAATTCCAATGTTTGATGGACAAACCTATTATGGATGAAAAAATATTACGATTCTTTATCTCCTATATCTTTCCCTGGAAGTTGTTGAGGTATCAAATATTGGTTTTCCACCTATTATGAAATATTCTCCTATGAGGTTTTTCGCTAAGAGAAACAAAGTCGTTTAGGGAAAGGATTTAAATTACATAATTATGTCCTTAGCAGAGAATGTTTATCATAATTTGATGGGTCTGAATACTTCAAAAAGTATATTATACATGATGGAAAATGTTTTATAAGGGAATACTAATGTTATGTATGTAATGTTACAAATATTTCATAGTAAGTATGAAGTCATCAGAGTGAGAGATGAAAAAACAATTGATGAATAATTTACTAGATAAAATTAAATTGTTTGAGACATAAGTGGATTTAGATATTTCTTGGAAGATTATTCAACTATGATGTATCATATGAGAAAATTTATAGACAGGTGTGATTATAAAATTTCTTCTTATGAAGATACCGATGATTTATAACTTGATTAATTTCATAACATTATTATTTCTTATGAAATTATTATATCTCTAATGTTTAAAAATAATATGAAAGATAAAATGAGTTTTGAAGTTATGATAAAGATGAAAATACAAGATGTTGAAGAAGATGATCCTTTTGAGTTTTGTGATAAATAGGATGATGAATTCAATGATAAGATTATGTCTCTCATATCTAAAAACAATCTAAGAGGAAGAGGAATTTATAGAGGTCAAATTCCACTCAAATGTGTTTAGTGTGGAGGAATTGGACATGTAGTTATGAATTTATACAAGAATAAATGTTGAGAATATCAAGAGGATTTTGTTGAAAACCCTCAATGGAAGAGCTGGAGAAAAAATGATAAAGAATAAAAGTCTTCCTAAAAATAAAAATGTTTACTGGAAACAAAATAAGTTTGTTGAGTTATAAAATTTATTCATACTCAACTGATAATAATTCTTCTAACGAATAATTTTTATAACAATTAAGAACCTTCATTGCAAAAGATGAGAAAACAAAATATTCCTATCAGTGTGAAGAATGTGGTGAAGAATATTATAGAGAGAATATACTCATAACAGAACTCATTGAATGTCATGATAAAAAAACTATCAATAATGATATTAGAGTTATGAATAATGTTGTGATGAAGTTTTTGATGGAATAAATGATTTCATCAAGTAGTTGGAAGAATAAATTCATGAGATCTTAAGTTTAAAACTAAGAATTTATGAACAAGGAAAAATGATTGAAGATATCAATATGAAGTTGGATTCCAAGGAATGATAAGTTAAAAAGTTTCAACAAAAACTTCTTATATCCTAAAGTACCTTGAAGAAGATAAATGAAAATTTTCAAAAATATTCAGAATTAAAATATGAGACTTTTGAAGTTACTGATAAGGCTCAATATGAGAATTAGGTGAAATATTCAATTACTAAAATTAATGTTTCACCTAATTATTTTCACTATTTAGATTTTGTAAAATGTTTTGGGAAATTTTTGGTAGTTAAAGGATGTTAGAAAACTCTCAAATCTACAAAAGTAGAAAACTCACTCAAAAGAAAATATGGTACACATCCTGAATATTTTAGAGTTGAAAGAAGTTACAAACTTCAACAAGTTGTCTACATAAAAATATCTTTATTAAATTTAAAATCATGAATTTATGGCTATTACTAGTGTTATGTAATCTATAGGAATATGTCATATAATTTTTGTCAAAACATATCTCTACCTAGAAAAAGATTTTTGGAAATTGGAAGAAATAGTGAAAGTAAAATGAGTTGCTTTCCTAGCTTATAGAAAGAAGAAAAAGTAAAATCTCAAGATGTTAGAAATTTTCAAACAAAAATTAAATTTGAATGTTTTGAATAAGCTTGTGGAATTTGTTATAAGGATGGTCATCATGCCAACAGATATATGAAAATCTTTCCAGAATAAGTTTCTTATGATATAAAATAAAAGAATGATGAAAATAAGAATGTTGAGGGAATATATTTTATTATTGAGACAACATTGATAGAAAGTAAAAGTAATAAACTATGTATACATTATAGTTATCGTTCTTCACATATGATAGGTGATATAAAAATATTGAAACATGTTGAAAGTCATTATGTAGGATCAGTTACCTTCGGTAATGATAGTTCCTTGAAAATAAGAGGAATCCGAATGACTAAGATTGAAGCTCAAAAGTTGAAATAATAGGACGTTTTGTTTATTGATGGGCTAAAATATAACTCAGTGTACGTAAACATTGTGATGAATGAAATGAATTTTTTTTAGAAAATATTTTTTCATCATCAAAAGAATGAAGGATGGAAAATTTATTACAAATATAGAATGTACCAATGAGAATCTCTTTTTAATAGGATATTTCAAAAAGTATTGTTACATGAGTGCTGAAAATGGAAAAAAAAATTGTGGCACAGAAGACATGGACAAATTGGGAAGAAAAAAATGAATAGACTTTCTAATGTTGATGTTGTTCAAAATTTTCCACAATTTAAAAGAAGAGGTGAATATGATTGTATTAATTTCCAGAAAAGAAAATGACTAAAAAAGTCATAAGAGAATTGAGATTTAATATACTAGGACTTTCAAACATATTCATTCTGATTTTATATTGTCCAATGAGATATAAATTAAAAAATGGATATTTATACTTTATCACTATTATTGATTATTTATCTCGGATTAAAACACAATGTTTATAAAACATAAGTCATAGGATGTGGAAATGTTTCTATTTTTTGAAAAGAAGTTGAGAAAGGAATGTGGGATTATATAAAGAAGTTCATAACATATAATGGTACTTAATTCACATGCAATGATTTTGAAGAATATTTGGGAAAACAAGATATATTGAATCAGTATAGTACTCCCTATACTCCAAAACAAAATATAGTAGAATAAATAATGAATAGAAGATTAATGGAAATGGGAAGAAGTATGTTAGTAGAATACATGTTTTCAAAGTTCGATTTGACAGAAGTTGTTCGAAATGTTTTAAATGTTCAAAATATATGTTGGTTGAGACCGGAAACCAACATGACTCCTTATGAAATGTGGTATATCAAAAAAAACCTTCATTGAAAAACTTTAATGTTTTTTGTAATTCAACATTTTGTCAAAATTAAAAATCTGTATTTGGAAATGTTTTATGATAATGCTGAGGAAGGAACTTCTATGGGTTATTCACTAAATTTAAGAAGTTAAAAATGCTAGAAAAATGTTTAATAAAGTTGGTGCAATAATATGACGTGAAAGTAATTGAAATTAAAAATTCCTCAGTAAAAGTTTTTTAGAATGATAAGGAGGATAAACTAAAGATTACCTACAATAGTGAATGTAAGTCAAAACATCCTCTTCAAGATTTATAAAATTCATGTGGAAAGGAAAGTTCAGTTGGAAAATAAAAATTGAAATTTCCTACATTATAAAAAACATGTTGAGTATGAAAGCATTATTGGAAATAAAAAGGTACATTTTAGATAAGAAAAAAGTTGGGATTTGATCATCAGAATTCACTTATCTAAAAAGTTACACCAGAATCTGTTTCAGAAGCTATTGAGCCTAAATATTGAGTTGATTGTATGAATGATGACTTTGATCATGTTTAGAATAATGAAAAATGGAAACTTGTTCCACATCCATCAAATAAAAATATTATCAGAACAACTTGGGTTTATATAAACACATTCAATGGGTAGAGAGAGGTTTCATGAAACAAAAATAAATACCTGTTTGCAAATGATATAAAGAGGTGGAAGGTGTGGATTTTGATGAAACCTTTCCCACATTGAATTTCTTGAAACTATTCGAGTTTTTATTGTAGTAGTTTCTCATAAGAATAACATAGTTTATCAGAGGAATGTAAATTAATCTTCCTTAAATGGTGAAATTAAGGAATAATTTTACATTGAACAACCTTGTGGGTTTCTAATTGATGAGGATGACAACAAAAATTTTAAATTGAAGAATGATTTGTATGGGATGAAACATGATCAACGTGTTTGGTATTATATACTTGAAAATTATTTAATAATGTTGATTTTTTCTAAATGAAAAGTTGATAGCGACTTATATGTGAAGGATTTTGACTCTGGAACTCTAATTGTAATTGATTTTATGGATGGTATAATTTTTTGGGGGAAAGATAAGTTGTTTGTATATAATTTTCTAAGGAAATTAATAAGAAATATTTAATTTCTATGTTAGGAGAATTAAATTTCTTCCTTGTCTTACAAGTTCAAAAAAAGTAAAAACGCATTTTCTTATCTCGAGAAAAGTATGCCAGGGTAGTATTAATAATGTTTGGGATGACATAATCCAAAGAACTTTTGAATCCCATTTTATTGAGCACAAACTTGGGTAAATATGAATCTGTAATAGGTTTGAATCAAAAATAAATTTAGAACCTGATAGGAAGTCTTCATTACCATAAACCTCAAGGCCTGATATAATTTATGTTGTTACATTGTGTGCTAGTTATCAATGTAATCTGAAAGAATCACATAATTTGGTTGTAAAACCCTGAGATTTTATGAGATAGATTCTTTTTAATTTCTTTGATATATTGTGTTTTATGATACCCCATGATTATCATTCTCTATACGCAACATCGTATTATATTGCAGTATACGTAAACACTATACCTGGATTGTGTTACACACAATTTCAAGTTCTATTGATATATTTAATCTCAAAAAACATTGAATATAGATTTTTTTAAATGTATAAAATAACTATGTTTGGATTATGTTATATGAAACACAAAATGAATATTTCACAAAATGAAACACATAATTGGCTTGTGTTACATGTAAGAACGACCTTCCTTGATAGCTTACATTTTACGAAACACCGAGTTTCACTAAACAATGATATATTATAAAAATATTATTATTTAAGGGGATATAAAATAACTGTTATTAATATTATTAACCACATTTTGAATTTTAAATAACATTAAAATTCAGATTATGTATTTTCTAGACATGATATAAAAACAAATTCAATTTTTTCATATAAAAGATTTATTTTTCAAAAAATGATGTTTTTTCACTTTTTGATGGAGCACCCATATTAAATCAGTTTTTAACAATTTTATATATTATATTTGAAGAAATAAACTTCTTATTTTGAAGAAGGACATCAAAATTTACATTGGATTAATTTTTGGTATTTTCTGATTAAATTCACATTTTAATGAATAGTGAAAAATACTGTATTTCTACTTTTAAATGGCCTTTTATAGTAATTAGTTTATATAGTTAGATTATATTTTTAATTAGTTTTAATGTGTAATTGGATTATGTTTTTATAATTTAATCAAATTTTGGTCAATGGAAGTAATTTCAACTTTAAATTGGATATAAACATGTGTCAATCTTTTGATAGTTTTTAGTTTTTAAAAGCCCGCTTTCTGGTTTTGGCAGCAAGAATTAATTTTAATTTAATTTCTTCCAATTCTATGTTTCGAATTGAGAAAAATGAATTCTATATTTGTAATCATAAGGTAAAAATTATGTATATATTCTCTCGTTATTTTTGTACATCTTGAATTGTGTCTTCAAAATTTATTTTAATTTACCACGGTTAAAGGGTAAATTTGGTCATAAGGGTAAATATAATATTATTATAATATAAAAATACCCTAAAATGTGTCCTATTATTGTTTTAGGAGTCATAGGGGACCAAAAATATCCTTATTCCAAATTTCATGGCATTTCATAACACCTTGGGTGTGAAAATTACATGTTATAATAATTAATTTAAAGTAAAGGGAAATATAACATAAACGTGTATCTTTTTACTAAAATAATATTATTTTTGTTAATATAAATGCTATCTTAGACTATAAACAGTAATTATAAATTTAAAAATATTTCATACATGATGATAGTTTATTTATAATTTTGAGACACTAAATAAATAAATTTATTTATGACACAATGATGATGTAGTGATTACCATATTAATAAAATATTCAAATAAATAATATTATAAATATTAAAATATATATAATTTGGAAATTTTGACTTCATAAACGAATTTTTTGGAAGAAAATGAAATGTTAGAGATGAGTTAATGCCTTATTTTATAAGGAATCATGTTCTTATGACTTTAACAAAAATCAATTGCTAAATAGTGTCAAAATTGACATAAATGAGTTAAAAAATACAATTTTATTGAATGATATAATAGTCCTAAAAATATAATATTTGGCCAAATTACTTATATAATGTTAAAAATGTCATTAATGATCTACTTTGGGTTCTATTAGAATTTAATAGTAACTATAGTAACCATATATTATGAAAATTCAAGAAGACATGGTAAGACTTAATGTTTTTAACTAAGGGTTAAAGCTAAAATATAAGATTTATTTTGTGACCTAAAAATGTCTAAAACCTATTGGTTGAGATTATTTCGACCCATAATCATCCTATATTATAAATAAATGAGTTTGGGACCATTAGAAACCGGAAATAAATTTATAATAAAATAATATTTCAACACCTTCCTAAAGTGCCCCTACCCACTCCTATAAAAGAGCCCTCCTCCTCTTTTATTCACTTCTCCAAAGCCCATTGGCTCGGCCAAAACCTAAATAATCTCCTAGAAACATAAATTTCATACTACTATAGGCCACACTTTGGCCATAACAATATCCTTGGAAGACCTTTTTTTCACATCAAAAGGAGATACTTGAAAAACAGGTAATTGTTTTATCACCTCTTTCAAAATTCTTTTCTTATTCTACTTCCTATTATTATGTTGTTTCAATAATAAAGTAATAAATCCAGTATATTATGAGTATTTATATTTTATTATAAATATTTTACAACCTAATACATCCTTTTATCCATCATAATAATAAGAATATCACCATGCGTGTGTATGCACGACTTACTGTCTCCAAGTCATGTTGTAATTTATTATTCAACAATTCATAATTTTTATGTGTATAATTATTAGTATAATGTAATTAAATAATGAATATAACATTATAATTATTCTTTATAATTAATATAACATCTAATTACAAACCATTTAACCATTAAGTAAATGATATCGTCGCTTGTGCGTACGTAGGACCTACAGTCTCCACAATGTGATGAGATTCATTCTCCATGTTAACCATTCAAGAATGATTATACAATATATATAATAAATAATCAAGAAAAATATGAAATAATAATACTAATGTATTTATGTATTTATATATATATATCATTCACTTTCTTCCATTCAATTCAATAAGGAAAAGGAAACAACATTCATGTGTACGTATGACCTACCATCCCCATGAACGGTGTATTCCATTCCATTTATATATCTGTTATATATATTTATATATAGAAAATTTATTATATATAAATCATTTATTACATTCTATAATTAATTAAATCATTATATATGTAATAAGATCAAGAATAACTAGTCAATGCAAATACAATAAATAAAATGATCATTACCCAAAACATTTCCTAAACGTGGAATTGATAAATAAACAGGTAATATAAAGTCATATGTGAATAATATATGATAACATAAATATTATTATGGTTATTTTATAAGTTAATAATATTTTTTATCCCAATATAAATGAATTTTGGTCACATACAAAAGAAATCAAACCAAATGTAAGGGATAATTTTGTAATCTCGATATTATCCGAGATTGATTATTTGTAAGTATTTAATGGGGTATATTTATCATCCATTTCCATGTTTAATAAATATATAATATTATTTCTATTCTTATACTATTTTAATGTTAATTTTACCCATTTGTAAAGTTTTATTAAATGTTATGGAAGGAATCTTTCTTTCATTTTCCATACGATGCACTTTTTGACTTTTCTGGAAAGAGTACCATAAGAATGTTTTTTTTTCACTTATAAGGCTGAACAAATTTTTAATTCATCATAATGAATTATTTCCAAATAAATTATTTTCAACTAAATAACATTTAATTTCGAGAAAAAAACATTTTATAAGAGGAAAGAATATTTTCCTCAAGAATTATGTTCAAGTGTTTTATCAAAATTATTTTCCATCTAAGATGATGCTCTTTGAATAGGGTTTTGTTTCTATACCTATTATTACTATGATTTTATTGTGTTAATGATGAAATTATATTTTAAATGGATTATTTTATGATGTATTGATGTTTATGAATCACATTTTATTTCATGGGTTATACTATGCTGAATGATTTATGTTTTTGTGGAACATGTAAGAATGATTTCATTACGAGATGGGTGGGACCTATATCACTATCCAATGGATTGGGTAAAGATTTATATCTCATGAGATAGACATGACTGGAATAATAAGTAAATATAGTTTTGTAATATAGGGCTGAAACAACAAGTAAATCCAGTTCAATAATACATGGTTGGAAAGACAAGTAAACTTGGTACAGTAATGGAATTTTTCCACTATGATGGTCTTAGAAGCAATGCATTGGCTACTATGAAAATCATATTATGTAATTATTTTTTCCAAAATTCCATGTTTTATGCCAATGATATTTTATCATGGTTAATGTTCCTTTATTATCTATTCCATACATACTACAAATATTTATTTCATGACCCGTGATTATGATATTTAAACATTATGTTCTTGTTTTACAGTCTTATGTTTATGGTTTGTTTTATATTCTAAATATTTACCTTTACTATCCATCTAAGCTCACCATTTTTATGTTTTATTTTCCCCAGTATATAAAGAAATATTTTAGGTAGGAAAACAAAAGGGGAAGATCTTAATGGGAGATGTTGAAGATATTTCACCATGTTAAAAGATTATTTTCCATGTTTCCAAATACACAACACTAATACAGTCTTTGGGAGAATATTTGAGTAATGTATTAAGTATTCATCATATGAAATGTAATGTCCATGTACATCAATCATGGTTCGGTAGTGTTATAATTAGAGTGATTGTTTAGTTAAACTCTGGAAACTATGATGGGAAAACTGTAGTTCGATCCCTAGAGATTTTTTTTGTGTTATATCCCTAAGGGTAAGCCAAATTATATGTCACCTTCCTTGAATTATGGTAACTAAGATGAATAATCTATAATTAAACCTAATATGTTAGAGATTAAAAGTGACCCCCTTGATTATTTTGTTTTCCTAGTATTATTTTTCCTCATACATTATTCTTTTTGGGTATTAGAATATGGCTGGAAATAAGAGGATTCATGTTAATAGATAATATAATGGACACCTCGTGAAAGGTGGATTATAAAAAGTCAATAAAAAATGAAGGTCTTTGTTCCATTGTATGGATAATATAATGGAAAATTTAAAGATATTATTCATGTGAAGCCAAATAAAATGGGAGTTGTAAGGTGAATCACTATTATTTTTAATCATCAATATCATAATATGATCAATAATCTCAACATTGGTGAGTTTCCTGACCAATAAAATAAGAGAAATATGTAGATTCATGGTGATCATAGGGTAAATAATATAAAAGTTTCCTCATGTAAATAATGTGGTAATAGGCATCAAGGAAAATGTTTCAAATGAAATGGAAGATGCATTGGGATTGGAAAAGAAGGACACAAATCCAATAATTGCCAAGGAAAAGGATCAGTTAACACAATGGATAAGGATAACAGTATTTCTAAGACATTAATGAAAGTTAAATGTTATAAATGTGGAATTTATTTGCATTATGAAAACCGATTCCCTATGGGAAAAACTCATGAATTGAATCCAAATGGTTTCATGGCTAGTATTTACGTTGATGATGATGAAGAGACTAAAAATGATATATGAGACGAAAGAAGTGTTGAGGAATAAAATGATGATGCACAGTCAATGGTTATAGAAGGTAGTGAAATGATTATAGGATTGTCAAGTATAATTTTTTATAAGTCATTTTATGGTATTATGTAATAAATAAACATCTAAGTATTGTTACATTATGGTTTGTCCTTAAGTATATCAATGTATATGTTTAATGATATCGGTAACCATTAAAAGATATTCAGATATTTTTGGAAAACACATGATATGTGCATAATGAAGGGATATGGATAAAAAGAGATGATTGATAGAATTAATAACCTCATGACTAATATAAGGAAAAAGTGATATCATGGTTGGCTTAAATAAATTTTTTTGGTATTTTTTTTGAGTGGAAAGAGTTAATTTTGACAGAACACATGTTTTCACTATGTTTCTATGGTAATTCATGTTATTACCGTGTTTCAAGAGAATACATGATTAAGGTATTCAAATATGTGGGATTTGAAAACAAAGAACTACCTTATGAGATATGGGTGATAAATTTTATATTGATTATGTTCATATCATTTTAATGATTTATATTTTCAGATTTTGTAAGGATTGTATTTCATCCCATTTATGGATAGTATAAGTTATATTCCTATTGAATTATGTTAGATTAATGTATTATATCACTGTTGGAGGACTTATGAATATTTGATTACCTATGCTAAAATTTTTGTTGAGACAGATTGAATGACCTATAATTTTATCGGATGATCTGCTAACACTTCAAGAATAAAAAATTCAACTTCATTTCATTAAATAAGAGATGAAGGGAAATTGTTCATGGAAAGAATAATGTTGAGATTGTACCAAAATAAAGTAAGTATTTATTCTCCTGAAATACTCTTCAACTTTAGGGAAAGGATCATTAAAACCAAAAATTTTATCATACTACAATCTTATCAAATGAATTATATCATTCCTTAAATCATCCCATATTTAAAGCTTTCTTGTTGTTAGTTTTCTACAGACCTTGTTCTCTCTCATTATTGATCAGAACTTGATGGTTAGATTTCTATTCCATATCTATGTTTTCACTCCACACCTTTTGTATCCTATGTGTAAACCCATTGATGAGTTACATTAGGTGATCGTTATGTTTCTTAATTTCTTTTATAATATGAGGTTTTAGTATTCCTTTTTTCGATGTGGGTTTCTATGGAAAAATCCTTCAAACAGTAATCTTTTTATAACATCGATAAACTTCGAATGAAAAAATCATTTTAAGGGGGTATAATGTAACACCCTGATAATTGCTGAGATAGATTATTTTTAATTACATTGATGCCTTATGTTGTATGATACACTATTTTTAGATTTATCTATACACAGCACTGTATTAGATTGAAGTATACACAACACTATACTCGGCTTGTGTTACACATAATTTCATGTTCTTTTGATAGAATTAATTTCATATAAAACTGAATATAGATTTTTTTTTCAATGTATAAAAGAACTATGATTGGATTATGTTATAAGAAACACCAAATTAATATTTCCCTAAACACAACACTGACGTGGATTGCGTTACATGTAGGAACAACCTTCCTCAATAGCTTTCATTGTACGCAATACCGAGTTTCACTAAAAAATGATATATTATTAAAATATTATTATCTAATTGGATATAAACTATCTTATATGAATATTTTTCACAACATTTTGACACTTATATAACATTAAAATTTATCTAATTTATTTTCTAGACATGATATAAGAACAAATTGTTTTTTTAGATAAGAGAAGTATTTTTCAAAAAATGCAGTTATGTCTCCTTTTGATGGCGCATATATTTTAAATATAGTTTTCAAAAAATTTATATATTATATTTGAAAAAGTAAACGTATTTATTATAATGATGAAATAGAAATTTACTTCGGTTTAATTTTTTGTATTTTTCAGATAAAATTCATATTTTAATGAATAGTGAAAATTACTTCATTTTAATTCAAAACAGAATTTTCATCTAATTTCTTTATATAGTAAGATTATCTTTATAAGCGGTTTTAAATTGTAATTAGATTATTTATTTATCATTTAATATAATTTTGGTCATTTAAAGTAATTCATATTTTAAATTGGATATAAACACATGTTAATCTTTTGATTGTTTTTACCGCTTAAAAACCCAGTTTCTAGTTTTGTGAACGAGAATTAATTTCTTCCAATTCTGTGTTTTTAATTTAAAAAAACTGGATTCAATATTTGGAATCAGAAGTTAAAAATTATATAAATTGGTCCATTTTATTTTTGTAAATTATGAATAGTATCTTCAGTAATTATTTTTATTTACCATAGTTAAAGGGTAAATTAGGTAAATAAGGGTAAATAAAATATTGTAATAATATAAAATTACCCAAACATGTGTCTTAATAATATTGGATGAATCATAGGTGACCAAAAACCCCTTATCTTGATTTTTTTGGAATATTAAAACCACTTGGGTGTGAAAATGATGTGTTATAATAATTAATTTAAAGTACAGGGAAATATAACATAAACATGTATATTTTTACAAAAAAACAATTTTATTTTGGCTTATATAAACAATATCTTTAGCTATAAATAGTAATTATAAATATAACAAAAAATTTTAGATGATTATATTTTATTTATAAGATTTAGACACTAATTAAATAAATTTATTTATGATATAATGATGAAGTCGTGATTACCTTATTAATGAAATTTTAATCAAAATGACATTAAAATATTAAAATAAATATAATTTGAACATTTTTATATAAAAAAATTTGGACTCCTTTGAAATGTGAAGAATGATTTAATGCATTTTTATCGAAGTAATGATGTTGTTATGACTTTGACAAAAATAAATTACTAAATAGTGTCAAAATTGACATAAATTAGTTTTTTTAAAAAAATAATACTATTTTATTAAATGATATATTAGTCCTAAAAAAATAATATTTGGAAAATGACTTATATAATGTTAAAAATTAATTTAGTGATCCACTTTTTGTTCGATTGGTATTTTATAGTTACTATAGTAACCATATATTATAATAATTCAAGAAGATATAGTATGAGTTAATGTTTTTAACTAAGGGTTAAAGATAAAATATAAGGTAAATTTTGTGACCTAGACATGTCTAAAAGCTATTGGGTGAAATTATTTACGTCAATAATCAAATCAGATTTGATATAAATGAGTTTTGGAACACTATAAACTGAAATTAAATTTATAATAAATTAATATTTAAGGACTTTCCTAAAGTACCCCTCACCTCTCCTATAAATGGGCACTTATACTTATCTTTTATTCACTCCTCCAAAGCCCTTTTGATCAAACAATCCATGCACAAATCTCCTCCCAACATCCACTCCTTACACAATGAGTCCAAAATTTGGGAATAATGCGATCGTAGGGAGTCCTTTTGTGAAAATCAAAAGGAGATACTCGAAAAAGAGGTAATTGTTTTATCACCTCTTTCAAAATTCTTTTCTTCTTCTACTTCATCGTATTATGTTTTTTCAACGAAAAAATTAATAAATCTAGTATCATATACATGATAATATGTTATTATTATTATGATACAACCTTATAATTACTTTTATCCAACCTAAAAATAAAAATATTACCATGTGTGCATACGTATAGCTTACCATCTCCACACTGGGGTGTAATTTGTTATTAAACAATACTTAATTTGGATGGGTATAATGATGAGTATAAAGGATTTAAATAATTAATTTAACATGGTAATTGATCTTGCTAATTAATATACAATCCAATTAAATAACATTTAACCATTAATTGAATGATATCGAAGTTCGTGCTTATGTACGACCTACCATCTCCACTATGCGACGAGATTGATTCTCCACGTTAACAATTCAAGAGTGATTATAAAGTATATATAACAAAAAAGAATAAATAATATTACATAATAATGCAACTGGATTCATGTATATATATATATATATTCAATTCACATTCTTCCATTCAATTCAATAAGGAAACATAAATAGCATTCATGTGTACGTACGACCTACCATCTCCATGAACGGTGTATTCCATTTAATTTATCTATATATAAAATAAATTTCTATATTGAATATTTATTGTATATAAATCATGTTTTACATTCTTCATGTAATTAAAGCATGATATAAGCAATAATATTAGGAATAACTAGTCAAAACATGTACAAAAAATAAAATGATTATTACCCAAAACACTACATTAACATGGAAATGATAAATAAACTGGTAATATAAATTAATTAGTGAATAATATTTGAAATCATAAATATTATTATGGTTTTTTATAAGTTAATAATATTTTAAAAACCACTATAATGTAATTTCAGACACATACAGATGAAATTGGACCTAACGATAAGGGATAATTTTGCAATCTCGTTATTATTCGAGATTGAATATTCGTAAGTATTTACTGGGGTATATTTATCATCCACATCAGTTTTTAATAAATATATAATATTATTTCTATTACTCTAATATTTTTTAAAGTAAATTTTACCCATTGGTTGTGTTTTATCAAACATTATGGAAGGAATCATTCTTTGATTTTCCATAGGAGGTACATTTTAATTTTTTCCGGCAAGAATATGAGAAGACTGTTTTTTTAACTTATATGGGATGAGCAGATTTTTAGGTCTTCATAGTACATTATTTATATGAAGCTTCCTCTATAGGATTTCAAGTTCATTTTCAACTAAATTATTTTATTTTAAAATTGCGTGGTATTTTTGAGAAAAGAAAACCTTTTTAATGAAGAGAGGGTATTTTTTTCAAGAATTATTTTCAAGTGTTTTATAAAAAGTATTCTCCATCTAAGGTGATGGCCTTTAAATAGGTTTATGTTTCTATTACTATTATTAATATTAATTTATTTTGTTAATTATGGAATGATATTTTATTTGGATTATGATACGATGGAATGATGTTTAAGAAACCCATTTTATTACATGGGTTATGCTATGATGAATGATTTATGTTTTTGTGACACATGTAAGAATATTTTCATTATGAAAAGGGTGGGACCTATATCTCCTTAAAATGCATTGAGTAACGATTTATATCTCATGAGATAGACATGAATAGGTCAACAAGTAAATCTGGTGTAGGAATATTGGGCTGGAACAACCTGTAAATCTGGTTCAGTAATACATGACTAAAACAACAAGTAAACCTAATTCAGTAATGGAATTTGTCCACTATGATTGTATTGGAATCAATACCATGTCTACTATGGAAATCATATTATGTTCTTATTTTTTTTTACCACAATTCCATGTTTTATGTTAATTATATTTTTTCATGTTCAATGTTTCTTTCTTATCTATTCCTTATAGACTACCATGATTTATTTCATGACTCATGATTTTGATATGTAAACATCTTGTTAATGTTTTTACATTATTATGTTTATGGTTTGTTTAATTTTCTCAATGTTTATATTTACTGATCATCTAAGATCACCCATTTTATGTTTTATTTTTCCCAATATATAAATAATTGTTTTAGATAGGAAATTATAAGCGGAAGATATTTATGGGAGATGTTGATGATATTTCACCAACTTAGAATATTATGTTCCAAGATCCCAGAGACACTAAACTAATATAGTCTTTGGGTGTATATTTGTGTAATGTATTATGTATTCAATGAAACAAATGTAATGTCCATTCACATCAATCATGGGTCATTAGAATTGAAGCAAATTTCATTCTATGATATGTCAAAGGAACAACTTCGTGTGGGTTGTTATACAAAATAAATACTGATATGAAGTTTCTTGGTTATACTAATGCCGATTTGGATGAATATTTTAATAACAGAAATAAACCTCAGGAGGAACATTTTTCATCGGTGAATGTAATGTTTATTGGAATAGAATGAAACAAAGGACAATAAGTTTGATAAAAACTAAATCCAAATATGTTACAACTACTTTGTCTTGTACTCAAAAGTTATGGATGAAAGTTCAGTTAGAAGACTTGAAAGTAAAATTTTCTAAACCATTGAAGATACTTTTTTATAATAAAGCTGAAAGTGATATTTATAAAAATATTCTCCAACATTCACGATCAACACACATTGAAATAAAAATTTTCTTTATAAAAGAGAAAGTTGTTGCGAGAGATGTTTTTTGAGAATACATTTCAACCAAGTATAAGATTGATGATATCTATACAAAAGAAATGATAAAAGAAATGATTGTGGAATTGAGGCTAATAATTCATGTTCATCATCCTCCCGTATCTTCCTAATCATCAAAATTATGTAACCCCCAATATTTTTTGGATTATGTTGACAATGGAGGAGAGAAAATAGAAACATTCTATTTTGTAATAAGTATTTACTTATACTTATTAAATGAATCTAAAGATATGGTTATCATAAAATGGGGCAGATAAAATATAAAGTGAGAGTAAAAGATAAATGTGAGGGGTATTTTATCATTACATGGCCAAAAAAAATTATTTAAATCGAGGGATGAAATTCTTTTTAAAACATTACTTTAACCTGTAGTGTGGTGTTAGGACACTCTCTTTGGAGAAATGCTATGTTTTGATAAAAGTAAAAAAACATGAGTTTCTTATATAAAGATGAGTTCTGAAAAATTATAAGATTTGGAAAATTTGATAACTAGGTTTATCAAAAAATACAAAGGGGGAGATTGAAGAACTATTGTGATAAATTTTTTTAACAAAGTTTTTGTATTTGTTGACAACTATCCTTTTTTGTTGAAGAATATTTTTTTAATTCAGGAATTGGACCCAGTCCATCATAATGAGGATGTTATCTGGACAAATGTTTCCTGACCCGGGGTTTCGTATTAAGCTGCACTAGACATAAAAGAAGTCAGGAAGATGGAGTTATAGATCAGAATCTTTATTGTATTTTGGTCCATCGACATGACACTGAAAATCACCGGATTCATAAGAATCAAAGAAAAATTTTATTATTTGTTAGAAGTTTGTATTTTCCATAATCAGAGAAAGAATGAACTTGCTAATATTGGAATAATGAATTTTATGAGTTATAAATAATGAATTATAAGAGTTAAAAAGAATGAAGTTGTTGAGTTATAAATAAAAAATGTTTCTAATATAGAAGTTGATGGTTAAAGAAGTAGTATTTTATTGAAAAGTTTTGTTAAATAAAGTAAAGTTAGGAGTTAGAAAGTTTTCATAATTTCTAAAACTAAATCCTATGATTCTTTTCTAGACATAATGTTCTCACAAATCATTAGAACATTCCTGATAAAATAATTTTAACAAATAGTAGATTGGTTGGAAGAATATCAGAGTTAGAAAATGGGAATTCCATCATAATGGGATTTGCATCGTAATGGGAATTCTATCGTAATGGGAAAATATATCGTAATGGGAAATCCGTTTTATTTAGAAAATACATAGTAATGAGATGAAGAAGGAAATAAATCGTAATGATATGAGAAGGAAAAAATCATAATGAGACGAGAGAGAAACAAATTGTAATGAGTTGAGAAGAATACATATCATAATGAGCTAAGAAGGAAATAAATCGTAATGAGATTAGAAAGAAATTGATCATAATGAGATGGGAAAGAAAAGATCATAATGAGATGGGGAAGAAACAGATTGTAATGAGCTAAGAAAGTAATAGAGTTAATGAGGTCAAACTTTAAATTCATTTTTGTGTAAATCTTGGAGAAATCTATGGAGGATTGAAGAAGCCAATGTTGAAGTTTAAATGTATGATATTATTGATCTTTTCAAATTTTAGGAATTGCCTAATGTTTTTATGTTTCCTACTTTTGTTTTCCAATTTACCTATAAATAATTTCTCAGATCATTCGTTAAATTTGAACTTTCACATACGCACAAAAGGTGGGGCATAAGAGAATCCAAAATTAAAGTTTCCATCTAATTGAAGAAGAATTGAATTGTGAATTATATTAGAGTTTGAGTTTTTTAGATAGATAATGAACACTTCATATAGATAAAATCAGATCTATATCCAACATATTGAGAGAATTGGATCCAACATCATTGTTTTTAGAGAATTGTAACTAACATAATCTTGTTGAGAAAATCATATCCAATAACATCTGATTGATAAAATTGAATCTAACCAAATTAGAAAGAGGATTATAACTAATAAATTGTGGTGTAGTTTCAAAATATGGATTTATTTTTATTTTTGGATCAGTCGATTTATAAAAAAGCATTTTAAGCTAATTAGAGTCAGTATAATCTCCCTATCAGGAGATATAAGGTGTCTAATAGAAGTTGGCACAAGTTGTATTCACTTATTCATAATAGTGGATGTCTTTATATCCACAGGAGTGGAAATGGAAATGATGAAGGTCCCCACACTAAGTCAAAAACATTTAATTCTTGTTTCCTTTACTTTTTTTCCTACTTTTACATGCATTATATTTTAAAAAAAGTTCATAAGGAAATAAATCGTAATAGGATGTAGGGGTTACATTTCCAAAAGTTTTGGAAGTTATAAATATATAACAGATGATTCAACCCACCTTCTCAGTTGTTATTTTATCCTTTCTAACTTCACATTTTTTATTGTCTAGAATTTTTTTTAGACCCCATTTGTGGTGACTACTTGGGTTGCATGATAGGTACCCGAATAGAATTTATTTTTGCATAACAGGTTAAGGGAAAATGCATTGTGTTAGATGAATGATTTGGGGATGGATCTTGGATAAGGGAACTAGAAATGGTTCGATACTCTCCTGAGAGTTGTTAGTGTCTTTTTTTTAATTTTCCATTTTAGACACTTGACACGTACAATAGTGGCATGGTTCTAACTTTTGTCGGATATTGTATTTTCTACATTGTTATCTTGGCATGGTGGTATCTCATTGTTGTATATATGTTTCATCTATTTTTGTTTACATCTAATGGTGTTTTAATCTAATATAAGTGGTCATAGCCTCCCCATAATTGACTTATCAAACCCTCACTGCTAGACGACGACCTATAGAATACAGGCGGGTGCACCTAAGGTCATGTGATGATCTGGCTCGAGGCACCAGGGTGTGGAACCCGATATGGAATGTTAAATAGTGTCATTAGAACCTAATATTATTTTCTTTTTATTTGGTTTTACTATTTAGGAAAGATATATAGTAGACTAGTAAGAGTTGGGAATTATTATTGAGCTCGTGCATGGTAGTTTCATACCCATGTATGGGGGAAAACTTGAGTACCTATGGGTGGGATTGTTGTTATTGTTTTTTGTTGTTACAGTTGAATATTATTTTACCTTGGGTGACACACTTTTTTGTATGATTATTGTTTTTAATAATTGTTGCTTATTGACTTATGGATAGGTGTTGCTTAAGAGTGGGTCTACATGCATCATTCTAGGCACTTTGGATTATTTTGTGACATTCATTATCTTAGACATGCATGGGAAAAATAGTATTTGGGTAAGTTGTTGAACATAAAATATTTTTCATTTCCTATATAATTGAACATAAACTGGTGACTAATATGAAAATGGAAGTGGTAAATTATGAAATAATGCGAATAAATGGGTTTCAAATGTGAACAGAGTAACTATAAGAATGAGTTTACCCTTGTTAACCAAGACCAAAGAGTAGGACGAGGGGTAGTGATATCACCCTAGTGATAACCACATGGAATTTATAAGTGAAAAGGCTTGATGTGTTTATTCCTCTAATTTAAATGAGATATAGTTGTGTTATGAGTCCTAGTATGTGTTTTTGCAATTTTAGATATATGCCTCCATGATGATGCTTGTTGAGAGGATGACAAGAGGCTATGGCTGGAGGTCCTTCACCTACAGTGGAACCTGAGTCATCGATAGTACCAGGTGAGGAAGATTGGGAGTAGTTCTGTGTATAATTTTCTTGCTTTATGAAACTCATGGTAAGAGACCTAAGTCAAATTGAGAAGAAAATGTATGACCTCAAAAGGGATTTTTAGTGATAGCACCCTCCGAATTTTACTAGGTAGGGTGGACCTGAGGGAGTTTAGTTCTGGGTTGAGTATATTGAGATGATATGTGACCATTTGGAGACACCTTATTAGAGGAGGGTAAAGTTGTATACATATATTATACGGGGATCATCATATAATTTATGGTAAATTCAGGTGTACACTAGATATACTGATGGTATATTGTGGAGGTAATTCTTGGAGGGGTTCTTGGAACACTTCTATCTAGAGATGCTAAGGATGGAGAAAAAAACTGAGTTCATGTAGATGACTCAGGGGAGTATGATCATGATAGATTATGCAGGACACTTAACAAACATTCAATGCATTATTATAGCATTGGCAAGAGATGAGACAACTGTTGCGAGACGTTTTCAGGATAGACATAAATGTAATATTAAGTCCTAAGTAAACATTACATGTTAAAGACATTTAATTAGGTGGTGAATCAGGATTTCATAGCTTGGGGTAACCTTAAGAAGACTTACAGTTCTAGAAATGTAGTTGTTACTATATGATTTGGGGGTGAAACTTCCAAGAGAAAGAAGCGCTTTTATAAGAACATTACCCTGGGTAGTGGGAAGTAGACTGAAAAGGCAAAGGGATCAGTTTCCAAGAACCTTACTGGAGTGATTTTTGACTTGTGTGGTAGGGAATGTCATTATCATTTACATTATACCTAACCACCAATAGAGTGCAGATATTGTGGCATGATGGGGTATCTATAGAGGTTCAATAGAAAATAGTGACTGGAATTTAGTGATGGAGGGGCTAGGCAGAACCAAGGTGCAGGAAGAAGATCTTCTACACTTTATCAGGATATTAGCTGGATTTCTTCTAGTCTAGGACGTATAGGTGGCAGACGTGGTGATTTTTGGCATGATCTACCATATCAACACAGTGGTGAAAGTCATCGAATTTAGACTGCATCCTAGGGAATAGGGTTAGAATAGTTACATGCGGGGCATATTACACTTGTGAATAGTGAGGTTGGACCATCTATAGTTAGAGTTACTAGTATTATATCTTATATATTAGTTATGTCATGACCCAAACCAACAGTGCTCAAGACGTGACTCCCCAAGGCTGCCTCCAACAGGCCAGGGGCTGACGTCCAGCGCCGAGTAGGCTATCACACACAAGGGAGGAATTAGCCTAAGGTACCTGTACACATGCATTAACATACACCTCCATGATTTAGTGCAGAGATATATAATACTGAAAAGAAAAAAGCATGCATAAATCTATCTCAAACTAGATTACAACAAAAGAAAAAAAAGGGCAAAACAGGGCCCACCAAAATAAAACTATAAAAGTGTCTGACCTGCTCAGATGGAGGGATAACACAACAAAAAAACTTGTTGGAAATCTCATTGGCACAGCTCTGGTAAGACCCCATGGTCAGTCCCCCTCACTCAGCTCCACCTTCTCTGGGTCCTCCTAGGACTCCGTCGAAAGGCATGTGGTATGCACAAGACATAATCATGTTCTGGAAAATCATGTGTAGGGGTGAGTATTACAATACTCAGTAGGCACCCCAAAAACCCAAAACCAAAGAGAGAAACTTCAAGACAACAGTCCTCCCAACCCAACTAGAGGGAACCCACATGAGAGAGAAACTCCATCTCGTGACCATCCTTGGCTAAACACAACTCGTCAGCTCAGCTCGGGTGTATTCGCATACATACAGCTTAAGCAATCCAGATATACTCAGCTCATGCTCTAAGTCACATGAAGTACCAACCTCACCACCAGCAATGGTTCATAACCAGGAGAGCACACTCCATGATCACTGTCATCCTAGATGACCCTAATCCGAGAGATAAACTCCATCAGGTCCTAAAAAACATCTCAAATGATCACCTGATAGATCATGCACGTCGGGTACCGTCACTGAGGAAACCTCACTTAAACAACGTAAAACCCAAACTCCTATGATAGAGGATCACTACTAGGGTCTTCTAGGGGATACCAAAACCCACACCAGTATACAAAGAACTCACAGATAGGGGGCCACTCTCAGGGTCCACTAGGGGATACCACAACCCGATCTGGAATTCGTAGATCTCACAGATAGGGGATCACTACCATGATCCGTTGGGGGATACCACAACCCGATCTGGTGTTTGATAGAAACAAGTCACTCAGATAGAGGATTGTCGCCCCTAGAAAGGTGGTCACAATGATACCAGAACCCTATCTTGTATAACTCACGATGTAGGGGATCGAACCGATGATGCACCAACCCTACAGAAACCCCTCGCTGAGTAGGGGTTCATATAAACAACAATACCCAAACCCTACTAAAAACCCCATTCTAGGTTGGTGATCATACACCAGAAAATTCCACAACACTACACAGCACGACCCACTGTATAGGGGATCATATTCCCAATGATGCCACAAGGGGTTAACCTGCTAGATACGGGATCACTGCCCATGGATAAGCGGTAACAGTGATACCAAGAACCCGATCTTGGGAAACGATGCTAGAGGATCCTACTCCGGGACCACCAGAGTGATGACACAACTCTAACAGATTAAACATCCCATAAAGTGGATCACAAACCTATTCTAAGGTTGTGATTCCTCACGAACCCTTGTAGAAATGAACCAAGGGAGAAACCTCAACCACTTCTGGTCCAAATGTCACAAACCCAACGACCCTCCATAATGCCACATTACGCACTTCCAAGGCCGATACTCAGGCCACCATCGCGATCCATGCGGAAAAAAACAGAGGATAGGTTGTTTACTCGTCCAAAATGGACAACAAGTGAAAAAGGAACTATTCACCGTAGCTAGCCTATGTGGGGACCACACAATGATCCTGAAACTCACCAAGAGAATCACACCCCTACGATCCCCTCGAAAAAACACAGGGGATCGTCTACTTGATCATCACGAAGAGTCACCCTGTGAAAAATGTACTATTCACCAAAACCATCCCAGGTAGGGCCCACACCATGATCCCTAAACTCATCGAACATATCACACCATTGCGATACTCTCAGAAAAACACACAGGATTGACTATTCATCAGCTAAAATTGGAATCCTAGTGAGAAAGTTGTGTTTCTCTAAAAACGCCCAATCCCGTCCTCATGGGGCCTGAACCCCAAACTCGGTCCCAATACCCATAATCCATCAAGAAATGCGCACCACACCATCAGGGTCTCAATGCCACTGACGGCACGTCAATCAGATGCACCGGGTAGAAGATACAACGGCCCAAAGTCGAATAATAATAATATATTAATATTTTATTCAACGTTTGAAGCTCTCGGGCCACGATACCAATACATAAAACTCCCAAACCCACCTCAAAGGGTTCTCCTTATTTTTAGGGTCACATCGCCGCAGATATCATGCGAATCAGACCCTTGGAATGCAAGGAATGGTGGATTAAAACCCTCGGGCACAAGGAGAGGGACAAACCGGCCTGAACCGGTCGGTCCAGCCGGTGGACCTTCATCATGCGGCGATCTACACCTCCACGCTCCACCACCGTGGCCGGCACACCACTTTCCCAAGCGTCTAGCCACCGCGTGCAGCCACAGATCTCCGTGGGACCGCCGGCGCTGGAGCCTCGCCAGCGGAACTTCCGCGGACCGCCCAGGTCACCCCGGCGGTCCGTTTTGCGATCTGCGACATCCTGTGCAACCCTTGGGACCCGATCATCCCCTCTACAACAACAAAGAGAAATAATTCGATGTAAAACAGGATTGGGGAATCAAAACTCAAACCGCCTACCTCGCGGGAAAAATGCCGAAGCTTCGGGTGTAGAACGACGCCTTGAAGCTCGATCCACTTTCGATCGGTTTAGAAAACAGACGGTTGCGGCTCAATTCCTTGAAGAAACGGACTAGGGAGGGGGCGTCATTGCCTCCTACACATAGAAGGTGTGGGATATGATTTTTTTAATAAAAATATTATTTGAGCTCCCCACCAACATGCCTCTGACCCGGCACTTGGCACCGACGAAAATTATGTCGCGCCTAGGGTAAACTCGGCGTTCTGAACGTAATGGCCAACTCAGATTTTTTATCTGAGACTCTGTTCAGAAGTTATATGAGCTGACTGTCCTAAATAAACTTTTCCATTTATTTATGAAAAAACCCCCGGTGGGTTTTCTCCAAAGTAGGCACGTGCCCGTAAAATTTGCACCCCTCCTAGGGTAAACGACACGCTCCCGATGCAACCGTGCCCTTAGATTATCGTTCGGAGCCACCGTATAAGAGATATCACACCCTTACCACGTGCATAGTATAAAAAACATAAAATATTTATAAAATTAATTTCAGGCACATTGGGCCTCAGAATCGCATGTCATCTTCACGCCTACTCTGGAATTATTCATATAAATATTTCAATGTCTGACAGGGCCAAAACCCGGGTTGCTACATCCCCCTCGTAGAACTTTTCATCCTCGAAAATCCATAAGCATAATGAATACAGAGGGACTCTCAACTGGGTTTCCCACGCCAGTGCGTTCGCCAAAAAACACCCATGCCCAAACACATAAGTCAGAGGGAATCATCCACCACACCTCAACACAGCCCGCTATGGGTGGCACTGACTCACCCACATGGTTTTTATCGCATCTCAAAAATGTATCTCGATGGGGGAAGGATCCCTCTTCCACATGCATTCAAAGCACGTCGAACAATACCGAAATAGGGTTTTACCAATTCCCTGACCAAACCGCGAGCAAGAAATGGAAAGGATAGAGTATTGTTAAACAGTGTCTATCAAAACTACTGCAGATAGTAGAAAAGACACCAGGTGTAGCTCGATCCATCTGCGAAGCCTCTAGGTCAACAGCCTCTAGGGCGTGCAGTTGTCCTTTCCCTAGCCCTCTAACTCCCTGAGCTTAGTGTGGACCATCTGGGGGTGGGGGTGGTGGAAACAGATACCTCCTACAACCTCCTGCTGCAGCACCAGCTCTGTCACCACGTCCACCGCCCTGCGGACCTCGTTGCTCGAGACACTGCCTCTTCCAAGGTGGTCTGTCAACCGACTCCCTCTTAGCAGCACGATGGGCCGGACAATCTCTGCTCTCATGTGCCCAGCACTAGTAGGCGGTATCTGCTCGGCCAGAAAGCTCTCCACCACTAAGGCATGCTCCAGCACTCCAGCATAGGTGGGAAGACACAAAGAAACCTCACCTTCCATATATCTCTACGTAGTCCCTGCTCGAACGTCTGTGCCCTAATGAAGCGGTCTCAAAACATATCCAGGGAGTAGCACGACAAGTCTGTAAGCCTCAATGATTACTCTGACACAGTCATACCCTCTTGTCAAAGCTACAGAATCTCGTGGATCCTCACTGACCTTAGCGTCACTGGATAGAACTTTTCCCTAAAGAGTTTCTTAATCTCTGCCAACATGAGCATCTCCTCATCATGGTATTGTGTCACCAAAATCCACCATCGCACGGTCGAACCATGCAGAAGGCTTGCCGCTAGGACCACCATCGGTTCTGGAGGTGTCCTCACTTGGTGGAAAACACGGGTGACTTCTTCGAGCCAGTCATCAGTTTCCTGGGGTTTGGATCACACTAAAAAATTAGAGGTCACTGCCTCTGGAAGTCGTGCAGCGCAATCAGCCTACGTGAATCCTCACCTTCATTTCCAGCACAACCAGCTGCTCGACAGGTGGTGGCTCAACTGGCGGACCACCTGGATGTGCAGCCTTAGAACCCGCGCCCTGGTCTATAGCCTCTACATGGGTTGGGTCGTCGCCAAAATCATGTAGCATAACCCTCTCTGGCTGTCGTCGTCAAGGCATCCTGAAATATAATCAAGATGCCCCATAGTCAAAGAGTGTATCTGGAGAGCTGACTCAAGAAGAACAGGGGAAACCCAAAAACATAGTGTTATATGATGCATGTATTTTTTTGTCCCCGCAACCAGTGTATGAATGTCCCAAGTTGAAAGGTAGGTTATCAGTGTCCTGGTGTATAGATATGTCGACCGCCGCAACAACACCGGTGTCCCTGGCCAGAAATCCAAACTCAAAACACTGTAACATTGTCGCTCTGCAACCCAAACCAAACTCACAGTTAGTCCAACTATGCATTGAGATCCCAAAGGTGGAACCCCCTCTGATACCACTCTATCATGACCCGACCCAACGGGGCTCAATCCGCGACTCCCCAAGCCCGCCTCCAATAGGCCAGGGGTTAGAGTCTAGCACCGAGTATGTTATCACACACATGGGAGGCATTATCCTAAGGTACCTATACACACGCACCCACATACACCTCCATGAAATAGTGCAGAGCTATATAGAACTAAAAATAAAAATGCATGAATACATCTATCGCAAACTAGAGTACTGCAAAAGTACAAAAGGGAAAAACATGTCCCACCAAAAGAAAACTACAAAAGTGTATGACCTACTTATAAGGAGAGAAAACACTATCAAAACATCTACTAGAAAGCTCTTCAGCACAGCTCCGGTAAGACTCCAGAGTCAGTCCTACTCACTGATCTCCGCCAGCTCCAAGACCTCCTGGGACTCCTTCCAAAGGTCAATGGTCTGCACAAGGCACAAGCATGTGCGGGCAAGGCCTATGCAGGGGTGAGTATAACAATACTCTGTAGGCACCCCAAAAACTCAAAACCAAAGAGAGAAACTGCAAGACAACATTCCACTCAACACAGCCTTAGGGAACCCAGACAATAGAGAAACTCCATCTCGTGACCATCCTAAACTAAACAAAACTAGTCATCTCAGCTCGGGTGTATGCCCATATATACACCATGAGCAATCCAGATATACTCAGCTCATGCACCAAGTCACATGAGGTACCAACCTCACCACTAGAAATGGTTCACAATAAGGAGATAACAATCCACAATCACTATCATCCAAGATGACACTTATCTGAGAGATACACTCCATTGGCTCCCACAC
This sequence comes from Viscum album, assembly GCA_963277665.1. Taxonomy (NCBI): domain Eukaryota; kingdom Viridiplantae; phylum Streptophyta; class Magnoliopsida; order Santalales; family Viscaceae; genus Viscum; species Viscum album. The sequence goes on from OY728161.1 coordinate 779,475,970, forward strand.
AAACATCTCAGACACTCATCCGAGAGATCATGCTCGTCCGATACTGTCACTGAGGAAACCTCGCTGAAACAATATAAACCCCAAACTCCTCGGATAGGAGATCACTCCTAGGGTATGTTAGGGGATACCAGAACCCACACCGATATACGAAGATCTCACAGATAGGGGATTACTCTCAGGGTCCGATGGGGGATACCACAACCCAATCTAGAATTCATAGATCTCACATATTGGGGATCACTCCAAGGATCTGCTGGGGGATACCAAAACCTGATCTGCCACTTGTTAGAAACATGTCACTCAGATGGAGGATCATCGTTGACAGAATGGTGGTCACTACGATACCTGAACCCTATCTAGTATAACTCACGATGTAGGGGATCGAACCGACGATGCACCAAACCTACCGAAACCTCGTGATGTGTAGAGGTTTGTATAACCAACGATAATGCAACCCTACTAAAATCCTCATGATGAGTAGGGGATCATCTACATGATAATGCACAACCCTACTGAGAATGGCCCACTGCGTAGGGGATCATTTACCGATGATGCCACAAACCCTACGGGGTTAACCTGCTTGATAGGGAATCGTCCCTCGTGGATAAGCGGTCACAGCAATACCAAAACCCGATCTAGGGAAACGATGCTAGAGGATCCCACTCCGGGCCCACCAGAGAGATTCCACAACTCTAACAGATTAAAAATTCTATTAAGAGGATCACAAACCTATACTAAGGTTGTGATCCCGCGCAAACCCTCTTAGGAATGAACAAAGGGAGTACCCTCAACCACTGCTGGTCCAAACGTCACTAACCCGAGTGACCCGCCACAATGCCACACCATGCACCTCAAAGGCCGATACCGAGGCCACAATCACGATCCACGCGGAAAAAATCACAGGATAGGCTCTTTACTCATCCGAAATAGACAACCGGTGAAAAAGGCACTATTCACTGTAGGTTGCCCGTGTGGGGTCCACAAAATGATCCCGAAACTCATCAAGAAGATCAGACCACTACAATCCACAGCGAAAAACACACGGGATCGACTACTCGATCATCCCAAACGGTCACCTGGTGAAAAAGGTACTATTCACCGAAACCAGTCCAGGTGGGGTCCACACCATGATCCTGAAACTCATCGAACAGATCTCACTATTGCGATCCTCTCAAAAAACACACTGGATCAACTATTCATCCGCCAAAATCGGACTCCTGGTGCAAAAATTGTGTTTCTCTGTAAACGCCCGAACCTGGCCTCATGGGGACCGCACCCCAAAATCGGTCCCAATAGCCAGAAACCATCAAGAAAATTCCCCCTTACCATCAGGGTCTCAACACCACTGATGACACCTCTATCGGAGGCACCGGGTAGAAGATACAATTGCACAAAGACGAATAATAATAATATATTAATATTTTATTTGATGTTTCAATCTCACGGGCCATGATCCCAAAATATAAAACTCCCAAACACACCTCAAAGGGGTTTCTTTATCACCAGGGTCACGTCACCACAGACGGCACGCAAATCTGACCCCTCGATTGCATGATACAATGGTTTTAAAACCCCCATGTACAAGAAGAGGGTCGAACCGGCCAGAACCGGCCGGCGGCTGGCCGCCATGCTTAGCCGCGGACCGTCACAGGTCCGCCAATGTCGGAGCCATGCCGGCAGAACTTCTGCGGACCTCCGGGTTCACCCCGGTGGTCCGTTTTGCGATCTGTGACCATCTGCGTGATCCTCGGGACCCAACCTTCCATGCTACAACAATAAAACGAAGCAATTAAAAGATAAAATAGAATCTGAGAATCAAAACTCAAACCACCTACCTCACGGGCGAAACTCCAAATCTTCGGGTGCAGAATGACGTCTGTGATGCCCTGAAGCTCGGTCTGATATTGATCGGCTCCGAAAATGGATGGTTGCGGCTCGATTAAGCGATAAAATGGACGAGGGAGGGGATGTTATTTCCTCCTGCATGTAGAAGGTCGGGGAGAAGGGTGGGGAAGATTATTTTTATTTTATTTGTTTAATAAAAATCTCATTCGATCTCCCCGCCAACACGCCTCCGACCCGACACCCAGCGCCGACGAAAATTATGTCGCGCCTAGGGTAAACACGACATTTTGAACCCAACGTTAGACTCGTATTTTCAATCCGAGACACCGTTCAGAAGTGATTCAAGATGACGCTCATAAATAAACTTTTCCTTTTATTGACGAAAACGCCATTGGTGGCTTTTCTCCACAACAGGCCCGCACCTGCAATGTTTACACCCCACCAAGGGTAAACGGAATGCTCCAGACACAACCGGGACCTCAGATTCCCATTCTGAGCCACCATTTAGGAGATATCGCACCCACTCCACAAGCATAGTATTATTAAAACATAACATTTTTTTAAAATTAATTCCGGGCACACATGGCCTCTGAATCGCACGCCATCATCACTCCTAACTCTGGAATTATTCATAGAAATATACCAAAGTCTGACAGGGAAAAAACCTGAGTCACTACAAGTTAGTTCTGTATTTGACATTGGATCCTCTCATTTTTTTATATCTTCTAAACCTATGAATTTTTTGAGCCTATTAGTGGATATTGTGAGTTGGACAATGAATATAGATAATCCATTGGGAGTGCAGTTTAGCGACATCTATTTGTGTAAGGGATGTTCTCTCAAGGTCAGGGAGTATCATTTTATTTGGGATATCTATATTCTCAAAATGATAGGCTTCAACCTAATTATAGGTATTGAATATCTAGTCATATAACAATCACACAATGATTTTTATGCTAGGAGAGTGACTTTCAAATCTCTTAAGGGTGACTAGTACATTCACTGTAGAGAGTGGGATATCCAGGTAGGCCGAGCAGGTTCAATTTCATAGCAACTGGGAGAGATCATAGCCTAGGTTTCTTGTTTATTGTCGGGTGATGGAGGAGAAAATCATGACATCATTCCACCAATAGTATCCAGGATTCAATTTGTTGTCTTTTGAAGACTTTTCTAGGTTACCAGTAGAGAGAGATGTGGAATTTACCATTGTGCTCATGTCAGGGACTCAGCTACTGTCTTTTCCAACATATTGAATAGTACTGATAGAGTTACAAGAGATCAAGACTCATCTAGGGGAATTCAAGGATAATGGGTTTATCCATATGAGTTTGTCACCATGGGGATCTTCTGTGTTGTTTACAAAGAAGGATGATAGGAGTTTTCACTTATGTCTTGATTAACATAATTTGAACTAGATGATTGTAAAGATCCATTATCCTCTTATGCGTATCGATTATTTGTTTGAACAGTTGAGAGGATCTTGTTTTTTCACAAAGATTGACCTGAGATTGGGGTATCATCAGTTGAGAGTTTGGACTTCTAATATAATGAGGACTACTTTTATTAGTAGGTAAGGCCTATATGATTTTCTCATAATAATTTTTTTGGTTGAAAAACACACCTATTGAGTTTATAGCCTTGATGAAAAAAATCTTCCATATGTTCCGGGATCAATTTCTGGTTGTATTTGTGGACAAAATTTTGGATTACTCCAAGATTCATGATGATCATGCATAACATCTTGACATAATATTGAGTACACCGAGAGAGCATCAGGTATACACCAAGATATCCAAGTGTCAGTTTTGGATCAAACAGGTACAATTCTTAATTCACGTAATCTCTAAGGATGGTGTGTTAGTGGACCCAAATAATGTTCATGCAGTTGTGTCTTAAGAGCATCCCAAGAATGTGTTTGATATCCATATTTTTGTGGGGAAAACTGGTTATTATCGTAGATTCATCTAGGTCCTTTCCCAATTTGAAGTGCCACTTACGTGCTTCACAAATAAGGGAATAAAGTTTGAATGGTCAGGATCACATGAGAATTATTTCTAGGAGTTGAAGAAGTGGTTGACATCGACACCAATCATGATCCTACCTTATCCAGGTGAGGAGTATACAGTGTATTGTACGGTTTCTGGAATCAAAATTGGAGTTGTTTGATGCAAGGAGACCAGGTAGTGGTGTATGGGTCTTGATAGTTGAAACCACATGAAAGAAACTACCCTATGTACAACCTCATGTTAGTAGGGATTGTTTATAAATTGATTTTTTGGTGGAACTATATTCCAGGAGAGAATTTTACTATGTTTACCAATCACAAGAGCATGAAGTATATCTTTTAACATCGAGATTTGAATCTTTTGCAGTATATATGGGTTGATTATATGTACTCTTTTCATTTTAATCAATCATATATGCTCAGGAAAGGATATAATTTTCCAAATGATTTAATTAGGATAACTCAGACTCAGATGGCCCAGAAGTTTAGTGTTATGTGGAACATAATGACTTTTCTTGCTGAGATGCACATTTTCATTCATGAGAGTCAAGAACAGATGACTCTCATATCATTTTTAGTGGAGTATACTGTTTTGAGATAGATCAGAGATAGACAGTATGAGGATCTATATTTCATGACTTTGAGGGAAAGCCTTGAAGGGGGGGAGACAACATCAGATTGATCCATTGATGAGGATGAGGTTATCGATGTGGGAAAGTGTGTAGTTGTTTCTATGAGAATATAGGGATATCTAATTCACGAGTTTCATGCCATGATGTGGGTGGTGCATCCAGGTGTGAACAAAATTTACTGTGACCTGTGTCGATAATTTTTGTGGTCGGGATTGAAAAAGGAGACATACTGGTTCATGATATGATGCAACCCTTGTCAGTAGGTGAAGGTAGAGCATCAATGGCCTGGTGTTCTTCTACATCTGTTATCCATTTTGTAATGGAAATGGGATAATGTGGATATGGATTATGTTGGGTGTCTTCCAAGAATGCCTAGAAAGAATGATGTGATTTTGGTTGTTGTAGATCAACTGATGAAGGTAGCACATTTATTGACTAACGGTGGACTTAGTCAGTAGAATAGTTTAGAGAACTGTATGTTTGGGAAATAGTTCGTCTACACGGGGTGCCTTAGATGATTGTTTTAGACCACAATTCTCACTTTAGTTTTCTCTAATGGAAGGGCTTGCAGAAGATTCTCAGTAGGCAGGTATTATTGAGTACAGCTTTCCACCCAGAAAAAAATGGGAAGTCATGTCATAATATATTGGTGCTTAATGATATTCTATGGGCATGTGTTTTAGACTTTAGTGGGTCTTGGGAGAAACAATAAGCATTAGTGTATTTTTCCTATAACAACAATTACGAGACAAAAATTCTGATGAAACCATATGAGGCTCATTTTAGTAGGCCATGTAGATCACCTCTACACTGGATGGAGGTAGGTGAGTCCGAGTTGTCTGGAACGAGTCTCGTACAAGGTATTCCAAAATAGGTTCCACTTATTTGGAGTCCTATGGAAAAATCTCAGAGTGGATATAATTCATATGCTGATAAAAGTTGATGAACCCTATAGTTTACAGAGGGTGATCATGTTTTCTTTTGGATGTCACCTACGATGGGTCACCGTAGGATTCACAGACATGGCATGTTAGTGCCCAAGATCATTGGACCTTTTGTGGTTGTTGAGTGAATTGAGATGGTGGCTTACCAATTGTATCTTACACAGAAAGATAGTGTTATTCCTGATATTTTACATGTGTTAAAACTATAGAAGTATTACCCCAACCATTATCATGTGATCTTTGTGTGTGATCATGAGATATAGATAGATGCGTCCTATAAAGAGAATCTGATACATGTGTTGGATTGTAGTGAGAAAGTATTATGGAAAAATTACATTCTTATAGTTCATGTATTGTGGAAATAGATATGAGGTTTCAATGGCCCCATATATTCCTTTCAAAATTTTATAGATTCTTGGGAGTTCAACTCAAGTACAAGCTATTATATGGTAGAGAAATTTTAAGATAGCAACATTTTTTGGAGTTGTCTCAGACATATTTATAGAAACTTTTGTTCATTTCTGAGAAATTTTCATTTTTTTATACCCTTGTGTTTATTGGGGTTAATTTTAAAAAAAAATTGATGGAAAAGTGGCTATGAATGGTTGGCACGCACTTAGAGAAAATTGTGCGTGACATTCCAAGAAATCGTGCATCATTGGACAGTGGGGAATCACACAGCAGGCAAATGGATTGCTAAACTATGCACCCAAAAAGAGAAATTGTGAAACCCTAAAAAATTAGGTTCCTGGTTTGTGTATGGTTAGGGAAAACCCTGTGCCCCTACCCGGGAACATGTGTGTGGTATTTTTAATTTCCATAAAATTAGTTTTATATCCACATGAACCCCTCAAAACATCCCTTATTAAACGCAAACTTGGACCCTTATAGTTTTAATGATTTTAGGGATTCCTTAATGGAATACAAGTCCATCCAACATCACTTATTGTTGATTCAAATCCCAGATCAAATATCCACACCGCTCCCGGTAAGTGGATCGTATCCACTTGGTTTCCCGTTCATCCTCCTTCCATCTCTTGTTCTTATGGGTGGAGGATAACTTCTATTTTTCTAGATCAAGATCTATATTGGGTAAATATAAAACTATTACTGTGATTTTATTTCTATAGTTTAATAGATAGTGTTTCTTGATTTTGGGTTTTGAGATTCGAAGCGAGATCTACAGCGTTGTGTTTCCAACATTTTGGGGATTTCAGTTGGGTGATTATTCTTTAATGAATTGAGGTAGTTGTTCTAAAATTTAATTCCCATAGTCAAGGATTTTATGTCTGTATAAATTTTTTAGAATTTATAGTAATATTTAGAAATTTAATTTCTAAATTGGGTTAATTAGGTTGATCAATTGATTTATCGAAGCATTGTTGAAATAGATGATTAATTGAAGAATTAATCAGGAGGCTAAGGGGTTTTACAGTAAGATAATTAATTTGGGAAATTGATTATAAGATTTAGGGATTTTAATAAAGATAATTAATCAGGGGATTAATTATAAGATATTGAATTAGATAAATTGATATTATTATTTGTGAATTAATTCTGTGCTTTTTATATTATGATCTAGATAATTAATTGTGAGATTAATTATGAAGAGTTGAGATGTATAATGAGATAATAAATTTTGGAAAATTAATTGTGGGATATGAATTACCATATTTATTAATTAATTGATGAATTAGTTAATAGGATTGGCACATATAATTAATTAGGGAGTTAATTATTGATATTGATGGGGAATACTAATTGGTTGAATTAGTACTAAAATTGGGAAGATTTGTTAATTGTTGAAATGAATAATATAATTGAAGTGAATAATTAATTGTTTAATTAAATAATGATAATTTTAATATTTAGTTAATTGTTGAGTTAACTAATGGATTTGATGTATTATCTAATTTTCAAATTAGTAATGGAATTTATGTGGTTAAATAATTGTGAATTAATTATGTGTAAAAGAATGGGAATGTGGTCACTCAATTGAGTGGTATAAATGGTAACATGGTCATTATCATTATGAGTAAAGGAATGGGAACATTTCAATTCAACAAGGAAGTATATATGGTAACATGGTCATTATACATATGAGTAAGGGAATGGAACCATGGTCATTCAATTGAGGGGTAAGCATGGTAACATGGTCATCATTCTTATGAAAAAATGAATGGGAATAAGGTGATTATTTATGAAATGAAATTGATAATGGTAACATGGAATTGACATATGAATTAACGAATGATAGGAAAAGGTACTCCATGATATGGACTCACTTGAGAAAAATTTGGGCTTGGCCATGAGTCGAATATGTTATTGCGATATGATAGCACCTTTGAATACTTGGACCTCCCAGATGACTCAAATAAGGTATTAAGATATCATATTACCTAGAAAAGATTTAGGCTCTAACATGAACTGAAGCTAGCATTGAGGTACGAGTGTCCTTGGGAACCCTGGATTAATGTGTTTAAATAAAGAATAAATGATAATGTGATAACTATTGATTTATGCCTTGTACATATTTCTTTATAGAACTACATATATTGTTTATCGATTGGAATTTCCTTAGACACCATTTGTGGTGTCCTACATAGTTTTTCCCACACCCTACTCAAGATGCCTGATTGGTATATGAATAGACATTATTTTTATAAGAGAGGATAAGGGAAAAGGTCATGTGTTAGATGATTAATTTGGGGATGGATCTTGGATGAGGGAACCGAATGCTATTTAGGACCCATATGGGAATCGTTAGTGTCTTTATTTTTCAGTTTAAATTTTATACACATGACACATACATTTGTGGCATGTTTTCTCAATTTGTTGGATATTATATTTCATTCATTTTTATTTAGTCATATTAATGTCTCATTGTTATATATATTCTTCCACTTTTATTGTTTACTTCTGTTGGTGTTTTTCTATGATAAACGAGGGTATAGTCTCCCCATGATTGGATTATCATACCCTCACTACTATTCGGTAGCCTTTGGTGTATGAGGAGGCACACCTGAAGTCATGTGATGGTTCGTCTCAGGGCACTGGTGCATGGCACTCGGTCTGGGACAATACACAGATACCATCACTTCAAACCTGATAATCCGATTCCCATAGAGAGGGAAATAGTCCTCCAAATTATTTATCTATACACCCTAAGTGGGAGGATACCATGATTGGATTATTGGGATAGATCTTGAGTTATCATTTTGTGAATCATTTAGTTTCTACATATTTATCAATGAAACAACCTATTCGATCCTGAATGTACTTTGCCTTTTGATATTGTTGAAAATGAATTAATTTATTCTAACCTAGTGGATCCATTCCAAAATACATAATAACGTAATTTTATCTGCATGAGGAGAGGATGAAAAAACACAAGCAGTGCAATGAGTATGAGCACCATATCAACATATAGATAGACATTCGAACATTGTGAAGTCCATACAACCCTATCCTTATGACATTGAATAATGTCATGTAAGGTAGATTTCAGATCGACCATGCATAAAGGGCATAGAGGAAGGGAGGATTCCAACAAAAAAAATGCCACTAGAAGTAGTATACCTTTAGTGAAACTTCTAGGAAACAAATGATCTTCCATATCACATCACCCTCTTGGTTTTGAGAATAGAGAGATAGCTTATAACCATATTTTATAGAGAACATTCTTGAACACTTTTTGTTCTTGTAATGTCTAACATTCCCCGTATTGATCACACATGGAATATTATTAATGATATTTCTATGTATTTTGTTAAACATTCTATCATGTTTTTCATAACACCATTCATTTTATGATTTGTTAAATTGGGTACAAACTATCACATCCTCTAAACCACAGACCACTAGGGACATCTCTAGAAGACTATAAACATCGGGTATCCAAGGGTCCTTCTAAATTTTAATGATGGAGCCATCCCCGATCCTCCAACATATCCCACGATCATGAAGTTCGTGACACCTCTAGATTATTTTCTAGGGTATATTGTGGAAAGTGACTAAGAATGCATCTTATAAGTCAAAGGTGGTAAATTATATGCCTTGAAGGATCTGAGCATAGAGGGATTTTGGGTGTCGTAATAGCCATCATCCTTGCTTTACTAGAAGGGCTTTATTGAAGAGGTGAAGGTCACAGAAACCCATAACCTTATATGCATTAGTGGTGAAATTTTTTCCAAAACATTATAGTGAATCTTGTTCCTCCAATTATTATTTACCCAATAGAAGTTGGAAATATGGTAGTGAATTTAGTCGACCAACAAGGCTAGAAATTAAAAGAGGGACATGGAATATCATATAATCACTTGATCCACTACCAAAATTAGGGTTTCCATCCATTCTTTTGAGTCCCTCATGGTTGTAAAATCGAAATTTTTTTTAATCCTAAAATTATTATTGGAGAGAAAATATTATTTTATTGACAAAAATTCATGGGGAGCCCAAAGTATTTATTATGTTTTTTGAGCAGCTGATTATTCGAAACATGGTCAAGATTATCCTTATTATTCAAAAGAACTCCCAAATTATTGGAAATTTTATATTTATCCAAGTTAACTGATTTCAAAAGTTCCCCCCACAAATATGGAACAAATGGAAAATGGAAATATATTCTTCATCAGTAGCCCTTGATAAAATAATGCTATCATCAAAAAAGATAGATGATGGGAATACTTCATTAGAAAACATTTTCTCCATGGATAGAATTTATTTTCTATCAATGAAATAATATGACAGAAAATATAATCCAATAAAATAAAAAGTAATAGGTAAAGAGGGTCCCTTGATAAAGGCCCCTAAAATGGGTGAAGCTCTTATTAAGGTTGCCATTGATTTTGATCCTGAAAGTCATTGACGAGATGCATTTCAAGACGAACTCTGTCCATCTAGATCTGAACACCCATTTTGATCCAAAAAAAGCAAGGTACATTCCAATCAGTGATAAGCCTTTTTTATATTGATCTTCCATGCCATAATACATTCTTTTTCAACTGATTGAGCTTTCATGGATTGAAATACATTGTGAGAGATAATATCACTATTTGTAAGGATCCATTTATGGATTAAAGAACTTTGGTTTTCAGAGATAATAGATGTCAACTAGAGGGGAAGGTGGTTACCTAGGATCCTTAAGAAGATCTTCTAAGAAACATTGCAAAAAATAATTGTCTTGAAGTTAATGGCCAAAATGGATTTTTATAGTTTTTGGTATGAGGGTAATAATTTTTTCATTAAGAGTGGAGATATTAATTTTCCTCACCCATAGATCATTCAAAAGGGCCGAAATGTTTAGTCTAATAATATTTCTGTATTTTTTGAAGAGAAGGGCATGAAATCCATCTGACCCTAGCGCTTTAGTTCAATGGATTTTCTTGAGCCCCACAAGAATTTCCTCATTAGTGAAATCAAGCATGACATGGTGATTCATAGTGTATGACACCACAATTTTAATAGAAGAATCAATTTTAACTAAAAGGTAGGTTCTCTTGCTGTGTATATATTTTGGAAAAACATTACAAAAACACCTTCAATGTCTATTTAATATGAAATAGATCCTCCTTCATTATTATTCAGTCTTGAGATGGAGTTCTTGTGATGTTTCATAGAGGCCCTCTCTAACATGCCCCAATCTAGAAATCTCTCATGTGGCTAGAAAGGGTTCGTAATGGGAACTCAAGCACAACTCCCCATATGCTAGAGGTTTCCAAATAGCTACATGGGTGTGAAATGTATAGTTAGGATACTATAACCTCAAGTGTGAAATGTCATTTTAGAAGTAACAAATAATATTTAAATGGAATATAATAATCAGAGTAAAAATAATAATAATAATCTGTGTAAAAACATTGTGAAAGACAATAATAAATGGAAATTGAATAATTCAAGAATAGAAATGGAATAATGTAATGATATTCTGGAATGTAAAAAAATGTCATGATAGAAAAAAATACATGAAAAAAACAGAAGACTCAAATAAACTACTCAAATTCTCAAGTCCCAAACCCCATATCATACCCATCTCTGAACTCCATCCCAGTAGTAATCAAGAAATCAACAACAAGGTTCTCTGAACTTATCGAATCCTACATCGATCAAATCTACATGGGTTCCAAACAATGACATAAATAGGGTGTGAGTAAAACTTTGAAGGTCAACACTACTATTTCTAAACAACACAGTTTGACAATAAGTGTATGCAATAAAGAGATAAATAGTTTCGTAATTAATTCGACAATTAATATAATACGACCATAACTTATTTTGGCTTCGTGCTAGAATGTTTCTCTGAATTTCATACAACAATGTCAACCACGACCATATAACCAAGGTAAATAACCTTCTTTGACACCATGAAAAAATATCTCTAAGAATCTCTTACAACTATTCCAACCTCAACCATAAGCCCATGGTATAGTCACAATAAACATTCCATGTCAAATCCCAATAATAATTACAACATTTCTAGGTCAAAGACATATAATCATTACCAGATTTTTAGGTCAAATCCATATAAGCATTACAACATGGGACTTGGTGGAGCCTTCTCTCTATAAGCATTACAACATATCATTGTGCAAGTGCCTGGGACTAGCCCATTATATAAGCTTCTCAAGATATAACACATTCTCTATTATAAAACATGGATATCACAACATAACATTATATATCTCAATGGTTAATTATGGAAATTTCCATTATCCTTTCATAAGACACTTTTCAATTCAATTCACAATTGATTAAAAATTATATCAAAAGTGATAAGCCATAGTATAGGGATTCTATAACAAGATATCACCCTAGGTCACATGTAATGATAAACATTCTTTAATCCATTATCCAATTATAAATTCATTTTAAACCAAAGGAATTCAATGGATAAAATCATTCAATTATTTAATGAATTTAGGAACACACATTGGGGTTACAATAATAATATTGCATAAACATTGAATTATTAAACCAAAGGGTTAAATTGTAGACCCCCTACCTTATATTGATGATCCAAAAATGCTTCTTATGACCATAACCTATGAGGAAGAAGGCAAATATGATTTAAAAGAGGTTCCTAGATCATAAATGGTCTAGATCAAAATGAACAAGAAATTGGGTAAAATTATTTCACCGCAACAAGTGGCGAAGAAGGATGAGATGGAAGAAACCTAACCAAAAAGAGTTACAAGGGATTGAATATGGAAACAGAATGTATGGAAGGGGGTTTTGAACTAGATAATTTCTTGGATAATTACATATGGTCAAGTGGGGAGAAGCAGCAGCTGAATGGAAAAAGAAATTAGTAGTAAAACATGTTTAAATCCACGGTTTGGGAAATTACAGATCATTTAATGCAATTGCACATTGTGTAAATGTTTTTAATGTTATACACCAAAAACCCCATCCTCTAATATTTATTTAATTTTATTCCTGAACAATTATGAGATGTATAATCCCCTTATATGACATGTAAATGATCTGCAGTTTAGTTTTTCATCCCATTTTTTATTTTAAGCAACCCAGACCAATTTTATGGTATTAAACCCACCACGATCCTATGAAAAACATAAAACATATATATCTTGACTCAATTAATTTAAAAAATCATACATCCTTAAAATATAGGTCATTTTATCTAACAAATTTTCTTCATCTTCGAATATGACTCAACCACAAAGGCTTAAATGAAAAACTCAGAGAGATACATACCTGAAAAAAACGGGATCTTAAAACCTTCCCACCTTATAAAAAATCATCCCCGAGATAACCCAAGAATCACTATGAGGAATATATGAACAAGTATGGCTACAACGATCATATATCAGACTCCATATCCTAGGTATCCATCAAAACATACCCATACTACCACTGCACTCAAAGCAATAGTATAGTATGACCCCGAAGTTAATTCTCACTACGATCCACAACCTGTATTAGATTATCCTAGATGGATGAATCAACACAATGCTCAACATCTGCTACATCAATGGCATGGGAAGGTTCTGGATGATATCTTTCTAGTTGCAACATGTGGAACATTTCATGCATGGAACTATAACACTGTGGAAGGGATAAATGATATGCTACTTGACCGAAACTTACAACTATATAAAATGACCCAAAAAACCAGGGTTCTAGCTTTCCTTGTTTCTTAATACTATACTTCCCCAACCTAGGTGAATCTCGAAGAAAAATATGCTGACTAACATTGAATTCTATAGATCATCTCGGATGGTCAACATATGATTTCTACCTACTCTACATGGTCACCACCCATTTTCTAATCAATTAAACCTATTAAAATTTCTTCTATATAATACAAGGACCAACAAGCACTAAGTCACCTGCCTCTAGCCAATATAGAGGAAAACGACATGAAAATCCATACAAATCCTTAAAAGGTTCCATTTTTATTGATGCCAAGAATCTATTATTATATGACTACTCTATGACTGCCATATGTTTCTCCCATGAACCACAAGAATCCAAAACATAGGCTCATACCATATCCTCAAAATCTTGAATAGTATTCTCAGATTGACGATTAGTATATGTATAATAGGCTATGATTAAAAGAACTCATGATCATTTGGATTTATGAATACGCTACCTAAAACTAGACGTGAAATTAGGATATATGTCTGAAACGATACTCCTCAGAACACCATGAGACCATACTACATCATACATGTAAATATTTAATAGATCATTAACTATGAATGTTTACCTAATAGGTAATAAGTGGGATACATTAGTAAGTCGATCCAAAACAACCCATACAACATCATTATTATGGGTCTTCCATGGTAATCCTATCACAAAATCTATTATGAAATCATCCAATTTCCTCTTCAGAATGGGTAATGGATACAAAATCCCAGCTGGACTCTGATGCTCGTTTTTCACCTGTTGGTAAGTGAAGAATCAATCCACAAAGCATTCCTCCTTTTTATTCATTCATGCCCCCATGTATTGTCTGTGGATATCACAACACATTTGTGTTGTACAATAATTTACCGCCAATATATTATTATTAAACTCCCACATCAGAACCTCATGCATGCCCATAAGAACAAAAACTCATCCATGAAAAAGATAAGAATATACACTTTTGAGAGACCATCTTAATGTCGCATTCCCACAAAATATTTTTTGTCTCAGAACTGATCCATCTATATCAAAAAAACTACTCAATCATAATCTGATACAAAAGCATAGATATAATATATGTTGAAATCAGAGCTACTCACCCTTGAGATTCTTGAACATCCAGATGCATGCATGAAAAGAGGTCCATTATCCACCACACATCACAAGACTCTTTTACTCCCTCTATCTATGTCTTTAGGACAAATCTTCCATAATGAAATTTAAATTTCTTCATGTACAATCTAATTCAATGTACAAATTCTATAGACACTCAACCCACATCCTCTATCAAAGGTTATGGTCCCATTGATAAAAGTGGTATCTGAGGATCTTGTGATCCATTTATACCACAAACCATTTACGTAATAGATAATGTCTCCAACATCTCAGGGAATATACCTCTGCCAACAACTCCAGATCATGATTAGGGTAATTCTACTCATGCTGTCTTAGCAGCTTAGAGCCATAAAAAACCACAAGGTCCTCCCAATTAGAATGTTCTGACTCCAACTCCGGATGTGTCACAATACATAGTATATGTTTTACCTAGAATAGGTAATGTGAGGATAGGTGCTGAATTCAAAATGATTTTTATCCCTAGAAAAACTTTCTTGAAAGCATCATACCAAACAATATTCACCCAGTTAATTGTTATCACATATATTGATACTTCCAATTAAGAGAAATCTTTGATAAAATTCCGGTAATAACCTAATAAACCCAGAAATGTATGAATTTAGAAGGTGTTATTAGGTTGTTACCAAGATACCATGACTATGAATTTCTCTGGGTCCACAAACCCTCTTTCTTCTAAGAATAATTTCCCGAAGAATTGAACATTATTTATCTATAAACTGCATTTAGTTTGCTTGGAATAAAGCCAAATCCCTCTCAATATAATCAGGAAAATGTTAAGAAGTTTGGAATGGTTGTCTACTGACTTGGACTAAACTAAGATATCATTGACTAAAATCACGAAAAATTAATCCAGAATAGGATAAAATATCTTGTTCAATAAGAACATGGATACCATAGGTGTGTTAGTCAACCCAAACGACATCACTAATAATTAATACAGCCATAACTACTTTTAAAAGTAGTTTATGATATGTCCCATAGTCTCACACTTAACTAATAATATACTGATATTTATTCAATCTTGGATAAGATCTTAACTCCTCTCAGATAATCAAAAATATCATCAATGAGTGGAAGAGGATACAGGTTTTTAATCCTCATCCAGTTTAACCTATAAGAATCTCCATATAGGCATAAATATCCCTCATCCTTTTGGGAAAAGAGGACTGGGGAACCCCACAAAAATTTACTCGGCTATAAAAATCCTTTAGCTTCTAGATCTTCCAACTGAACCTTCTACTCCTGAAGCTCTTTTGTGTTATTCCGTAAGGAGGGATAGAAACTGGTTCCTCTCCCAGCACTAACTCAATCATGACCTCGACCTCTCACTCATGTGGTAAGCCATATAACTCATCAAGGAAAACATCCAAAAAATGTGCTAACACTATAAGAATAAAATCTTTGTGGATTTATTCATCATTTATTACAAAAATCACTCTCCATGCCAGCAGAAAATCCAATCTGTACTGAATTGGTCCTGTATGATAAACCTAAAGATCCCACTCACCTTGGTGAGAATAACTACTTTCTTCTGGAGATAGGAATTTAATTCTTCTCTTGTAATAGTTTATATGAGAATAGTATAAAATTAACTAATCCATATTGATAATAAAGTTGAAGTGTGTGATGTCTAGCATGAATAGCTCCCAAAAGAAATGGTAACCACCAATCTTTAGAGAACATGCCTTGAAACATTTTATATTTTCATAGCACACTCCCAACAATGTTTTGATGGATAAAATACCATATATTATTTCCATATACAAGCCCAACCCATTTTAAAAAATATATGATAGAAAAGAATGTGATGATCCAGTATCAAATAAAACACAAGCTAAAGTAGATGATATGATAATCATACCTCTAACGGTAGATGATAATGGATCCATATTAGTAGGAGTAGTCTATATAACGTGAAACTGAATTTTCCCTCTTCCTTGGGATCCAGTTTGACTACCATGAACTACTACCCATACTTGATATTGTGGATTATTCATTGGGGTACCATGTTCCCTCCATTGGCCTGAAGGGCCTATAGAATTCCAGCTACCACCCTGCTGAGGTGTAGCTAGGCCCCTTCTTAATTTTGATGCATGTCCTGGTCATCTTCAACTCGCCTTCTATGGATATTTTGCAGATAACAATGGAATAAAACCCATTCTACCATTTATATGAACATATGTGTTGGGTAAGGACAAAATTTTTGTTTCTGACCATACTTGCACACTAATAACACTAGAATGGAACATGATCTTGATATGGTAGTCCACTTCCCTCACTACTTTTTCCATTAACTCCAAGAAAAAAACTGTCATAATGGTTCTTATTACTACTTGAAGAAGCAATCCCATATTTCCTAACTATAACATACTGACCAATGCTTGAGGCTTCTCTTAGATTCAATTTCATGATGACCTTCTAATTCATTATGTCTTCAAAGTCTCCTCAATAAAAAATGTTTACCTATGACCTGATCTATTAATGAAGACCATCTTAGAAATGTCTCACCCTGGATATCTCATCGACTTCAAAATATGATGTAAAGAACTATAGAATGGTAAACTGACCGACATAGTCCAGGGCTGACAAACCCTCCTACGTCTGATGCTTTAACTTGTATGCTTTTCCATCCATCATGTTTTTAGGATAAAAAATGGCACAATAACATCATCTCAAGTCCTTCCAAGAAAGATCATCTTACTTGAAATCTTCCTCCATAATATCCCACCAATGCTTGGAAGGTCCACAAAGCATATACACAGATTGTCTCAGCCTCTTATATGTGGGTGTCTTGAGATGCTTGATGATTTTTTGGACTGACTCAATCCAGAACACGACTACCTAGGGCCCCCTTCCCTAGTAAACATAGGCAAATAATGAAGTTGAAACTCTCTTGTCATCTCATATATCGAAGGAACACCATGAACAATTTCCCTTTCTATAGACTACATGACCCTCAGGAAGTTGACGCAAAGCTGAACATAATCTTCTCCTTAGGAACTATAGGAAGTTCTAGTTCAGCTGTGTTAGGAGCATGCTGATTTCCTCTCTCATCATGCTCAATTTGAAGATGAAAAGGGGAAATTTACTCTATAAGAAAAACACACACCTTAGAGAACGAGCATTACAAAATTTTTTGCCTTTAACAGCACTGACATTTATCAATCCTAGAAGAATTCACTGATAAATTCCATCTTTATCAGTGCTAAAAAAACACCGATAAATAGAACCCTTTATCAGTAGTAAAGTGTAAATTAATAAAAATGTGAAACATTATATTAATTAAATAATTATTGATAAAAATGAATAAATTTAATATACATATATATTATAAATATTAATAAATAATATATATTAAATGTAGTTATATAAAATGAATAAGTAAAATATATATTAAATGTTAAATAAAAAAATATTAATTTCTTCTTTTAATGTTGTTTGATTTTTCAATTTAACCTATATCAAACATCATGTGTTTCATTTATTTCATGTACATATATTTATCTATATAAATTAATATATTTTTATATAAATTTACACACAAATTTATTTAAACAATATTTAGAAACACATACACCTAGTATTTATTTAATTTATTCAATTTTTAGCATATTTAATAATTTCATTAAAACCTGATAAATTTAATATATATTATGTTTATAACTGGTCAATTTTATTTATTTTTTTCAATACTAAAATTTCATTTTTATTGTTTTTTATTGTTTATTTTATTTTTTAATTTGATCATTTTGTATTAGTTATTTATATATATTTATTTATTTTCTATGTTTAAGTATTTTCAATACTTATTCATCCAGTTCAGTATATATATGTCCATATTTTTTAATGACTTATATTTAATTAATAAAATGTATATATTTTTTCAATATTTTTAAATTGTACTCATTATGAATTATTCAATTTCACTAGTTTATAAAATGCATGTATTTAGAATTATATATCCATTATTAATGTTAAAAATATATTTTTAAATAAATATTTATAAATAAATCTCTATAATTAATTATATCTATAAATGAATATTTACTAAATTTATAACTATTATAAATTAATAAATACTAATTGTTAAATAAGTCTTTATATTATTATAAATAAATAATTATATATATTTAAATAATTATAAAATTATAATAAATTTATTTAAATAATCATGAAATTATAATAAATTTATCTACATAATTATAATTAAAAAACTTTTAGTAGGGCTAAAAAATAGATATTAAAATATATATTTATCAGTGCTAAAACGTTACCTCTAATAAATATGTATTTTATCAGTGTTTTTTAGCACTGATAATGATTGAGATTTGTCAGTTCTAATAAATAATCCTTTTGTAAGTGCTTATAAATATAGCACTGATAAAAGGGATCCTTATTAGAACTTTGTTGAAAGTGTTGTTAAAATATTCCCTGATAAATTTAAAAAACTTTGACCATGACTCAGTCACTCATGATTCTCAAGCTCTCGCAGAACTCCTCTAATACTGGGGAAATTCCTCTACATTCCATCAGATTAATCAAAGAAAGAATCCAATGTATGTTATTTTATACACATCCTCTATCATTGTTGGATGTTTTGGGTTTCACGTTTTTCCTTTTTGCAATGTTATTAAACATGATGAACCCTACATCTCTTCTCATAACAACTAAAATACAACTAGTTTTGTTCTATTTCTTCTTCTCATTTCATATTTATTTGGGTGTCTATCCCATTTGTCTCCAGAAAAACACACATATGGTTTACTCTACTATTGAAATTAACAAGTAAACCTCTCAACCCCCTCAGCTTTCTCTTCATTTGAATAATACAGGGTTCCAAAATCTAGGTATTTTATCAAATTTTATTCATCTTATATAATAGATTTTATATTCTAAAGTCTTAATTATGAGGGTGTTAAAGTATTAGGGGATCCCAAACTATGACCCTCATTTATGGGTGATGAACATATCAGGACAAAGGTAAGTGTAAAAATAATTAAAACATGTTTTGAGAATTTATTTTATTCTTGTTAATTGTTAAACAACGAAAGGGGTTATTTAGATGTATGATTTTGATGAACAATTTTTGATTCAATTAAATAAAATATTGAAATTATTATCCATGATCCAAAAATTAATTTTGTGATGCATGCAGTGAGAGTTGTATTTTTTTAATTAATTCAAGATTATTATTAAACATTAACCATGGGTTACAAAGAGTGATGTGGAATTTAATTGGTGAGAAAAGTATACTCAACAAATGTTTTAAAAATTTCCTAGATTGGATACAGTTGAGAAATCATTGGGTAAATTGACAAATAAATACACAGAAACATATAAAAAGTGTACTTCCCAAAAGAATGTGAGTTATCCATGGTAGGATATTTGATTAAGAAAACTATGAGATGTGACTTATTAATATATTTACTAATAAAAATATACATATAATTAATTTATAGGATAAAAATAATTTCAAAAGGCTAGATAACATGGTGAATAACCATGGAGACAAAAAAATTGATGAAAATATACTTTCGATGATTTGGATCATTAGGTCCTATAAGTCATGTAATTTTTTATCTATGTCCAAAATGAACAGTATAGAGATATGATCCCCCTGTTGTAATTAAACATTTTTTTCCTTCTATAACCAAACCAATATTCTTCTTTGATCATTGTTTATCACTAGGTTATGGTGTCAGCACTCCTTCAGTGATCTAGGATCCTCAAGAACATTAATTTGATTGAAGGAAAGTGTAATATCCTCAAAGGATAGAATAATGTGTTTGTTTCTTATGTGTTATAAATCAAACATATTCCATTGAATCATAAATATGGATTCCACTGATAATATATTACAATAATTCCATGGTTTTTTTCATTGTTTCCATTCACATTTATCCTTGAGATAAATTGGACCTTCTTTAGGTTTTTTATCCCGTTAATTATCAAAGGATGAAACCCTAAAACTCATAATTGGTATTAGATAATTGTTATTCATGGACACAATGTATTAGTCTACTAGTTTTTTGAATAAATAAATTTCATTTTGTTTGTATGATTCCTATAAGAATTTATTATAATATACAAAAATAATAAAAATTGGATTGTATTAAATAGAATCAGTTTGTTTGTAAGAGTAAAAAATTATAGATCAATACTAAGTATAAGTTTAAAAACTCGCCCTATAAAAGGGATTTATGTTATTTTGTGGATTTAAAAAATATCCCAAATTGGATGGTGAGGAATCCGTGTCTAGATAAAAGTGATATCCAATGTAGGTGGGGTGAGATTCATTTCTTCAAAACCATTTGAGTGGAGGTATTCCAATTCCTCTTCAATTGTGGATAATTTTTGAGTGATTATATTAGTATATGTTCCATTGAGACTTTAATACGTAGATTCTTGGTTGTATTACATATATTGATGATGGATTAGACTCCCTCTTTCAAACTAGCCTTCCTCCCATTAACAAGATATGGAAGGCAATCAATCATCTGAGGACAGATTAAATAATTGTGGTGAAGGTCAGTTTTATTGTAGTATTGAATTATTATATATCTGTTCATGCAAGATGGATGAAATTGTGGACATTTATGGATGGAGTTTATTTAATTTTTGTTATTCAAGACAAATTTAATTTTTGAATACTTAAGAAGATAATGTGTTATGAACATGGTGATATTTCCAAAACGGAACAAGAAAAGACCATTGATGATGAAACTAGGGAATTATTAGGAAATCAATAACATGTTTATGAAAAAATTAAAAAAACAAGAACGATGGTGCATCACAACTTTGAATAACATTATCAAGGGAAGAAGTATGGGTATAAAATTTGAGGTTGGTTAGAATCAATATTACCAAACTATTAACCCCAAAAAGTCAACGTTCATTAGTTGTCATGGGTTCATAAGGAGGACTAATGTGTTGTTAGATATTGACTCATGGTGTTGTGTCCAAATTGTAATGAATAAAATACATTTGAAAGATAAAATGGTAATGTACAAATACACTTTCTCTATTTTACTGAAAAATTATATAATAAAAAATTGATATATTTTTCATTATACCTTACAAACTTCATTTATTTAAGAATATATATGTAAAAAAATTGTCTTAATGGCCACTAGAAAATCCCTTATATGCTTCTTGACTGTTCTGATGAAGTTACATCTTAGGGATGCTGATGGGAAAATATATTAGCTCCAACTACTTAGTTAAAATAACATCATAAATTAGGAATCATGGATTACGTTCTACAATCATCACAATGAGAAATCATTTCAGATGAATTGTGGTCGATAATATATTATTTGACAATATTTATTTTATCCAACTTGATTCAAAATTATTATTTTATGAAATAGAAAATTAGTGATGAAAATAAAGTACAAGCATGAAACCCAACTGATCCATATCCCAATGGAAGGATGGGGTACACTTTATTAGAGAATAAATTGGTGTGTATTTTAAATAAAAAATAAAATTTTAATTATGTGATATGAAATAAACATATATTCCTTTGTTGATATGCTAATTAAAGAATAAAAATCTAAAGAAACTTCCATCCCACATCATGTGCTATGGGGGAGGATTATATAAATAAGGATTGTATATTAGTTGATGAAAACACAAAAGCATTATGGAATGAATGTGTAAGTATGACATAATTTTATTTTTTTATGATATATATATATATTACATAAAAATAAGTATTTTTTTATTTTGTATATTGTCTTGACATAAGAATTAGAAATGACCATACTAGAAGAAAATAAAATTTCAGCATCTTTGAAGCATCCGGAACAATATGGTTGTGTTGGAGGATTAACTTTTAGAGTCTCTCCTTGAACTTATTTAGAGAAGATAAAACCACATGAAGATACATATAATATGGTGAGATTAATATAAGAACACATAGACATACTATAAGATATTATTTTGTGGTCTGGTTTGGTAGACTAAGGTATAAGAAATGATCAAATCAAACCAGTGATGGAGAAGGGGTCCACACATGAATGAAATGATCCCACAAGTTTTTAGGATGGTTATTCCCCCCAACCGCTTACATTACCCGAGGATAACAATTTTTTATTAATCTTTCTCTTAAATGTTAATCAAACAACTTATGATAACTACATATTACTAAATTTCTACATGGTATAGGTGTATGAGATTTTTTTCTGTCAAAACCAACATACTTTCATGTTGTGATGGGTAAAATGTATAATTTACAAGGAAACCAGCTACACATTCAACCCCTCCCAAAAAATCATATGAGAGTTGGGATTGCGATAGCTTATTATCCAACTGCTGAGTTGCATGTTCCACTAGAATTTTTTATATTACAACAGTTGATACTACTTTTAGAACTTTCAGAGCATGGATGTCTAATCGAATGAATATAAATGAGGTACTTATTTAAAAAAATCATATAAAACATGTAATAGTTGATGATAAAAGGTCTGAAGTGAGGTTTGATATTACAGATGAATATATCTATGTAGAAATGAAAGGTCAGATGAAGAAAATCTAGTGGATCAAAAAATAAAACAAAACAACCGTATGAGAGTAGGTTCTCCCCACTAGTTCTAGAGTAATATTTTTTATAATTACAACTTCATGTAGAGACCACATTTAAAGACAAAACTATGTCTTAAATTGATTATGAATAAAACATATATGTATATTCCTTCACAGATGTAATTGGTGCTGAGAATCTAACTGAGATTCTCAAGAATCAATGGTTGGTCATCCTGGTAGTGAATACATACATAAGGTAAATTTTCACAATACGTCTATCCAAATAGCGAGATGAATATGTTTTTTAAAGTTGATTACTATTCATTTTTTATATAGGAATATTGATTACAACTATATAAAGGGATGATCATGAAAAGCATGATTTAGATTCATTAATCCCTATATCATTTCTCTGCTAGAAATTACAATGAATAATTAATAAATAGTGAATAAAAAAGATGAGTTACTCTTATATTTTAATAAAAAATCATCAGAAAATATAACCTTTTTGATACCTACAATGCATATCTAAAACTCTAGAATATAATCACATAAAATATATTTTTAGTTTTTGAATTAATTAATTGTTTTTGTTTTTTTAGGAATCACTGGATGTTGATAGTAGTCAACATAGACACACTAAATACTATTTTTGGATTCAATGCATCGATTTACAACCAACCGACCACACATGATGTTTATTTCGAATATGTAATACACTAAAATCAACATTTTATAGATAAGATTAAAATTATATGTTTGGTATATGTTTTAATGAGATGTTTGTTATGATAAGGAGGTTTCTAATAACAAGATAGATCATCACATGAATTTAGTGTATAAAAACCAAAATCCTATAGATTACTAAAATTGGAATAGAATTAAAGCATATATAGGAAATTTTAACTATGACAAAATTTTAAAACAATTTACATTTTTTGGTCAATATTTTTAAAGTGTCTGAAACAAGATAATGCAATCGATTGTGTACATTATGTTTGAAAATTAATGAGATAAATCATAAAGAATGAAAGGACCAGCATCCCCCAACATGTAATTTTTTATGTTAGTTAAAATTTCATTAAAATCAATTGTTTTTCTATATTTTCATAGCACTATCAAGATTTTCAAAAAAAGTGCATACAAAATAAGAAATCAATTTGTTTAGAGATGAGTGGGAAGAGTAATTTTTCTTAGAATTTATTTTGACAACAATTTTAGATGATTACCTACTATATCTATGATATAGTATGAGATATGATCATTAAAATATAATATGGGGTGGGAATCACTATTGTTATAATTCTTATATATTATTTTTGATCTCTTTCTCAAGGAGAAGTGTTATTGAGGAAATCAATTTGTTTAGAAGCGTCAGCCTGTAAAAAAGATGTTTTGGGGGAAAATATGGAGGTAGAGGTTGAGTCATAGGTGAAGGAAGAAGAGAAGGTAGAGGCAGAGATAGTGGTACTATCAGAGTTGAAGGACAATGGGGAGGAGGAGGTATAGGCGAAGATAGAGGTGGAGGAGGATAAGAAGTGTCAAATTGAAAATAATAACAAATTTTTTCAATGAAGTAGAATAACGATCATAAAATTTTTGTGTTTGTAAAAATTTATTAAAAAGGTCACACAACACTTATCACTTAAGAGAGTATCCATTGCATGTATTTACAATTTAAAATGACATTTTATTTAAAAACACACTTGGTGTACTCAAAACTATGAAAACACATTCAGATTGTTTTGGTACTTTAGAAAAACGTTACACACATCATACGTGATGTGTAGGGATTAGTCATAGCTTAATATAATGTACAGTGAGACCGAGAGAGCCTTGGAATATAAAATGAGCATGTTCTCTCATGGCTGCCCCATCCCCCCCTCCACCCACATAGGGTTTCCTCCTGAAACCCTACGATGTGGGCTTGGAAGCAAATTTGAGTGCTTCTCCTTCCTCAAATTTATCTCGTTTTCTTCTCTGCTCTTTCTCCTTCTTCTTTCTCTGTTTGGAGGCTGGTCATTGGTCTTTTCCTTGGATCCCTGTGTTGATCCATTTCCTTGACCTCTAGACCCCATGAATCTTTCCAGGTCGAATATAAAATAGGATTTCTAAGAGGTTTTGGTATTTTGCGGTTTGGTGGATGTAAGTTCTCAAAGTACTATGTCATCATCATTTCATTGTTTCTGGTTTTCATCCTCATCATATTGGTGTCATTCAGGTTCTTCTTTCTCTTGGTTCCCTATTGTGGACTCATTTATATCTATGCCTCACTGAGGCAGATCAGGTGTGGGGTGATGTTGATGTTTTGGGATGTGGGTTTGGAGGTCATTGGAGTTCATGGCGCATACTTTCATCGGTGACATGGGGCCTGCTGTCTGAATGTTGTAGATTTTTGAGAAGGGCTAGAAGTATGAGTTTCCTATGAGGATTTTCTTATCTTTATGAATCCCAGTGTATTATCGGATATGGTGTTGTATTTTCTATAACGAATATGGTTTCTTGTGGTTCGATGATCAAGATGGTTTCTGGTGGTTCCCTGATGATGATGGTGATGAATTTTTCTATTGGTGACAGCGACCAAGGCATGATGATGGATGACAGTTTCAGGCATATCAGGACGATGATGATGAAGTCATGATGGTGGGTTTTCTATTTTTTTATTTCAAATTTTGAAATGGTTTTTCATTTTGCCGCACTGTGGTGTCTTGAACAGTGTTGATGGAGGCAACTGATTTCTATAAATTTTAATTTTTGCATGATGCAGTACTTTTTGGATTTTGAAGGAGGTGGGTTGTAGATGTTTTGAATCTAATGAATGTTTTTCATGTTTGTATCTTTGTTAAGGTTCAAACTTTTCCTATAAAAGTGTTAAAAAATAAAAAAATATGGATTTTTTGTGTGTGTGTGTGTGTGTGTGTCTGCACGGTGTGACTCGTATGACTCCAAGTGACTATTAGTTCAAAATATACATTTTAATACAAAAAGTGTCACTCACTGAAAACTATCAAACACACTCAGATAGTATTGATAATTTGGGAAAATGATTCACAATTAATTTGTGATGCGTAGGAATTAGTCTCATTTCAAACCCAAACACGATTACACCGATATGGCTCAAAGTGTGTGTTTCTAGTTAAAAATGACATTTTAGTAAAAAACACACATGATGTACTAAAAAATTTGAAAAGACATTTTGGTTTTTTGACACATTAGAAAAATGATAAATGAGTCATTTGGGATGTGTATAATTCATCCTCACTTCAATCCTAGACATGTTTTGACCGTTATAAGTACAAATGCATATTTTTATTCAAAATAGACATTAATTTTAGTGAAAAAAATTATATGATCCTGAAACTATCTTATTTGATGAAGAAATAATGGAACAAGACTTCAATTAACATAATCAAAACATAGGAAACACATTCATATTGTTTTGGTATTTTAGGAAAATGATTCATGCGTCACTTTTGATGTGAAGAGGATTAGTCGCACCTCAATCTTACATAAGGTGTGACCGTTATAACTCGAACTGTGTCTTGTTATTCAAAATTGACATTAATTTTAATCGAAACAAATAATTGACGTACTCAAAACTGATAAAACGCATTCCATTTATTTGATACTTTATTAAAATGATCCATACATAAATTTTCACATGTAGTGATTAGATTCACCTCAATATGATGCATGGTGTGACTGGTATAACTCAAAGTGTTTGTTGTCAGTTTAAAATTGACATTTTAATAAAGAAAAGTGTCATTAACTCAAAATAGAGCAAACGAACTCTGATTGTCTTGATAATTTGGAATAAATATTCATAATTCATTTATGACATGTATAAATCAGTCCCATGTCAAACACACACTGGATGCCACATGTGTGTTTCAAAGTGTGTGTTTTTAGTTTAAAATGACATTTTAGTAAAAAACAGACATGGCATACTCAATACTATGGAAACACATTCTTATTATTTTTTTAGTTTATTAAAATGATCAATGTGTCAATTGGGATTTGTATCATTAATATGTGCCTCAATATGATGCACAATGTGATCAGTATGACTCCAAATGCGCCTTTTTATTCAAAAATGACATTAATTTTAGTGAAAAAAATTACAGTCATACTAAAAACAAAGAAAAAATATTTGGATTGTTTTTTTACTTTTGGAAAATGATCCATATGTCACTTGTGATGTGTACGGAACATCTTCACCTTAATAAAATGCATGATGTGACCAGTATGACTCCATGTGCGTCATGTTATTAAAAAATGAAATTAATTTTAATCAAAAAAAATGGCATACTCAAAAACCAAAAAACGAATTCTGATTGTATGGTTACTTTAGTAAAACAATCCATACATCATTTTGACATGTAGGAATCATCCTCACCTCAATCCAAGGCATGTTTTGACTAGAATGACTCCAAGTGCTCCGTTTTATTCAAAATTTATATTAATTTTTGTAAAAAAAACTAACATACTCTATAAATGTGTTTTCATTTTCAC
Organism: Viscum album; assembly: GCA_963277665.1. Lineage (NCBI taxonomy): Eukaryota > Viridiplantae > Streptophyta > Magnoliopsida > Santalales > Viscaceae > Viscum > Viscum album. The sequence continues at coordinate 779,503,725 of OY728161.1, forward strand.
ATATTTATGTTCGAAATTTAATTTCATTTAAATTTAGTATTTATTTATAATTTTGGTAATTTTTTGGTGTTATTACTGTTGCAATGTGTTGTTGCAGCACACTGCACCTGTTTCTGGTGATGTAGTGTGTTGTAGTATCACACTAATGTTTTCACCTTTATCAGTACAAAAAAATGTGTTGGTAAAAGTATAAATTATCAGTACTTTAAGAGACATTTATAATGTTACCCTTTAGCAGTGCTTCAAAAAGCACTGATAAATGACTCCTTTATCAATGCTTATACAGGTTCTGATAAAGTCAATATTTATCTGCACTTTGAGTAGCACTAATAAATATTAATTTATCAGGGAAAATAAAAGTGCTGATAAAGAGTATATTTATCATTGCTAAATAAAAGTGTTGTTAAATTAGGTCTTTTATCATCACTTTTATTTATGATGATAAATATACCCATTATCAGTGCCTTTTTTAGCATTAATAAAATCCAGGGAATTTTAACCATGCTATGGTATTCAACGCTTTTCTAGCACTAATAAATGCTAATTCTAGCGCTGTTAAAGGTGCGTTTTGTATTAGTGTGGCTAGTAACCAGTTTAACCCAACATGTGAATGAAATATATAACTACCAACTCATTGTCTCTATAAACATGGATTTCTTGTATTTTAGAATGACATGAAAACTCATTTTATTTATTTAGTGAGATTGATATTTCATATCACAGTTCAATATGAATGTATACACTACATGAAAAAATAGATATGTCTCTATTATGAATAATGAATGTCAATATATCCCAATGTGCCAATTATAATTCATGTATTATTATCTCACACCATACCGAGCCATGAATATAATATCAAGAAATAATATCATCATAAAACAATAACATCACACAACTTGTGAATCACCCAATGTGAAATGACATCAATAGTATAATGCACACAATAAAAAGTGCAATCCCTTCCCTGGGTACTTGGATTTTTTCCAATACATGAGTAAGATACTCCAATGCACAATCTCATTACCAAGTCCAGACACATCATAGTCACCGTTATACCATTCCCAAATAGTAAAACAATATAAAAGATTTACCGGGAGCACTAATACCACTTTGTAACATCCCCCAATCTGGAACTCTCCCACATTGCCAGAAAGGGTTGGTTTCAAGACCTCAAGCACAACCCCTCATATGCTAGAGGATTTCGACTAGTAGAGGGGGTGTGAAACATATAATAGGGAGTCTATGCCCCATTGTATGAAATGTTATTTTAAAAGAAACAAATCATATTTAAATGGAAAATATTAATCAAAGAAAACACAACAATAATAATCAATGTAAAAAATTCGAAATATTATAATAAAGGCCAACTAAATAAAACAATAATATTAAATGAATAATTTATTGGAAAGATGGAATGTAACTACATCTAGTGCAAGAAAAAAAATAAAAGAAAAAGACTAGATAAATTAAATTAATGGCTCAATGTCCCGGGTCCCAATCCCAATGTTGATCCCATCTCCATACTACAGACCAATAGTAATCAAGCTATCAACAATACGATCCATTACCCTTTTCCAAACAAGCATCCATGAAATTTTCTTAGGTGCTAAATGGTGGACCAAAAAGGGTGTGATTAGCACTATGTAGGTCGACACCATTGTGTCAAAACAAAATAGTCCAATAAGAAGTGTATGAAATAATGTGAAAAAAAGAGTATTAATTAATTTAACAATTAATTAAATACAACCACAACCTGCTTTAGACCTGTGTCGTAATTTGTTTGAGAATGTTTTACAAACATGCCAACCACAACCATATAACCAAGGTAATTAACCTTCTTCAGCACCGTGCAAAAATATCTATGATCATGTATTACAACCATTCCAAACACAACCATATACCCATGGTGTAGTCACAACAAAAATTCTGAGTCAAAGCCCTATAAGTATTATAACATTTTCGGGTCAAATCCTTACAAGCATTATATAATTTCTAGGTCAAAAACCTATAAGAATTATAACATGGGACAAGGCCGAACCCCCTCTCTATAAGAATTAAATCATATATGTGTGCAAGTATCTAGGCTGAGACTTTTATATATTCACTTCTACATAGAACACATTCCCCTTCATACATTATTGATATCACAATATCACATCATATATCTCAATGGTTAATTATGATAATTACAATTATTCATTCATAATCCACTTTTCCATTCAATTCACAATTGATTATAAATTATATCAAAAGCGATAAGTCAAATTTTAGGGATTCTATAACAAGATATCACCCTAGGAAACATGTTGTGGAAAACATAAATTAAGAAATTTGCAATTATAAATTCATTTGAAGCCAAAGGAATTCAAGGGATAAACTCATTATATTGTTTAATGAATTTGGGCACACATAGTGAGGGAACAGTCCCAAAATTGTATAAACATAGAATTATCAAACCATAGGGTTAATGTTTAGACCCCCTCACTTATACTGATTCTCCAAAAACACTACATGCGGCCAACTTCTATTAGGAAGAAGGTTTATATGATTTAAAAGTGGTTTCTTGATCAAAATTGATCAAGATCAAAAGAAACAATACAATTGGCTAAAATTCTTTCACCATAATAGGTGGAGAGGAAAAAAAGAGATGGAATAAACCTAACCAAAAAATACTTACTAGGGATCGAAGATGGAAACATAATGTATGGGAGGGGGTCTGACACTCCAAAATTTCCTGGAGAATTCCCTAGGCCTAAGAGGGTAGAAGCTATAGGTGATTGAAAAATAAATCAGCAATATATCATGTTTAAAACATTAAGTCAGTCATTTAGATGTTGTATAATGGAATACACGTGGTGTAAATGTTTTTAATGGTATAAGTCAAAAAACCCATCGTCTAAAATTTATATAATAAAAAACCCTAAACAATTACACAATGTGTAATCCCATTACACAATGTGTAAATGTTATTCATTTGTGTTTTCAGCCCATTTTTCATTATAAGAAACCCTAACCACTTTTAATATTTAAAAATCACCAAGAATCTTGGAAACACTTAACCAATTTATACCCATATTCCATTAATTCAGACAAGAATACATCCTCACACTTTATATCATTCTGTCTAACAAAGGGTATGTGTCTTGGAATAAGACACAAGCACAAAGGCCTAAATTAAAAACTCATAGAGTGGTATACCTAGAAATAAAATGGGATCTTACACCTTATAATGGAAATATATGTTATTTTCATCCCCTTCTATGATGTGTGTTTGACAAGAACACATAGAAAAAAATATTTTCCTGATGTGAATGATCATATATAACTCTACTTCTAGACCATTGATTTTGGAAAAAATGATATCATAGGGGGGATAAGAGTAGATAACTTTCAGGTTTGTTTCCATAATGTCGCAATGATTTTCAAGTTGTTTATATTTTGAGGTTTCTCGATATTTTCAATTAGGATGCCACATGGTGAATATTCCTCCTTGTATCAGGGTCTCTATACCTCTAGTTAGGATGAACCACATCTTTGTATTCCTTTTGATTAGCCCAAAATCTCTTGAACCTGACAAATATTTAATATTTTTTTCTACTATAACCATTCATTTTATTAATAAAAATGTGTTAGTAGTCTGATTGGTGGGGGTCATGTGAGTGATTTGGAAGACAGAAAAATATTAGTCCTTTTTCTTGATCACAGTAAATGGTCAAACCATTCTATGATTTATTTGCTTTAAAAATTCACTTAGAACGGTGTAAAAATGTACGACTACATGACCTAGATTATAAAGATCCTCCATCCACAATTCTTGTTGGAACTCTCACATAGAGGCATGAGATTTAATGGTTAAACCTTTAATTTTATATTAGGAAATAATTTCACTGAATTACCCATCAAAGAGGTTGGGTCTAGGTAAAAGTTTTCATATATCTTGAAGAAGTATCCACAAATTCAATTTATCTGTTAGGGAAGGCCTTTTTTAAAGGCCAACAAACACCCATATAGGGTTGTCTTATTGGTGGGTGGAGGAAGCTCAGTGGTTAGATGATAAATATTTCACTATAATATTCATTTACTCCCTCTATAGAAGATAAAGACCACCATAGTAGCTAATGTAGTAGATCATGAAGCATCAATGAAATCCCATTTGTTCCCAATGCCTTCCATATACATTCTATCTAATACAGTTTCAGATTGGAAAATAATATCAGGGAGACTTATAGTGAAATAAAGCTAATGAATTCAAACCATGATAGTTTTTCCAAGTACCTGATTGTTCTGGTATAGGATTTTTTAAGGAAATATCCAAAAGAAACCAATCACATAGAAAACTAATCACAAAAATGATTAAAAAATCATCACACAAGAGTCTGATCAGAGGCCATGTATAAAATCCCTCCCACAATGACCTGATTGTTTGTCTCTTATGGAGGCATTAAATTATAAGTAATAAATAGATAGGAAAATTAAATACCTTTATTAATAATCATATAATATATTAGATGATCCACATATAATCCAATGATCTCCAGATGACCCACATAACCAAAGAATAAGGTTTATGATAAAGACGTCTGATGATCCACAAATCCAGTAGTCTAAAAAACTAATCAACCGAAGATGATCCAAAGATCCACAAATGAATTGAATATTTGCACATATGATTCTCCATAGATGATCCATGGATCCGGGGAAGATGTCTGATGACAAAAACATCTAATATAGCAGAGCCAAAGAAACCAATGATGTAGAAGATATGAGAGAACCAAGATCCAAAGAATAAACCAAAGATCAGAAAAAAACAAAATGGAGAAGAAGGAATAAAAATAAAAAATATGTGATGAGAAAACCAAATATATAAGGAGACATAAAACACAACACCCCACCAATCAAAAAACTAATGCAATAGGGCCTCAATTTCCAAATCTAGGAGAAACCCTAGATGAAACTCCTATAGAGATGAGACTGAAACTCCTGTAGATATAACAGTTAAAAAATATTTATATAAATATATAAAAATATATGAATATATATATATATTTATATATTTATATAAATGTGAAAAATATATATAAATAAATAGATATATGAAAAAATAAGGAACAAAACAATATAGATCAGTGATAAAAGCACATGTGTGTGAAGGTGGAGGACCCATGATTGAATCTATGTGAAGGGGCATATAGGTGTGGGAAAGAGAAATGGTATAACACTCATAAAGGATAGGGGGAGGTCTATATTACCAATAATAAAATAGGTCAGGTGTTGATAATGGGGGGGTGGCCTCCTTGTAAATCTCCCTGCAATTCTCCCACCTATTGACATTTTTTTAATTTCATTGGTGCTAAAAAATAACTGATAAAATTTTCCTTTATCAGAACTTCGTTAGCACTGAGAATGTGACCCCATTTAAATGTGTTTAGAATTTCAACACATTTTTAGTGATATTAAATGGTTTTTCTGTCAGTGATAAATGTTGGTTTTGTAGTAGTGAGGACAATTTAACAACAATAAAATTAATTAATTTTTTAAATTGTTATATAAAGTTAACTGGTCTGATATTCATATAACCTATAAAAAATACCTATACCATACCTGATTAATAATCAAGTAGTGTATATGAAACTCAAACCCTACCTGAACATGATTAATGGGTACCCGAACCTAGTTTAATCTGGCCGGGTAAGATTAAGTACTCTGTTTTCAGGTACTCATTGCCATGTCTATTTTATTAAAACATAGATAAAAAGTATAAAATATATTTTTTTATAAAAATATAAAAAAAGAATAAAATATTTATACATATAATATAATATATAATATATATTCAATTAATTCAATATTCAAGGTTTATAATAATTATTTGTATTTTTATTAATAATATTTTATATTGATGAATTATTGTCATTATTAATTATAATATAACTTGTTTGGTATTATTATATACGTTTTATTATTATTTTACATATAATAATATCTATATAAATATTATTTTACCATCTTGGAAATTAATATTCATCACTAGACATCATCTTGGTCCGCTCATCATCCTCAGTATTTATAGAATATCCAAATACATATTTATTCATAAAATAAATATTTCATTCACAATATGACAAATAAATATTTATAAAATAATAAAAAATATAAATATTTATGATCTGTAAATCCTTAATAAAATTATTCTTTAGTTTTGAGTATAATATTTATTCCAATAATTAAATTCAAAATGTATTTAATTGAGATGAACAGAAACACATAGTGTGTGACCATTTAGGAATATTTATCATTTACATTATGTGTGCTTAACTAAAGTCTAGATTACTATCAAACAATTGGTAAAGTAAACAAAGAGAAAGAAGTTAATGTATCAATTTTTAAAAACCTCACATTATTACTTACTATGTAATATAATCCCTTTGTGTTAGTATCTCATCAAGCATGTTTCACAACTCTGTCATCAATATATGTGGTTGATATGTATTACATTGACCAACTAAAATAAAATCATAATTAATACATGACCATGATATTTAGTTTTATATATATGTTTCAATAAAAGGTTAAGATATAACATTCCATTGATATTAAAGGTAAAAACGCTTGTTTGAATTATTCATTAATAATACGTCATTTGTGATGCACCCAACATACCCAAATTCTCCATGAACTATTATCATCATTTTTTAAGACAATACAAATAAGTGGGAAATTCATTATATTCATTTTAACACCCTAAGCTTCCACAATACGCTTCTCTTTCAATAATGCAATAGATTGCATTGTACGCAAATTAGACATTCTAACACACTACGACCAATCAAAGTAGCCATTATGAATAGTAATATCCACATTTTGAAATTATATAAATTTTATATTTCAAAATGGACTTCATTTTTGGATTCAGAAAATCGAAATTATCCTAAGTTAATTGTCATGGTGGTGGAGAAGTCCTTGTCTCCGCATACGTATGAAAAAAATACCTTCCTTTTTTCGTTTAGTAAAACACTTCGTATAAAAATATTCCTTTTGAATAAACATAAAAGTCAAAAGGGTTTATACATCATATAAAATAAATTTGTTTATAAAACAAAATATGCCTCAATGAATAGAGATTGAGATGAAGTCCCTTACAAAGATAATTTTTTAAATAAAATATATCTATTATGTGTATTAACCATAAGTACACATAATGAAAGTAGAAATACAATATAAGACATAATAATATCATGACATAATTTGAAAGTAGGGGATTAACCCAAAGAACGGAAATTGGGTTATGAAGTTCCCTTACCTCATGTCCGACTTGACTCGACCGTTCTTTAACCTCCTGAATAATAAACTAGAGATAATTTATTATTTCTTAAGAAACTTTTTCAATTTTATTATTCCTTTTATATCACTTGTTACCATGTTATGAACATTATGTAATTATTTAAGTTAATATCGGACATTTTGTCGATCTTTGGTACTTGAGTCAAAAATAAACTTCTTATAATTACAAGTTGTTAATGTGGTAAAATATCCATTATATCCAGAATTATATTCATCATTTAGATATCATATATATAATATATATCTAGTATATACATTCATTTATAATATTACAAAACATTTAGAGGTAAGAAATGAAATGCACCGTTCATGGAGACGGTAAGCCGTACGTACGCATGAACGCTACTTTCATTTCAATTTTGTATTTAATGGAATGAAATAATAATGATATAACGGTGTATTATAATTCCAGTATAATATCATATAAAATATCTTTTACTCTATCCTTTATACTTCCCACATATGGCATTAACAATTCAAATCACTTTGAGGGGGCGGTAGTCCGCACTTCCTAAAATGAAAGTATCGTGTTTACCCATAATGGTATGCCATAAATGAGAAATACCGAAGCATAAGGAAAACATAAACATAATATATATATCATATATGAAAATATTTTCCTCATAATGGCCACCATGAGAGGTGTTAAAAGAAGATTGAACAATCATCATTTCGTGAGGCAGTAATTCACCAGCCACAAAAATAGTGTGTTCTCAAACCATTAGGTGAAGGTATGTGTATGTTTAAATAAAATAATTCTCATTAAAACATCCTAGTATATTGTAGATACTGGTTTTGTTGCATAAAAAAGGAATAAAGAGATTTTAAGGGGTTGGAGAAGCAAAACAAAATGAAAGAACATAAGAGAATACATTACCTTAAAATCTGGTTACTCTTTTTGATTTGAGCCAAAGGATTCCTTGGGAATACTTATACCCAATGTGAGGATTCTAGGAATTAGAGACGGAAGTTGAGAGAGTATTTGGGAAGAGGCTTGCCGAGCCAAATGTCTTGGATTTTGTGAATAAGGTGGTAGTGGTGGGGGCCTTTTATAAGAGGAGAGGAGGGGCACTCTTGGAAAGTCATGAAATGTTACAATATTATGAAGTTCTTTTCAGATTTCAAAGGTCCCACAATTATTTATTTCTAGGGTAAGGTGATAATGGTTCGAAATATTCTCATTCAATAAGTTTTTGACATGTTTAAGTCTTATATTTTACATTATCATTTGATTTTATTTAAATTGTTAATTAATGATGTAATCATTACATCATCATGGTGTTATAAAAAATTTAATTTATTTATTGTATATAAGTTATAAAAAAATACCGTGATGTAGAAACTATTTTTTGATTTACAATGAATATTAATAGTCAAAAATTTTACTTATATAACCCACTGTAATATTGTTTTAGTAAAACAACACATGTTTGTGACATTTTAGGATAATTTCGATTTTCTGAATCCAAAAATGAACTTAGGATAAAAAATTGAGTGGTTTTAAATTATAATTAGAATATATTTTTACCATTCTCTCCAATGGTGGTCATTAGAATTAATTTCACTTTGAAATTGGACATAAACAATTGTCAATCTTTTGATATATATTGTTTCTTAAAAACATGCTATTTGTTATGGCAGTGAGAATTAATTATTAAATTAATTAATTCAACTTATATGTTTTGAATTTTTTCAAATAGACATCATTTTTTAATTAGGAATATCAAATATTTCTTAGGGTGAATTTTTTTTATTTTTCTGAAAAACATCAATTTTTTATGAATAGTGAAACCACTAAGTGGTAGTCAAAAAACTGATTTTTCGGTTAAATGAAACATTACTGATTCAATGAATTGAATTTCAAAAATCCAACATACATTGTTATAATTAGGAAGTAAAATGTGGTTCAATGGGATGAAAATAATTTTTGGTGAATAGTAACTTTTATGTTTTATTAATCACGATTAAATGTAATTAGTTTAAGTTAATGTAAATATAATGTTATAATAATATGTAATTACCTTTACAGTTGTCCTACCATTATTGGATGAGTCATGGACGACCATGGCAATCCATGGGTCATCTTGGGGACCCCATGGAGCCACTTGGGTAAGGAAATGACATTAATAACTTTTTATTTAAAGTAAAAATAAAATTGTCACAAACATGTGTTGTTTTACTAAAACAATTATTACATTGGGTTATATAAGTTAAATTTTTGACTATTAATATTCATTGTAAATCAACAAATTTTTCCTACATCATGGTATTTTTTTATAACTTTTAGACAATAAATAAATTAAATTTTTTATAACACCATGATGATGTAACGATTACATCATTAATTAACATTTTAAAAAAAATCAAAAGATAATGTAAAATATAAGACTTAAACATGTCAAAAACCTATTGGATGAGAATATTTAGAACCCTTATCACCTTACCCTCGAAATAAATAATTGTGGGACCTTTGAAATCCGAAAATCACTTCATAATAATGTAACATTTCATGACTTTTCAAGAGTGCCCCTCCTCTCCTCTTATAAAAGGCCCCCACCACTACCGCCTTATTCACACCATCCAAGACATTTGGCTCGGAAAACCTCTTCCCAAATACTCTCTCAACATCCCTCTCTAACTTCTAGAATCCTCACTTTGGGCGGAAGTCTTCCCAAGGAATCCTTTGGCTCAAATCAAAAAGAGTATCCCGATTTTAAGGTAATGTCTTCTCTTATGTTCTTTCATTTTGTTTTGCTTCTCCAACCCCTTAAACTCTTTTTATTCCTTTTTTTTCAACAAAACCAGTATCTAAAATAGACTAGGATGTTGTAATGAGAATTATTTTATTTAAACATACACATACCTTCACCTAATGGTTAAAGAACACACTGTTTTTGTGGCTGGTGAATTACTGCCTCACGAAACGATAATTGTTCAATCTTCTTTTAAAAACTCTCATGGTGGCCATTATGATGAAAATATTTTCATATATGATATATATATTATTTTTATGTTTTTCTTATGCTTCGTTATTTCTCATTTATGTCATACCATTATGGTTTCCATTATTGGTAAACACGATAATTTCATTATAGGAAGTGCGGACTACCGCCCCCTCAAAGTGATTTGAATCGTTAATGCCATATGTGGGAAGTATAAAGGATAGAGTAAAAGATATTTTATATGATATTATACTGGAATTATAATACACCATTATATCATTATTATTTCATTCCATTAAATACAAAATAGAAATGAAAGTAGCATACATGCGTACGTACGACTTACCGTCTCCATGAACGGTGCATTTCATTTCTTACCTCTAAATGTTTTGTAATATTATAAATGAATGTATATACTGGATATATATTATATATATGATATCTAAATCATGAATATAATTCTGGATATAATGGATATTTTACCACATTAACAACTTGTAATTATAAGAAGTTTATTTTTGAATCAAGTACCAAAGATCGACAAAATGTCCGATATTAACATAAATAATTACATAATGTTCATAACATGGTAACAAGTGATATAAAAGGAATAATAAAATTGAAAAAGGTTCTTAAGAAATAATAAATTAACTCTATTTTATTATTCAGGAGGTTAAAGAACGGTCGAGTCAAGTCGGACATGAGGTAAGGGAACTTCATAACCCAATTTTCGTTCTTTGGGTTAATCTCCTACTTTCAAATTATGTCATGATATTATTATGTCTTATATTTTATTTGTACTTTCATTATGTGTACTTATGGTTAATACACATAATAGATATATTTTATTTAAAAAATTATCTTTGTAAGGGACTTCGTCTCAATCTCTATTCATTGAGGCATATTTTGTTTTATAAACAAATTTATTTTATACGGTGTATAAACCCTTTTGACTTTTATGTTTATTCAAAAGGAATATTTTTATGCGAAGTGTTTTACTAAATGAAAAAAAGGAATGTTTTTTTTGTCATACGTATGCGGTGACAAGGACTTCTCCACCACCATGACAATTTTTTGAGTTTCGGATTTCTCTACTAGCCATAACTTTTTTTAAATGAGAAATAAATACCATGTTTAAATTTTCTTTTATTTTAGTATTGAAAATGGTTTTGATAATGTTTTTATTCTATCAATGTGTTGTATTGATATCTTGTGATTGGAATGTGGAAATTTTATATTTCCTTTATGCATGTTTCATGTGATACAATTATGTTATGATTTATGATATGTTTAAACCTGTTCATATGAGGAATGCATTGGACTTAATAAGTGATTGGTGGAGCACGCTATAGCTCCATGATGCATCAGCAGGTCTCATGAGAAAAACTAGTGTCTTGGCACATGGCCTTCACAAAATCTTATTTGTAGTCTTGGCACGAGGCCTTGGCTACGTGGTTATGATAGTTTGGCATTATGCATTCTATCATTAATAAAGTTTTTATTGATATTTCATGTGATTATTCGACTAGTAGAATATCAATGTGAATAAGTAAATGGAATTATTTTATTTTATTTTAGACATATTATGCTAATGTTCAATTTTAAAAGGCTTCTGTTTTTTATATACATTTCATTAAATGATAATATTTATTTTTGAAAGCTTCGGCTATATTGTTATCCTTACTGATCATCTGATCTCACCCCTTCCAATGTTTTAATTTTTCCAGGATGTGAAGAAGTATATTATGAATGACCTATAGGGATAGTATGAGGGGATATGAAGACAAGATGTTGTTGTAGTTTTGCTTTACTTTATGATATAATGTAAGACTTATGAATGCATCTAGTGTTTCCAAGGCTACTAAACTAATCGGTCTTTCGAGACTTGATCTTTTGTGATCATGCCAATGTTACGCAATAATGCTCCGACTGTGTGTAACTCTGTTAGGGGCATTACAGTTGGTATCAGAGGGAGGTCAGTACTAACCTTGGAAGCTAGATTTAGATAAACTCTAATTAGAGCACATATCCCTAAGATAGACTTTGAGGATTAGTATAGAAAAACTTCCGAGAATTTTGGTGTTATAGAGATTTTGTGAGTTTTCCGAGCAATACATCCCTGTCTGGATATAAGCAGGTAGAGGCGACTCTAGCACAGATGTACCTAGGGGTAAAACCCAAAAACACCACATTGATTTAGACTCGAATAGGAACTGGTGCACGATAACGGGCCTTGCTGCACTCTTGGTTACAACACTCCCGGGGGATATTCTTATGATAATTCCCATTTTCTTTACAAACCATTATTAAGGGTTTTGAGTATATATTTCCTCAAAAAAAAATTTATGGATTATATCCAGAAATAGTTCGATGTATATTAAGTGTTTTACAAGTTTAGAATTACGTATTTCGATTCATAAACTAATCTAGTGTATGAAATAGTTTAGAAATGGTGCCTAGTTGAAGGAATGGAAACTGTATCAATTCATGCACACCATGTAGGGATTTCCCTCCTGCTCAAGATAATTATAATGGAGTTGGTGATACAAATGTTGCTGATCATCTTATCACCATACTGGGACAACTCACTCAGGTTATGAATAATAACCTTACTTGTATGGAGCACCATGATCCTCAACGTGGATGATCAATGTTAGAATGCTTCATGAGACAACAACCAATAAAATTCAATGGGAGTTCAAATCCCTTAGTAGCTGAGCGATGGATAAATTTCTTAGAGAAAATATTCCATGCCTTGAGGAGTAGTGAAAGGGAAAAGGTTATAATGGCAGTTTACAGCCTCACTGGAGATGCTGATCAGTGGTGGTCATTGATTCAATACACAAAAGAAGATTATGAAGTATCAAATATGGAATGGAGGGAGTTCAAAGAGCTTTTCTTAAAAAAATACATTCCTCGTGACCATAGAGCAGATATGGAAAGTCAATTTCTGATTCTGAGACAAAAGGAGGATGATAATGTCGCAATATATGAGGCCATCACTACAAGGTTATCAAGACATGCTGAAGAATATATATATATATAACCCACAAAGTTAGATTGATCATTTCTTTTATTGGTAAAAACCATTTCTCCGTCGAGCTTTAGTATCACAATCATTCTCATCGTACGAAGATATTGTCTCGTGTGCTATCAAGACAGAAAACTAATTCTCTAAGTCTTATGACAACAAAGTAAAGCAAGAGAAGAAGATAATGGTGGAACAAGTGATAGATAAAGGGAGAAAGGTAATGAATTATTTTCCATTTTGTGATAATTGTGGGAAGAATCAACTCGGTACTTGCCTAAAGGGAATGTAAGTTTGGTACAAATGTGGAGAAAAATGTCACCAGACTCGTGATTGTAATGGAAAGAAGGAGGCTATCAATGATGAACGGTACAATTGTAGAGAAATGGGGAATTATGCAAATGAATTTCCTAAGTGTCAGAGAAACTTACCTCAGAAAAGGCCAAGAAATTGAGGCCTAGTTTATGTTGTCACTACATTTGAAGTGGAATAATTAATGTATTGGTTCTTTTAGACTCGAGGATTATATTCTGGTTATAAAAATAATGTGATATATATAAGGATTTTACTACAGTACTTGTTGTTTTAATTAAGTTTTTTATATGATGAAGGTAATCATATTTTTAGTATGTGACAATAAGAGAAACTTTACCTTGTTTGGGGAATCTGATGTTACAATTGATTTTGGAATTTAGAGACCTTTTAGAGAAAGACTGGATAGAGGTACTTTGGATAACAATAAAAGTTGTAATGGATTATTTTGAACTTTGGATAGTATTGTTTAAGGTTAAAACGTTTATAAATATTATTTTTGGAATATTATAATACTATAGTTTTAGGAAAAGGACAACCTGCACGTTGGGGGATAACCAGTTGTGTCGGACAAAGCTGTAGGAATCGAACCCACAACAATATTGCGACATGCCATTATTACCTACCACTAGCCAATAAGAAGTCCCTGGTTATTAAAAAATAGTTTTCCTAATCTAAATGATATGTGTTAATATTTGGAACCTTGTACGATAAAGATACATATAATATTTTTGAGATCTATTATCTTTTTGAGTGAAAGATGGGTTTTTGGTAAAAATTTATTAAATAATGAATGTCTACATGACACGTATGTACATTTCCTTACGTTCTTAGTAAATCTCCTAAATAAATTCCTCATCTTTATGAAAGTTAACTTAAAACAAAAACGTTGTCTGTTAACTTCTCCTACTGGGGAATCAATGATCATTTAACCAATCACAAGTTTGTGATTTTCTTATAGTTAAACATTCTCTTAATCCTATTTTCTACAACTCTCCATCAGACCTTGAGGGTTTGATTCTCCTCTATATCAATATTTTCATAGAATCCTAGTATGGGCTATATCGGGTGACCTTTGTACTTCTCTTTCTTTATTTTAAAGTTATATTTTTATTAACCCTATTTCCGATGTGGGTTTTCCACAAATGTATTTTCTATTTTCAACCTTTTATTTTCAAAGAAACATTTCAAATTGTGAGGACGCAATTTATTGAAGGAGGGGAGAATTTAACACCCCAAGCTTCCAAGGTACGCTTCTCTTTCAATAATGCAATAGCTTTCATTGTATGCAAGATTGAGATTCTAACACAACATGACCAATCAATGTATCCATTATGAATAGTAATATCCACTTTTTAAAATTATATAAATTTTATATTTCAAAATGGACTTCATTTTTGGATTCAGAAAATCGAAATTATCCTAAGTTTATTTTTTTTGTAATTTTCTGAAAACTTCTAATTTTTTGTGAATAGAAAATAATACTTAAAAACAACTTTTTTAATCTAAATAATTTATAGTGAAAAAATACACTATTGATTGGTTTTAAAGTATAATTAGAATATATTTTTAAAATTTTCTCCAATGGTGGTCATTAGAATTAATTTCACTTTGTAATTGGACATAAAAAATTGTCAATCTTTTGATATATATTGTTTCTTAAAAACACGCTATTTGTTGTGACAGCGGGAATTAATTATTAAATTAATTAATTCATCTTATATGTTTTGAATTTTTTAAAATAGATATCATTTTTGAATTAGGAATATCAAATATAGCTTAGGGTGAATTTTTGGTATTTTTCTGAAAAACATCAATTTTTCATGAATAGTGAAACCACTAAGTGGTAGTTAAAAAACTAATTTTCCGTTTAAATGAAAAATTACAGCTTCAATGAATTGAATTTAAAAAATTCAACATACATGGTTATAATTAGGAAGTAAAATTTGGTTCAAAGAGATGAAAATAATTTTTCGTGAAAAGTAGCTTTTAAGTTGTATTAATCACGATTAAAGGTAATTAGTGTAATTTAAGGTAAATATAATGTTATAATAATATGAAATTACATTTACACTTGTCCTACTCTAATTTTATGAGTCATGGCCGACCAATAAAATCCATGGATCAACTTGGGGACCCCATGGAGCCACTTGGGTAAGGAAATGACATTAATAACTTTTTATTTAAAGTAAAAATAAAATTATCACAAACATGTGTTGTTTTACTAAAACAATTATTACATGAGGTTATATAAGTTACTCTTTCAACTCTAAATATTAATTGGAATGATAAAAATATTTAATACATCATGTTATTTTTTTATAATTTTTAGATATTAAATAAAAAAAAAATTTATAACACCATGATGATGCAACGATTACATCATTAATTAACGATTTAAATAAAATGAAAAGATAATGTATCATCTAAGACATACACATGTAAAAAACCTATTGGATGAGTATATTTCGAACCCTTATCACCTTATCCTAGAAATATATAATTGTGGGACCTTTTAAATCCGAAAAGCACTTCATAATAATGTAACATTTCATGACTTTCCAAGAGTGCCCCTCCTCTCCTCTTATAAAAGGCCCTCTCCACTACCACCTTATTCCCACCATCCAAACCATTTGGCTCGGCCAATCTCTTCCAAAATACTCTCTCAAAATACCTCTACTCCTCCTAGATGACTCACTTTGGGCAGAAGTCTTCCCAAAGTAGCATTTGTCTCAAATCAAAAAGTGTTACCTGATTTTATGGTAATGTCTTCTCTTATATTCTTTTGTTTTATTTTGCTTCTCCAACCCATTAAACTCTTTTTATTACTTTCTTATGTAAAAAAACCAGTATATAAAATATACTATGATGATGTCATGAGATGGATTTTATTTACACTTACACATAACTTCGTCTAATGGTTAAAGAACATACTGATTCTGTGGGTGGCGAATTGCTGCCTCACGAAACGATGATTGTTCAATATTATTTAAAGACTAGTAATGGTTTCCATTATAATGAAACTATTTTCATATATGATATATATATTATGTTTATGTTTTCCTTATTCTTATTTATATCTCATTTATGGCATCCCTTTATTATTTCCATTATGGGTAAATGGGATAATTTCATTTTAGGAAGTGCGGACTACTGCCCCCTCAAAGTTATTTAAATCGTTAATGCCATATGTGGGATGTATAAAGGATTGAGTAAATTATATTATATATGATATTAAACTGGAATTATAATACACCTTTATATCATTATTATTTCATTCCATTAAATAAGAAATAGAAATGAAAGTAGCGTTCATGCATACGTATGGTTTACCGTCTCCATGAACGGTGCATTTCATTTCATACCTCTAAATGTTATGCAATATTATAAATTAATGTATATACTGTATATGTATGATGTATATGATATCTACATCATGAATATAATTCTGGATATAATGGATATTTTACCACATGAACAACATGTAATTATAAGAAGTTTATTTTTGACTCAAGTACCAAAGATCGACAAAACGACCACTATTAACATAAATAATTACATAATGTTAATAACATGTTAATAAGTGATATAAAAGGAATAATAAACTTTAAAAAGGCTCTTAAGGAGTTATAAATTAACTCTATTTTATTATTCAGGAGGTTAAAGAACGGTCGAGTCAAGTTGGACATGAGGTAAAGAAACTTCTTATCCCAATTTTCGTTCATTAGGTTAATCTCCTACTTTCAAATTATGTCATGGTATTATTATGTCCTATATTGTATTTTTACTTTCTTTATGTGTACTTATGGTGAATAAAAATATTAGATCTATTTTATTTAAAAAATAATCTTTTAAGTGACTTCGTCTCAATCTCCATTCATTGAGGTATATTTTGTTTTATACACAAATTTCTTTTATACGGTGTATAAACCCCTTTTACTTTTACGTTTATTCAAAATGAATCTTTTTATACGAAGTGTTTTACTAAACTAAACAAAGGAATGTTTTTTTTGACGTACATATGCGGCGACAATGACTACTCCACCGCCATGACCACTATTTGAGTTTTGGCTTCCTCTACAAGCCATAACTTTTTTTAAATGAAAAATAAATACCATGTTTTAATTTTCATTTATTTTGGTATTGAAAATGGTTTGGATAATGTTTTTATTATATCAATGTGTTGTATTGATATCTTGTGATTGAAATGTGGAAATGTTATGTTTCCTTTATTCATGTTTTATGTGATACAATTATGTTATGGTTTATGATATGTTTAAACCTGTTTATATGAGGAATGAATTGGACATAATAAGTGATGGGTGGATCCTGCTATAGCTCCTCGATGCATTGGCAGGTCTCATGAGATAAACTAGTGTCTTGGAACGAGGGCATGAAAAAATCATATTTGTAGTCTTGGCACCAGGCCTTGGCTATGTGGTTATGATAGTTTGGCATTATGCATTCCATCATTATGAAAGTGGTTATTGATATTTCATGTGATTATTCGACTAGTAGAATATCCATGTGAATAATTAAATGGCATTATTTCATTTTATTTTTTCAATATTATGCTGTAGTTCAAGTTTAAAAGGATTTTTTTTAGTTATAAATTTCCTTAAATGTTAATATTTATTTATGAAAGCTTCCGCAATATTTTTATCCTTACTGTGCATCTGAGATCACCCCATCCAATGTTTTAATTTTTCCAGGATGTGAAGATGTATATTATGAATGACATGCATGGATAGTATGAGGGGATATGAATACAAGATGTTATTGTAGTTCTGTTTTACTTTATAATGTAATGTAATACCTATGAATGTATCTAGTGTTTCCAACGCTACTAAACTAATCGGTATTTAGATACTTGATCTTTTATGATCAGGCCATTGTTAAGCAATAATGCATCGACTATGGGTAACTGGGGTCAGGGAGTTACGTTCATTAATAAAAATCATAAAGTCTAAGGTCTAATACTCATACTCATAGATAGGATTATCCAGCAACACATAAACTTTTGTAATTATTACATGCGAGTTTGTTCTATTAATCTCTCGTATTATAGATTACCACATGCAAACTTCATGAGAAGAAATCTCATATGCTTATGAGTACTCACACCGGACAATCAGCATGCTATGTGTCTTCCTAGAGAATTATATTTTATCATATAACTATGTTTAATAGTATCTTCATATCATTTAATGGTTCTCATCATAATGGGGAACTGGTTTTCCCTTTTAGTATAAAATATACTCTAAGACCTTATTATGTTAAATTCACACAAAACTGTGAGTGATATACAACAAGATATTTAATTTCAGATTCAATTATTATAATATAAATGTAATATAATGTAAAAATACTTGGTTCTAGAAAACCAAATCCAATAAATTTCCACTTAGACTGGATCTAACTACATTAGAATTTCATTCTGATAGACCTCACATGATGACCATGTTTCTGCCGAGTGAAAAAATTGGTCAAGGGGTCCAACACATTATATTTTAAGGAAAAAATACTCTATTTGACTTAACCTATATAAGAAAAATCTCTCTAGATATTATATTTTTTACGTATGTTCTTCATATAATGAAATGAATTTAGTTCCTTTGCAAGAGCCACCACTGTACCATTATCAAAAAATAGTGTGATAGGGTCCATACTGCAAGGTACCACCTCAAGCTCTTAGAAAAAGTTGAAAATAAATATTTATTATTTATCCACCTTAGAAGCCAAAATATACTTTGAATCTACTATAGAATCTTTGAAAAATAATTAATTTGAGATCTTATAGATCATAATGCCTTTATTGATAGTGAAGATGTATCCTATCCATTATTTCAATTCATCTGGATCTGTTTGGAAATGAGCATTTGTATATCATTTGATGACTTGTTTTTCATCTCCACCATAGACTAAGATCATTTCCTTAGTTTATCTCAGATACATAAGGATATTCTTTACATCCATCCAATGGTGTTCACGTGGGTCAACTTGATATCTTCCAACCACACTTAAGGTGTAATAAACATCAAACCTATTACATAGAATAATATACACAACTTACACAATCACTAACATGTACGGAATCCTTACCCTAGTACATAGAATAATATACATGATTGACCCCATCACTAACACATATGTAATCCATACCATACTTTAATATTTGTAATGTTCTTGAGGTCAAATTTTTGTAGAAAGATGAATTTCATGTGACCGTGTAAATAATACTATCTCAGATTGTTCCATACTAAATCTCTTCAGTATCTTATCAATACATGTAACTTGACATAGACCAAGAAAACTATTGGATCTATCACGATTGATCTTGATCCCAAGAATATATGTTTATTTACTTCAGACTTTAATATAGATTCATTTATTTAACTTCTGTTTAATTGAATATGAGACTGGTATATCAATTCTAATAAGTAGTATGTCATCTACATAAACCATTAAGAAAAGAGTTGTGATCCCAGCAATCTATTATAGACACAAGTCTCAAATTATTTCTTTATAAAACCGAATTCTATTATGGATTCCTGAAATGGAATATTCATTGACCTGGATGATTTATTTTATTTATAAATGGATATTTGTAATCTGAATATATTGTGGGAATCCTTTGGAGTCACAAACACTTCGAGTTGTGTTATATAAAAACCCTCTTAATGTTTCCCAATATCAAATATTGTTTTCAAATCCATTTTTCAAATCTCACATTCATGGAAAGACACTATATAAAGTATAATTATAATATATCTTAGCATTTCAACTGGTGAAAAGGTTTTTTATCGTATATGTATTGATTTTTTTTTAATCCTTTTACAACCAGTCATGAATTATATGTACTCACTTGTCCATCCATGTCAAGTTTCTTTTTTATTACACATTTACATCCAATAGGATTTACATCCACGTGAGGATCTACCAAAATATAGACTTGGTTTCAGTACATGGAACCCATTTCAAAAATCATAACTTCTGGCAAATTGGAAACATATGTTCCAATTACTACTTCTTTATAGATTAAAGGATCACTAATATAAATTAATAATGATCCACTTTCCTCAGTGACTATAAAATCCTATATTTTTAGCTCTCTAACCTCTCTTGTACTCCAATGAAATACTTATGTCTATGGAACAGTCTCTTCCATGAGGCTTAGTGGAATTTTTTCTTGTACCAACTCTTCTGTATCTTGATATGGGACTTCAACATGGTCTATCTTGCTCTCATGATCACTTTTAGAGATATGATCCTTCTTAATGAATGTTGGAAGTTTTTTTTACCACAACCTTTTTATATGATGTTTCATATTGGTTGTATCCCCTTATTTCCTTATGATATCCTTTAAAAATACGCATAGTTCCACAAGGTGTAAGTTCATTGTCAAAAATATCCTTAACACGCGCTTTACATCCCCACACTCAAACATGCAACTACACAAATATATTTCAATACCAATGTTCATATGAAATATCATTTGGTGATTTAGTTCTCACCTAGTTTAGACTGTGTGAGGCTGTCTATAATGTGTATCCCCAAATGGATAATGGAATACTCACCTGGATCATCATTGATCTCACCATTTATAATAGGGTATGATTCCTCCTATAAATTATGTTTTTCTACTTTGGTGTATAAGGGGGATAAAGTTAGGGTAAAATCCCTAACTTCTATAAATAATCAATGAAGACGTGATAAAGATATTTTAATTCCATGGTTTGAGTGGATTTTATTATTATTCTTACCAATCTAGCTCTCAAATTCATTCTTAAATTCCTTGAATATCTCAAAGGAATTTAACTTATACCCTAATAAGTATATATATCCATGTATAATAAAATCATCAACAAAAGCTATGAAGTATGTGTACCCACCAATTTCATCAACTGGAAATAGTCCACACACATTAGTATGAAAAAAATTCAAGAATCTCTATGGTCCTTATAGTCATTCCACTGTATGGATGTTTAGCTATTTTTTCAAGTAATTGAGAATGATATACATAAAGTGGTTTTAGTTCAAAAGAACTTAAATATCTATCTTGTTATGATGTAGTCAAATAGTTTTCATTTACATTACCTATAAGGTAATTCTATAATCATTTGTGGTATAAGTTTTTTGAACTAGTTTCATTATCTATTTTCATTACTTAGTTTTTGTAATCAAACGCATAAAGACCATTATTTTAATATTTTTAATAGTTAAAAATTATTTCTTTAAAAAATAAGCATCTCATATTATTAAATTTTAAAATAATTCCATATGTATCATGTATGGATTCATATATAATGGTTTTAATAGCTGATGGAACATAATAACAATCTTTTCAGACCTATATTATTCTCATCAGTAACGTGAGGTGGTAGTCCCCAATAGCCACAACAACAAGCATGGATCCATTGGTTGCGTGTAGATCTACCTCCCATTAAGCAATATTTCAAAATCTAGTTGGTTCATATATTTTAATTTATATGTGAGAACCACATGTTATATTCAATACCCAATTAGTATAAATAGATAAATTGAACTGGATAAAGAACACACCTAAAGCTTCCCCTTGCTTCTAATCTTAGGTGTGTTTTTTCTTCTAATGGACCATCTTCTCACATGTGAAATAGTTAAAATCACATTCCTATACTTTCCCCTTGATATTTATCCTCTTGGAAGGGAGTTTAAAATAATATTTACTCATAGAGATCATTTCCAGACCTAACATTTTTATTACAAAAATGATATAAGTTTTTTGGTACTTTATATCATTTTCATCTTGGTGGAGAAGAGTGAGAATAACTGGGAGATATTTTTCTATTTTTTAAAGAAATTGATCAAAAAAATCATGAATATATTAGGAAGTGATTAAATAATAATATTATTGTTTATTTTATTAGGTATCAGAAACCATAAAACTTCTAGGATCTCAATGAAGCTAGTGAGTTTGACTACATAAGGCCCAAGAGACAAACCTTCTCTATGTTTACTCTAAAATTGTGCCATTCATATCCCAAATATTTCATGTCCAGTTCTCTCCAAATATAGACACTGAAGATTTTGGATCACGCTACAATAATAGATGTCTCCATGTGACTTCAGGAGTCCATTAGACATAGACAAAATCATTAAACATGAATCATTGATTATGTCTCTCAAATGTTTATCATAGACAATAAACTACACCTCACTCAACCAATTTGTTGGAAGATCAATAATTTAGGATAATAGCTTGTAATACTTCCATTCATGGCACAATACTACTTGTAGGCATCTGAACAATTTCTCAAAATAATAGTTAGTTAGGAGTCAACCTTTCACAAAAATTGATCCTAGTGATAATTTGGTTGACAAACATTCCATTATTATAAATTTATAAAATAGTATATTATTATTACGTTACTTGATTATAATTTTTTTAGAAATAAATAATTTAAATTTATTAGTTCTTTACTATATTATAAATTCTCAATTTCCCTTGTTACTAAACTCGAAATGTCTAATCACTATTGACATTCTACTGTCAAAGATCCATATTTCCGTTCTTATAATCTCGATGAAGGCCATGGAAATTATAACAAAGTATTTAGGAAGGAGGTATTCCCAACTAAAAACTATCATATATTTAAACCATTTAGTGGACTCCCCAATCCATAAATCATGGCTCATATTTCCTCAATTATTGCCTCTAAATATGTATTGGATAGACAAAGGCTATTAAAGATAATACAGATCTAGTTATATCAGCCCATTATCTTATATAAGATTTCTGTAAAATTAAAAGCTTCCTCAATGAAACCTTAAATATGGGTTCATCTTAATTAATATGATGAAATGCTTAATGAGACAATTTTAACTTAAGGGATTTTGTTTATTATGCATAAAATTTTCTTATTTTATATTTTACATGTTTCGTTAATATAATGTTGATTTTACTTCATGGATTAACCATTTTCTAATAAAATATTTATGTATAATCAATTTATTTTAATTTTATATTTTCTTATTAGTTTATTTATTTATTTATTTGATCATGGTATTTTATCCAAAATGCAAATCATTCATAAGATTGAAATAAATAAATAAATAAATAAATAAAAGATTAAATCATGATATTTTATCTAGTGATTAATTTGTTGAGAAGAAAATAAATCAACAAATGACCCTAGGGTTAATTTTTTTTGATGATTTTAGAATGAGTTGGTGTACCCCACAAGTACACCTATTTGTCTCCCATGTTGGTTTCATCTCAATTTCATCTTGGACCTCCTCTATTTCAATTCATCCATGAACTGACTCCATGTGCCTTTAAATACTCCTTTTATTACAAATGATTTATAACTCACATGAAACTGATGGGAACCAATGGATTGGTGAAGGTGAATTAGATAAAATAAACTTAGCCACACAGTTCCTACATAATGAAATACTGAATAAGGACACACATGCTATCACATTTAATTTAATAATAATTAATTTTAAAACCTTGTAACAAAATTAAATTCAATAAAACCAAAACATACATAGGTATGGTCATGCACATGATCATTCATACACATGAAACGATTATATATTTAAAATATCTTGCTATTTTTCCATTCTATTCATTACTTAATATGATAATACACACACAAATTAATTCGATTACTTATCTTATTAATCATTTAATTAATTTTATCTTGTTTCATAATCATCTTGAAATTCCCATTATCTATGATTTTAAATAAAATAAATAATTTAAATTTATTTAAAACTCATTAAAATAGTACAAAAAATTTTACTTGGAATAAACTTGGAAATTACCAGCACAAACTATTTAGTATGGTTTTAATTGTAAATAATTTACTCATATGACATTTTTGTGTACATAGAATGTGTCATTATTTCTTAGCATGTGTGACCAAATTAATGGAAAATAGAATAAATGAAAATTATGTATCTTGTATGATTTAATACATTGAGTCCTTTATACATCAAACCCAAACATGATCCATAATTTTTAATATTACATGGAATTAATTAATCATTTAATACAATGTAAAACCTAATGACCAATGTGTATCATCAAATTCTTGACTCATAAAACTAGATTCGTTGAAATTTAACAGTTTAATTGACTAAATTTAATATTTTCACATAAATAGGTAGATCACATGACATGTACAAGCCAACCACATTACATTTACTTCTCCCAAATGAATATTCATAGTACATGCCTAGGGACTCAGCGTGTACTTATTGTGGACATTTATGATGTAAAAAATGAGTATAAATTATAAAAGGAATTTAATTATAGTTGCATGGTTCCTAGTATGTACCTGTTGTGTATTCAATACATTTGGTGTATTAATTACACAACTAGGTTTGACCCCATGTCTTCTAGATTGAAAACACATGGACGGCAAAGAATGTAGTCAAACCACACATTGTTTACTCTGTAAAATCTGTGTGCTACCCTGGTTAGTCTTCATATCATTCATTTAATTTTCTTGATGTTTACAAATTAGAAGACATCCCAACATTCACATGAGCATCCTTATGCAATGAATAAGAATACATAATATAAGGCACTGACCTTAAACCTTACATAATATTGAATTAAATGAATAATTCACATTGAGGATCATTTCAGGTTTAGAGTTTTAGAGAATTAGGACATAACTATTACATCTCAAAATATTACAAAGTAGACACTTATACTAAGTTTCCATAAAATAAAAACTCTTAAAAATAAACATGTCTAGTTCCATGTTTTAGATAGCATGACTTTCCCTTGATCTCATCCTTGACACTACTTCACATTAAGTCCTGTGAAAAACATTTCAAAAAAACATGGGGTGTGCATAAAAATCTCAGTAAGGGACACAGAAAGATTGAAAACTATTAGTTTTTCAAAACATCATGTAAACCATGTATACCTTCTCAAATTAATACCTTTCACCTTTATGAAGTAGTAAAAACTCTTCACTGAATAAAAGATAATTACTTACCATCTTGTAACCAAAATATTACCATAAAACCCATATAAAGAACACATAACATATAAAGGTAACTTGGGACATAAACATACTTAAATGGAATAACCATACGGTCGACTTACACACATACATAAATGGAATTGCCATACGGCCGACTTGCATACCCAATGCATTGGAGGTTATAATGTAACCACACGTCCTGCTATTCACGGCACCACCCGTCATATGGTGTATCATGTAACCACCCGTCAAATGTCCAAGTACCATTACAAAATCATAAGACATAAAAAAAATACAATGGAAAGAAAGAATTTCCACACATTGATCACAATATATCACTTAAATATATTGAGATAACAAATCCATTATAAAAACCATTTAAATACAAAAATACATAAAAGAGTATATGGTATTTATTTCATTTTAAAAACATTACAACTTATTGAGGAAGACAAAGACCAAACAATACTCACGGCGGCAGAAAGGGTCATTGTCACCGTATACATTAAAAGAAACATTCCTTTTTGATGTTTAGTAAAATGATTCATAGAAAAATATTCCTTTTTTATAAAATTAAAATTCATAGGGGTTTATAGACCGTATTAAAGAAAGTTTTGTATAAAACTAAATATTCCTCAATGAAAGGAGATTGAGACTAAGTCCCTTACCTCGGGTCCGACATGACTCGATCGTTATTTAATGTCCTGAATAATAAACTCGACATAATTTATACTTTCTTAAGAACCTTTTTCAGGTTCATTATTACATTTATATCACTTATTACCATGTAATAAACATTATGTAATCATTTAAGTTAATAATGTTTGTTTTGTCGATACTTGGTTCGTAAGTCGAAAGTGGACTTCTTACAATTACATGTTGTTCATGTGGTCAAAGGTTCAATATATCCAGAATGATATTCATAATTTGGATGTCATATATATCTTATATATCCAGTATATGAATGTATTTATAATATTACATAATCATTTAGAGGAAATAAATAAAATGCACCGTTCATGGAGACGGTATGTCGTACGTATGCATGAACGCTACTTTCATTTCTATGTCATATTAATGGAATTAAAACTAAATGAGTGGTATGTATATTATAACTCCAAAAATATTATTAATCACATTGATTTAACATACATCATATATATCCATTAAATATATGCACATATAATAGTACATTACATTTGTGGATAAGAAATGAAATGCACTGTTCATGGAGACGGTAAGCCGTACGTATGCATGAACGCTACTTTAATTTCTATCTCATACATTAATGGAGAGAAATAATAATGATAAAAAGTCATATTATAATTCCATTATAATATCATATATAATATCATTAAATCAATCCTTTATACGTCCCACGTATGGCATTAACGAATCAAGTCACTTTGAGGGGGCGGTAGTCTGCACTTCCTAAAATGAAATTATCGTGTTTACCCACAATGGAAACCATAAAGTTATGCCACAAATGAAAAATACAGAAGCTTATGTAAATCATAAACATATTATATATCATTTATAAATATATTTTCATCTTAATGGCCACCTTTGAAGGTGTTATATGAGTGTTGAACAATCATCGTTTCGTGAGGCAGAAATTCGCCATCCATAGAAATAGTATGTTCATTAACCATTAGATTAAGGTTTATGTATGTGTAGCTAGAATAATTCGTATAAAAACATCCTAGTATATTCAGGATACTTTTTTTGTTACAAAAGAAATGAATAAAAAGAGTTTAGGAGGTTGGATAAGAAAAATAAAACATAAGAACAGATGAGAAGACACTAGCTTTAAAACGGGCAACTCTTTTTGATTTGCGCTCAAAGGCTTCCTTTGGAAGACTTCTGCCCAAAGTGAGGCTTCTAGGAGTAAGATAGAGATGTGGAGAGACAAAATGGGAAGATCTTGGCCGAACCAAAGGCTTGAGATGTGTGGTTAAGGAGGTATAGGTGGGGTCCTTTTATAAGAGGAGAGGAGGGGCACTCTTGGAAAGTTAAGAAAATATACTTTATTATAAAATGATTTTCGGATAAAAAGGGTCCCACAATTATAAATTTAGAGGATAAGGTGATAAGAGTTAAAAGTACACCCATACAATAGGTTTTTGACATGTTTAGGTCTTAGATTTTACATTCTCTTTTCATTCTATTTAAATCGATAAATAATGAGGTAATCGCTGCATCATCATGGTTCCATATATAATTTAATTTATTTAATGTCTAAAAATTATAAAAAATTATCATGATGTAGGAAATATTATTAGCTTTCTAATAAATATTTATAGTCAAAAATATGACTTGTATATCCCCATTTAAATTTTTTTTTAGTAAAACAACTCAAGTTTTTGACATTTTTATTTTAACATTAAATAAAAAGTTATTAATGTCATTTTACTACCAAAGTGGCTCCATTGGGTCCCCAAGTTGACCCAGGGATTGTATTGGTCAGACATGACACATCCAATAAGGTTAGGACATGTGTCTAGTTCATTTCATATTATTAAAACATTATGTTTACCTTAAACTACACTAATTACCTCTAATCGCGATTAAAAACTTAAGAGTTGCTATTCACCAAAAAATTATTTTAATCCCATTAAACCACATTTTACTTCTTAATGACAACCAAGTATGTATGATTTTTGAAATTCAAAACACAGAGGTGGTAAATTTTCATTTAAATGAAAAAACAGTTTTTTAAAGGACCACTTAGGGGTTTCACAATTCATCAAAAATTGAAGTTTTTCAGAAAAATACCAAAAATTCACCATAAGATATATTTGATATTCTGAATTAAAAAATGATTTCTATTTTAAAAAATTCAAAACATATATGTTTCATTAATTAATTTAATAATTAATTCCCGTTGTCAGAGCAAATAGTGTGTTTTCATGAAACAATAAGTATCAAAAGATTGACACTAGTTTAAGTCCAATTTCAAAGTTAA
This sequence comes from Viscum album, assembly GCA_963277665.1. Taxonomy (NCBI): domain Eukaryota; kingdom Viridiplantae; phylum Streptophyta; class Magnoliopsida; order Santalales; family Viscaceae; genus Viscum; species Viscum album. Next base: position 779,532,300 of record OY728161.1, read on the forward strand.
ATTAATTCCAAAGACCACTATTGGATTAAATGGTAAATATAAATTCTAATTTCACTTTAAACCCAATTCAAAAGATAGTCTAATAATATAAATAAATTAGATTAAAAAGAGGTTTGGAATTAAAATACAACATTTTTCACTATTCATTAAAAAAATGATCTTTATCTGAAAAATACCAAAAATTTACACAAAGTAAATTTTGATGTCTCGATTCTAAAGAAGAATATTATTTGGTCTTATAGAATGTATAATAGTGACCAACACTATATTTATAGATGGTTCTCCATCAAAAGGCGATAATTCAACCTTTTGTGAATGTTAGAGTATATATGCCTAAAATTGAATTCTTTTCGTATTTTAAGCCTTTATCTTTTAATGGATAAATGTAAAACCATTTAACAAACATATCTAATCATATTTTAGTTGTTTCTATTCATTCCCTCCAATACAACGGCTACGCGTTAACTACCATTTAAAATGATATTATTTTATTACTAGTGTGCAACATATGATTTCAAAGAAACTCTTTGTTGCGTATCGGGTATGCTATCGAACATAGAAACCCCTTTAAAGTAAAATTAATATTTAATTCGTAAATATTAATAAAAATGAAAATGATTTATTCTTTATTTACCTGGGATGTTACATCCTTCCCCCCTTTTGGAAATTGCGTCCTCGAAATTTTATTCTCTTATCAATATAAGTGGGGGTATTTATCCCTCATAGAATTTTTAGATTCCCATGTTGCCTCTTCAACCATATGGTTTTTCCACAAAACCTTTACCTGGTGAATTACCTTATTTTGCAACACTTTCTCTCTTCGGTCAAGAATCTGGACTGTTTGTTCTTCATAAGAGAATTTCTCCTCCAACTGAACTACCTCTGGGCTCAAAACATGAGATGATTTTGGCATATACATTCTCAACATCGAAACATGAAAAACATTGTGTACCTGAGATAAACTCAGAGGTAATGACACTCTGTATGAAACTAATCCAACTTTCTCCATAATTTCATATGGTCCAATGAACCTTGGACTCATCTTTCCTTTCTTACCAAATCGCATCACACTTTTCCATGGTGAAACTTTGAGAAAACATTATTACATACCTCGAAAGATAGATCCTTCCTCCGTTTATCCGTATAACTTTTCTGTCTGTTCTGAGCTGTTCTCATGTGTTTCTGAATCAACTGAACTTTTTCTACCATCTCTTCTACCAATTTTGGTCCCATCATCTTCCTTTCACCTACTTCATCCCAAAAAGCTGGATTTCGACACTGCTTCCCATATAATGCCTCAAATGGTGCCATCTGTATACTGGAATGAAAACTATTATTATATGAAAATTCAACCAAAGAAAGATGTTGGTACCAACTTCACGAATAATTCATAGAGCACGATCGTAGCATATCTCCAAGGTCTGAATTGTTCATTCTGACTGCCCATCTTATTACTGATGAAAAGCTGTACTAAAATTTAATTCAGTACCCAATGACTTCTGAAGGCCTTTCCAAAAGTTATAAGTAAACCTGGGATCACGATCAGATACAATAGAGAGGGGAACTCCATGAGACCTGACTATCTCTTTGAGATACAATCGAGATAGTTGATCTAGAGTGAATGTATCTCGAATATGAAGGAAATGAGCAGATTTAGTAAATCGATCAACAATAACCCAGATTGCATTATTACCTCGAGATGTCCCCGATAATCCCATGAAAAAGTCCATGGATATATTTTCCTATTTCCACTCTGGCACTGGTAATGGCTGAAGCATCCCTTTTGGTAACTGCTGCTCTGCTTTAACCTGTTGACAAGTCAAACACTTCACAGTAAAATCAGCAATATCTCTTTTCATTCCATCCCACCAGTAATACTCCCGCAAATCTCTGTACATTTTAGTACTGCCAGGATGAACTGAAAAAGGGGAACTATAAGGCTCACATAAAAACTCATTCTTCAACTTTGAATCACTAGGAAAACAAAATCTCTTCCCAAACCTCAAAACACAATCATTATCAAATGTTGAATTCAGGAAACATACCCTTCTGAACCAGCTCTACCTTTTTCTGCAACTCGTTGTCTTGCTTCGGCGCTTACATAATTTTGTCTGATAGGGAAGACTTCAGTGATATCGGAAACAAAACAGAAGAACTTCCTGCACCAACAACATCTATTCCAATGTTCATCAAATCAAAAACCAAAGGATCTCATTCCAAACGTAGCATGGTTAATGAAGCATTACTTTTTCGACTCAAAGCATCAGCCACTTTATTTGCTTCTCCCGGATGGTAATGAATTGTACAATCATAATCCTTGATTAATTCTAGCCATCTCCTCTATCTCATGTTCAATTCGGTCTGAGTGAATATACACTTTAAACTTTTGTGATCAGTATATATTTCACACTTTAATCCATACAAATGATGCCTCCAAATTTTTAGAGCGAAAACAACAACAGCTAATTCCAAGTTATGTGTAGGGTAATTTACCTCATGATTTTTCAACTGACGTGAAGCATATGCAATTACCTGATCATTCTGCATAAGGACACAACCAAGTCCTTTCAATTAAGCATCACTATAGATAACAAAATCACCATTCCTGGAAGGAAGTGCCAAAACTAAAGCATTGACCAATCTTCTTTTCAACTACTGAAAACAATCATCACACTATTTTTTCCAGATAAACATAACACCCTTCCGAGTTAGCTTAGTCGTTGGAGTATATAACTGTGAAAAACTTTCAACAAACCTTTGGTAGTAACCTGACAAACCAAGAAAACTACGGATCTCGGTTACATATATGGGTCTTGGCCATTCATCAAAAACTTTTGTTTTTGCAGGATCAACAGTTATGCAATATTTTGAAACAATGTGACCTTGGAAAGAAATTTTTTGTAACCAAAACTCACACTTTCTGAATTTTCCATACAGTTTCTTTTCTTTTAAGGTTTGCAAGATAACCCTTAAATGACTTTCATGCTCCTCTTTACTTTTAGAAAACACTAAAATATCATCAATCTCATCACTATCCATGATATTTTTCACCATCACCACTGATCAGCATCACCTTCAACGGTAAATAGAAAAACTAACCTTTTGATGTTCTGAACACCCTGTAAAATCAAAAATCTTCTCCAGTGCTTTAATCCACCCTTCAGCTAGCACGGGGTCAGATGATCCTCTGAATGATGTGGGTTTTTGCCTCAGGAAATGTTCCACCACCGACATTTTCCTCTGCGGTTTATCTGGATAATCTCATTCATGGATACCACTACCATTTATAGCCTGAGTCAACTGTGCCGTCACTGCAACAAACTGTTCAGTTCCGATTCCGACCATCTCAGGATGCTGATTTGGAAGGTTGTCTTTCTACTGATGTCGTCCTAACATAGCTGCATTGTTTCCTCTGCGGAAAACCATTCTGAACATAGAAATATCTTAGATGAATCAACATGGTAATCTTTAAATTCTATATCATTTCAATCATACCATTAATTAACTTATAATTTAACACTTTTCTTTCTCCTAAAGTTGTCTAAACCGACCTATGATACCAACTATAAGGATCCGGCCTTAAACCTTACTTAATATTGAATTAAATGAATAATTCACATTGAGGATCTTTTCAGGTTTAGAGTTTTAGAGAATTAGGACATAACTATTAAATCTCAAAAGATTACAAAGATGACACTTCTACTAAGTTTCCATAAAATAAATACTCTTAAAAAGAAGCATGTCTAGTTCCATGTTTTAGATAGCATGACTTTTCCCTGATCCCATAGTTGACCCAATTCCACATTAAGTCCTGTGAAAAACATTTCAAAAAAACTTGGGGTGAGCATAAAAAGCTCAGTAAGGGATACACAAAGAATGAAAACTGTTAGTTTTTTAAAACATCAAGTAAACCGTGTATACTTTTTCAAAGTAATAACTTTCACCTTTATGAAGTAGTAAAAACACTTCACTGAATAAATGATCATTACTTACCCTTTTGTAACCAATAGATTACCCTAAAACCCATATAAAGACCACATAACATATAAAGGTAACATGGGACATAAACATACTTAAATGGAATAACCATATGGTCGACTTCCACACATACTTAAATGGAATAGCCATACGGCCAACTTCCATACCCAATGCATTGGAGGTTATAACGTAACCACCCCTCCTTGTATTCACGACACCACCTGTTATATGGTTTATCACGTAACCACCCGTCAAATATCCAAGTACCATTATAAAATCATAAGACATAAAACAAATATAATGGAAAGAAAACATTTCCACACTTTGATCAAAGCATATCACTTAAATATATTGACATAAAAAATCCATTATAAAAACCATTTTCAATACCAAAATACATAAAAGATTATAAGGTATTTATTTCATTTTAAAAACATTACTGCTTATTGAGGAAGCCAAAGACCAAATATGTAACGCCCCGACCCCAGCTACCCAGAGTCGGTGCATTACTTCGTAACATTGGCATGATCACAAAAGATCAAGTCTCGAAAGACCTATTAGATTAGTAGCCTTGGAAACACTAGATACATTCGTAAACGTTACATTACATCATAAAGTGAAAAAATACAATAACAAAGTCTCCATAGTCCACACTCATATCCTCTTCTGACTATCCCTGCAGGTCATTCATAATATTCTTCTTCAAATCCTGGAAAACATTAAAACATTGAAAGGGGTGAGCTCAGATGCTCAGTAAGGATAACAATATTGCGGAAGCTTTCATAAATAAACATTAACAATTAAGGCAATGTATAAATAAAACAAAAGCCTTTTAAACATGAACTTCAACATAATATGGCAAAAGTAAAATGAGATAATGCCATTCACTTCTTCACATGGATATTCTACTGGTCGAATAATCACATGCAATAACAATAACCACTTTCATAATGATGGAATGTATAATGCCGGACATTCTGAAACATTTTGTCAAGGCCTCGGCCAAGACATCTAAAATGATTAAGGCCTCGGCCAAAACCATAAATCAAATTGGGAAAGGGCCTCGGCCAATTCCACGTCTAGTTGTCTCATGAGACCTACCGATGCATCGAGGAGCTATAGCGGGCTCCACCCGTCACTTATTAAGTCCAATGCATTCCTCATATGAATAGGTTTAAACATATCATAAACTATAACATAATCATATCAAATAAAACATGCATAAAGGAAACATAACATTTCCACATTTCAATCAGAAGATTTCAATACAACACATTGATATAAAAAAATGCTTTTAATACCATTTTCAATACCAAAATAAAAGAAAGTTAAAACATTGTATTTGTTTTTCTTTAAAAAAAATGATGGCTTGTAGAGGAAGCCGAATCTCAAATAATGGTCACGGCGGCGGAGAAGTCGTTGTCGCCGCATAAGTATGGAAAGAAAACATTCCCTTTTGTCGTTTAGCAAAACGCTTCATATAAAAAAGATTCCTTTTGAATAAATGTAATAGTCAAAGGGGTTTATACACCGTATAAAAGAAAGTTGTGTATAAAACCAAATATGCCTCAATGAAAGGGGTTGAGACGAAGTCCTTAAAAAGATCATTTTTAAAATATAATAGATATATTATGTGTATTCACTATAGGAACACATAAAGAAAGTAAAAATACAAAATAAGACATAATAATATCATGACATAATTTGAAAGTAGGAGATTAACCCAAAGAATGGAAGTTGGGTTAAGAAATTCCCTTACAAAGAGCATTTTTAAAATAAAATAGATCTATTATGTGTATTCACTAGAAGTACACATAAATAATGTACAAATACAGGATATGACATAATAATATCATGACATAATTTGAAAGTAGAATATTAACCCAAAGAACGAAAATTGGGTTAAGAAGTTCCCTTACCTCGTGTCTGACTTGACTCAACCGTTCTTTAACCTCCTGAATAATAAACTAGAGTTAATATATACCTTATTAAGAACCATTTTAAATTTCATTATCCTTATTATATCACTTATTACAATGATATGAACATTATGTAATTATTTAAGTTAATAACGGTCGTTTTGTCGATCTTTGGTACTTGAGTCAACAATAAGCTTCTTATAATTACAAGTTGTTTATGTGGTGAAATATCCGTTATATCCAGAATTATATTAATGATTTAGATGTCATATATATCTTATATATCCAGTATATACATTCATTTATAATATTACGTAACATTTAGAGGTAAGAAATGAAATGCACCGTTCATGGAGACGGTAAGCCGTACGTACGCATGAACGCTACTTTCATTTCAATTTCATATTTAATGGAACTAAATAATAATGATATAAATGTATAATATAATTCCAGTATAATATAGTGTATAATACCATTTAATCCATCCTTTATACATCCCACATATGGCATTAACGATTCAAATCACTTTGAGGGGGCGGTAGTCCGCACTTCCTAAAATGAAATTATCGCGTTTTACCCATAATGGAAATCATAAAGTATGACATAAATGAGAAATTCAGAAGAATAAGTAAAACATAAACAAATTATAAATCATATATAAAAATAGTGACATCTTAATGGCCACCTTTTAAGGTGTTATATGAGTGTTGAACAATCATCGTTTCGTGAGGCAGAAATTCGCCATCCACAGAAACCGTATGTTCTTTAACCATTAGATGAAGGTGTGTGTAAGTGTAAACCAAATCCTTATCATAAAAACATCCTAGTATATTGTAGGTACTGGTGTTGTTACAAAATAATGGAATGAAAAGAGTTTAGGGGGTTGGAGAAGAAAAATAAAACAAAACAACATTAGAAAAGACATTACCTCAAAATCGGGTAACTCTTTTTGATTTGAGCCAAAGGCTTCCTTGGGAAGAGTTCTGCCCAAAGTTAGGCTTCTATGAGTAAGTTAGGAATGTTGGGAGAGTATTTGGGCATAGGTTGGCCGAGCCAAATGGCTTGAAAGTGTAAATGAGGTGGGAGAGGTGGGGGCCTTTTATAAGTGGAGAGGAAGGGCACTTTTGGAAAGATTGAAATGTTACATTATTTCACAATGCTTTTCGGATTCTAAAGGTCCCACACTTATATAATTCGAGGCTAAGGTGATAAGGTTTCTTAATATCTTCATCCAATAGGCTTTGGACAAGTGTAAGCCTTGGAGTTTGCATTATCTTCCTATTTTATTTAAATCGTTAAATAATGAGGTCATCACTACATCATCATGATGTCATAAATAATTTAATTTATTTAATTTCTAAAAATTATAAAAAAAAATACTATGATGTAGGAAATCATTTTATCTTTCTAATGAATATTTATAATCAAAATTTGGACTTGTGTAACCCCACTTAAAAACTGTATTAGTAAAACAACTCATGTTTGTGTCAATTTAATTTTAACATTAAATAAATATATATTAATGTCATATTCCAACTAAAGTGGCTCCATGGGGTCCCCAAGTTGACCCATGGGTTGTCTTGGTCGGCCATGGCTCATCCAATAGGTGTAGGACAAGTGTCAAGCTCATATCATATTAATAAAACATTGTTTTTACCTTAAACTACACTAATTACCTCTAATCGCGATTAAGAACTTAAAAGTTACGATTCACCAAAAAATTATTTTGATCTCATTGAACCACATTTTACTTCTTAATGACAACCATGTATGTCGGATTTTTGAAAATCAAATCACAGAAGTGGTAATATTTCATTTAAACGAAAAATCAGTTATTTAACTACCACTTAGTGGTTTCACTATTCATCAAAAATTGAAGTTTTTCAGAACAATACCAAAATTTCACCCTAAGATATAATTGATATTACGAATTCAAAAATGATGTCTATTTTACAAAATTCCAAACATATTAGTTGCATTAATTAATTTTATAATTAATTCCCGCTGTCACAACAAATAGCGTGTTTTTAAGAAACAATTTATATCAAAAGATTGGCAATTGTTTATGTCCAATTTCAATGTTAAATTAATTCTAATGACCACCATTGGATAAAATGGTAAAAATATTTTCTAATTATAACTTAAAACCACCAAATAGTATAATTTATCAGTATAAATTATTTTGATTAAAAAAGTTGTTTTTAAGTATTTTTCACTATTCATAAAAATTAGAAGTTCTCAGAAAAATACCAAAAATTCAACATAGGCTAATTTCGATATTACGAATACAGAAATGAAGTCCATTTTGAAATATAAAATTTCTATAATTTTAAAAAGTGGTTATTACTATTCATAACGGCTACTTTGATTTGTCGCGGTGTTTTAGAACTCGAAGTTGCGTTCAATGCAAGCTATTTCATTATTGAATGAGAAGCGTATCATGGAAGCTCGGGGTGTTACATTCTCCCCTCCTTCAATAAATTGCGTCCTCGCAATTTGAAATTTTTCTTTGAAAATAAAAGGTTGAAAAGAGAAAATACCTTTGTGGAAAACCCACATCGGAAATAAGGTTAATAAATATATAACATTAAAAGAAAGCAGGATAATTACAAAGGTCACCCGATATAGCCCATTCTAGGATTATATAAAAATATGGATATGGAGGAGAAATAAACCATCAAGGTCTGATGGAGAGTTATAGAAAACAGGATTAGGAGAAAGTTTAACCACAAGAAAATCACAAACTTGTGATTGGTTAAACGGTCATTGAATCCCCAGTTGGAAAAGTTAACCGAAAACATTTTTGTTTTAAGTTACCTTTTATAATGTTGAGGAATTTATTTAGGAGATTTACTAAGAACGTAAGGGAATATACATACTTGTTATGTATACTTTCATTCGTTAAAAAAAAATTTTACCACAACCCCAACTTTTACTCCAAATGGTAACGGAACTCAAAAATATTCTATTTATCCTAATTGTATAAGGTTCAAAATGTTAACACATACCATTTATATTAGTAAAATTATTTTCTAATAACCAGGGACTTCCTGTAGGCTAGTGGTAGGAAATAAAGGCCTATCGCAATATGGTTGTGGGTTCGATTCCTGCAGCTTTGTCCGACGCGACGGGTTATTCCCCACCCTACAGGTTGTCCTTTTCCTAAAACTATAGTATTATAATATTCCAAAAATAATCTTCAGAAATGATTTATCCTTAAACAATAATATACATGGTTCAACTTAATCCATTCCAACCTTAATAGTTATCCAAAATACCTCCATCCAGACTTTCTCTAAAAGGCCTCTAAATTCCAAAATCACTTGTAACATCAGATTCCCCAAACAAAGTAAAGTTTCTATTATTGTCACATACTAAAAATATAATTACCTTCATCATATTAAAACCTTACTGAAACCAACAAGTACTGCAGTACAATCCTTATATAGATCACATTATTCTAATAACCAGAATATAATCCATGAGTCCAAAAGCACCAATACATTAGTTATTCTGTTTCAACTGTAGTAATAGCATAAGATTGTCCTTGATCCCTTGGCCTTTTCTGAGGTAAGTTTCCTTGATGCTTAGGACATTCATTTGCATAATGACCCATTTCTCTACAATTGTAGCATTCAACTTTGACAGCCTCCTTCTTTCCCTTGCAATCACGTGCCTGGTGACCTTTTTCTCCACATTTATAACAGACTCCCATTCCTTTTAGGCAAGTACCAGGGTGATTCTTCCCACAATTATCACATAATGGAAAATCCTTCTTTCCCCTTTTCCCTTTATCTGTCTCTTGTTCCACCGTTCTCTTCTTCTCATTCTTTACTTTTTTGTCATAAGACTTAGAGAATTCCTTTTCTGTCTTGATAGCACACAAGACAATATCTTCGTATGATGAGAAGGATTGTGATACCAAAGCTCGACGGAGAAATGGTTTTAACCCATCAAAGAAACGATCAATCTTACTCCTTGGGTTACGTATGTAATCTGCAGCATGCCTCGCTAACCTTGTAAAGTTAGCCTCATACTTTGCGACATTCTCATCCTCCTTCTGCCTCAGACCCAGAAATTGCCTTTCCATATCTGCTCGATGGTCACGAGGAAAGTATTTTTCTAAGAAAAGCTCTTTGAACTCCCTCCATTCCATATTCGATACGTCATCATCTTCCTTTGTGTTTCGAATCAGCGACCACCACTGATCGGCATCTCCAGTGAGGCGGTAAACTTCCATGACAACCTTCTCCCTTTCACTACTCCCCAAAGCCTGAAATATTTTCTATAGGGAATTTATCCATTGCTCGGCTACTAAGGGATTTGTACTCCCATTGAACGTTGGTGGTTGTTGCCTCATGAATCGATCTAACATTGATCCTCCACGTAGTGGATCAGGGTGCTCCATACGAGTAAGGTTGTTATTCATAACCTGCGTGAGTTGTCCCAGTATGGTAATAAGTTGATCAGCACTAGTTGTATCTCCAGGTCCACAATAATTATCTTGAGCAGGAGGGAAATCCCTACATGGAGTTCGTGCATTGATACAGTTTCCATTCCTTCTACTAGGCGCCATTTCTAAACAATGGCATAAACCAGATTAGTTTATGAATCAAAATACATACTTCCATACTTTTATAATACTTAACATAAATTGAACTATTTATGGATATAATCCATAATCATAAAAAGGTTTTATTTGAGGAAGTATATACTCATAACCGTTCATAGTGGTTTGTAAAGAAAATGAGAATTATCCTAAGCATATCCCCCGGGAGTGTCGTAACCAAGAGTGCAGCAAGGCCCGTTGTCGTGCACCAGTTCCCGTTCGAGTCTAGCTCAAAGCGGTGTTTTCGGGTTTTACCCCTAGGTACATCTGTGCCAGAGCTGCCTCTACCTGCTCGTATCCAGACAGGGATGTATTGCTCGGAAAACTCATAACATCTCTATAATACCAAAATTCTATGAAGTTCTTCTATACTAATCCTCAAAGTCTATCTTTGGGCTATGTGCTCTAATCAGAGTTTATCTAAATCTAGCTTCCAAGGTTATTACTAAACTGCCTCTGATACCAACTGTAACGCCCTGACCCCAGCTACCCAGAGTCGGTGCATTACTTCGTAACATTGGCATGATCACAAAAGATCAAGTCTCGAAAGACCGATTAGTTTAGTAGCCTTGGAAACACTAGATACATTCGTAAACGTTACATTACATCATAAAGTGAAAAACTACAATAACAAAGTCTCCATAGTCCACACTCATATCCTCTTCTGACTATCCCTGCAGGTCATTCATAATATACTTCTTCAAATCCTGGAAAACATTAAAACATTGAAAGGGGTGAGCTCAGATGCTCAGTAAGGATAACAATATTGCGGAAGCTTTCATAAATAAACATTAACAATTAAGGCAATGTATAAATAAAACAAAAGCCTTTTAAACATGAACTTCAACATAATATGGCAAAAGTAAAATGAGATAATGCCATTCACTTCTTCACATGGATATTCTACTGGTCGAATAATCACATGCAATAACAATAACCACTTTCATAATGATGGAATGTATAATGCCGGACATTCTGAAACATTTTGTCAAGGCCTCGGCCAAGACATCTAAAATGATTAAGGCCTCGGCCAAAACCATAAATCAAATTGGGAAAGGGCCTCAGCCAATTCCACGTCTAGTTGTCTCATGAGACCTACCGATGCATCGAGGAGCTATAGCGGGCTCCACCCGTCACTTATTAAGTCCAATGCATTCCTCATATGAATAGGTTTAAACATATCATAAACTATAACATAATCATATCAAATAAAACATGCATAAAGGAAACATAACATTTCCACATTTCAATCACAAGATTTCAATACAACACATTGATATAAAAAAATGCTTTTAATACCATTTTCAATACCAAAATAAAAGAAAGTTAAAACATTGTATTTGTTTTTCTTTAAAAAAAATGATGGCTTGTAGAGGAAGCCGAATCTCAAATAATGGTCACGGTGGCGGAGAAGTCTTTGTCGCCACATAAGTATGGATAGAAAACATTCCCTTTTGTCGTTTAGTAAAACGCTTCGTATAAAAAAGATTCCTTTTGAATAAATGTAATAGTCAAAGGGGTTTATACACCGTATAAAAGAAAGTTGTGTATAAAACCAAATATGCCTCAATGAAAGGGGTTGAGACGAAGTCCTTAAAAAGATCATTTTTAAAATAAAATAGATATATTATGTGTATTCACTATAGGAACACATAAAGAAAGTAAAAATACAAAATAAGACATAATAATATCATGACATAATTTGAAAGTAGGAGATTAACCCAAAGAATGGAAGTTGGGTTAAGAAATTCCCTTACAAAGAGAATTTTTAAAATAAAATAGATCTATTATGTGTATTCACTAGAAGTACACATAAATAATGTACAAATACAGGATATGACATAATAATATCATGACATAATTTGATAGTAGAATATTAACCCAAAGAACGAAAATTGGGTTAAGAAGTTCCCTTACCTCGTGTCTGACTTGACTCAACCGTTCTTTAACCTCCTGAATAATAAACTAGAGTTAATATATACCTTATTAAGAACCATTTTAAATTTCATTATCCTTATTATATCACTTATTACAATGATATTAACATTATGTAATTATTTAAGTTAATAACGGTCGTTTTGTCGATCTTTGGTACTTGAGTCAACAATAAGCTTCTTATAATTACAAGTTGTTTATGTGATGAAATATCCATTATATCCAGAATTATATTAATGATTTAGATGTCATATATATCTTATATATCCAGTATATACATTCATTTATAATATTACGTAACATTTAGAGGTAAGAAATGAAATGCACCGTTCATGGAGACGGTAAGCCGTACGTACGCATGAACGCTACTTTCATTTCAATTTCATATTTAATGGAACTAAATAATAATTATATAAATGTATAATATAATTCCAGTATAATATAGTGTATAATACTATTTAATCCATCCTTTATACATCCCACATATGGCATTAACGATTCAAATCACTTTGAGGGGGCGGTAGTCCGCACTTCCTAAAATGAAATTATCGCGTTTTACCCATAATGGAAATCATAAAGTATGACATAAATGAGAAATACAGAAGCATAAGTAAAACATAAACAAATTATAAATCATATATAAAAATAGTGAGATCTTAATGGCCACCTTTGAAGGTGTTATATGAGTGTTGAACAATCATCGTTTCGTGAGGCAGAAATTCGCCATCCACAGAAACCGTATGTTCTTTAACCATTAGACGAAGGTGTGTGTAAGTTTAAACCAAATCCTTATCATAACAACATCCTAGTATATTTTAGGTACTGGTGTTGTTACAAAAGAATGGAATGAAAAGAGTTTAGGGGGTTGGAGAAGAAAAATAAAACAAAACAACATTAGAAAAGACATTACCTCAAAATCGGGTAACTCTTTTTGATTTGAGCCAAAGGCTTCCTTGGGAAGAGTTATGCCCAAAGTTAGGCTTCTATGAGTAAGGTAGGAATGTTGGGAGAGTATTTGGGCATAGGTTGGCCGATCCAAATGGCTTGAAAGTGTAAATGAGGTGGGAGAGGTGGGGGCCTTTTATAAGTGGAGAGGAAGGGCACTTTTGGAAAGATTGAAATGTTACATTATTTCACAATGCTTTTCGGATTCTAAAGATCCCACACTTATATAATTCGAGGCTAAGGTGATAAGGTTTCTAAATATCTTCATCCAATAGGCTTTGGACAAGTGTAAGCCTTGGATTTTGCATTATCTTCCCATTTTATTTAAATCGTTAAATAATGAGGTCATCACTACATCATCATGATGTCATAAATAATTTAATTTATTTAATTTCTAAAAATTATAAAAAAAATACTATGATGTAGTAAATCTTTTTAGATTTCTAATGAATATTTATAATCAAAATTTGGACTTGTGTAACCCCACTTAAAAACTGTTTTAGTAAAACAACTCATGTTTGTGTCAATTTAATTTTAACATTAAATAAATATATATTAATGTCATTTTCCAACTAAAGTGGCTCCATGGGGTCCCCAAGTTGACCCATGGGTTGTCTTGGTCGGCCATGGCTCATCCAATAGGTGTAGGACAAGTGTCAAGCTCATATCATATTAATAAAACATTGTTTTTACCTTAAACTACACTAATTACCTCTAATCGCGATTAAGAACTTAAAAGTTACTATTCACCAAAAAATTATTTTGATCTCATTGAACCACATTTTACTTCTTAATGACAACCATGTATGTCGGATTTTTGAAAATCAAATCACAGAAGTGGTAATATTTCATTTAAACGAAAAATCAGTTATTTAACTACCACTTAGTGGTTTCACTATTCATCAAAAATTGAAGTTTTTCAGAACAATACCAAAATTTCACCCTAAGCTATAATTGATATTACGAATTCAAAAATGATGTCTATTTTAAAAAATTCCAAACATATTAGTTTCATTAATTAATTTTATAATTAATTCCCGCTGTCACAACAAATAGCGTGTTTTTAAGAAACAATTTATATCAAAAGATTGGGAATAGTTTATGTCCAATTTCAATGTTAAATTAATTCTAATGACCACCATTGGATAAAATGGTAAAAATATTTTCTAATTATAACTTAAAACCACTAAATAGTATAATTTATCAGTATAAATTATTTTGATTAAAAAAGTTGTTTTTATGTATTTTTCACTATTCATAAAAATTAGAAGTTCTCAGAAAAATACCAAAAATTCAACATAGGCTAATTTCGATATTACGAATACAAAAATGAAGTCCATTTTGAAATATAAAATTTCTATAATTTTAAAAAGTGGTTATTACTATTCATAACGGCTACTTTGATTAGTCGCGGTGTTTTAGAACTCGAAGTTGCGTTCAATGCAAGCTATTTCATTATTGAATGAGAAGCGTATCGTGGAAGCTCGGGGTGTTACAAAATAATACTGGCGGTGGTGGAAAAGGTCGTTGTCACTGCGTACGTTAAAAGAAACATTCCTTTATGTCGTTTAGTAAAACGCTTCGTAAAAAAAGAATCCTTTTGTATAAAAGTAAAAGTAAAAGGGGTTTATATACCATATAAAAGAATGTTTTGTATAATACGAAATATGCCTCAATGAAAGGACATTGAGATGAAGTCCCTTTCCTCGGGTTTGACTTGACTCGATCGTTCTTTAATGTCCTGAATAATAAACTTGAGTTAATTTCTACTTTGTTAAGAACTTTTTTCAAGTTCATTATTACTTTTAAATCACTTATTACCATGTTATAAAAATTATGTAATAATTTATGTTAATAATGTTTGTTTTGTCAATACTTGGTTATTAAGTAGAATGTGGACTTCTTATAATTACATGTTGTTCGTGTGGTCCATGGTTCATTATATCCAGAATGATATTAATTATTTGGATATCATATATATAATATATATCCATCATATACATGTATTTATAATATTACGTAATCATTTAGAGGTAATAAATGAAATGCACCATTCATGGAGACGGTAAGCCGTACGTACACGTGAACGCTACTTTCATTTCTATGTCATATTAGTGGAATTAAAACTAAATGAGAAGAATGTGTATTTTAATTCCAGAATTATATTCATCACTTTTATGTAACATACATCATATATATCCATTATATATATGTACTTATAAAAGTACATTGCATTTGTGGATAAGAAACGAAATGCACTGTTCATGGAGACGGTAAGTCGTACGTACGCATGAACGCTACTTTCATTTCTATCTCATAATTTAATGGAGTGAAATAATAATGATAAAAAAGTATATTATAATTCCAGTATAATATAATATATAATATCATAAAATTCATCCTTTATATGTCCCACGTATGGCATTAACGATTCAAATCACTTTGAGGGGGTGGTAGTCCGCACTTCCTAAAATGAAATTATCGTGTTTACCCATAATGGAAACCATAAAGGTAGACCACAAATGAAAAATATAGAAGCTTAAGTAAAACATAAACATATTATATATCATATATAAATATAGTTTCATCTTAATTTCCACCTTTGAAGGTGTTATATGAGTGTTGAACAATCATCTTTTCGTGAGGCACAAATTCACATTCCATAGAAACAGTATGTTATTTAACCATTAGATGAAGGTGTGTGTAAGTGTAGCTCTAATCCTTATTATAAAACATCCTAGTATATTTAGGATACTGGTGTTGTTACAAAAGAAATAAATAAAAAGAGCTTAGGGGGTTAGAGAAGCAAAATAATACATATGAACACATGAGAAGACACTACCTTTAAAACGGGTAACTCTTTTTGATTTGAGCTCAAAGGCTTCCTTGGAAAGATTTCTGCCCAAAGTGAGGATTCTAGGATTAAGAGAGGGATGTGGAGATACAAAATGGGCATATTTTTTCCAATCCAAAGGCTTGAGAGGTATGGGTAAGGAGGTAGAGGTGGGGGCCTTTTATAAAAGGAGAGGAGTGGCACTCTTGGAAAGTTAAGAAAAGATACATTATTATATAATGTTTTTCGGATACGAAGGGTCCCACAATTATATATTTAGAGTATATGGTGATAGTAGTTCTAAATACACCCATCCATTAGGTTTTTTACATGTTTACGTTTTAGAGTTTACATTATCTTTTCATTCTATTTAAATCGTTAAATAATGAGGTAATCACTGCATCATCATTGTGCCATAATTAATTTAATTTATATAAGGACTAAAAATAAAAAAAAATATCATGATGTATAAAATCGTTCTATCTTTCTAATGAATATTTATAGTCTAAAATATTACTTCTATAACACCTTTTAAAAATTGTTTTAGTAAAATAACTCATGTTTGTGACATTTTTATTTTAACATTAAATAAAAAGTTATTAATATCATTTTCCAACCAATGTGGCTCCATGGGGTCCCCAAGATGACCCATGGATTTTCATGGTCGTCCATGACACATAAAATAAGGGTAGGACACGTTTCTAGGTCATTTCATAATATTAAAACATTATTTTTACATTAAACTACACTAATTACCTCTAATTGCGATTAAAAACTTAAAAGTTACTATTCTCCAAAAAATTATTTTAATCCCATTAAACCAAATTTTTCTTCTTAATGACATCCATGTATGTTGGATTTTTCAAATTCAAAACACAGATGTGGTAAACTTTCATTTAAATGAAAAATCAGTTTTTTAAAGGACAACTTAAGGGTTTCACTATTCATCAAAATTTGATGTTTTTCAGAAAAATACCAAAAATTCACCCTAAGCTATATTTGATATTCCGAATTCAAAAATGATGTCTATTTTAAAAAATTACAAACATATATGTTGCCTTAATTAATTCAATAATTAATTCCCGCTGTCAGAGCAAATAAGGTGTTTTTATGAAACAATAAGTATCAAAAGATTGACACTAGTTTAAGTCCAATTTCAATGTGAAATGAATTCAACGACCACTATTGGATTAAATGGTAAAAATATATTCTAATTTCACTTTAAAACCAATTCATAAGATAATATAATCATATAAATAAATTAGATTAAAGAGTGGTTTTGAATTAAAATACAACATTTTTCAGCATTCATTAAAAAATGAACTTTATCGGAAAATACCTAAAAATTACACAAAGTAAATTTTGATGTAACGATTCTAAAGAAGAATTTTATTTGGTCCAATATAATTTATAAGAGTGACCAAAACTATATTTATAGACGGTTCTCCATCAAAAGGCGATAAGTCAACCTTTGGTGAATGTTAGAGTATATATGCCTAAAATTGAATTCTTTTCGTATTTTATGCCTTTATCGTTTATTGGATAAATGTAAAACCATTTAACAAACATATATAATCATATTTATTTGTCTCTATTCATTCCCTCCAATACAATGGCTACGTGTTAACTACCATTTAAAATAATATTATTTTATTACTAGTGTGCAACATAAGATTTCAAAGAAACTCTTTGTTGCGTGTCGGGTACGCTATCGTACATAGAAACCCCTTTAAAGTACAATTAATATTTAATTCACAAATATTAATAAATATGAAAATTTTTTATTCTTTATTTACCTGGGATGTTACACATAATTTGTAACAATGGAGTGCATGCTGTGTTGTTTTTTATTATCCATCCAAAATCCTTAACACCACTGGATGGGTTCTTTTGATGTTATATTTATTATTATTTAACTGATATTTTTTAATATGAGGAAGAAATAGAGAAGTTAAAGAAGATGTTTTTTAATAAGTGATCAAGAAGAAATTAAAACATGAAATGAATCTTAACATTTAGATTTACAATGATCAAAATCAAATAAATATTTATAAATTTTTACGTGGAAACTCTAATACTACTTGATGGTTCCAAGAATAGTGGTATTAATTATAATGTCCAATACTAACTCACCAAAATTCGGATTCGATGGATCATTTACATATTTTAAAAGACTCGACGGTCATGACCAACAAATTGTTTCCAATCGAATACAAACACAAACTTCCTCAGAACCAAGATCATATCTATTAACGTTAAATTTATAATTGATTTAATTAATTATGAAGAATAATTACCTTCATCTAAAGATATTTATTTATAGAATATTTTGATCATCTGAAACCATTTTCAGTAATATTTCATTTTGACCATTTGATCTAAGTGTGGAATCCCTCTATTAGTGATCTGCATTATCTCTTATGATCTTTAAATTACACTGATAAATCATCATATGATACTGTGGTCAATTGATTGTCTTACATAATTTATCTTGATCACTTCAAATTTCTTCGATCATGAAGAAGTTATCTTGATCTTCTCATTATTGAGAGGACGTGACATGGAATATAAGAATTCTATAGAACAATCTTATGTGCACAATGATTCTCAATTATCCTATCTTAGAAATTATAGGCAATCTATTTGTTGAAATAGGATTATGGTTTCTATTATAGATATTTTCACAAGTTCTATTAACAAAATATAAATCCCTTTTCAGATGCTATATGATGTATTAAAAAATAATATTATCTTTTTACATGGTGTGTGCTAAATTGCGAAATGAAAAATATTATTTTATCAAATTGTAAATTAATATATTTCACTAAACACAAAATTGGAATTCTCATCCATAATATTTATCAAATACCAGAATAAATATTTAAATAAATATTTATTCTGAAAATAAATATTTCATTCACAATTTAGAAAATAAATATTCATTAAATATTCAATAAATTAAATATTTAAGATTAATAAATCCTGAATAAAATTATTCCATGCTCCATAGAATAATACTTATTCTTATAATTAAATTAAAAAATAATTTAATTGAGATCAACTGATTCACTTAGTGTGTGACCCTTTTGGCTTATTTCTCATTATGATAAGGTGAGATTGATTAATGCCTACGATTATTGTCTATAAATGGGCCAATAAACCCAAGAGAAATAATTTAATGTCATAATTTCATCAATGACATGAAATCACTTATTTTTAAATATAATCTCTTCATCTTAACAACTCGTCAATAAGGTTTCGCAGCTATGGTAAAAAACTATGTGCTTGATATGTATTTCTTTGACTATCTGAGATAAAATCATTGTTACACCATGGCCATGGAATTAAACACAACTATTCTATTTCAATAAAAGGGTTAATATATCAACATATATTAATATAGAAGGTACAAATCCTTCCTCAACATATTCCTTAATAAGACATTATTTGTGACACAACTGACGTAACCAAATTTCCCATGAATTGTTCTCCTCATGGTTTATGATAATACATCTAAGTGCATGGGTCCTGAAATGAATTAATAATAATCTTAAAGTATAAGGACAATTACACATGCTCAAAAATAGTAATATCTTATGACACATAAACAATAAAAATTCCTAATGTTGGGTATGTTCTTATATTCTCTCATCTTAATGATTACCAAGTGTTAACTTCATGAGAATAAGTGTCATATTCTTATGGGTACTCAAACCAGATACTCAACATGTTATGTTTCGTATCATATAATGTTATCCAACCATAAAACTTGGTTTTAGAATATCATCAGGGAATTTTAATGTTCTCTACATAGTGAGGAACTACTGTGCCCTTTTAATGCGACAAATATTCTAGGACTTCCTTACATTAAAGTCATTAGGAACTACGAATGATATGTAATAATTTTCCTAAATTAACATTCACATATTATATTATACATGAAATAAAAAATATAAAATATTATTTCTAGAACACCAAATCCATCATCGACTACATGTTGAACTTGAAATTCAATTAGGCCAATAACACCCTAATGATACTAGTCTTCTAGCGACTATTTGGATGAATTCTTTGAGTTGGTACCTCAATAACTTCAAGAAAGGTTATAAAGGAGATATCAACCATTGATTATAACTTTATTACATCATTATGGGAAATATGATCAATCATATATTATACATCAAGCTTCTGTGTAAGGATAATATTATCCAAAACAAATGAGGTGGTTGGCCTATTCAAAAAAAAACCCATCTAAACAGAATCTGGTGGGAGTCTAGATTGATTTGTAGGAATACAGATTCCAAGAATCTTGAGGAGTATATTGTTTAGTCACTTATTTAATAACATGAAACATCTCCTAATTAACATGAGGATGGAGATCTAGATCTCATGCAACCTGATGTAGGAGAACATTAGAATCTTATAGAAGAGAATTATCATGCTCTTAAGAAATATAAGGTCAGAAGAAATAAGTATTTTGATATTGATGTTCATGATCCTTCTCTTTATTTTATATATAATACAATAGATCCAATTATTCATGAGTATAATATTGATGGAAAAAATCATACTCATGATCCTCTCATTCCAAATAATCAACTAGATTTATCCTCACTAGAGTTCAACAGTAAAGTCTATGATTTAGATCCTCTTTATCCATTTTTGTCAGAGGATCTGATGGAGGAAGATAAATATAATCCCATAGAACCTATGAGAATTGTATTACAGAAACTTCTCATTCCCCTATGTATTTTACTAAATGATGATGAATGGGATTATCATTATTTATTTACCCTATAAATATTGATGAGAACCATCTATCCTAATAGCTGATGGTACATTATATCCCCCTATTTTGGTTGTGTTTTTTTATTCCTTAAACTATCTTTTTTTGATTCCGACATAACCAAAAATATTTTTTTGTAAATTTAATAAAAATTTATTTGATTTTGATGTGTGAAGTATTTTTTATGTGTTTTTTGAATATGTGTGTTTTAAGTCTTATTTTCCACAAGTACGTGAATAATTTTTGAGTGGATAAATTGGATAGAAAATTGAGAGATTTCTATCTACATAAGAATATAAGTTACACATATGGAAATATTTGATATTATTATTCACTCTTCTTGTTTCATATCTTGAGTTTTCATATATTATCTTAGAATAATTGAGTGTTGTTTTAATTTCAATGTTTTAGATTGATTTATGATTGATTACTAAAAACAAAATCCAAAAGTGGAGTTTTTTTTACCAGGAAGATGTTTGGGAGTGAAGGATCCCCAATAGTTGTTTTATTAAGGAGAGTGGGACCCAATGATCACTCTAGTGGGTTAGGGACAAGGTTGTGACCCAATGACATATATATATATACATATATAACATGATGGATTCAAAATTAAAATGGAAGCGACGTCGAACACCATAAATAAAATTCTTTCAATCTAGTTTCTTCTTAAATTCATTTCAACTCAAGGGCTAGAACAAGACGAAGAAGAAATATCACAAATATTGTATTATTATAAGAATAACTTTTTATTACATGCATAATATTAATATATAATTTCATAAATAAAATCATAAATATTTTTATATTCATTATCAATATAAATATAGTTATGATTTTAAACAAATGAGAATTTAATTTAAATTTAATATTTATTATGATTTTGATAAAAAAGTATATTTGAAATAACATTGTATCAATAATTAATTATTCCAAAAAATATTACAATATTAATACAATTATTTTTTTTATCAACATACACATATACATAAATATAATTCTATATTTATAAATATAATATAATATTTTTCATATAATAAATAAAATTATAAAAATGATATATATAAAAAACATAATTATTTTTATATAATATAATTTTTATCAAATAATAAACTATAAATACAATATAATTTGAAATATTGATATATTTGAAAGAATAATAAGAAAAAATATAATTATATACATATTTATATACCTGTAAATATGATAACAAAAATATTTTTATTTTAGCATGAAATTAAAAAAAATATAAGAAATATAATAATGTTTATAGAATTAAATTTTTATATTATAATCAGTTATGAATAAAATATAGATTTAAAATATTATTACAGTTGAAATTATAATAAAAATAAATATATTAATATTAATATAATTTAAAAAACAAGACAAATTATATATATTTATCAGTTTAATGTAATTATTTACGTCCAATAATACAATTATATATGTGATATTTTCTGTTCACATTTTTCTATGGAATATATTGAAATGAATTAAAAAAAGAAAAAATTGATGCAAAAAAATCTTTTACA